>CM067343.1:40288714-40441214 GCA_034190875.2 Urechis unicinctus
TACGAATAACCCTTGGTGTGCATGACTTTTGTGAAACGATCAACATTGAACAACAGACACAAAAACTTGGCGCGCAGCCCGATCAATAACCACGTTACTGAGAAGCAGACGACTGTTAGCCCGATGCGAACGATCCAATACAAATGAAGTAATTCAAGAAAACGACGAGTGGGTAGGCGTTTTGGGCTACACAGGAACGTGAAGTGAGTCATTGCCACATTCGTTTTCGTATCAGATCACCGCGAAGAAGACGTAAGCGTACTTGTCCGCAGTTTCTGTCGTGTATTTACGAAAACGAAAGTAACAACTTGTGTCCACCGACCAACAAAATGGAGGCATTTATTCACCCGACGTCCAACCAGTATTGAAGGTATTTGTTTTCATCGCAAATGATTCTAGCATGGAATGGTCATCTTTTCTGAACGACTATGTCTGTTATTGTCTAGATATTTGACACATGGCGAAATGTACACGTAAAGAGCTCTAATTTGGTCTCCCGTAGTGCTTAGTACGAGTATTGCCTGGATGTGAAGCAATGGTCAGAACCGCATGGATTATATCCTATCTCTCTCCACCACACCATCCCCCCCAACCCCCACACTCGACCTCTCATCCTATCATTTCTCGGACATGTAAGCTGTAACCCAATAAATAGATGCACATTGACAATCAATCATAACTTTATATGTTATTTCAATGAAAAATCAGTCCCTATAAAAAAATAAGTGACCCATATAATCGAACAATTAACCTACCAATATGTAGCGCCTTATTTTAACCTGGATTTTGTGTCAGCCGACATCAATTTTGTGTCAGCTGATATAGATTTTTGTGTCAGCCGACATTGATTTTGACACTGATGTTTCAGTAGAATGGGACGACACAAAGCCAGCGAGAGAGTGATCAACGTCGTTTTTGTCTCAAACAAACGTAAATGGAACGGTTTACAGCCAATGCACGCTCTGGGTATAAACACTATCATACTCAAATCCCAATTATAACGCTGATGTAATTTCACTTGATCTCTGTGTATAGTTCAAGGTACATGAGTAATGATATCATCAGCTAATGAATGAAGTGATACTGAGAGCCATTTGTTTCAGCCTCGTTTCCAGTTCCCATCACGTTACGCGTCAGTGACAGGGCAATCCTTCGCAGGATCAAAGCCGAGCTGGCTGCGCGTAGTGTCTCTGTCAGGGGAGAAATACGACCTCATGTCATGACGAAAGGCAAGCGATTGATCCCCATACGTAACATCTCTGCTAACGTCAAGAAGAGTAAACTGTTTGTGGTGGGCGACGGCACGAAGGTTGCTGAGCCAATAACAGATCACCCTAGTGATGATGATACAATTCACGTGAGTTGTTCTTCAGTACTCGATCGAATTCTGCATCCATAAAGCCGATTTTTGATTAATCCGTGCATAGATTTCAATTTGAATAGTCAGTGGTTTTATATCCCAATTGCATTGAATTAGCTGACGACAACAGCCTGGTTGTGTTGTCAGTGCGACGGCGGCTGCAACAGTAGCATCAATGAGGCTGCTATGGCAACACAAAACGTGCCAGACATCTCTTCTCGTGGGTTACAGCGTCCCCAACCCTCGAGTGAAGTTAGTTGAAATAGCTTTACTTGATTAATACAATGCCTTAAATGCGGTTTGTTGGATTCATGCCTGATCATAGTTAAGATGACGGGACTGAGAGACATTGTTCAATATAACGAATATAAAATCATGACCAACATATATATTGTTATGGATTATTTCAAGGTTTCAAATCAATCTCATGAAGGCAGTGTGTCTACAAGCAATCTTCAGAATGCACCAATCTATGAGCTTTACAAAATGGCTCTAGTTTACTTAACCTCAGCAAGTGTATCTCCAACCACAGAGGAAAAAGACTCTCTATCAGGTAGATTCTAGCAGCTTGAACGCATAGGCACATATGAACATTTGCAAATATAAAATTATTCTTATTTAAATCAAATTAATTACATGTCTTAGCTAGCAATAAATTTGTTCTCTCTCTGTGATGCTTCAGCGCCTTGGGAGAAATTATATCAAAAGCTCACCTGGTCAAGTCGAGAGGCACAGTCCAAATTTATAGACGCATCTGTAAGTGTTATTGGTCTGTGTACTAAACGACGCCTTGGTACAATTGAACAGCATGATTTCCAAATGAAAGTCAAGCAATGTACAGGTTTGTATATACATTTCATTGTTGTATCACTGGACGAATGTAGTCATACACTTGGTAGCAGCTGGATATCGATTTGTTACAACGGGTCACAAATCATAACACATTCTACGTGTTAATGGCGTTATGTTGTTGTATTTCAGATGCTCTGTCTCAGTATCTTGAACCCGCAGAACCTCTTGAAGTGAACTTTCCTCAAGAATGCGACTTATATGAGGAATCGATTGATGAGTGTATCAGTGACGCGACTGAGAAATATTCGATCGGTACAATAACTTTTGAAGCAGTCACGTACAACCACATGAATGAAGTCTCTTTGTTTAATATACTTTTACGTCCTCATTATTTGCTTGATGACTGTTTTCTTAAAATGCAGTGTGAAACATTTCAGATTCGCTGTCATTGGATTCTTCTCTCTCAGGTACAATTCTCTTTACATTATCAACCAAACAATTTATGAATGATAATAGTAAAAATATTAAGGTGGTCTCAATGATTTATATTCATTAACTTATTGCATGCGCTGCAACTGAACTTTAATGCAACCGCGATTTTAACTTCAGATCTGGCCTCTTCGTATTCAACTTTGCTTGATGATATTCAACCGAGCAGCATCTTTCAAGGTGATTGGAGCTAATAAGTCGTGTATATATCATCCAGAATCACTCGTCTTTTCCAAAGGGAATAACACCTGGAATACAATACCAGGTTCAGATTACGCCATTAATCAAGAAATGGAACCAGGTATTCCTATGTCTCCAGTATGACCCCTCTTGTTACCATTCTTTGTCGTTGCACAAAATCGTGATCAGTTATGTAACATATTTGGCCCAAGTCTTGTGACTGCATTAACAACCAGCATAACCAAACAGAAATTCACAGGCTTCTGAAGGCTTAAATTAGTGTATGCTTTTAGAGTGTATGCCAGAGAGTCGACAAAGCTGATGAGATAATAAATGAGATAATTTTGTTAATACTGCTATGTAGGCACATCTTCCAACTAGGACTGATAACTTAAAGATTGCACCTAATTAATGTTGTCATATATGGAATGTGGGATGTATCCTATATTTTCCTCGTCATTGTATTTAAAGCAGAATGTTTAAAAGTATATTTCTACCTGGCGTTGTAATGTATCAACTCGTACCACATTCTAGTGTATTCGAATCACGTCCTTGTTGGTGATCACCCTCAACGGAAGAGTTCCGTTTATATATGGGTCGATCAGCTTTATTTCAGGATCGTTAACCACAAATACTGTTGAAGAAAAGCATTCAAAGTATGCACTAGACCGCTGCATAGCGTACCTTATGCGCAATGCTTGACATCAGCCCGTGTTATACAATGTGCGTCAGTTTTGTCACAATCAAACATTTCTGAATATCTTCATTGAGATCAAACGATTTCTATACTCACTTCAACACACACATCACCTATCATCCATATTCACAGTAGCCCCGATAAAATATCCTTTAACCCAGAAATAGTCAAATAACCTATCACTGAATGCTCAGATAATAAATTTCAAGCCAATTCGCGAAATATACTCAAGTATTAAGTCACCACGGCGAGAGATGGGAGTATTGGCACGGGGTATTGGCAGGCAAAAATGAAGATCAGGTTCGCGCTCTAGCAATTAATCTACATATAGCGTAAACAAATCAGTGTAAGGCAGTAGATTCAATACCAAAACGCCTTCGCATGGGTAAAACCTGAACCCAGGGTAAAACCTGTACCTTATGTAATATATGTACACAGGGTAGCAACTTTACACAGAGAAACAACAATAACAATTATACCAAGCTTTACAACTGTCCCGAGCTAAATAACCATACCCATTTAAACAATTATATCCTGAGTAAAACTGTATCCAGAATAAATGCAGTACCGGGTGTAACAACTGCACCCCATTCAGCAACTTTACACAATGTAACAACTATACTAAGGATAACGACTGTACTAATGGAAAGAACTGCACCAAGAGTAACAGCTACACCCAGATGAAAAACTACACAAAAGCTGTACCAAGCGTAACAACTGTACTCAGTTCAAAGACTGTACCTCGAGTAACAACTCAATATGACAATTGTACCCAGTGTAACAACTGTGCCAGTGGTAACAATTGCATTCAGCATAACAACTCTACCAAGGGTAACAAATGTACCCAGTGTAAAAACTGTAATCTGTATCACTAATGTACTCAGGGTAAGAACTGTACACAGGGAAACAACTGTAACAAAGGCAACAACTGTACCCATGTTTACAATTGTATCCATGGTAACAACTGCACCAAGGGTAACAACTTTAATTAGGGCAATAACTATTCAGAGTTATAACTCGACCAAGCAAAAATACACCCAGTGTATTAACTATAAAAAATATATCCTTCTTAACCAGAGTCACAACTGAGTGAACATTGTATGGGGGTAGCAACTGAATAGAGTAGTAACTATATCCAATGTACCAACTGTATTAAATGTAACGAGTGTACCAAGGGCAACAACTGCACAACAACAAACTCCAATGTATTACCTGTACCAAGGGTAACAACTGTACACAATCAAATGACTGTGTCGAGTGTAGCAGATGTCTGAGTGCAGAGCTTGTACCAGTGATATTACATTTGTCATTTTCTCTATTTTTATGCCTATTGTTTTGGCAGCGAAAGGATCTAATTAATCGCAATGACGTCAACCGAGTATAAACATCAATTTTTTTTTTTATTGCAAGGTACCACCACATACAATTGGCTGTGTATCAAAATCAAGGAAGAAATCATCCCAGAGCCTCTCGGAGCGAATCTTTTTTAGCGACGCTATAAACTCTTTGATAGAGCTCTTTGAATAAAGGGCTGCTTGAGAGTACAAGTATTCAGTGCACTGCTTATCCGACGTTGGGTGGACTTTAGCATACATTGATTGAGTTACATGAATAGCTGCCTTATTACCCCAGGTTTAAAACGTTTTATTGAACCATTATAACAAGTATATAAGCAAAATGACTATTCACATTTTAGTTTAAAGGAATGCTTAGAAAATGTTCTGAATTAATTAAATAAACTTAATAAATTTGTCTCGCGTGACAGGTCATAATGTTCAACATATTTGCGAAATTATTTTAAACTGTTGATTGCAGGTCGCAATTTGCAGCAAATTTTCGATTTATTCGATATACAGTGTTATATATGCGTAGAACCCAGAGGTTCCATTTTTATCTCGTTTGTTTGTGAACATTTTTTGTTTATGAACACAATTTTTGAATTTGTTTCAACCAAGTGGGAAAGTCCTGGGGTCACAAAAAAACATCCACCCAAACTTGGTCAACTATTGGACGATTTTTCATAATTTTAAACTTCTGGATACATTTCGCCAAGTTCTCGTATGTACCCATTGTCCTCTTGATTTTGTATCACGACGACACGTTATAATTTTTGTAAATAGTTATGTATGCACATATAACGGTTGCCTGGGAGGTTTGCTTCATTGTTTGATCATATGGACGAATCATGTCTCCTCATCGATGTGGTGACAGGTCAATATTAAGGAGACGCATCTCCATCGCCTTCTTGGTGGATATGCAACATAGGTGAGTGGGGGTCAATTTGTAGATAAGCGGGTCGTTAAATGGGGCAATCATTTAAAGATATCATCATCGTTGTATCACTTTTATATATTACGATCCATTTAATGGATGATAAGTAAAGGTGAATCCTGTTCATAAGGGTCTATTTCGTTTTACGAATGAAAATTGAGTAATTAAAGAGGCTGTTCAGCTCCATATCGGGCACTCAGGGATCATTTTGTAGATATATTACTAGGTTTAACGTAGACATAAATAATGCAATCTTTTTATTTGTGCCACAAAGTTTACTTGATCGAAAATCATGCTCTTTAGCTACCTCGCTATTGATGTGTATACTTCCGCTTGGATTACAAAATGTAGATTTCATCAAACCTCCACTTATTGAAGTTCTGGGCATCATGGCGCGAAAATGTGGCGACAGATGAAGTAAGGATCTATTTTCAGAGACCGCAGCAAAGTACGGTTGCCAAGCAGCTTGCTAAGTAACTTCGTAACAATTATGGAGCCGAACAGTCTCTTTAATCTCAAACAATACGCATTGTGTTTGCATTGCAGTGGCAAGAGCCCTTTGTGTGCTTCACACAATTCGGTGTTCATCCTAGTCATCTAAGTCCATTTCGCGCCGCTATCTGGAAGTAAACAATGGAGACCATGTGTAGGTTTGGAGTGAGTTGATCATGATTTAAAGTGCTTGACTTTGGTAATGCATGATTATGGTGCAAATGGCCAGCTTAGCTTCTTTGTATCGGTGAAAACGACATGGATGTTGAAATGGATACCTTGTGTTGTGGTTCAAAAAATATTGTATTTTACTTCCGTTTCTGCGGCGGCATTTCGAAATCTGGTCTGGGCATCGAATAAGTGCCAAATGTCGGACGGGAAAAGAAGGCGGTGCTCAAGCATCACAATAATTCTCATAACAGTCGCGATATCACGTCGCTCTTGAAATCGTATACTTCCACCGAAAGGTAGCGATCATAACGTCTTGACGTTATGAGCTTAAAATTTGCTCTGGGCACTTTAACTGAAGAGCTCACGCTAAGAGGGCTGAGAACGACTAGCTATGCGTTGTCTATGAGTGAGCCTGCTATCCATAACCATAAACTCTTTGCTGAACAGCCTACAACATTGACACAGTGCGCTTTAAAAGACCATAACAATAACTCATGGCAATTCTAAAGCTCACACCATTAAAAGATACCTACTGTATTGCTCCTGAACCCTGCCCCCTTGAACCATGTATTGAACCAGGACGTTGCTATGCTTCCGAGATGTCATTCACTACTTGTTGGGTTTTGTATTTGTATATTAACATCTGGGCCACACGTATGGGAAAATCAGACATACATTCGTGCGCCTATCGTGTGTACTTGTGTGTGTGTGTGTGTGTGTGTTCACTTCCAAGGCGAAAACGAAAGTGCAAGCGTTATGAAAAGGTGCTAGGTTCGAGGGGTCATTAACCTCGGAGTACATTCAGTATATATCAA
Organism: Urechis unicinctus; assembly: GCA_034190875.2. NCBI lineage: Eukaryota > Metazoa > Annelida > Polychaeta > Xenopneusta > Urechidae > Urechis > Urechis unicinctus. Next base: position 40,295,982 of record CM067343.1, read on the forward strand.
CATATGTTGACTATTGGTTGTCCAGATATTCTGATCGATACTCGGTCAGTAAATAAACAAATCATGGTTCCTGCTCGCCCTAGATTGATTATTGCAAAAATGTTTTATGTCCCACGGTCAGGAGCTGGGGGTGCCAGACTATACGTGTACAAAGTATCAACGAGATTTGTGCAGATATCGGTTACGATGGCAAATTACGAATAACCCTTGGTGTGCATGACTTTTGTGAAACGATCAACATTGAACAACAGACACAAAAACTTGGCGCGCAGCCCGATCAATAACCACGTTACTGAGAAGCAGACGACTGTTAGCCCGATGCGAACGATCCAATACAAATGAAGTAATTCAAGAAAACGACGAGTGGGTAGGCGTTTTGGGCTACACAGGAACGTGAAGTGAGTCATTGCCACATTCGTTTTCGTATCAGATCACCGCGAAGAAGACGTAAGCGTACTTGTCCGCAGTTTCTGTCGTGTATTTACGAAAACGAAAGTAACAACTTGTGTCCACCGACCAACAAAATGGAGGCATTTATTCACCCGACGTCCAACCAGTATTGAAGGTATTTGTTTTCATCGCAAATGATTCTAGCATGGAATGGTCATCTTTTCTGAACGACTATGTCTGTTATTGTCTAGATATTTGACACATGGCGAAATGTACACGTAAAGAGCTCTAATTTGGTCTCCCGTAGTGCTTAGTACGAGTATTGCCTGGATGTGAAGCAATGGTCAGAACCGCATGGATTATATCCTATCTCTCTCCACCACACCATCCCCCCCAAACCCCCCCACACTCGACCTCTCATCCTATCATTTCTCGGACATGTAAGCTGTAACCCAATAAATAGATGCACATTGACAATCAATCATAACTTTATATGTTATTTCAATGAAAAATCAGTCCCTATAAAAAAATAAGTGACCCATATAATCGAACAATTAACCTACCAATATGTAGCGCCTTATTTTAACCTGGATTTTGTGTCAGCCGACATCAATTTTGTGTCAGCTGATATAGATTTTGTGTCAGCCGACATTGATTTTGACACTGATGTTTCAGTAGAATGGGACGACACAAAGCCAGCGAGAGAGTGATCAACGTCGTTTTTTTGTCTCAAACAAACGTAAATGGAACGGTTTACAGCCAATGCACGCTCTGGGTATAAACACTATCATACTCAAATCCCAATTATAACGCTGATGTAATTTCACTTGATCTCTGTGTATAGTTCAAGGTACATGAGTAATGATATCATCAGCTAATGAATGAAGTGATACTGAGAGCCATTTGTTTCAGCCTCGTTTCCAGTTCCCATCACGTTACGCGTCAGTGACAGGGCAATCCTTCGCAGGATCAAAGCCGAGCTGGCTGCGCGTAGTGTCTCTGTCAGGGGAGAAATACGACCTCATGTCATGACGAAAGGCAAGCGATTGATCCCCATACGTAACATCTCTGCTAACGTCAAGAAGAGTAAACTGTTTGTGGTGGGCGACGGCACGAAGGTTGCTGAGCCAATAACAGATCTCCCTAGTGATGATGATACAATTCACGTGAGTTGTTCTTCAGTACTCGATCGAATTCTGCATCCATAAAGCCGATTTTTGATTAATCCGTGCATAGATTTCAATTTGAATAGTCAGTGGTTTTATATCCCAATTGCATTGAATTAGCTGACGACAACAGCCTGGTTGTGTTGTCAGTGCGACGGCGGCTGCAACAGTAGCATCAATGAGGCTGCTATGGCAACACAAAACGTGCCAGACATCTCTTCTCGTGGGTTACAGCGTCCCCAACCCTCGAGTGAAGTTAGTTGAAATAGCTTTACTTGATTAATACAATGCCTTAAATGCGGTTTGTTGGATTCATGCCTGATCATAGTTAAGATGACGGGACTGAGAGACATTGTTCAATATAACGAATATAAAATCATGACCAACATATATATATTGTTATGGATTATTTCAAGGTTTCAAATCAATCTCATGAAGGCAGTGTGTCTACAAGCAATCTTCAGAATGCACCAATCTATGAGCTTTACAAAATGGCTCTAGTTTACTTAACCTCAGCAAGTGTATCTCCAACCACAGAGGAAAAAGACTCTCTATCAGGTAGATTCTAGCAGCTTGAACGCATAGGCACATATGAACATTTGCAAATATAAAATTATTCTTATTTAAATCAAATTAATTACATGTCTTAGCTAGCAATAAATTTGTTCTCTCTCTGTGATGCTTCAGCGCCTTGGGAGAAATTATATCAAAAGCTCACCTGGTCAAGTCGAGAGGCACAGTCCAAATTTATAGACGCATCTGTAAGTGTTATTGGTCTGTGTACTAAACGACGCCTTGGTACAATTGAACAGCATGATTTCCAAATGAAAGTCAAGCAATGTACAGGTTTGTATATACATTTCATTGTTGTATCACTGGACGAATGTAGTCATACACTTGGTAGCAGCTGGATATCGATTTGTTACAACGGGTCACAAATCATAACACATTCTACGTGTTAATGGCGTTATGTTGTTGTATTTCAGATGCTCTGTCTCAGTATCTTGAACCCGCAGAACCTCTTGAAGTGAACTTTCCTCAAGAATGCGACTTATATGAGGAATCGATTGATGAGTGTATCAGTGACGCGACTGAGAAATATTCGATCGGTACAATAACTTTTGAAGCAGTCACGTACAACCACATGAATGAAGTCTCTTTGTTTAATATACTTTTACGTCCTCATTATTTGCTTGATGACTGTTTTCTTAAAATGCAGTGTGAAACATTTCAGATTCGCTGTCATTGGATTCTTCTCTCTCAGGTACAATTCTCTTTACATTATCAACCAAACAATTTATGAATGATAATAGTAAAAATATTAAGGTGGTCTCAATGATTTATATTCATTAACTTATTGCATGCGCTGCAACTGAACTTTAATGCAACCGCGATTTTAACTTCAGATCTGGCCTCTTCGTATTCAACTTTGCTTGATGATATTCAACCGAGCAGCATCTTTCAAGGTGATTGGAGCTAATAAGTCGTGTATATATCATCCAGAATCACTCGTCTTTTCCAAAGGGAATAACACCTGGAATACAATACCAGGTTCAGATTACGCCATTAATCAAGAAATGGAACCAGGTATTCCTATGTCTCCAGTATGACCCCTCTTGTTACCATTCTTTGTCGTTGCACAAAATCGTGATCAGTTATGTAACATATTTGGCCCAAGTCTTGTGACTGCATTAACAACCAGCATAACCAAACAGAAATTCACAGGCTTCTGAAGGCTTAAATTAGTGTATGCTTTTAGAGTGTATGCCAGAGAGTCGACAAAGCTGATGAGATAATAAATGAGATAATTTTGTTAATACTGCTATGTAGGCACATCTTCCAACTAGGACTGATAACTTAAAGATTGCACCTAATTAATGTTGTCATATATGGAATGTGGGATGTATCCTATATTTTCCTCGTCATTGTATTTAAAGCAGAATGTTTAAAAGTATATTTCTACCTGGCGTTGTAATGTATCAACTCGTACCACATTCTAGTGTATTCGAATCACGTCCTTGTTGGTGATCACCCTCAACGGAAGAGTTCCGTTTATATATGGGTCGATCAGCTTTATTTCAGGATCGTTAACCACAAATACTGTTTGAAGAAAAGCATTCAAAGTATGCACTAGACCGCTGCATAGCGTACCTTATGCGCAATGCTTGACATCAGCCCGTGTTATACAATGTGCGTCAGTTTTGTCACAATCAAAAATTTCTGAATATCTTCATTGAGATCAAACGATTTCTATACTCACTTTCACACACACACATCACCTATCATCCATATTCACAGTAGCCCCGATAAAATATCCTTTAACCCAGAAATAGTCAAATAACCTATCACTGAATGCTCAGATAATAAATTTCAAGCCAATTCGCGAAATATACTCAAGTATTAAGTCACCACGGCGAGAGATGGGAGTATTGGCACGGGGTATTGGCAGGCAAAAATGAAGATCAGGTTCGCGCTCTAGCAATTAATCTACATATAGCGTAAACAAATCAGTGTAAGGCAGTAGATTCAATACCAAAACGCCTTCGCATGGGTAAAACCTGAACCCAGGGTAAAACCTGTACCTTATGTAATATATGTACACAGGGTAGCAACTTTACACAGAGAAACAACAATAACAATTATACCAAGCTTTACAACTGTCCCGAGCTAAATAACCATACCCATTTAAACAATTATATCCTGAGTAAAACTGTATCCAGAATAAATGCAGTACCGGGTGTAACAACTGCACCCCATTCAGCAACTTTACACAATGTAACAACTATACTAAGGATAACGACTGTACTAATGGAAAGAACTGCACCAAGAGTAACAGCTACACCCAGATGAAAAACTACACAAAAGCTGTACCAAGCGTAACAACTGTACTCAGTTCAAAGACTGTACCTCGAGTAACAACTCAATATGACAATTGTACCCAGTGTAACAACTGTGCCAGTGGTAACAATTGCATTCAGCATAACAACTCTACCAAGGGTAACAAATGTACCCAGTGTAAAAACTGTAATCTGTATCACTAATGTACTCAGGGTAAGAACTGTACACAGGGAAACAACTGTAACAAAGGCAACAACTGTACCCATGTTACAATTGTATCCATGGTAACAACTGCACCAAGGGTAACAACTTTAATTAGGGCAATAACTATTCAGAGTTATAACTCGACCAAGCAAAAATACACCCAGTGTATTAACTATAAAAATATATCCTTCTTAACCAGAGTCACAACTGAGTGAACATTGTATGGGGGTAGCAACTGAATAGAGTAGTAACTATATCCAATGTACCAACTGTATTAAATGTAACGAGTGTACCAAGGGCAACAACTGCACAACAACAAACTCCAATGTATTACCTGTACCAAGGGTAACAACTGTACACAATCAAATGACTGTGTCGAGTGTAGCAGATGTCTGAGTGCAGAGCTTGTACCAGTGATATTACATTTGTCATTTTCTCTATTTTTATGCCTATTGTTTTGGCAGCGAAAGGATCTAATTAATCGCAATGACGTCAACCGAGTATAAACATGCAATTTTTTTTATTGCAAGGTACCACCACATACAATTGGCTGTGTATCAAAATCAAGGAAGAAATCATCCCAGAGCCTCTCGGAGCGAATCTTTTTAGCGACGCTATAAACTCTTTGATAGAGCTCTTTGAATAAAGGGCTGCTTGAGAGTACAAGTATTCAGTGCACTGCTTATCCGACGTTGGGTGGACTTTAGCATACATTGATTGAGTTACATGAATAGCTGCCTTATTACCCCAGGTTTAAAACGTTTTATTGAACCATTATAACAAGTATATAAGCAAAATGACTATTCACATTTTAGTTTAAAGGAATGCTTAGAAAATGTTCTGAATTAATTAAATAAACTTAATAAATTTGTCTCGCGTGACAGGTCATAATGTTCAACATATTTGCGAAATTATTTTAAACTGTTGATTGCAGGTCGCAATTTGCAGCAAATTTTCGATTTATTCGATATACAGTGTTATATATGCGTAGAACCCAGAGGTTCCATTTTTATCTCGTTTGTTTGTGAACATTTTTTGTTTATGAACACAATTTTTGAATTTGTTTTTCAACCAAGTGGGAAAGTCCTGGGGTCACAAAAACATCCACCCAAACTTGGTCAACTATTGGACGATTTTTCATAATTTTAAACTTCTGGATACATTTCGCCAAGTTCTCGTATGTACCCATTGTCCTCTTGATTTTGTATCACGACGACACGTTATAATTTTTGTAAATAGTTATGTATGCACATATAACGGTTGCCTGGGAGGTTTGCTTCATTGTTTGATCATATGGACGAATCATGTCTCCTCATCGATGTGGTGACAGGTCAATATTAAGGAGACGCATCTCCATCGCCTTCTTGGTGGATATGCAACATAGGTGAGTGGGGGTCAATTTGTAGATAAGCGGGTCGTTAAATGGGGCAATCATTTAAAGATATCATCATCGTTGTATCACTTTTATATATTACGATCCATTTAATGGATGATAAGTAAAGGTGAATCCTGTCATAAGGGTCTATTTCGTTTTACGAATGAAAATTGAGTAATTAAAGAGGCTGTTCAGCTCCATATCGGGCACTCAGGGATCATTTTGTAGATATATTACTAGGTTTAACGTAGACATAAATAATGCAATCTTTTTATTTGTGCCACAAAGTTTACTTGATCGAAAATCATGCTCTTTAGCTACCTCGCTATTGATGTGTATACTTCCGCTTGGATTACAAAATGTAGATTTCATCAAACCTCCACTTATTGAAGTTCTGGGCATCATGGCGCGAAAATGTGGCGACAGATGAAGTAAGGATCTATTTTCAGAGACCGCAGCAAAGTACGGTTGCCAAGCAGCTTGCTAAGTAACCTCGTAACAATTATGGAGCCGAACCGTCTCTTTAATCTCAAACAATACGCATTGTGTTTGCATTGCAGTGGCAAGAGCCCTTTGTGTGCTTCACACAATTCGGTGTTCATCCTAGTCATCTAAGTCCATTTCGCGCCGCTATCTGGAAGTAAACAATGGAGACCATGTGTAGGTTTGGAGTGAGTTGATCATGATTTAAAGTGCTTGACTTTGGTAATGCATGATTATGGTGCAAATGGCCAGCTTAGCTTCTTTGTATCGGTGAAAACGACATGGATGTTGAAATGGATACCTTGTGTTGTGGTTCAAAAATATTGTATTTTACTTCCGTTTCTGCGGCGGCATTTCGAAATCTGGTCTGGGCATCGAATAAGTGCCAAATGTCGGACGGGAAAAGAAGGCGGTGCTCAAGCATCACAATAATTCTCATAACAGTCGCGATATCACGTCGCTCTTGAAATCGTATACTTCCACCGAAAGGTAGCGATCATAACGTCTTGACGTTATGAGCTTAAAATTTGCTCTGGGCACTTTAACTGAAGAGCTCACGCTAAGAGGGCTGAGAACGACTAGCTATGCGTTGTCTATGAGTGAGCCTGCTATCCATAACCATAAACTCTTTGCTGAACAGCCTACAACATTGACACAGTGCGCTTTAAAAGACCATAACAATAACTCATGGCAATTCTAAAGCTCACACCATTAAAAGATACCTACTGTATTGCTCCTGAACCCTGCCCCCTTGAACCATGTATTGAACCAGGACGTTGCTATGCTTCCGAGATGTCATTCACTACTTGTTGGGTTTTGTATTTGTATATTAACATCTGGGCCACACGTATGGGAAAATCAGACATACATTCGTGCGCCTATCGTGTGTACTTGTGTGTGTGTGTGTGTGTGTGTTCACTTCCAAGGCGAAAACGAAAGTGCAAGCGTTATGAAAAGGTGCTAGGTTCGAGGGGTCATTAACCTCGGAGTACATTCAGTATATATCAACATATGTTGACTATTGGTTGTCCAGATATTCTGATCGATACTCGGTCAGTAAATAAACAAATCATGGTTCCTGCTCGCCCTAGATTGATTATTGCAAAAATGTTTTATGTCCCACGGTCAGGAGCTGGGGGTGCCAGACTATACGTGTACAAAGTATCAACGAGATTTGTGCAGATATCGGTTACGATGGCAAATTACGAATAACCCTTGGTGTGCATGACTTTTGTGAAACGATCAACATTGAACAACAGACACAAAAACTTGGCGCGCAGCCCGATCAATAACCACGTTACTGAGAAGCAGACGACTGTTAGCCCGATGCGAACGATCCAATACAAATGAAGTAATTCAAGAAAACGACGAGTGGGTAGGCGTTTTGGGCTACACAGGAACGTGAAGTGAGTCATTGCCACATTCGTTTTCGTATCAGATCACCGCGAAGAAGACGTAAGCGTACTTGTCCGCAGTTTCTGTCGTGTATTTACGAAAACGAAAGTAACAACTTGTGTCCACCGACCAACAAAATGGAGGCATTTATTCACCCGACGTCCAACCAGTATTGAAGGTATTTGTTTTCATCGCAAATGATTCTAGCATGGAATGGTCATCTTTTCTGAACGACTATGTCTGTTATTGTCTAGATATTTGACACATGGCGAAATGTACACGTAAAGAGCTCTAATTTGGTCTCCCGTAGTGCTTAGTACGAGTATTGCCTGGATGTGAAGCAATGGTCAGAACCGCATGGATTATATCCTATCTCTCTCCACCACACCATCCCCCCCAACCCCCACACTCGACCTCTCATCCTATCATTTCTCGGACATGTAAGCTGTAACCCAATAAATAGATGCACATTGACAATCAATCATAACTTTATATGTTATTTCAATGAAAAATCAGTCCCTATAAAAAAATAAGTGACCCATATAATCGAACAATTAACCTACCAATATGTAGCGCCTTATTTTAACCTGGATTTTGTGTCAGCCGACATCAATTTTGTGTCAGCTGATATAGATTTTGTGTCAGCCGACATTGATTTTGACACTGATGTTTCAGTAGAATGGGACGACACAAAGCCAGCGAGAGAGTGATCAACGTCGTTTTTGTCTCAAACAAACGTAAATGGAACGGTTTACAGCCAATGCACGCTCTGGGTATAAACACTATCATACTCAAATCCCAATTATAACGCTGATGTAATTTCACTTGATCTCTGTGTATAGTTCAAGGTACATGAGTAATGATATCATCAGCTAATGAATGAAGTGATACTGAGAGCCATTTGTTTCAGCCTCGTTTCCAGTTCCCATCACGTTACGCGTCAGTGACAGGGCAATCCTTCGCAGGATCAAAGCCGAGCTGGCTGCGCGTAGTGTCTCTGTCAGGGGAGAAATACGACCTCATGTCATGACGAAAGGCAAGCGATTGATCCCCATACGTAACATCTCTGCTAACGTCAAGAAGAGTAAACTGTTTGTGGTGGGCGACGGCACGAAGGTTGCTGAGCCAATAACAGATCACCCTAGTGATGATGATACAATTCACGTGAGTTGTTCTTCAGTACTCGATCGAATTCTGCATCCATAAAGCCGATTTTTGATTAATCCGTGCATAGATTTCAATTTGAATAGTCAGTGGTTTTATATCCCAATTGCATTGAATTAGCTGACGACAACAGCCTGGTTGTGTTGTCAGTGCGACGGCGGCTGCAACAGTAGCATCAATGAGGCTGCTATGGCAACACAAAACGTGCCAGACATCTCTTCTCGTGGGTTACAGCGTCCCCAACCCTCGAGTGAAGTTAGTTGAAATAGCTTTACTTGATTAATACAATGCCTTAAATGCGGTTTGTTGGATTCATGCCTGATCATAGTTAAGATGACGGGACTGAGAGACATTGTTCAATGTAAGGAATATAAAATCATGACCAAAATATATGTTGTTATGGATTATTTCAAGGTTTCAAATCAATCTCATGAAGGCAGTGTGTCTACAAGCAATCTTCAGAATGCACCAATCTATGAGCTTTACAAAATGGCTCTAGTTTACTTAACCTCAGCAAGTGTATCTCCAACCACAGAGGAAAAAGACTCCCTATCAGGTAGATTCTAGCAGCTTGAATGCTTAGGAATATATGAAAATTTCCAAGTATAAAATTATACTTAGCTTATGTCTTAGCTGGCAATAAATTTGTTCTCTCTCTGTGATGCTTCAGCGCCTTGGGAGAAATTATATCAAAAGCTCACCTGGTCAAGTCGAGAGGCACAGTCCAAATTTATAGACGCATCTGTAAGTGTTATTGGTCTGTGTACTAAACGACGCCTTGGTACAATTGAACAGCATGATTTCCAAATGAAAGTCAAGCAATGTACAGGTTTGTATATACATTTCATTGTTGTATCACTGGACGAATGTAGTCATACACTTGGTAGCAGCTGGATATCGATTTGTTACAACGGGTCACAAATCATAACACATTCTACGTGTTAATGGCGTTATGTTGTTGTATTTCAGATGCTCTGTCTCAGTATCTTGAACCCGCAGAACCTCTTGAAGTGAACTTTCCTCAAGAATGCGACTTATATGAGGAATCGATTGATGAGTGTATCAGTGATGCGACTGAGAAATATTCGATCGGTACAATTACTTTTGAAGCAGTCACGTACAACCACATGAATGAAGTCTTTTGTTTAATATACTTTTACGTCCTCATTATTTGCTTGATGATTGTTTTCTTAAAATGCATTGTGAAACATTTCAGATTCGCTGTCATTGGATTCTTCTCTCTCAGGTACAATTCTCTTTATATTATTAACCAAACAATTTATGAATAATAATAGTAAAAATATGCGTTTAAATTAACATACAACTTCAGATCTGGCCTCGTCGTATTCTACTTTGCTTGAGGATATTCAACCGAGCAGCATCTTTCAAGGTGATTGGAGCTAATAAGTCGTGTATATATCACCCAGAATCACTCGTCTTTTCCAAAGGGAATAACACCTGGAATACAATACCAGGTTCAGATTACGCCATTAATCAAGAAATGGAACCAGGTATTCCTATGTCTCCAGTATGACCCCTCTTGTTGCCATTCTTTGTCGTTGCACAAAATCGTGATCAGTTCTGTAACATATTTGGCCCAAGTCTTGTGACTGCATTAACAACCAGCATAACCAAACGAAATTCATATCTAAATTTGATATGTAAATGCAGTATTAACGAACGTTTAACCCCAAATATTTAATGTCGATGGCGCATTCTAACATTATTGCTTCGTTTACAAGTAGCTTACTGGTGTAACATAATCAGGAGAATCGTTCTTAAAATAAACGTTGCTATATGTGAAGGGCTTTGTTTTCCTTCGGCGGCAAGTGGTTCTCTGCTGAGAGGTAATAGTATTAAACTATTGCTAGTAATAATAATGTTGGCTGGTGATTCAGCCAACATGATTATGGGGCAGGTGTGTCAAGCAATGTCATTCCTCTTTCTTCTTGGACGTACGTTTGTAGGTGCTGCTGATCGCTGGACATCGGATGCATAACCAGCTATAAATAACCGGTTTTGTAACCCATTGCGATACAATATTACGCATGAAACCAGCATTAGTACGCAAAGAATACAACTGTTGTTATGCATCGTAATCAAGCTTAAATCGATGCAGCAATATGTGGGATGCTCTGTTGTTAGGGACATAAACACTGCGCCTGTATATGGACTATTCATTCACCAATTTGCATTTTTCACTTTACGAAGGACTTTCATCAATACGTCAAGAGGTGATTTGTTCCCATGTCATGACTAAACTTCTTCACCCACCCAGTACACGTCCCACCATCTCTACCGAATGAGGGTTATAACGAGATATCTTAAACCTCTAGTAAAATAATTGTTGTGATCTCCGCGCCATCCATGCTCGGAATTCCCTTTACTTTTGGCTACGAACGAGCGCCCGATTAATGGCTTCTTGTACAAACCAAAGGTAATGTTTCAACGTCTATGTTACTGCATGTTACGTTCTGCTTGGTCAGCTAAATGGAACGAATAAGCAAGACATCCCGAGCTTTTATGCGTAGGACACAGCCGACCGAAAACAACCCGTCTTCATTGCGGCGAAGATATCACTCACACGGAATCGAAATGTCGATGCGCGAGACAGTGGTATTGATTGCCACTAACTGTATTCAAGTAAACCCACAACATCATGATATAAACATGACAATGGGACTGAAGTGCTACATCTTTAAATAGTTTTTCTAAAGGTTACTCATGGCGTGATAAATTGCTGCAAAGACCGCTTCATTTACAAGCCAGGGATTTGTCGTCCTCCAAATATGTGTGCACACAAGAAATATCCTTAATTGCTTTCGCAATTTGTTGATGGTTGGACTGAGTATGAGAACGGATGGTTGATTTAGCAATATCGTTTTGTTTGTCGAACAGGGTGACTATATCGAAGTTAAGCCTTAGTAGCGCTAAATAACCTCTAAATTGCATTTTAAAATGGAGGATGCACTGCCCGAGTAGTATTGCTGATTAGATGCATATATATATATATATATATATATATATATATATATATATATATATATATATATATATATATATATATATATATATATATATATATATATATATATATATATATATATATATATATATATATATATATATATATATATATATATACACATATATATGTATGTGTATACAAGTATGCATGCACACAAACACATATGTATACACATATATATGTATGCATATATATATATGTTTTTTGTGTGTGCATGAGTAAATGTAAATACGCACACATATATACATATACATATATATATACATGCTTATATATATATATATATATATAAATATATATATATATATATATATATATATATATATATATATATATATATATATATATATATATATATATATATATTCGAGCAATTAGGGGTACCTACAGCATTACTATACAAGATAAGGGCTTTTGACGGTTCTTTTTGTCCTTAAAATAGTTTCTAGCAGGTAAATCATCCATATGTGATAGCCCAATCGATTGTCTAAATAACCATGTAAGTTTGATAATCATCCTTGCAGCGACCACCGAGATATTGCCTCCATGACATGATTAGAATGCTACAGAAAAAATGGTGTTAAGGAGCCAGTTTGGCCCGTTATCAGTGATGTGAGGCCACACTTTGTTGCACTTTATACCTCGGACCTTCCCCCTCATATCCGTCCCCAGTGTATCCGGCGGGCAAAAGAGAAGCCACTACACATATATATATATATATATATATATATATATATATATATATATATATATATAGAGAGATATATATATATATATATATAGATATATATATATATATATATATATATATATATATATATATATATATATATATATATATATATATATATATTTATATATATATATATATGAATATTTACACACACAATGATTTGTATAGAAATATATATGTTCATATACATGTGTGTATATATATATATATACATATATATATATATACATATATATATATATATATTTACACACACAATTTTATATATATATATATGTATATATATATATATATATATATATATATATATATATATATATATATATATATATATATATATATGTCTGTATTTGTGTGTGTTCGTGTGTGTTGTGTGTGTTTGTGTGTGTGTGTGTGTGTGTTTGCTCATGTACACACATGATAATCACTTCTGGCAACAATTCGGGACTCTAAACAGCTCGTAATTTGCTTAATATCCTACACCCAACATAACGTAGTTACTTTATATATATATCCATTGCTTTTTTTATTTTTGCTATCTAAGGTTTGTTGATCTTAAACCCCACGCCGTTACCAGTTACCCTATTTCTTGACGTACGTGTCTTCTTTGGGCATCTGTCCAAAGGAAAAGTCGTGCGCAATAGAACGCGACAAATGCGTCATCATGTCCGTGCAAATGTGAAAGTGAAAATGACGTTCGCATGCATGCATCGGACTATGGTCCCATATATTTAACAAGCCCTAGTGATAGCCTTTGATTGGTATCTATATATATCAAGACATGAGTATGTATGACATTACTTAAACTCACGAACTTCATGAATGAAGGAATGAGACAATCATATGCGATACGCGTTGAATATCGGCACGATGAAGTCTGTACATATTTGATTCCAACTTTCAACATCACGTACACCTACCGCTTGTTACTTCCATTTTCGCAAATAACTGCTCTATGATACACTATGACGTCAAGCTGTATGAGTCACCATATTGAATTATATATATCGTTGCCATGCGGTGATGGTACTCTAGACATATATTGTTGACATATATTTTCAACACTTCTATTATATTAAAACAATAATATAATTAGGGCCTGACGCTACTAGATTTACCAATCTAGCCACAAAGCGATACCTTATCTGCACATAAACAATGAGTTTGCCACTCCATTTGGTTAATGTTCGGAATAAAAATTAATTAGTGCCCCCCCCCCCATATGCCTTGTATAAATATAGGTCTTTGTTACACAGATACTGCATGCCTAGATTTTTCTGCGTAGAGCCCTTTCGGAAAGGTACAACTAATGGTTTGTAGGGTGTAACATTTATTCGTGTTATGTGCTGTAACATTAGGGTGCATACCTCCAAAACAATCCAATGCTTTGTGATTGGCACACCGTCATATGGACTTCGATGTGAACTTACTCCACTGTTTTCAGTGTTCCTCCTTGACAGAAAATGGGCAAATTAAGGAGGCGTATTCATGTAGTATTAGTGAATTCACCTGAGGGAGAGAGAGTTGAGACCTTGACGTCGCATCAGTTCAAAGAACTTCCGAGATCAGGTAGATCTGCATTAATCGGAAATTTATGTATTGTGTTATTCTGCATTGCAAATCTTTGGAGTAATCATACGTTTCCAATACAAATGATTCAATTCTCAACGATCGCACTTGTGTTATGTGTATTCAGTTGAACGAGAGATCAATCTAAACGGCCCTCTTGAGGACGATGCTCTTGTAAAGCAGATATACGCTGAATTCGGTTTACAATGTACCACTATTCAAGCGAAGCCTTACATCGTGACAAAAGGCAAGAAACCGAGACCAATACAAGATATTTTCATCAAGCTGGGCAAAAGCAAACTATTTTTAGTTGGTGAGGGCTTGGTATCAGCGGAGTCTGGTGGTTCGTTCAACAACGAAGAGGATGCTGACAGCTCGACGGTAAAATATTCAAACTCCAATAGCCTAAGTCAAGTTGCCTCATACAATCAACACCCTCCCAACCTGCAAATCAATGAACTGACGACACAGATAACGTACCCGTCTATGGTTTAGCTTTCTGGGTGTCAATATTTATTTTTCTTGCGTTTTATTACAAGGCACGTTCAACAATGCTGCCTCCTATGTGCATGTCAATCTTCTGTAAAGTTTGTAGCCATTTGACCATAAGGTTTATTATCATTCATTGTTTATCTCAGCATAAATATGTAATGGCTCTTACTGTTGTTAATCTCGGATTAACGAGCCAAACTATAATATAGTTCCCTGTTTGGCAGATAAATACGGAGAAACGGCCAATCACCGTTCACGATGGCGACCTGGATGAACCGTCTTTTTGCCTCAATACAACAGTCGGCAACATAAATAGCTACATCAGCGAACGTTACACTGATGAGACGAGTGAACTTCTATCTAGAATGTCCGATGGTATGTTGTTACAAGCACTGTCAATCTCTCACTATATCCCCCACCACCAGTTCCAAAGTTAAATTATTGAATCAACAATATATAATCGATTTCTATTCATTGTGCAGCGTTTATGTCAACAATATGGTTAATATGTTAATGAAAACAATCAGTCGATTTCAGCATTCTTGTTGTTGATTTCTCTGGAAATATGTTATTGTTCGACTGCCTGTGTCCAGTACTCACTTACTGTTACGTAGAATATGGGCGATTAGAGTCACGGGAACAACACATGTATGTAGACATAGTGGAAGGCCTACAGACTATTTTCAAGAATTGTGACGGACAACCAATCAACGATGGAACATTTGTGGAGAAAATGAAAATATACAGTGGTAAATATGAATACATAAATATATGTGTAGTTAACTCTTTATGACCATTTGTCATCATCAATTTTATACAAATGTTCAATGTTTTCAACAGGTTTACTCCACTATGTCAAGGATCTAATTCATTTGAAACCAGACTTCGATGAGGCTACTGATGTACACATGGAAATGGACACATATGCCACTAGTCACGACCCCACGGTCCCTCTCCCAGTACCCGTGTCGATGGACGATTTCCAAGACCTTAGTTAGTTATATATACTTTGATTCAAAGCACCTTTTCTTTTAAGCTTTTGTAGAAGTTATTTACAGTTGTAACATCCAAATATGATAATTGTATTGGGGCTATTTAGAATAGCAGAACATTAAAAGGTGGGTGGGTGGGTGGGGGGGGGGGGGGGGTGTTACTTTGGGTAGTGTTGTGGGTGATGTTGGGCCATGAAGCGTTGTTTAATTTTTGAATGGCCCCATATGCAATTTATTATTCAAATTATTCTTATACGCCCTTTGTGTCTATTCATTAGTTTGTGCACGTCGTCTGTCTAATTTAGCTGACCCAATTTAATTTAATAACTGTGCTCAGTTAAGTTGGACAATGGAAATGTAAAGGAAGATGTCAATAACAGAGGCAATCCACCTTATCGCGACAACGGTGCTGCTGCACCGGTTGTTGTGGCAACGCATCAATGTCCTCCAACCACATGTACCATTGGAACGCTGGATCGAGGTAAGTGAGTATATGTTGACTAAACACCTGTATTATACCACACTGTACTGGTTAATGTATGCTGCACTTTGTGGCTATAATGGATCATCTTATCCCCCATCATACAATTGTGTTCCTTCATCATACTTACTGGTTCTCACATTCGCTCTAGGGGGTAATAATTTGCCGTAAATATGTATTAAGTGACTAGAGTTTACCTGGCTGTCAGCTTTAACAATGATCACCTGCAAAAAGGTGAATTTATAGCAGACTTAAAAATTGATGATACGTCTTTTGTTAAGAGTACATGTGGTTGATATGACCTGAATATGAGTAGGATGTGAAATGATGTGTAGGGTTTTGGAGGTCATCTTTTTCTGTGCCATACTCCTGACAAAACGTATTCTCATAACCAGAGGAAACGAAGTACTTGACCTCGACCACGTCGCTACAGCTGTTGCCATTTCTGACTATGTGATGTCTTATCTTGCTATAGATGACATGGAGATACTTGGACTTTCCACTACGAACCAATCACAGGATGCATTGCGTCAAGATGAGAATCGATTGTACACACTGAGTCCAAACGATAATCCGCTCACCATATTTGATGATGGTACATACATTTTAACTCAAACAAATAAATTATAATAATATCACACGACAAACAATGCAGCATTCCACACGGGAGTTAGGTCGGTAGTAACCCTGGTCGTTAAGAACAGAAAAGCTCATGACTTGTCAGTTGTGATTAAAACTGTGTTGTTTCACCTGCTGGTTTGTTATTGTTACATAATGAAAAATTACACTTATGTTAATGTTTTTTTTCCACAGGAGACTTCAGATTGTCTGAGTACCGTGATGGCTTTGACCCCCATAGTTGTGACGGGATGGACATGGAAGTGTGATACGAAGGCCAAATGGAAACACATCCGTTCTGAATGCAAGTCTGCTGTCAATAAACATGCCTCATTCGATATGCGATGCCTGCTTTTCCCCACGAGGAAACTCTTTGACTCGGTTAGAGATCACAGTCTACCATGCCAGTGGTGAATAGTGCGCGCTAAAAAAAACCTCGCAAATTGCAAGAAAAACCTCATAACAAGTGCACCACATGAGCTTCTAATTAGGTTTATCATGATCAGTGACTGTGCCTGCATCATTCGATTTGTTTTCGTTATTTCTTAGAATAAATTTTGTCTCTCAATTTATGAAAATTTCATTTTTCGCAACTTCGAATCCAGCGAACACAGATCACACAACGCACATATTTTCGCACATTCTGACGGAGATATTTCGGACAGGATCAGAGGTTATTAGTCCGAACTGGCCTCCTCACATGTATTTTGGTATTGGGGGATGATGGGATTACATTTGTGTGTTACAGAAATGCGCGGGAAATATCTGAACATATTTCTTTTATAATAGGAGTCGAACGACACTGGCTTTCATATGCAATATGATCAGCACGGTCATTTCTATGGCAGGGTAGGTTGTTTTCAGGACTTGGGGAAAGCATTGCACCCAATCCATACTGACCGACATCTGTAATGAACACAGTCATCACATTATCTGAACCAACAGCGATGGCTGGATGCTGGCCTTCTTCCTGTCTGATATCCTCAGACGACTTTCAGTGTTGTTCTGTCCATTCGCATACATTCTCTCATCTCTAAGCATTGTGGTAAGGTGAAGGAGTATCGATCACGGCATTTACATGTAATGCTTTGGGTTCCACTTTCTTACGATTTATCCCCGGGCCCGGTGGTGGAATCTGCACACTGTATTCTCTTACATGTCGTAAGAGGTAACCTGCTTGCCATGGGTTGCGACTAGTGCCGCTGGTTCAACATGTACAAGAGGCCGGATTGGTCTGGTCTAGTCAATCGGATGGTGATGACATGCCCTTGGATAATTGTTCGTATTTCTATCTTATCTACCTTCTTGTTCATTTTTATCCACGTGGATTGCCCCCCCCCCCCCTTTAACCCATTTATCCCAGAAGGCAGCGGCTAAATCAGATCAATCTTATCTCTTTGTTGGTTCTGTACTTTAATAGGCACCATAAAATACATAGGTGTTGGTGTGCCACTAATCCCTATGCTTATCTTATCTTACCTTCATAAATTGTATGTACCTGATATTTCACTATTTCCACATCAAATTTGCATTTGGCTTTGGACACAGCGAAGCCAAATATATGTAGCCTCCGACGCACTGTACGTTATGACTGATCGTTATGCACATGCTGCGCGACTTGTGAATCAGCAGACCAAATGGAAGTCGGTGCAGCGATGTTTCCGCCCTCTTTTGTCAATTGAATCCTATGGTATGTGTAATGTATAATAGTGCTGCGTACCAGCAAATTAAATGGGGGTATCTGTGACGGAACCAACTTGTGGTGGTGTTTTGGAGTCTTGGAAGTGTCTGTTGTTGCTCTGGTATGAAGCATGGTGGTGTCTGTGCCGAAGCCTTCATTAGTTGTTGCTCTGGTATGAGGCATGATGGTGTCAGTGCCGAAGCCTTCATTGGTTGTTGCTCTGGTATGAGGCATGGTGGTGTCTGTGCCCATAATTTTCTTACGGTGTTTACTTTGCATGTTTTGATAATTGGGGGGTCTCCTTTAGTCGTTGCTACGGTGTTTATTCCGTAAGTGTATGTGACCTAGCCTGCTTTGATAATTGTTTTGCTGCTTGTTTTGTCTGTGACACACTCGTTGCTCTTGTGATAATTGTGAAGTGTGTGCACCAGGGGTCTGGTTTAATAGTTTGAAGCCGTTCGAAAATTACGTAAAGTTTGGGGTTGGGGAAGTGGGATTATTTGGCAAAACGTCACGGTGTATGGGCTAGTATTATGGTGCGTAACTGGTGTGTGTGGCATGGGGCGGGAGTTGCAAAGTCGGCCTAAAATGCGTCACGTAGTTATTGAATAGTTCCTTGTTTGGAGGTGTCTCCGACATAGCCTGATTTGGTGATGGTTTTGCTGTTTGTTTTGCCGCTGTCTGTTACAGTCTGTTTAAGTCGTTATTGTGGCGACTTCTCTTTACTTTTTTGCCTATATCTGAAAGCTTGGATTGGGGGTTAAAATTCGCAGTTTCCGATGCTGAATTCAGATTGTCTGACATCTTATTGAAAGTGGTGACTTAGTAATTTCTTTAGTTTGTGATACTAGCTTTACAACAAGAGAAACAATCAGTGCCAGCTACGCCAGCGTGTCGCAAAAAAGTGCTTTGATCCAAAACAGTTGTAGTTAATAAAATGAACATATCAGTGGCTTTTCATATTTTGTCACAAACAGAGGAGGAAAATCAGGCTCATTTCTAATAAGTATCCCAACTGCCCACCTGATCCACCAATTATCTATGCGTGAGCAGTAATATTTAGTGATTTTCAGTTTATTGTTGTGTTCTAAGTTGACAACCAATTAAAATAAAATAAACACTTAAAAAAAGCTCACTCTTTCTTTTTCCCCATCATACCAATAACATTGGAATATGATTTAACTTACTTTAAAAAGAAATACATATAGCAGACTATGTTTTTGCTTAATGACGCCTTTTGTTTCAACTAATTATGGAGGCTAATTATCACTAGGGTCCTTCAACATGTTTGCGCAAAGTAACGGGAGCTAGCATTAAGTTGCAAATGGTCTTATTTTAAACAGTGTTTCGTATTTTTACCAACAACAAAATATAAACCCATCTAACTGAATTTTCAAGTTTAAAATTTCAACTGGCTGCCCTGTCAAAACGGGACAACGGATTTTCTCGATTTTTACACCAGAATGAAGCTATTTTTGTGAAGAAGGATTTCCCCCTCCTCCTTATTCTGGACCGCAAACGGCGAGAATGCGCAACTACGAAAACCAAAGATAGCTCTACAAAGATGGCGGCATAAAAAAACTCGAATCCCGACTCCGTCATTACGCTTGAAACTCCGGTTTCTGAGGACAAATTAAAGGGGATTTTCACAGAAAGCGGTAAGAAAACCATTGTAGAATAATTTATAATGTAGTACATGTAAATTAGATTGCGTTATACTGCATACATTTTGAGCGGTGGAGCAGTTTAGTGTGACCGTTTTAGCACTCGTCATCTGTAGCGCGTAAAGCGTAGAAATCAAGCTCACTTTGGAGATTTTCGGCGATAAATATCTGCTATTATCGGAGTTATGAAACCAAACTAACCCTTTATATTTATTTACAGTGAAGTTAACAGTATACATTTCATAATAATGGCCATTTATTTGTAGCAGATTTATCAAAGAATGCAAAATGATTAATCTGCTACAAAATATTAAATCTATGATACATTTGACGAATATGAAATATTTTGGCAAATAATTTATTCATTTTGGTGGTCCAGATTAGATTCTTCTGTTAAAAACCATTGCATTGTTCCTAAAGTATTGAAAGTCTATCCTAAACATATTTATTGTCTAAATGAATGCATGCATGATAACATAGCCAGATTTTCGACTTCAAGACGTGGATGACCACCGTCTCTCCCAAACTTGCAATGTACCAATCGGCTGTTTCTTCAAGTCTAGGCAATCAAGGTACGCCGGAATGCCTCATGGGAAACAGTTGTCAAATGGCTGTCACAACTGTTTGGTGATTATCCACAACACAGATTTAGGGCTCTGGTTGAGGGCATCATATCAAGATGTTTGAAATCTGAAACGAAAGAGGAATTTTATGACAGTGTTGGTCTATGTTGTGACAGCCATGGATTAAGTCGTCAGAAGCTGCGTGACTTCACAACCATTGATGTGCAATGTGACATTTCCAATAGACTGCTGCTGTAACTGGATACATTCATTTCCTCAGAGAAGTTATCCTATGAACGTTTGTTTTGTGTTGTACAGAAATTGAATTCTGTACCACATTTCAAGGATACGCGTCACCTGCGCAAGATTGTAAATGCTGGTCATTGAAAAGTCTTATTAGAGCTCTTGGTATTGTGTACTATAAGGGAACAGGACCTTTCTGGGAAATGCTGCAGGGTGGGGTCCAGTACGTAGACCAATACCGTTATGTATAACAGATGCTCGCCAAGGTACTGAGAGGCAACTTCCAGATTTTCTTCCTGATGGTAAATTTGAAAAAGAGCCAGACCCTGAGTTAAGGGGAAAATGCAGCATTCCAAGCTGACTAACCTCCTCAACGATAATGAGTTTGGGGACCTGGATTTTGCTTTTTTTCAAA
This sequence comes from Urechis unicinctus, assembly GCA_034190875.2. Taxonomy (NCBI): domain Eukaryota; kingdom Metazoa; phylum Annelida; class Polychaeta; order Xenopneusta; family Urechidae; genus Urechis; species Urechis unicinctus. The sequence goes on from CM067343.1 coordinate 40,317,476, forward strand.
AGGAGGCTTGCTTCATTGCACTATCATTCTGGCATCCAAATGGTCAAACGAAATAAGGTCATCTTAGACTGGCTTTCTTCCAAATCCCCAGTTGAGCAAACAAAGCTCTTGAAACTTGCAAGAGAGAAGGGCCCCCTCCTCAGAAAAAAACACCGGGATCACGAGAAAGCAGTAATAGTTAAACAAAAAGAAAGATTGGATGCATGTTATGAAAGGAATAAGGCAAAAGCGGCTGCTGTATTAAAATAGAAAGAAAGCATCAACAATAGTGTGCGAGAACATGGTGGTCCTTGTAGAACAACATCTGATGTTAACATGGCAATGGAGGGGTAAAAAACTAAAAAAGCACAGAAAGCTGTAGTTCGAAGTGACTAAAGTTCTGGGTGTGAAGGACAAACGATTGGTTATGGGTACAAAGAGTATAGAGGCACTAAAAGAAGACTAAAACAGTACTGACCTCTCTTGCACTGCCTGCAGTTCCAGTTTGCTAAGCAGGGTATAACTGGTGCAGTTGCATATACTGAGCCAGTTGAGCGCTATTTTCATGGGCAAGTAGTTAACAAGGCCACCATTCAGTTCATGCAAATGGGGTATCAAAGAACTTTTCAATGGCCAGATGTTGATGATATTGATGTAATAGAGGCTCAGTTTGTTTTTGCCTGGGATTTTGATATTATTCCTAGTGGTAGAAGAGGCAGGTTGTGGACTGTGACCGAGTTGAACAAAATTGAAAAACTTTATTTGAAATATAAGGGAGAAAATTTTGATGTTTAGGTTAAGGGCAGCCATTTAATGAAATGTAATAAACATGTATATGTGCAATTAGATAATCCGTGTAAGAAAGTTTCATACTTACTTCTTGCAACTCTCTTCAAATTGATGCTTGACGGTGTAGAAAGTCCAGTATGAATGTGCCCGATAAGTGTTTTCTCGGTGAAAATTTTACGTCCAGATAAAAATAGAAATCCTTGTTTTGAAAAGCCCTTGATGCTGTTTTGAATGTACAGTTAGATACAAAGAATAAGTCCTGAAAATTTCATGCTGATACCTTTTGTAGTTGCAAATTGATTGGCACGGCAAATGCTATCACTTTCATAACAAAAGTGCTAAGGACAATGATGTGATTCCAACAAGGGAAAAACGCCAGCTACCAGCAAAGACCAAGCACGCAAATCTGCTGCTGAAGGCTGATCAATCAACTGCATATGCCGTCGATTGAAGCGAAGTTGGCCCTGACAGCAGCCGCTGCCTCCGTTACTAGTATAGGTATCTTGATCATGGTAGTAGTATCCTACCGACACTGGGTTCAGCAATATATTAGACTCTCAAAGCGTATACGTATATTCATGGATCCTGATACCATTATTGATCAACTCCTTGTACAGGACATGGCTAGCCCAGTGGCCACAAAGTCTGAGCGAGCGGAACCCAGAGGGGACATGTCTTATAAGAGAGATAGGCTTGCTGCTGTGATAGCTGGGGATCAGGCCCGTCAGTACCACGGTGAGCAGCGCCTTACAACTGACCAGGTTGAATTAATGTCTGACGAAGAGATCACAAAGCTGTATGTGAAATACGAGGCTCGGCTAGGCGCTAGCATGACGCACACTATAGGTAAGGCAGTGCTAGAGCTATACTCAGGTATTGCTTGTATGTTTCCAATCCCACCAGAACACCAGCCAAAGCTAATTAAAGACCTCGAGGCCGATCCCTTTGTTGGGCACGCGCTGAGCACTACTACATGTGAGCTATATCATCGCTATGGAATGTTCTTAGCTCCACTTACCGCAGCTTTAACAACAGTTAAGCACTGTCAATTTGGAAAAAACAAGCACCGAATCAACAGGGACTGGCGGAGAGGAAGACACTTCTTGCGGGCTATATTATGTGCTTAACTCTACTATAACATGTGCTTAACTCTGCTATAACATGTGCTTAACTCCACAATAGCAAGAGCTGACAAATTTAGTAAGTAAACATGGAGGAAACGAACACAAATCAAGGGGAGACAACACCGATAGATATAACGTCAGTGACCAGTGAGCGACCTACACAAAACGCTAAAAGGGTTGCGGCAGGATGAAAGGGTGCTGCAGCTCGAAAAACCAATCAGAATTAGCTTCTGAGAGAGCTCCGTGAGACCAAGGCCACGCTTACAGACGCTAGAGACTAAAGCTGTCGAGCCGACATCAACGAGTCAGCCTCCGGAAAGGTGGGCTTGGCCAACATGGGGATCGCCTTCAGTGTATGGACTAGCATGGTATTGGTACAGGCACAAACTAGTAGCCTCGCGCCCAAAACAGGTTGTGGTAAAAAAGCCTCCGGACTTTTATTTAAAGGATCCTTTTTATATGGAATAAGATGACAACGCCAACTACTGATGGAAAAATGCTCGTCAACGCGCTGTACCAGGTGCAGTTGTTCCCAGTATATCAATAGGTTATGCCAAGCTTGCTTAAGTAATGGCCTCGATTGCGCTACCAGTTGGAGGTGCCCTTGTCAACGCCCTATCATTCTCTGGGAGCAACTTCTTATTCTCTAAGTTACAAAGCAGCCAAGTGGACGTGGAACGCTAACGTCATAATATGGCAATAGAACAGCTACAATCTGCTCTGGCAGCATGGGCTAAAAAGCGAACTGAGTGGTTAGACTTCATCAATGAGCAGCTCCGCCGCCAGGAACATGGCAATCATACTTATAGGAATGTTGACGAGGCTATGCGTGAGTACTCCCTGATTACAGCTAAATTCGTTGACCCACTGGACTCTGAGCCTCAGCTTTGCGACTTTTACGTGCCCTCAAATGATAAAAAGGGACGTAAGGTGATGTTCATTATCCTGGGTATGGCTACGACTCGACTGGTCGTGTACAGGCTTGCTAAATAATTTGCATAAAGCCAAACTCTTTTTTACTTGACATTTAGAAACTCATTAGAATATAACAATGGATCGCATGCAAAAGATCTACTATAGTCCTAAGGGCTACTGGAAAGGCATCACAGCTATCTAGAAGCTTGCAACAGAAGTGAGGGTTTCTGAGGAAGTTGCCAGGGGGTGGCTAACAAAACAAGCTACATGGCAAATCTATTTGCCAACGCCAAAACACATTTCCAGACCAAAATTTGATGTTTCTGGCCCTTATGAGGTTCACCAAGCCAATCTCTTATTTCTTCCTCATGACGTTGTGAAACGCCGGACTTATAAGTATGTCCTCACAGTGGTTGACGTGGCCTTATGCTACCAAGCAGCTGAGCCATTGACTACAAAAGAAGCTAAAGAGGTTGCAGGTGCACTCAAAAGGATATACAAGCGAGGAAAATTCTATTGGCCTAAACTACTTCAGGTCGACCCCGGACGGGAGTTTATGGGAGCAGTGAATCAGCTGCTAGCAAAACATGGAGTATCAGTCAGGCGTGGCCGCGTGAATATCCATCAAGACCAGGCTATAGTGGAACGCTTTAAACGCACACTTGCTGAACGACACTTTGGACCCCAGTATGCTGAGTATGCCGTGGAGTTAAGGGATGATGATAAACGGTCGACTGAGTGGGTTTCTCGACAGCAGGCTGTAGTCTCTGCGATAAATAATGAGGTGACCCGCTTGACTGGAAAAAATCTAAAGATGCTATAAAGGCAAAACGAGTTGCACAAAAGCCCTCTTCCGTCATACCAGGTCACCCGTTGGGGGTCAAAGAGCAAAAGATTCCCTCTGGTGTTGCGTTCGCTATCTCTACCAGCTAGGTGAGGTAGAGCAAGATCACTGTCGTCGTGCAACTGACCCTGTGTGATCACTCAATATCTACCGGATTGGTCGTCTGTCACTAAACCTGGTGAACATGTACTATACTATTTATTTGATGGACCACTCCGTGGCATTGTAAAGGAGGAGCTGCTTGTGGTGCCATCCGATACCCAGTTGCCACCAGACGGTATTCTCAATTAGACAAATAGATATCTATATACATAATAATGGTAGTGGATATTAGTTTGAAAGAAAGACCCCTGTAACAGGACCTGTACGTAAGAGTTTTTTAACTTACACAGATATAAGATAAAACATGGTGTCGTTAATCGTCTTTGTACGGTTTGTCAGAAGGGTATAAAAAATAACCTAGGATTGTGTATGGATTGTGGGTTCAATAAAGTCAACCACAGGCGTGTTTACCAAAAGATAAAAATTGCTTCACAACAGCCTGACACTGTTCCCATAAAGACAACCGTTACATGATACCCAAGAAACCGCTGATTGTTTTGCTCCCATAAAGACAACGTTACATGGTTTCCAAGAAACCACTGATTGTTTGTTCCCATAAAGACAACTGTCACAAGATTTCCAAGAAACCGCTGTTTGTTTGTTCCCATAAAGACAACCGTTACTTGATTTCCAAGAAACCGCATTTGTTTTGTTCCCATAAAGACGTTACATGATTTTCAAGAAACCGCTGATTGTTTTGCTCCCATAAAGACAACGTTACATGATTTCCAAGAAACCACTGATTGTTTGTTCCCATAAAGACAACCGTTACATGATTTCCAAGAAACCACTGGTTGTTTGTTCCCATAAAGACTACCGTTACATTATTTAGAAATTTCCTACTGTATAAAAATAGAAATCCTGTGGCGCTGTCAACAAGGTCAAAGTCTCGATAGGCTGTGGGGTTGCTGGGGTCTGGTCAAAAGTTGTCCTAATATTGCGACCAGACCCTTTACCGTGTCTTGGAGGGAGTGGACCTGATCAGCCAGGGTCGGTTCCTGATCTTGGGGACTGGTTGTTAGGGGCACTGGTGCCGGAGCAATGGGGGCCAAAGGCGGTGGTGTGGCATCAGGGGATTTGTCAACGGGCCTGAGATTTGCGGGAATCTTTTTAGTGCGAGAGGGACGGGGGGGGGGATGGCTGATGCAGCTGGCATTCTTCCAACGGAGGTGCTGGTTGTTGGTGGGTTTACACGGAGTCGTTTGTTGGTGTTCATCTTCCTGAGAATCATAAAGAAGGGGGTGGGGGAGGACAGTAATGCAATTTAATTTTTTTAATGCAATAGGCAACTGCCATGCCAAGTAATACAGTGGGCAACGGCCTTGCCAAATATAATACAATGGGCAACTGCCGTGCCAAATATAATACAATGGGCAACTGCCGTGCCAATATAATACAATGGGCAACTGCCGTGCCAAATATAATACAATGGGCAACTGCCGTACCAAATAATAAAACAATGGGCAACTGCCCTGTCATGGGCAACTGCCGTACCAAATAATAAAAACAATGGGCAACTGCCCTGTCATGGGCAACTGCCGTACCAAATAATAAAACAATGGGCAACTGCTCTGTCATGGGCAACTGCCGTGGCAAATGATAAAACAATGGGCAACTGCCCTGTCATGGGCAACTGCCGTGCCAAATAATAAAACAATGGGCAACTGCCCTATCATGGGCAACTGCCGTGCCAAACATAATACAATGGGCAACTGCCGTGCCAATTATAATACAATGGGCAACTGCCGTGGCAAATATAATACATGTGCAACTGCCGTGGCAAATATAAACAATGGGCAACTGCCGTGCAAAAGAAATACAATGGGCAAGATAGTAGGACGGTGAAGCAATGCTAGAGATATGGACTGTTGTTGTAGGCTGTAAAGGTAGAAAACTGGGTGTGATGAAGAGGGATCCCTGCGAAGGAGTGGGCGACCTATAAGAGAGGTAACATATCAAAAATGGCTCTCTTGATGGATGTTTTGTACTTTTTTCGCCCTATAGGAGTGTTTGGGTGGATGCCATCCCTAGACCAGACAGAAACGGGTACAGCCCAGAATCCTCTGTGGGTGTGGTATGTGATTTGGGGTTCTGCATGAAGAAGTTGCTTCAAGTAGCGGTTACAGTTGTTCACTATCGTTTGGAAGGTTTCCTGGGAAGCTGAGCTAATGCCATTGTGTCTGTATAAAATGGAACATATTGTGACATGTTTGACATGTTGGTCTGCTAGAAGGGTTTTGGCCATGTCAGTTAAGCAGACAGCCAATTGTAGCGGTTGCGTCCCCCTGGCTAGATCATTTGAGACAAATCAGGTTTAGAGTGAAGCAACAGGGCAGAAGGCAGAGTAAATTTGGTGGCTTGCAGGCCCGTGGTGCCTGCTAATGTGAGGCTGTGGACCTTGTCGCTGACCCTGAGCTGAAAAGAAAAATTTTGGGGAAGTGATTGGCTGCTTGGTTGATTTCTTAGGTGGTCGTTGAGACCAACTGGTTTCATGTTAAGCGATAAATTAAACTGCTGCATGAGAAAAAGAAGTAAAGTGAGGGAATGAGCGGGTGCTACACTGAAAATAAAAAAAAAACGAACTGGCGCGAAAATAAAACAAAAACAACAAAAAACTTTGCCGAAGTTGTGAAAAAAGGTGAATTAATTTTCAGGAATAAAATCGAAAACAAAGGAATGTTAATGGAACGGTGGCATTGAATTGAGAGGAAAAGAAAAGGAGAAAGAATGATTATAATGATATCGGAGTAGAGGAAGACCAGGGAAATGTAAAATTAGTGCGAGCAAAAACGAGTGAAACGCGTAATCGAGAAGCGGTAAAGAGAAATGTGAATAAAATCACCTGATCGGGTTATATTGTTGACTGGAGGAGTGGTTGGTGGCAACTGGTATGTAGACGAGGTCGAGACTGAAATACGGGTCTCCGGATAGAAGTAGAAAACTGGTGACACGAGGTTCGGAAACAGAGAACAAGTGATGTGATGTCTAATTCCGAAAGACAAAAGCACGCTGGTCACCTGACCCTATCCGCACGGGATAAAATTAGGGCAGCCTCTTGCCTTGCAAGGAGGAATGATAAGCACTTATGCGATAACGTTTACAAATTCGACTCTGCACAAAATGCGGCTGGAGCAGTTTCCCGCCCCAAGCGTAATGTTATTGACCACGCATACAATGAGATATTTGCTAGATTAAAGGCTGGGGTGGCACCTCCCGTGCCACATAAAGCAGCCCCAGTCCCCGCGCCGTGCAAAGCAGCCCCAGTTCCCACACCAGTCCCCATACCAGGTCTTAAGTTCAAGAAGACTAAGTGGGCTGTTAAAAACTATTTGCGTGGATGGCTGATGAACGTTCCTGAGTCTCACCCCCTCCGCTCAGACCTTATGATGTTCTTTAATTGCGTGCGTAGGCAGATGGGTAAAGTTTTGACTGATGAGCTGAAAGAGCTAAACGGAATCAACTGTCAGTTTGCCCTTAAAGTAAGACTTATGAAACACACCGATGATGGCAGCACTGAGTATGTGGAGCCTGTATTGTGTAATTAGCAGCAGGTGGTTCTCTCCTCAGAAGATATCAACGATGCGCTGGACCAAGAGCGGATGGAGAAGTGGACCAATAAAGGGTCCGTTTGGGAGTTTGAGGCGGTCACAACTCTGTGGATTGATATTGCTAACTACCAGCCATTAAAAGGTGCATCCTACTTGTTGCTGCCGAGTGTATGGGGATAGGGCAAACTGCTTTGCCTGAAGAAGGTAAGAACATATTATCCTTCCAGAACTGGCAGAAGCAGCTGGCTGCCCCGTATGTTATCTATGCCGAGACGCTCACAGTGAAACTCCCAGGCCCTTCACTTGATGCTACCAAGAGCAACACACAGAAAACACAGGAACATGAGCCATGTGGTTACGGCTATGTAGTTGTCCGGTGTGATGGTCAGACCGAACATCCTGTGGTGTATAGAGGCAACATTGTGGAGAAATTCTTGCAAGCCCTGCAACAGAAAGAGCTCAAGATCAAAGCAGTTCTGTCAAAACCTGTTTCCATGCACATGACGTAAAAAAGAACTGGGCGGGGACTCGACCACTGTCATATAACAGGTAAGTACAGGGGGGTAGCCCACAATGCATGCAACCTAAAGCTGCAGTTGAATCCTAAGGCAACGGCCATGCCTGTAGTATTCCATAACCTACGGGGCTATGACTTCCACCTCTTGATGCAGGCCGTAAGCAAGGTGGAAGGGAAAATCAACTGTATCCCAAACAATATGGAGAAGTATATATCCCTGTCGATCGAACAGTTACGCTTTATTAACAGTGCACAGTTCCTCCTGGCCTCGCTTTAAAAGCTGGTGTCTGCAAATAACCCAGACGCCTTTGCAGTGACGGCTAAGTATGAGCCTGATGAAACGAAACGCCAGCTGCTACTGCGCAAGGGAGTGTATCCCTATGAGTTTATGGATGCCTGGGATAAGTTTGATGCCTCGCTATCGCCAATCCAGGAGTTCCACAGCAAGCTCTCTGAGCAAGGTATATCTGCTGCAGACTATGAACATGCACAGAATGTCTGGAACGTGTTCGGGTGAAAAACATGGGCGACTATCATGACCTATACCTGCGCACAGATGTACTACTCGATGTATTTGAGATATTCCGCAAAACCTGTCTTAAGCAGTATGGCTAAGATCCAGCTTACTACTATACCAGTCCTGGCCTTTCATGGGATGCGCTTCTTAAGAGCACAGGGGTGGAGCTGGAGCTTCTCACCGACTATGACAAACACCCGTTCATTGAGAAGGGCCTGTGCGGTGGCATAAGCATGGTATCACGTCGCCACGCTAAAGCTAATAACCTGTACGTAGAGGGCTTTGAGCAGGATAAGCCAGCAAGTTATATCCAGTACCTTGACGCTAACAACCTGTATGGGTGGGGGGATGAGTCAACTTTTGCCTACTGCGGGTATTGAGTGGGTGGATCAGCTGGACGATCTACAGATACAGGACCATCCCGACCATGCCGATACCGGATATATACTCGAAGTTGATCTGGAATACCCTGCAGAGTTATATGCTGATCACAATGATTATCCACAAACGCCAGAGCGAATGTCTGTGCAGAATGAATGGTTGTCAGACTACCAGAAGGATATCCTAGGTGCATTGGGGACCACTGGAAATGGAGTTCAGAAGCTGGTACCCAACACACGCAATAAAGAGAAGTATGCAGTCTACTATTATGAATCTCAAGCTTTACATATCTCTCGGAATGAGGCTTACCAAGATACACTGTGCGCTTGTATGCAACCAGAGCCCCTGGATGGAGCCTTACATATGCATGAACACAGACCTGCGTAAGGCTATTATAACACAATGAAGTCTAGATATGGTAGAGACCTTGGCCTGCTATACACAGACACGGACTCGCTGCTTCTGGAGATCCGCACAGCTGACGTGTATGCAGACATGAAAGAAGATCTTGACCTCTTTGATACCAACAATTATGATCATTGTTCAATAACGTAAACAAGAAGGTGCTAGGAAAGATGAAACATGAGTGTGCCGGTGAGCCCATCAAGGAGTATGTTGGTCTGCGCCCAACCATTTTTTTTAGATGTACTCGATCCTGATGTCTGACGAGGGTGAGATTAAAAGGTCTAAGGGAGTGAAGAAGGTTGTGGTTAAGAAACACCTACGCCACGAACAGTTCATGGAGTATCTATTCACAAAAAAGCAGTTCCGTCATGGAATGAACATGCTACGCAGTGATGGTCATAAGATATATTCGGTTGTTCGCGTAGTCGCGCGCGCCGCCCTGGTGAGCTTTTTGGAACTAACTTCTGTTGACTTCCGGTTAGACGCGCTCGATCTCACAACACAGCTGTCAGGCCGTCTGCTTTCTGACAGATCTGCTCGGTGCGCAATGCGACTATAGATGAAAGCTTAAACGAACCAACGTGAGTAGAAATTGTGCGTTGCTTTGTGTGGGCCAAGATTTAAATACCTCGTCAATATGGAAGCGAATCAAAATTTATACTTGCACGTAACGTGCAAGGTGAATCAAGTGTATATTCCAAATCCAACATCGTTATGTCTTTGGGATTCAAGTCGGCTGGTAACCACTGCTGTGCGGTGGGTTGTGCTCACAAGAGTTCATCAGCGGAATGCAAGTTCTATTCCTTTCCCAGCAACCCACACTGGAGAAAGACTTGGAAGATAGCTGTCAATAGGCTTGCTGTAGATGAGCAAGGCAGAGAGAAATTTATGGAAAGTTGTGGTCACCTAGAAAACATCACAGGCTGTGCTCTTGCCACTTCTCACAAGCCCCTAGCTCCAAAAGAACACTCGGTTGGAATCATGTCAAGCCAGACTTGTTTTCCACACGGAAACCACCTAGTCTGAGGAAGACATCAATATCCAGGCACAGGACTGTTACTGTTTCGCAGCCTTCGAAATGTTATCAAGAAAACATACAGCTGCAAAAGGTATTTTCAATAGTTGTTTTTCATCACATATAGTCTATGAAACCAGAAATTTATATTTGAAGATGAAGCATACTTAACATTCACAATCTGTCATTCATATTTTGTTTAAAATGGCAATATCATATGTGTTTCAGGCAGAAGAATCAATTCAAGAATTGTCACCAGTTGTGGAAATTGAGGCAGCTGAAGTGGAACATGAAGACTCTCTAGAACATGTTAGTGATGACATACTTTGTGAAATTAAATATTTTTGCATTAAAGTGGCATTTGCTTATGTATTTGTTTATATTTTAAAATCATGATGGTAAATAATTTGTGAACAAAGATAATTAAACATCACTTTTGCCTTGTAACAGGGACTTATATGTAACTCGGTGGATTCTGACCATGACTACATCCAAACACGGAGGGCTGGCCGATTGGCTTCTACATTGGACAACCTCACGTCAACAAGGTGTCACTCTCTCCATTTGATTCAAAGAGGTGGATAGCCGCGACGGTGTAGACACCTTGGCCTACGGGCACACTAGTTTACCTACAAACTAACAGGGCCCTCGGTCTTAGGGTGAGCAAAAATCTTGTATAAGCTGCCAAAGAGGAAATAGTATGGATAACTGGGGTGCGCCAGAACACCCAGTTTATATACTACAACAAGTAACGTCTTTTTTCGACTTCCTAATCGAAGTTTATGTAGGTGTATATCAGCTTGAGAAACACGTTTCCGACAATATTTTCGTTCATTGATGTCATTATGTGGGTATTTTCAATATTTCCCTCGATTTTTCGGACCGTTTTGGCATATGTGCAAAAAACGACGGTCATTGGCTCCTGAGTTTGTGACGTCATATGTCACCGTCCAGCCGGATAGCGTGGTTATTTCCTCGTTTGTTTACATGGGAACTGTGGTAGGTGCGAGCATGAACGTATTTTTTATCCTGTCATCATGTACATCATATACCGCAACGAATAACATCATTTCATGTGGCTTAGAGTACTTGTTCGCCTAGAATATATTAAATTGTGATAACTTCTATTATGTAGTGTGAAAACGTCAACCAAAGGGGACCGAGCGATAATGCAGGCAGTATTGGAACACAGGTCTGCACCTCGATTTCAGGCGCGTTTCATGGTTATCAATGATTGATTCACCATTCGCCTGTTCTGTTACGGAGAATTTCTTTTCTTGTCCCGTTATTTGATTTAATGGTAAAACGTTATCGAAAATGAAAACTGCTAATACATTCAGTGTTTGTCTAGTTGCCCAAATGTGGCAAGTTCAAATTCCACTGTGTGCTATGCACGGTGCGTTGGTGCCATTTGATTTTGGCGATATCATCTTAAACTCCAATGTCTGTTCGTCATCATACATCACCATTTTGAAATGACCTTTGTTGTTGAAAGTGAATTTCAACCCCAATATTTACATTTATGTAAGTATGATGATAAGGAATAGTTATGTCCTTGTGCACCTGTTAACAAACAGGTAGGGGTGTCAGTGATTTTTTTCAAATTCATTGTATCTCGTTGAAATTATACATGAAGATAGGTATACTCATGAGGATCCCAAAAAGGTATGTTTCATTTTTTTAAGTCAATTAGAAAAAAAGTTATTGGGGTTTCAATTTCCATGGTATTGCTTGGTTTTGTGCCAGAATTCAACGGTAAGGGATAACAGATACTTTTCCTGACTTATATGTTGAATATCATAGTGAAATTATACCAATAGAAATGTATAATCTAGAGGATTCTAATAAGTTATGTTTCATTTTTTTTAAACAATTAGTAAAAAAAGTTATTGAGGTTTCAATTTCCATGGTATTGCTCGGTTTTGTGCCAGAATTCTATGGTAAGGGATAACAGACACTTTTCATGTCTTATATGTTGAATATCATAGTGAAATTACATCAATAGAAATGTATAATCTAGAGGATTGTAATAAGCTATGTTTCATTTTTTTAAATCAATTAGTAAAAAAGTTATTGAGGTTTCTATTTCCATGGTATTGCTCAGTTTTGTGCCAGAATTCTATGGTAAGGGATAACAGACACTTTTCATGTCTTATATGTTGAATATCAAAGTGAAATTATACCACAAGAAATGTATAATCTAGAGAATTCTAATGAACTATGTTTCATTTTTTTAAATCAATTAGTAAAAAAGTTATTGAGGTTTCTATTTCCATGGTATTGCTCAGTTTTGTGCCAGAATTCTATGGTAAGGGATAACAGACACTTTTCATGTCTTATATGTTGAATATCATAGTGAAATTACATCAATAGAAATGTATAATTTAGAGGATTCTAATAAGGTAGGTCAATTATTAAAAAAGTTATTGGGGATTCAAATTTCATGGTTTTTGAGCCAAAATTGACAGGATGACAGCCACTTTCCACTTTTCCAGATACCTGTCTGAAATTGCCAAACAATACTTATACCATTGCAACCAGACACTTGTCTGACATTGCCAGACAATACTAATCTTCATAATATATATATATATATATATATATATATATATATATATATATATATATATATATATATATATATATATATATATATATATATATATATATATATATATATATATATCTATATATATATATATATATATATATATATATATATATATATATATATATATATATATATATATATATATATATATATATATATATAGAACGTCATGTATCGATGAGAGATATATGGTACAATTAAACCAGTGATGGTTTAAAATCTGAGGTCACTCGCGTCTTAAAGCAAAAAATTGTCAGATAGAGATTGAAATGCGAATTATTTAACCGTAATGGTTAGGAATATTTGTGTGCCATTACGCAGCTTATATAAGGCTGGGGCGAACTCATGTACTCCGTGAACGAATCTGGGTGGTGCCCTTGGCGACAAGCAGCTCGCGCAAGCGTCGCAGTAACTAACTGTCGGCAGCTCAACATCTACTCTGTGAACCCTAACTGCCGAATTCCACGCGCCAGCGCAAGCGGCATTTTGCCTTTTAAGTTACTGGCCTGTAAAGGATATTTTTTTTGAATCTACAACCCCAAATAAATAAATCAGGTACCATATTAAGTTCAAGAATCGAATGACATAATACTGATAAGGCAAGCTATGCGCTCTCCCTGTGCGGGCATGACAAAATCGAACATTTTAAAGTCTAAAATACGACCGAACGGTCCATTTAATAAGAAAATAAACTAGACTCAAGTGTTCCACTATACTTGAATTATCCCCATGTATAGATGGATAATCGGAGACAGATTGATAAATGAACGAAAATCGACTTTATTTGACCCCATGCGGTCAGTCGCGTAAGCGATCTTGAGTCGGCCGTGTGAAGGCATGCTATACGCTCTCCCGGTGCGGGCATGACAAAATGGAACATTTTAAAGTCTAAAATACGACCGAACGGTCCATTCAATAAGATAATAAACTTGACCAAAGTGTTCCACTATACTTGAATTATCCCCGTATATAGATGGATAATCAGATTGATAAATGAACGAAAATCGACTTTGTTTGACGACGCACGATCAGCGGTGGTTGCGAGCGTGTTGAGTCAAGGCAAGGTTGACCCTGATACGGGCTCACGGGGCGAGCATGCGATGATTGGACAACGTTTTGAAGTGCAAAATACGACAAAACGGCTCCATTTAATAAGAAAAAAACTTCACCCATTTGTAACATCATACTTAAATTTGTCAAAAGTGTGTACCTATGTCGTGTGCCTCTGATAAAATTGGGGAAAAAATACATTTGTTTGCACCGTAACATTTCGTACGTAAATAATATTATTTTCCCTTTGGCCATTTTTTTTAGATTTTATATGATCATGAACATTAGAATGTCATCTTGTCATTTACTTAACAATAAAAACGATACGAGTAACGAATGCGAACCGATTTAGAGAATTCGAAACGGGCTGAATCTCGAAAAAGTGGCACTCATATCGACAATGTCACATTTGCTTACTGCAACTCAGCACAACTACTACGATGTTAGCTCCGGTGTAACGGTAACATGAATTTATACCGTTACGAACAGTTAGTCAAAACACAGTCGGCGATATTTAGTTTGGACTATATCTCGCGAAGGGCTACATTTCGCACCTAGAAAATAACATATATCAAGAGCCTTTACAAAAAATAGACCTTTCGCTCCAAAAAACTTACCACCACTCGACGCTATTCTTCAATAAATGCCATCGATAGTTCGTTTCCGAACAAATCGCGATACGAAGTCTGCCATTTTGGAAACTATTAATTCTCGCGATTTCCCGCATTGCCTTAGCATCCCAAGTGGGGGGCACTTACCCTAACTCGGATAGGGGTGTGCCGCGGGACCTCGAAATCCCGTACCCGTTGAACTCGTTGAGAATGAGAAAAAGTATACTCCATCGTACAAGGTATTATGCGATTGTCTAACCCGTCGTAAAAGTCGAGATGTCAAAAAACCACCCCCTTCGTGCGGCACATGTATACTATATCATTACACTTAAGTGCCCCCCCCCGGGCTTAGCATTAGACTTCGTCATTCTGCGCATGGGCAATGCATGTGGTCTTGAACTTGTAAACAAACATGTTGCTGTGTTTCTGACTTTTTACCGCTTCCCAAATTGATCGAACTATAAATAATTACCATGGATGAAATCCCCGCCGCCGAAAAGGGATAAAATCGTCCGTAAAACATCATTGCATTCTATAACTCCATCACTTGTGTATGTTTTGTGCTTGGTAGTTGTCTGAATCGATCTAAAAATATTCGCATTGCGTTGTTTCGAAAAAAGGTAAGACGTCTACGCAGACGTCTTGTAGGGCTACTACGATGTATACTTGTATCAGCTGTGGACAAGAAGTCCGCCCGCGTCAGCAAGCTCTGGAGTGTGAAGGCTGTGGTCTCTGGCAGCATAGAGTTTGTGACACAGGCATCACCCAGACCCAGTACTGCATGGCTGTTAAAGGTAAACTGCGCTAAATTTAAATAATTAATTGTTTTGGCATTTATGTAGTATTGTGTATTAATGATATATTTGCGTGTTTCAGATCAGTTGACTCTAGACTGGCACTGCAGGAATTGCAGCGTCTTGGGTATGCCTGTAGGAGAAAGTACCAGGCGTGATGAGACAACCGTGCCTCCTTCTCCCCACTCTGATCTAATGCACATGGATGGCAGAGCAGATGATGCGCCGTCCAATCTGTCTTTTTCAATCAACCAAGTGTCATTTGAATTGCCCCAGCATCCCACTGAGGATTCTATCCTGGATGATATGATGGTGAGCGATGTTGTTGCAGTAGAGGAATACGAGATCGTCCAGTTCACAGAGGGGCAAACCCAAGCTCGTGGACACTAGTGGCTTCTCGTACACCATGAAGTAGGTAAAATTCCACTTACGCACATTACAGTTATGGCATTCAGTTTAAGTCGCTAGTCGTTCTTGTTTCATATCTGTAATTTGTTTCTGCTCTTTCAGCGCAGAGGTTCAACCACGTACTGGACATGTAGCGTCCGCAGTACTCTCCATCGTTGCCCTGCTTCTGTTGTGCAAAATAGTGACACCGAGTTTTCCAGGGGGTCAAAAGACCACACCCACCCTGGTGAACCAGGACTGGCAGTCAACACCAAGTTACGTGCTCAGGTAATTGGGCATTTCTCAATTATAAAAAAACTTCATTTCGAAAAAATTGAAATGTTTTTCTATATATATGTAACATACCGTAATGCAATTTTTCCATTGTAGGTGAAGTCTGCAGCTAGGGATGACGTTTTTAGATCGGCAGCTGCCCTTGTGGATGAAGTGTAGGTTGAAGGGGTGCCTGATTGAGCCAGTAGCGTACCCAAGCCAGAGCTACTCAAAAGGAAAGCCAACCGCGTGCGGCAGAAGCATAGGCCTGCTGACCCAGCCAATCTGGATTTTGTGGTATATAAGCTTTTTATTTTATCTACATATTGTGCAGGAAAGATCTGTGCTTGCTAGATCCCATACAAAATATATATGTTCGTAACATTTGTATGGTTGATCAGCTGCAGGAGGAACACATACCTGCACATGACTTCCTGAGGAAAGACGTAAGAGTCGGTGGAAGACGGCACCTAGTTTTTGCAACGAATGAGCAACTTGCGTTGCTCTCCGGCGCAAAGACATGGTACTGCGATGCTACTTTCAAAGTGGTCAAGGCGCCATTTACACAGCTGTTTAGCATACACGCCTTCGTCAAAAGTGGCAATTGCACCAAACAAGTCCCACTGGCGTTTGCCCTCATGTCAGGAAAACGCAAGAAGGACTACAAAAAGGTATTCATTTTTATTTAGTCAGTGTAACAGTGAGCTGTAGAAGCGTGTTGAATGAGTATGTACATATATAGTGGTGTGTTTTTCCAGGTATTCAAGGCAGTCAAACGCGCATTACCGGTTGAACCGCGGGTGGAGAGTACTGTGGCAGATTTTGAAAAGGGTAAGTCGTGTGTATTCATGGTCAAGAATTTAAGGGACAGTGTATAAATCATGTGTCACAACGTATGTAAATGTTGTTTATGAAGCACATGACATGAGTTAACAATTTGTGTACAGGTGTCTGGCAAGGGCTTCGGGCTATATTCCCGCGTGTAGCGATGCACGGCTGCGCGTTTCACTGGGCTCAGGCCGTCTTCAGGAAAGCCCAGGAGCTGGGGTTGAGCGCTGCATACAGGGCAGGAGGTGGCGTAAACAGGCTGGTACGGAGGATACTAGCGCTAACATTTCTGCCAGCAGAACACATAGTCCCAGCGTACAGGAAGCTATCTGCGAAGACCACAGACCCTAGACTGCTGAATTTACTAAGTTATGTAGACTCTGCTTGGATTCAATCTACTGTGTGGGATATCTCAAGCTGGTCAAGCTTCATGAGGGCCACGAGGACTAATAATGATGTCGAGGGTTGGCATCGGAGGGTAAATGCCCGAGCGGGTAGATCTGGTATGCATTTCTATGCGCTACTTCGTTTGCTACACCAAGAAGCTAAGCTGGTACCGATTCGTGTATCCTTAGTATCTGAAGGAAAGTTGCGTCGTCAACAGAGGAAGTCTACATGACAGACACAAGGCAAACTTTTCGCTCTGTGGCGGGATTATAGCGAGGATAGGCCGACAGCTTCACAGCTTCTCAAGAGTTGCAGTAGAGTATACAGCCCTGTCTAGCTTGTGTTATAAATTTGTATATAACGCTGTCCGTCTGGTGTTGTGTTTGTAAGTTGTATAAATGTTGCTTTTGTATATTAAATATAGTTTAATTCGTCTTCCAAAAGTTTCAGTGGTTACTGATAGCATGCAATCACCATAGACAGAATCACCCACACCAAGCAATGCTTTCATTTTACATGTCACTCGGGTCCTGTCAACCATTCCAGTCAATGAGCCCCAATCACAAAAGTTAAGCTGTTTAGGCTTGTCAAAAATAATAGAAATTTATGTTGTTTATGTTTAAACTCAACGTTATTGAATCGCACGCAAGTCCGGTATTAATCTTAAAACTTGGGGACGAGTTGGTCTTAACTCGGGTACGAGTTGGTTGACCCTATGGTGCCGCTGCCCTACCCTCCCCTTCCCGATGCTACCCTACCCTACCCTACGCTGCCGCTGCCCTACTCGACGCTGCCCTTCCCGATGCTACCCTCCCCTCCCTTACCCTACCCAAGCGCAACCACCGTATGCCACGCCCAGGCCGCCGCGCTCTGGCCGCTTGTGACTGGCGAGCTAGGAGGCTAGGCATGGTGCGTCGGCACCGAGAGTAGTTAAGCTGTTTAGGAGGACAATATAGGTTGTCAGAATAATAGAAATTTATGTTGTTTATGTTTAAACTCAATGTTATTGTACATAATTGAATCGCACGCAAGTTCGGTATTAATCTTAAAACTTGGGTACGAGTTGGTTTGGGGACGAGTTGGTTTGGGGACGAGTTGACCCTAACTCGGAGTGAGTTAGTGCAAAGTGGAAACTGTTGCGCTTCACTGTTTTCATCAATTATCTTACATTCCTCGTAAATATCAATAAATCATGATCGGGGAAGGGTAGATATAAGTTTTGTGCTAAGTTTGGCATTGATTTGGAGAGCGAAACCCGTGTCCTTGGGAGATTTCATATTACAACTTTGTGAAAGGTTGGCAAGTCTTAGCCTCAGGTAGGGTGGCCAATGAAAAATTCAAAAGGGTTGTATTGCATATATAAATAGTTCATTGGAAAGACCTCACCGTGAGCATCTCAAAACTGCTTTCTTTTTTGGAATTGGATATTGTGTTATTAAGTTATTGCAATTTGGACACGGCCTCAGAAAAAGTTGCCTTTCCAGTATGAGGAGATTATAATGTGTAATTATGTCAACATTTAACTATAACTTGCAAATGTAAAGCTTTAACATGGTTATTTGTGGCCTCCTTTTAGAAATTGTATGCTAAGAAATCCTCCTTTAAAGTGATTATCTGTGATACAGATGGTCAAAATGTTGATTTTGTGCTCTGGACTTTTTTTTACCTGTATCCGAGCCATTTTTCCAATTATGGCCCTATTTTGGACAACTATCCTGCTTAATCTAGAATGAAATATATATGTTTAATAACTTATGTTCAATTGCTGTATGGTGGAGAATATAATTGCAAATTATTATGTCTGTAAATCAAATGCTTCATATCTAAAATCTGATTTCAATATTTAAAAACATTTGATGGCCCGAAAGGCTGTTTTTTTCACACATTTTCTCCATTTCTGATGTATTTTCGCTTATTTTCATCAACTATGTGCATTTAACCCCACCAAATGGCTATAGTTGATTAGTGTAAGTTATTGTTGTAAATTGTAGGTATTTATCAGTGTAATTGGAGCCTTATTTAAGCACAAAGACCTCTTGGAATGAGAGCCTAACAAAAATTTATCAGCGTTAATTTGAATGATGATTTTGTTTTTTAAGTGGATTTTTGGACAGTAGACGTAAGCCTTAATGAAGGTTGTCAAATCCATTATTAGGTCCTTTCAGTATATTCCCATGCACAACCATACTTTACTTACTCAATAACCACCCTATGAATGTCTGATATCCTGAATACAATACATAACTATTTTGGATCCCGAGCATTAAGAAAATCTATGTGGTTGCTACACCTGAGGAGATATTGACATGAAAATTTGTCAAACTATGCAGTGACTAGTCAGATTTGGCTTAAGTTGTCTCTGTGAAAAGCTCAAGTGAAAAAAAACACCTATATGATCATGGTACATACACCTTACCCCTTAGATATGTACTACGAGATATGACAATTTCAGCTCAAAAATCAGTCTTGAAAGTAGCTGCTGACTCATTATTGTCTTTTCATGCAATTACTGAGTCTACTCAATATGATATATCTCATCATCAATAATTTTGAACACTTTTTTGATGTATAATGTTATGAATCCTTTATCAAGTTCAACTATATACAGAAAATGATGTTCATTGGCCTTTGAAGTCACTATAGATAGCATGCTATAGAGCAAGTTAATTGTTTAAGCTGAAAGGTTAGCACATAACAAGTCCATGTCAACTGAGCTATTTTAAAACAATTGATATGTTGCATTTCAATTTCAGTTTATCTTTTTACCTTGATGGCAGTCTTGATATAAATGTATATGGAATTATCCCTATATACATTCTTGATCATTTCTGTATCAGTTACTGGGTAGTCATGGATGCACCATATATGGTATAAAATGGGATATGAGTTTATTTACTGCTAAGAGTGTCTCATGTAGATTCATAAGCAACTCTTATCACCAACCCATTACATTGGGAAGCATAAGAGATATTGATTTCATACAATCATAGAATCGACAAATGTTTGCATACTTATTCATAACCCCTCTAAATGCTACTATTGGGAAACTGCCACTCACTAATAGCCATTGATATCACAAAACCACCAGCAGTGTTATCTTGCTGTTCCCCACTCATAGCCGCTGTCGCGCAAATGCGCCCATCTAGTCCGTTAAGACCTCCAAACACTCAGATACCCCCGTGACCCAGTTAACTGTAGCGCCTGTTCCAAACCTCTTCCGCATCCTACTCCAACGCGGGAATGCTCTTCTGTCTTTTCCCACCAGGCGACCATCATCCTGCACCGTGGTAACTGTCCCGAGAAATCTTTAATGCATTCTTTTCCCTTTCCCTTAAAAAGTTTTGGACTATATCTCGCGAAGGGCTACATTTCGCACCTAGAAAATAACATATATCAAGAGCCTTTACAAAAAAAATAGACCTTTCGCTCCAAAAAACTTACCACCACTCGACGCTATTCTTCAATAAATGCCATCGATAGTTCGTTTCCGAACAAATCGCGATACGAAGTCTGCCATTTTGGAAACTATTAATTCTCGCGATTTCCCGCATTGCCTTAGCATCCCAAGTGGGGGGCACTTACCCTAACTCGGATAGGGGTGTGCCGCGGGACCTCGAAATCCCGTACCCGTTGAACTCGTTGAGAATGAGAAAAAGTATACTCCATCGTACAAGGTATTATGCGATTGTCTAACCCGTCGTAAAAGTCGAGATGTCAAAAAACCACCCCCTTCGTGCGGCACATGTATACTATATCATTACACTTAAGTGCCCCCCCCCCCCCGGGCTTAGCATTAGACTTCGTCATTCTGCGCATGGGCAATGCATGTGGTCTTGAACTTGTAAACAAACATGTTGCTGTGTTTCTGACTTTTTTTACCGCTTCCCAAATTGATCGAACTATAAATAATTACCATGGATGAAATCCCCGCCGAAAAGGGATAAATCGTCCGTAAAACATCATTGCATTCTATAACTCCATCACTTGTGTATGTTTTGTGCTTGGTAGTTGTCTGAATCGATCTAAAAATATTCGCATTGCGTTTACTGTTCCCCCCATATGCTTTTTGCTCAGCTGAACAATAACATCTGTTGTCAGTTGTTGTTTCCTCCTCTCTTTCTCCATTTCATACACTGCTCCTTTTGTGATCTTATCACATTTTATTGCATGAGGGTTGACATTGGTTGAGAATATGTGTACATCAATGCCTGCAGAGCATCACAGAATGGGCCCAGCGAGACAGTGGCCTGTGTTTCCACTTGAAGTGCTGGCAAGTGTGGGTCTCTGTTTTTGCTGAGGTGGGTCTCGACTTTGCGAACCGTGTATACAGAGTTGGATACTTTTGATGGAATGGGCACAGTGTGGATCAATCTCCTGAAGTTTAGATGTGATGTTCAATTCTGTGTTTTTGATGGGAGAGGTGTTCTCGACTGCCCTGGATACTTTTGATGGAATGGGCCAATCTCCTCATTGATGTAATTATGGGAGATTCCCTTGCCATGCAATTAGACATTTTGAATCTACTGCACCTACTGTAAATACTATTACACTTTACTTATTTATGTTTTTTTATTATTTTAAAGACCTTGTACTTCTCTACTCTGTATAAACAACATGGCTAAATTGTACCCTTGTCAACAGCGGTCAAAATTGCAGGTGTTGTAAAATTGTAGAGACTATGCCCAGCGCCGAAGGCGCTGGAGTGACATTATTATTTTAGCAATTAGATGTTAGGTTCACAGTACAGTATTTTTTCAGTAACCAGGGGCAAATATATTCACAAAAATAATTTAGCAAATTTTAACAGGATATTAAAGCTTTGCAAAATTTAATTTTGCCAGATTTAAATTTAATAGTTTTTCTGTATTGAATGTACAAAAGTCAGTATCATTTATTATAAAAATCTATTTAGAGTCTAGTCATTTATTCATGTAATTTCATGAAGTAATATAGCAAACATGATCAACAGGCACAGCACAGACATGTGGCTGAACATGGGCAACATGCAGTCTGCATGGCAGCAGAGGCTCTGCTAATTTAAAAAAAACCACCATTTTAGAAAAACCACCCATCCTGGGCTCGGCCAGAGCCCAGGATGGGTGGTTTTTCTAAAATGGGATTTTCAAGAAATACAGTTTGTTGATAATTATTGCTCTTTAAATAACCTTTTCATACATACCTGTTATAAACTGGGTTGTTTTCAAAATATTTCTAAAATCTAAGTTTCTTTTCAATGCTAATTCAAATCTCCCGCCTAGATCAAATTTGAAACAAGATGGAAACTTATAACAAGGTCAGGTCACTGGGGTCATGCTTCATGGATGCTACTGCAAAATATCTAAGCTCTATTCCCATTGGCTCATTCCGAAAATAGCAGCCAATCATATCACCCCTTATAGAATGGTCATGGCAGAAATCCAAAAAAAGTTTTGACAACATTTGTCCTGTTTACTCGCCCACTGTGGGCCATAGAAGTGTGCTAGAGAGCTGGAGGACAGTGAGATAATATATGTAAGATTATGTGTGTTGAAAAGGTTTGCCATATCTTTAAAAATGAATGAGTAGTGGCCGATTATATGCGGCGATACGGACAACGGAATTCGAGCAGACGAAAATTTCGCATGACGCGACGTTGGACTGTCTATCTTAGGTCACGTATTTTGAGTTCGTCGATATGGAATTTATCTGATTTACAAAGTCAATTGGACTGTTGCAGTCACTGGCACGATTCACAGCCATTTGGCGTGTGTGAGTGAAAACTGTTGCCATACTTGAAATACTTTTTATAAGATTTATGTCATCTCGTTGAATCTATCAACTCTGCTTATTGGAACATCCCAATGAACTATTTGACCTGCATTGGTTGGGAAACTCGCCACTTCTCTCCATCCCGTATCTTTTAACAAATACGGCAGAACTCTGTCATGATACTCAGAATGCGACAAAGTGGGTGTTATTCGAGCAGATATTCTTACCACATCTTTTATCTTTCCACATGGCACAACCAGTTAAAAACGATCCTCCAAGAAAATGTTGTCCTACCGTCTAATATATTAACTTTCTCTGCTTCAAAGAAAGATCTGATTTAGCCCTACACGGACGTATAATAATTCTACTGCCAACATGACATATTGCGTATCCTGTTGGGGTTTTCTAACCATGAAAGTTTTGTCAGACTTCCACGTACAACATCCTCAATGCTAAGGAACTTTTCCAAAACAAATTCAGTTCGGCCTTTATCAGATCCACAGGAGTTGACTTCTAGGTAAACACCAATGCATATTAACTGTTGGTATTGTAGTGCCCAGGAAAAGCAGTTGTAACTGCTGGGGGATCTGGCTATTGCCTTGATTAAATGACAGGTGGTTTTGTCACGCAATCCACGGAAATGTTCACACATTGATTTTATAGTTACGTTCTGCTACCTATGACGTTTTTTACCGGACAAGAAACTGAGAATTATAACCATATTAAGGGAAAGGGAAAAGAATGCAATAAAGTTTTCTCGGAACAGTGACCTCTGTGTAGGATGATGGTCGCCTGGTGGGTAAAGACAGAAGAGCATTCTCACGGAGTAGGATGCGGAAGGAGTTTGAGAACTTAAGGCGCTACATTTGAGACTTAAGGCGCTACATTTAACTGGTCACGGGAGATTACAGAGGTGTTTGGGGGTATCTGAATCGTTTGGAGGTCTTAGCGGACTGGATGGGCGCATAGGAGCTCGTGACACTCAAGAGCAGCTTTTGAGTGGGGAACAGCAAAATAACGCTGCTGGTGGTTATGTGATATCAATGGCTATAAGTGAGTGGCTGTTTCCCAATATTAGCATTTAGAGGGGTTATGAATAAGTATGCAAACATTTGTCTATTCTTTGATTGTATAAAATCAATAATACTATCACTAATGCTTCCTAATGTAATGGTAAGTTGGTGATAAGAGTTACTTTTGAATCTACATGTCACTCTTAGCAGTAAATAAACACATATCCCATTTTATACCATCTATGGTGCATCCATGACTACTCAGTAACTGATACAGAAATGATCAAGAATGTATATAGTGATAATTCCATATACATCTATATCAGGACTGCCATCAAGGTAAAATGATTCGCTGAAATGGAAATGCAACATATATTGTTATAAAATAGCTCAGTTTACATGGACTTGTTATGTTCCAACCTTTCAGCTTAAACAATTTACTTGCTCTATAGCATGTTATTGTGAACGTCAGGGATTCGACGATGGCTTGCGAGAGGTGTAGCGAGTAATTGATACGCCGAACTGTAGATGTAATCCTTTATTTACGAAGTTGTAGATCGGCACGCTCTGGGGATGTTTGGATGGTCTTTACTACAACTGTGATGTTGAGATGTTCGAAGTTGTAGATGTGTACGATATATATTTCCAAGTCTGATATATGAGGTTTGTCGTTGTATTTATAGGGCAAAATGTGGGCTGGACATAGGTGGCGCATTCTGATTGGATGTCCACTGGCATCTTCCCGCACTGGACATTGCCGCAATTACTGACTAAACATGAAAGTGATTAAGGTTGAATATTGATAAGGTTTAAAGTTGAGATCAAAGGGCCTGGTGTTAATTACCTGTAATTCTGATACGTTTCGGGAGTAAAAGGGGTTTGAAGTTGATAGCTTGGAATGTTAATTGTGTGAGGGCTATGGCTAGATCGAAATAAGTTCTGTTTGTTTCAAAGGGATTAGTGTATATGACGTGAATTTAGAGGTCCTGAGAGTCTTGTGAAATGTATGAGGGTCTGGCTGTGATAGAGGGCTGTGATACTATCTACAGTGACTTCAAAGGCCAATGAACATCATTCTTTGTATTTAGTGGAACTTGATAACATTATACATCCAAGTGTTCAAAATTATTGATGATAAGAAATATCATAGAGTAGACATGGTTATTGCATGAAAAAACAATAATGAATCAGCAGCTACTTTCAAGGCTGATTTTTGAGCTGAACTTGTCATATCTCGTTGTACATATCTAAGGGTAAGGTGTATATACCATGATCATGTAGGTGTTTTTTTCACATAAGCTTTTTCATAGAGACAGCTTTAGCCAAATCTGAACTAGTCACTGCCTATTTTGACAAATTTTCATGGCAATATCTCCTCAGGTGTAGCAACCACAAAGATTTTCTTAATGTTCAGGATCCAAAATGGTTATGTATTGAATTCAGGATATCTGACATTCATAGGGTAGTAATTGAGTAAGTAAAGTATATTTGTGTATGGGAATATACTTTAAGGACCTAATTGTGGATTTGACAACCTTCCATAAGGTTTTTGTGTAGTTTTAAGTCGTCTACTGTCCAAAAATCCACTTAAAAAACAAAATTATCATTCAAATTAGCGCTGATAAATTTTTGTGACACTCTAAGAGGTCTTTGTGCTTAAATAAGGCTCTAGTTACACTGATAAATACCTAAAATTGACAACAATAGCTTACACTATCTGTATCCATTTGGGTTAATTGGCCATAGTTGATGAAAAAAAGCAAAAATACACCAGAAATGGAGAAAATGAGTGAGCAAAAAACGGCCTTGGGGCTATCAAAGTTTTTTAAATATTAAAATCAGATTTTAGATATGAAGCATTTGATGAACAGACATAATAATTTGCAATTATATTCTCCACCATACAGCAATTGAACATAAGTTATTAAACATACAGATTTTAGTCTATATTTTGCATGATAGTTGTCCAAAATAGGGCCATAATTGGAAAAAATGGCTCAGAGCACAAATTCAACATTTTGACCATCTGTATCACAAATAATCACTTTAAATGTGGATTTCTTAGTATATAATTTCTACACGAAGGCCATTAATAACCAAGTTAAGACTTTACATTTGCAATTTATTGTTTAATGCTGACATAATTACACATTAAAATCTCCTCATACTGGAAAGGCAACTTTTTCTGAGGCCTTGTCCAAATTGGACCCCAATTTTTGACAGTTTTGGGATGCTCACAGTGAGCTCTTTCTAATGAACTATTTACATATGCAATACAACCCTTTAGAATTTTTCATTGACCACCCTACCTAAGGCCAGATTGTTATGGCTACATCAGACTGTGGTCCCAGTCTATATATATCGAGACATGAGTATGTATGACATAAACTAATGAACTTCATGAAGGAAGGAATGAGACAATCATATGCAAAAAACGCGTTGAATGTCAGGACGATGAAGTCTGGACATATTTGATTCCAACTTTCAACATCACGTACACCTACTAGATTTACGAGCCAAACCACAAAAGGATACCTTATCTGCATATTAACAATGAGTTTGCCACTCCATTTGGTTAATGTTTGGAATAAAAATTGATTAATGTCCCCCTCCCCAACCCCTCCAGCGACCCACTTAGCATCTAGCCCGAAGAGACATACATATGCCTTGTATAAATATAGGTCTTTGCTTACACAAATACTCTACAAGGCATGCCTAGATATCTCTGCGTAGAGCCCTTTCTGAAAGGTACAACTAATGGTGTTGCAGGGTGTAACATGTATTCGTGTTATGTGCTGTAACATTGGGATGCATACCTCGAAAACAATCCAATGCTTTGTGATTGGCACACCGTCATATGGACTTCGATGTGAACTTACTCCATTGTTTTCAGTGTTCCTTCCTGACAGAAAATGGGCAAATTAAGGAGGCGTATTCATGTAGTATTAGTGAATTCACCTGAGGGAGCGAGAGTTGAGACCTTGACGTCGCATCAGTTCAAAGAACTTCCGAGATCAGGTAGATCTGCATTAACCGGAAATTTATGTATTGTGTTATTCTGTATTGCAAATCTTTGGAGTAATCATACGTTTCCAATACAAATGATTCAATTCTCAATGATCGCACTTGTGTTATGTGTATTCAGTTGAACGAGAGATCAATTTAAACGGCCCTCTTGAGGACGATGCTCTTGTAAAGCAGATATACGCTGAATTCGGTTTACAATGTACCACTATTCAAGCTAAGCCTTACATCGTGACAAAAGGCAAGAAACCGAGACCAATACAAGATATTTTCATCAAGCTGGGCAAAAGCAAACTATTTTTAGTTGGTGAGGGCTTGGTATCAGCAGAGTCTGGTGGTTCGTTCAACAACGAGGAGGATGCTGACAACTCGACGGTAAAATATTCAAACTCCAATAGCCTAAGTCAAGTTGCCTCATACAATCAACACCCTCCCAACCGGCAAATCAATGAACTGACGACACAGAAAACGTACCCATCAGGGTTAAGCTTTCTGGGTGTCAATATTTATTTTTATTGCGTTTTATTACAAGGCACGTTCAACAATGCTGCCTCCTATGTGCATGTCAATCTTCTGTAAAGTTTTAAGCCATTTCACTAAAAGTTTATTATCATTCATTGTTTATCTCAGCATAAATATGTAATTGCTCTTACTGTTGTTAATCTCGGATTAACGAGCCAAACTATAGTATAGTTCCCTGTTTGGCAGATAAATACGGAGAAACGGCCAATCACCGTTCACGATGGCGACCTGGATGAACCGTCTTTTTGCCTCAATACAACAGTCGGCAACATAAATAGCTACATCAGCGAACGTTACACCGATGAAACGAGTGAACTTCTATCTAGAATGTCCGATGGTATGTTGTTAAAAGCACTGTCAATCACTCACTATACCCCCCACCACCAGTTCGATATTTAACCAAAGTTAAATTATTGAATCAACAATATATAATCGATTTCTATTCATTGTGCAGCGTTTATGTCAACAATATGGTTAATATGTTAATGAAAACAATCAGTCAAATTCAGCATTCTTGTTGTTGATTTCTCTGGAAATATGTTATTGTTCGACTGCCTGTGTCCAGTACTCACTCACTGTTACGTAGAATATGGGCGATTAGAGTCATGGGAACAACGCGTGTATGTAGACGTAGTGCAAAGCCTACAGACTATTTTCAAGAATTGTGACGGACAACCAATCAACGATGGAACATTTGTGGAGAACATGAAAATATACAGTGGTAAATATGAATACATAAAATTGATAAATATATATGTAGTTAACTCTTTATGACCACTTGTCATCATCAATTTTTTTACAAATGTTCAATGATTTCAACAGGTTTACTCCACAATATCAAGGATCTAATTCATTTGAAACCAGACTTCGATGAGGCT
The DNA here is from genome assembly GCA_034190875.2 of Urechis unicinctus. NCBI lineage: Eukaryota > Metazoa > Annelida > Polychaeta > Xenopneusta > Urechidae > Urechis > Urechis unicinctus. The sequence continues at coordinate 40,345,738 of CM067343.1, forward strand.
ACTGATGTACACATGGAAATGGAAGCATATGCCACTACTCACGACCCTACGGTCCCTCTCCCAGTACCCGTGTCAATGGACAATTTCCAAGACCTTAGTTAGTTATATATACTTTGATTCAAAGCACTTTTTTCTTGTAAGATTTTATAGAAGTTATTTACAGTTGTAACATCCAAATAATGATAATTGTATTGGGGATATTCAAAATAACATAACATTAAAAAGTGAGGGGGGTGGTGTTGCGGTGGGTAGTGCTGTGGGTGATGTCTGGCCATGAAGCGTTGTTTAATTTTTGAATGGCCCAATGTGCAATATACTATTCAAATTATTCTTTTACGCCCTTGTGTCTATTTATCAGTTTGTGCACATCGTCTGTCTTATTTAACTGACCCCATTTAATGTAATTACTGTGCTCAGTTAAGTTGGACAATGGAAATGTAAAGGAAGATCCACCTTATCGTGACATCAGTGCTGCTGCACCGGTTGCTGTGGCAACTCATCAATGTCCTTCAACCACATGTACCATTGGAACGCTGGATCGAGGTAAGTGAACATATGTTGACTAAACACCTGTATTATACCACACTGTACTGGTTAATGTATGCTGCCCTTTGTGGCTATGATCCCCCATCATACAATGGTGTTCCTTCATCATCCTTACTGGTTCTCTCTCACCTGATGCCATTCGCTCTAGGGGTAACAATTTGCTGAAATATGTATAGAATGAAGTTTTGTGAGTTTACCTTGCTGTCAGCTTTAACAATGATCACCTGCAACAAGGTGAATTTATAGGAGACTCAAATTTTATGATACGTCCGTTGTTAAGAGTACATGTGGTCGACCTGAATATGAGTAGAATGTGAAATGATGTATAGGGGTTTGGAGGTCATCTTTTTCTGTGCCATACTTAATGTATTCTAATAACCAGAGGAAACGAAGTACTTGACCTCGACCATGTCGCTACAACTGTTGCCATATCTGACTATGTGATCTCTTATCTTGCTATAGATGACATGAATATTCTTGGGCTTACCACTACGAACATTACAGTTATGGTAATGTTTTTTTCCAAAGGAGACTTCAGATTGTCTGAGTACCGTGATGGCTTTGACCCCAATAATTTTGACGGGATGGACGTGGAAGTGTGATACGAAGGCCAAATGGAAACACATCCGTTATGAATGCAAGTCTGCTGTCAACAAACATGCCTCGTTCGATATGTGATGCCTGCTTTTCCCCACGGGAAAACTCTGTGACTGATTTCTGATTACCAACCCTCGTTTAGAGATCACAGTCTACCATGCCAGTGATAAATAGTGCGCGCTAGCAAAACACGCAAACACACACATGAGCTTCTAATTAGGTTTATCATGATCAGTGACTGCCTGCATCATTCAATTTGTTTTCATTATTTCTTAGAATAAATTTTGTATATCATTTCATGAAAATGTCATTCATTTTTCGCAACTTCGAATCCATCATATATGGAGCTGCAAACACTGATCATACAACGCACATATTTTCGCTCAATCTGACGGAAATATTTCGGACAGGATAAGAAGATATAAGCCCAAACTGGCCTCCTCACATGTATTTTGGTATTCTGGGATTACATTTGTGTGTTAAAAAAATGCATGGAAAATATCTGAACTTATTTCTTTGATAATAGGAGTCGAACGACACTGGCTTTCATATGCAATATGAACAGCACGGTCATTTCTATGGCAGGGTAGGTTGTTTTCAGAACTTGACTGGGTACGGGATACCAAGCAGATACCCATTTCCATCTGGGAAAGCATTGCACCCAATCCATACTGACCGACATCTGTAATGAACACAGTCATCACATCTTCTGAACCAACAGCGATGGCTGGATGCTGGCCTTGTTCCTACTTGATATCCTGAGACCTATTTTAGTGTTGTTCTGTCCATTCGCATTCATTCTCTCATCTCTAAGCATTGTGGTTAGGTGAAGGAGCATCGATCACGGCATTTACAAGTAATGCTTCGTGTTCCACTTTCGTACATTTTATCCCTGGGCCCGATAGTGTCTGTACCAAAGCCTTCATTTGTTGTTGCTCTGGTATGAGGCATGATGGTGTCTGTACCAAAGGCCGCTTTGGTTGTTGCTCTGGTATGAGGTATGATGGTGTCTGTACCGAAGCATTCATTGGTTGTTGCTCTGATATGAGGCATGATGGTGTCAGTACCAAAGCATTCATTGGTTGTTGCTCTGGTATGAGGCATGATGGTGTCTGTACCAAAGGCCGCTTTGGTTGTTGCTCTGGTATGAGGTATGATGGTGTCTGTACCGAAGCATTAATTGGTTGTTGCTCTGATATGAGGCATGATGGTGTCTGTACCAATGGCCGCTTTGGTTGTTGCTCTGGTATGAGGTATGATGGTGTCTGTACCGAAGCATTCAATGGTTGTTGCTCTGATATGAGGCATGATGGTGTCAGTACCAAAGCATTCATTGGTTGTTGCTCTGGTATGAGGCATGATGGTGTCAGTACCAAAGCATTCATTGGTTGTTGCTCTGGTATGAGGCATGATGGTGTCAGTACCAAAGCATTCATTGGTTGTTGCTCTGGTATGAGGCATGATGGTGTCTGTACCAAAGGCCGCTTTGGTTGTTGCTTTGGTATGAGGTATGATGGTGTCTGTACCGTAGCATTCATTGGTTGTTGCTCTGGTATGAGGCATGATGGTGTCTGTACCAAAGGCCGCTTTGGTTGTTGCTCTGGTATGAGGTATGATGGTGTCTGTACCGTAGCATTCATTGGTTGTTGCTCTGGTATGAGGCATGATGGTGTCAGTACCAAAGCATTCATTGGTTGTTGCTCTGGTATGAGGCATGATGGTGTCAGTACCAAAGCATTCATTGGTTGTTGCTCTGGTATGAGGCATGATGGTGTCAGTACCAAAGCATTCATTGGGTGTTGCTCTGGTACGAGGCATGATGGTGTCAGTACCGAAGCCTTCATTTGTTGTTGCTCTGGTATGAGGCATGATGGTGTCTGTGCCGAAGTCTTCATTTGTTGTTGCTCTGGTATGAGGCATGATGGTGTCTGTGCCGAAGCCTTCATTTGTTGTTGCTCTGGTATGAGGCATGATGGTGTCTGTGCCGATAATTTCCTACGGTGTTTATTTTGCATGTTTTGATAATTGTGTTGCTGCTTGATATATTGGGGTGTCTCATTTGGTCGTTGCTACGGTGTTTATTTCGTAAGTGTCAGTGACCTAGCCTGCTTTGATAATTATTTTGCTGCTTGATTCTGGCATGTCTGTGACACAGTCGCTGCTTTTGTGATAATTGTGAAGGGTGTGCACCAGTGGTCTGGTTTAATAGTTTGAAGCCGTTCGAAAATCACGTAAAGCTTGGAGTCGGGGTTGGGGAAGTGGGATTATTTGGCAAAACGTCACGGTGTATGGGTTGTATTATGGTGCGTAACTGGTGTGTGCGGCATGGGGTCGGGAGATGCAAAATCGGCCAAAAATGCGTCGCGTAGTTATTGAATAGTCCCTTTGTTAGCCTGATTTGATGATGGTTTTGATGTATGTTACAGTCTGTTTAAGTCGTTATTGTGGCATCTTCTCTTTTCGTTTTTGCCTATATCTGAAAGCTTGGAATGGGGGTTAAAATTTGCATTGCTGAATTCAGGTTGTCTGACATCTTATTGAAAGTGGTGACTCAGTAATTTCTTTAGTTTGTGATACTAGCTTTACAACAAGAGAAACAATCAGTGCCAACTACGCCGGCGTATGGCAACAAAAATTTTTGATCCAAAACAGTTGTAGTTAATAAAATGAACATATCAGTGGATTTTCATATTTTATATCAATCACATATCAACTTCTCATAACAGAATGATCGGTAGGTCTACGAGGTAAACGGGGCACTAGCACATACACTCCACACAGTTTCTCCTTCACCAGTACTTAAAGCCTTACCTCAGCAAAAAGTTAAACAGAACATTACACGATGATTCAATGTAAATTGTTATCGCCTACAATCCAAAGCAACAAAGTTTCTAATTCCAATAAGGCAAGCCAATGAATTGTCAAACATCTTCAGAATCATTATATACTGATGCACATACACACATGTTGACAGAAAACCTGTTACAATAAAATCACCTATTACCCAAGACACACTCAAATGAGACACGGTAAACGAAACCCTATACGAAACACCATTTATAGGTACCATATACCTATGAATATATACAACAATCCTGCACAATGATGCACATTAAGGCCAATATTGCCCAAGCACATATCAAATGCCACCAATATGTACTGCTGATGATGACAGTTGGGATAAGACCAAACAATGGACTGAAATTTACTTTCCCATTGTGGGAACTTATATCACAAATGTTGTCATGATCACACTTATCTTGAAAACTTGCATATTTGGGCTTGGCAAAATGCCTCGTGTAATTCACAACATGTGTTGCAACTTGTGGCATGAATCTTTTCCTGGCCCATCACTGTACTTCATGTATAAAGCATTGGTTGCTTGTCCCAAGACACTTAGAGTACAATAACAAGAGGCACATTGCAACAACATTAACATCGCAGGTGTTACATACATCATGCATTCACTTGAGGTGATTTCAGGAGCAGAATTGAAGTTTCATATTTCATACCCTTTCTGCGCCTTGTGAACCTATTCGAATGATACTGTAGTCGTTCGATTATCTGACGAACAGCCTCACACACGCTAATTTAATAATGAGATCACCCATAATCCTCCATTCGATTGTTATCACATCTTGCATAACATTGACGCAATACGTAGATTTTAACGTATAATATTTGACGTACGAAGGGGAAGACGCCATTGTTGAGCAGAACCTAGAAAACGCCTCAAATATACACCCAGTACCATACAGAGAGGGGCGAAATATACATCACGGTAGGTCATATCACAATTGAAAAAATCATTAATGTTGATCCTTGTTTTTCTCTCCATCAGATGTGAACAACTCCGATAAAAAGTCTTGTACACTTGATACAACATTAGCAACGAATCCTTCGTCTTTCCGTTTGACAGATTTGTAGGTGTTACTGGAGCTATCTTTCTCAGACCCAGTCTTTTGGGACTGTGATTTTTTGGCTTTTGTGCTGGACTTGGCGCCCGAAAACCACGACTGAACAACATCCCAAAGATCCAAGCCTTCATTAACATTCTTTTCATCTTCGTCGTCATCATCTTCACTGTCCTCACTATCCTTTGCATTAATTACCACATCCTTCTTTAAGCTATCTGTTAACTGATCGTCGGTATCTTCGGCTGGTGTTAGGTCTGGATCTACTGATGGTTTAGTGCCGGAATCATGGGGAACTGCTTCTTTGATGTTGGTTACAACGGGTTTTTCATCCTCCTCGACAGGAGGAGTATCAGAGGGCCCCAATGAAGCCTCAATGTCTACTTGTATCTCCTTGGGTGTTTGCGTTACAGGCTGTTTCGGTGGTTGATTGGCCTCTTGCTTAGGTGACTCCTGCACAGGAGCCTGCTCTGGTGTTTGCTTTGGTGTTTGCTTCGTAGGTGGCTCTGCAGGAGCCTGTTTTGGTGATTTCGTGGGTGATTGCTTTGGAAGTGTTTGCTTTGGAGGTGTGTGTGTCGGGGCCTGCTTGGGTGGTTGCTTCGGTGTCTGTTTTGTAGCAGACTCGCTCGGGGCCTGCTTGGATGTTTGCTTTGGTGTTTCTTTTGTGGGCGTCACACTCGGGGCCTGCTTGGTTGGTTGCTTTGGTGTTTGCTTTGTAGGAGTCTCGATCGTGGCCTGCTTGATCGGTTGCTTTGGTGTTTGCTTTGTAGGAGTCTCGCTCGTGGCCTGCTTGATCGGTTGCTTTGGTGTTTGCTTTGTAGGAGTCTCACTCGGGGCCTGCTTGATTGGTTGCTTTGGTGTTTGCTTTGTAGGAGTCTCGCTCGGGGCCTGCTTGATTGGTTGCTTTGGTGTTTGCTTTGTAGGAGTCTCGCTCGGGGCCTGCTTGATTGGTTGCTTTGGTGTTTGCTTTGTAGGAGTCTCACTCGGGGCTTGCTTGGTTGGTTGCTTTGGTGTTTGTGTTTTGGATGGCTGCTTGGGAGATTGTTTTGTGGGCTTCTCAGCTGTATCCTTAGCTGGTGGTTGTGTAGGAGCTATTTTTTGTTTTGGTTGTTGTGGTTGGGCTGCTTGCTTTGGAGATTTTGTAGGTGGTTGTTTGGCTGTTTCTGATGGCTTGGGTGTTTGTCGTGGGGGTTGTTTCGCAATTGGCTTAGATTGTATATGCTGCTTCGACTTTGTCATCGATGGCGATGCTAGTTTAGGTGGTTGCTTCGTTGTCTGTTTTGGTTTAACTTCCTCCTTTGGAGCAGGGGATGTCTTTGCTTTTGGCAAGACTGACTTTGGAACAACTTTATCAACAATTCCGTCGCCATCTGAATCGTCATCTAACCAATCTGGAATACCGTCACCGTCATCGTCGTCATCGAGGTAATCCGGAATGCCATCACCATCAGTATCTTTCTCCTTATCTACTCCGTCAGGAATTCCATCGCCATCAGCATCATTATCCCGGTAATCAGGGATGCCGTCTCCATCGGTGTCTTTTTCCATGTCAATCCCATCAGGAATTCCATCACCATCGTCGTCATTGTCAAGATAATCAGGGATGCCATCACCGTCAGTATCTTTTGTTTTGTCAACTTTATCCGGAATTCCATCACCATCGGCATCGTCATCCAACCAATCCGGGATTCCATCACCATCATCGTCGTCATCGAGATAATCAGGAATTCCATCGCCATCTGTGTCCTTTTCTTTATCAATACTATCGTCGACACCATCACCATCGGCGTCGTCATCCAACCAATCAGGAATACCGTCACCATCATCGTCGTCATCGAGGTAATCTGGTATGCCATCACCATCTGTATCCAACAATTTATTAATTCCATCATCGACGCCGTCACCATCTGCATCGTCATCAAGCCAATCTGGAATACCGTCACCGTCATCGTCGTCGTCGAGGTAATCCGGAATGCCATCACCATCAGTATCTTTCTCCTTATCTACTCCGTCAGGAATTCCATCGCCATCAGCATCATTATCCCGGTAATCAGGGATGCCGTCTCCATCGGTGTCTTTTTCCATGTCGATCCCATCAGGAATTCCATCACCATCGTCGTCATTGTCAAGATAATCAGGGATGCCATCACCGTCAGTATCTTTTGTTTTGTCAACTTTATCCGGAATTCCATCACCATCGGCATCGTCATCCAACCAATCCGGGATTCCATCACCATCATCGTCGTCATCGAGATAATCAGGAATTCCATCGCCATCTGTGTCCTTTTCTTTATCAATACTATCAAGGACACCATCACCATCGGCGTCGTCATCCAACCAATCAGGAATACCGTCACCATCATCGTCGTCATCGAGGTAATCTGGTATGCCATCACCATCTGTATCCAACAATTTATTAATTCCATCATCGACGCCGTCACCATCTGCATCGTCATCAAGCCAATCTGGAATACCATCACCGTCGTCGTCGTCATCGAGATAATCAGGAATTCCATCACCATCAGTATCTTTCTCCTTATCTACTCCGTCAGGAATTCCATCGCCATCAGCATCATTATCCCGGTAATCAGGGATGCCGTCTCCATCGGTGTCTTTTTCCATGTCAATCCCATCAGGAATTCCATCACCATCGTCGTCATTGTCAAGATAATCAGGGATGCCATCACCGTCAGTATCTTTTGTTTTGTCAACTTTATCCGGAATTCCATCACCATCGGCATCGTCATCCAACCAATCCGGGATTCCATCACCATCATCGTCGTCATCGAGATAATCAGGAATTCCATCGCCATCTGTGTCCTTTTCTTTATCAATACTATCGTCGACACCATCACCATCGGCGTCGTCATCCAACCAATCAGGAATACCGTCACCATCATCGTCGTCATCGAGGTAATCTGGTATGCCATCACCATCTGTATCCAACAATTTATTAATTCCATCATCGACGCCGTCACCATCTGCATCGTCATCAAGCCAATCTGGAATACCATCACCGTCGTCGTCGTCATCGAGATAATCAGGAATTCCATCACCATCAGTATCTTTCTCCTTATCTACTCCGTCAGGAATTCCATCGCCATCAGCATCATTATCCCGGTAATCAGGGATGCCGTCTCCATCGGTGTCTTTTTCCATGTCGATCCCATCAGGAATTCCATCACCATCGTCGTCATTGTCAAGATAATCAGGGATGCCATCACCGTCAGTATCTTTTGTTTTGTCAACTTTATCCGGAATTCCATCACCATCGGCATCGTCATCCAACCAATCCGGGATTCCATCACCATCATCGTCGTCATCGAGATAATCAGGAATTCCATCGCCATCTGTATCCTTTTCTTTATCAATACTATCAAGGACACCATCACCATCAGCATCATCATCCAACCAATCAGGGATTCCATCATTGTCGTCATCATCATCCAGGTAATCAGGTATACCATCACCATCGGTGTCTTTTTCCTTATCTACAGCATCTGGAATTCCATCACCATCGGCATCTTCATCAAGATAATCGGGAATGCCGTCACCATCCGTATCTTTGGTCTTATCTACACTGTCAAGGACGCCGTCACCATCTGCATCGTCATCTAGCCAATCGGGAATGCCATCACCGTCATCGTCATCATCAAGGTAGTCAGGGATGCCATCACCATCAGTGTCTTTTGCCCGATCTATTCCATCTGGAACTCCATCACCATCAGCATCACTGTCTAAATAATCTGGGATTCCATCTCCATCGGTGTCTTTTGTGGTATCGACACCATCAGGAATACCGTCACCATCAGATGTTCTATCATTATCGTTATCATCGTCAAGATAATCTGGGATACCATCGCCATCAGTGTCTTTTTCTTTATCTATGGCGTCTGGAATTCCATCACCATCGGCATCTTCATCAAGATAATCGGGAATGCCGTCACCATCCGTATCTTTGGTCTTATCTACACTGTCAAGGACGCCGTCACCATCTGCATCGTCATCTAGCCAGTCGGGAATGCCATCACCGTCATCGTCATCATCAAGGTAGTCAGGGATGCCATCACCATCAGTGTCCTTTTCTTTATCGATTGTCTCTTCCTCGTCATCTGGAATTCCATCTCCGTTATCATCATTGTCAAGGTGGTCTGGTATGCCATCGTTGTCGTCGTCATCGTCAAGATAATCAGGAATTCCATCTCCATCAGTATCTTTGTTCTTGTCGATGTAATCAGGAACGCCATCCCCATCAGCATCTTCATCCATGTAATCAGGTATTCCATCATTATCATCGTCATCGTCAAGGTAATCGGGAATTCCATCTCCATCAGTGTCTTTTTCTTTGTCAATATAATCAGGAATACCATCTCCATCGGCATCTGCATCTTCCGAATCGGGTATTCCATCATTATCATCATCGTCATCAAGATAGTCTGGAATACCATCGCCATCAGTGTCCTTCGTTTTGTCAACACCAACCATTAGAGCATCATCTATTCCATCACCATCAGCATCATCATCAAGCCAATCAGGAATTCCATCATTGTCATCATCATCATCTAAATAATCAGGTATCCCGTCTCCATCAGTGTCCTTCTCCTTATCAACATCATCCGGAATACCATCACCATCTGCATCATTATCAAGCTCATCGGGAATGCCATCATTGTCATCATCGTCATCAAGATAGTCAGGGATTCCATCACCATCAGTGTCCAGTTCAGGATCAAAGTCGTGCTCCTTGACATCAAGCACATTATCCCCATCGGCGTCTTCATCCAACTCATCTGGCACTCCATCATTATCATCATCATCATCCTTATAGTCCGGTATCCCATCACCATCGGTGTCTGTTGTCGTATCAATAACTTCTTTGTCATCCTCAACGCCATCACCGTCAGCATCAGCATCAACGTTGTCTGGGATTCTATCACCATCGTCAGTTGTACCTTGGCTGTCTGATTCACCTGTGTCCTTCTCAGCATCTTCCGTTACATCTTGTTGGTAATCAAGAATACCATCGCCGTCAGCATCATCGTCCATATAGTCTGGTATTCCATCGCCATCAGTATCTTTAAGACGATCGATTACGTCTTCTTCGTCATCAGGTATTCCATTCCCATCATCATCGTTGTCGAGGTGATCTGGAATGCCATCATTATCGTCATCATCGTCTAAATAGTCCGGTATTCCATCGCCATCTGTATCCAGCGTCTTGTCAATATAATCTGGAACGCCATCTCCATCGGCATCGTCATCCATGTAGTCAGGAATGCCATCATTGTCGTCATCATCGTCAAGATAATCAGGGATTCCATCGCCATCGGTGTCTTTTAATTTATCAATTTTAGGCACGACTTGATCAGCATCCGGTATTCCATCACCATTGGCATCATCATCCAACCAGTCCGGAATACCATCGTTGTCATCATCGTCGTCAAGATAATCAGGGATACCATCCCCATCGGTGTCCAGTTCCTTGTCGATTCCATCTTCTTCGTCATCCGGAATTCCATCTCCATCATCGTCGTTATCAAGCTCATCAGGGATCCCATCATTATCATCGTCATCGTCAAGGTAATCTGGGATTCCATCGCCATCGGTGTCTTTGAATTTGTCTATGTAATCGGGTACACCATCACCGTCAGCGTCTTCGTCTTCATCATCAGGAATGCCATCATTGTCATCGTCGTCATCCAGATAATCAGGTATTCCATCACCATCGGTGTCCTTCGTTTTGTCGATACCGTATTCTTCAGCATCTGGAATACCGTTGCCATCTGCATCATCATCAAGGTAATCTGGAATCCCATCATTGTCATCGTCATCATCTAGATAGTCTGGGATTCCATCTCCATCCGTGTCTTTTTCTCTATCAATGGAGTCATCAAAATCGTCATCGTACGTTGGCCTTGGGGCGTCTTGCTGGTTGTGTTTCTCCCCAGTGTATGATTCGTGATCTTCGTCCTCCTCATCAGGAATCCCATCTCCATCATCATCATTGTCTAACCAATCTGGAATTCCATCATTGTCATCGTCGTCATCCAAATAATCTGGAATACCATCACCGTCGGTGTCCCTTGTTCTGTCTATCCCATCGTCGTCGATGATTCCATCACCATCAGCATCATCATCCAATTCATCCGGGATTCCATCATTATCATCGTCGTCATCTAAGTAGTCCGGGATACCATCCCCATCCGTATCTTTGGTTCTGTCGACACCGATTTGTTCAGCATCCGGAATACCATCGCCATCCGCGTCGTCATCTAACCAGTCTGGAATACCATCATTATCATCATCGTCGTCCAGATAATCTGGAATGCCATCGCCATCGGTGTCCAGTTCTTTGTCAATGCCATCTTCTTCATCATCAGGGATTCCATCACCATTAGCGTCGTCGTCAAGGTAATCTGGAATGCCATCCCCGTCAGTATCCAACTCTTTATCAATACCATCATCGTCATCATCTTCCTCGTCAGGAATTCCATCGTTATCATCGTCATCGTCCAGATAATCGGGAATCCCATCGCCATCGGAGTCAAGTGTCTTATTCGCAATGTCATCGGGGATACCATCGCCATCTGCGTCTTCGTCCTCGTCATCTGGTATTCCATCGTTATCATCGTCATCATCGATATAATCAGGTATGCCATCCCCATCAGTGTCTTTCTCGTAATAATCGTCCGGGAGTTCGTCATAATTCTCAACAGTTATTGGTGGAGGTACACCTTTATGTATTTGGAACAGATAGTGGTCTTCGTCGGCATAATCTGGTATTCCATCGCCATCATCGTCATCGTCCAAATAATCGGGAATGCCATCATTATCATCGTCATCATCAACATAATCAGGGATACCATCGCCATCAGTATCCAGTTCCTTGTCTATAACGTAATCAATAATTCCATTTCCATCAGCATCATCGTCTTCATCATCTGGTATGCCATCATTATCGTCGTCATCATCAAGATAATCCGGAATTCCATCCCCGTCTGTATCTTTATAATAGTCAATTAAACCTTCTTCAACATCCAGAATACCATCACCATCCGAGTCTTCGTCCAGGTAATCCGGGATTCCATCGTTATCATCATCATCATCGAGGTAATCGGGGATTCCATCACCATCAGTGTCTTTTGTTTTGTCGACCAGGTAGTCAGGGATACCATCACCATCAGCATCATCGTCTTCGTAATCTAGAATGCCGTCGTTATCGTCATCCTCATCTAAGTAATCGGGAATTCCATCGCCATCCGTGTCAAGCTCCTTGTCGATATGGCCAAACAAAAAATCCTCATCGAAATCCTCCTCATCGTCATCCTTGTAATTCAAGGATAATAGTTTCCTTCCACACCATGTGCACTGCTCCTGTGACACACAGACATGTTCATATTCTGCTTTATGTCAGTCATGTGACTATTTTGAGTCTAATTGGATTAGCAATTTGAAATTAGTTATTAATAAATAGCATCTTGAAGAAATATATTTCTAAACAACTGTTTTTGTCAAATGTCAACTGATAACAAAATTTGCAAAATTCAATATTCAAAATTGAATTAACGTGTATTGTATGGTTACCTGAGAATGTGGGTGCCTTCGATGAATCTATACATTTATTCTGACAAATTTAGTTGTTCTCTGCGATTCTATTCGCTAATATGTATGTTTATAGGACTTGAGTAGTTAGTCTGTTGATGTGAACACCGAACATAATCTCGTCCGGTTTCAGTTGCTTTAATTGCATATATTCGCGTTCAGTATTACAGTGCGTGGTACTGGTAGTATATACGTATGTTGTCATATTTCACATGGCTGGTAGTTCAGCATTATAGTTGAACGTTTCATGATCAATGACAAGTGTCGGCTTTGATAATATCACTATTGCTTCTATCATCCTCTCTGGACTTATATTCCACATCGAAGAGGAACATCCAGACTAGATGGTCTCAGAATGATAAGTATCAGGTGATTGAAAACGAAGAATTCCAGAGTCCAGCTTATGAAACTTAGTGAGATCCAAACACATAATTCCCTATCGTCAAGTGAGTGGTTATTCCAAAAGGATGGCTCCAATTTTGTAGTTGTGTTAAGGTCTACTCAGTCGGTAGGGGTTTTCATTAGGAGTGGACGCCATTTTATATCAACTTCCTCTTAGCGGGTCATCAAATTGTACAATTTGATACGCTTTTTGGTCCACTGTTGAAAATTATAGCTAGATATCATATAAACCAATCCAATTTCAATTAAACCCTCTTGCAGCATCAAATATGCTACATGATATAATTCCCATCTGACGATGTTGGTCAGTATCCGTCAAGTTTGATGTTGAAGTCAGCAACAAGGCAAACTTATTTGAGATGTTAATTATATGCAGACATAATTACCATATATGACTACAGAACCGTATGAAGAATATCCCTCCCATACATGTGTGATATCGTGGCATATTCTACAACTGTCTCAGCTGTTGGTTGCTAATCCTGATCATTAATCTATTCAAAAATGGCCAACTATCATTTTGAAGTTGGCATTCAATATTTTAATGTTTGAATGGAATTGTTAATATGCAACACAAGGTAGGGGAAAGTCAACAATGCAACACCAGCATGCAAATCTCAGGTCTCAAACAAGATGCAAATCACACAAAAAACCATCAATTGGATTTTCATAAATACAAATTTATTCACGAATGATGGTCAATGATTGATGGAAGTAGCACAAGTGCATTACAAATGTAATGTTATTACCAAGAGGTCTTTCTTCTGTCACCAATAGAGGAGGAAAATGAGGTTCCCAGTGAGAAGTGCTTGTGAGCTGCACTCTTAAGATCCAACCACAATTGTACTTGGCCACAATTATGAGTACTTTTAAATTGACACCTTATCCCCAAAACAAAATAAGAACCAAGTGTTAAATAGTTTATTGCTCACAGTCCAAGATTCAGAAACTGAGCTATGGCATTGAGATACCTGTATTGTCAATTAATATAACCAACTAGTGGATGAATTTCTATAACACCAGAAGCAAAACAAGGTGCCAGGAGCTATGATGATTGCATGAAAGAACACATTTAACCACACTGTATACAAATATACAAATAGAGCTTCACTTACGTTGATAGTACAAATGTAATCCTCTCAACTCAGCTGCTAAAATTTGTCAATTCTACACATGATAAATGATGATGAAAATTAGCTGACCATGATATGCACTGATACATCAACACTCTGCCTGGCAGTCAAATGCTAAGTATGAATGGAATGAAGGTGAATGCAAAAACTGCCTTGATGTTCCAACCAAAAGTCTGTAAGCATCCTTTAAGCTTATAGTCACGTCGCCTATAATTCGTCGTGGTCATCTGCGGCCTGTTGGGGAAAAAAACACACCTGTCAGTTACCTGCACTGATGCTCGCCTCTGCAGCCTGCCAGCTGCTGTATCCGAGATGCTCGTCATGCCCCCATCTTATCATAGTTAGTACCAACACACGCAACAAATCAACTCTACCACTCTCAATCTCCATTATTACCCATTGATTTTAGGCAGAAATTTGCAGGCCGGTTTAAGTACATCATATACTGATAAGCCTGAGAATTCAGTATTTGTATTCTTGGGGAACTTAAAAATAAAATTCATCTGCTCATCCTTGATAAACTAGATCAGTGTTTTCATCAACTCCAGTGAAACCAGACAATCTTACACCACCTGGCCTGCCAAATATCGTTAAATTACCAATGTACCTTCCACGCTTCAGTTTGTTTCACAGGAAGATGGCTAATTTCACCCTTATTATATTTCCATGCGGATATTTACCGAGTACAGAAATGAATGTGCTTGTTATAGTCATTAAGACTAGAGTGAAGATTGGGAGGTGTAGAGGCAGGGGGAACACACAACTGGGGCAGACAAGCATGGCTAAGGCGGCTGGCAGGCTGGTTAGAGGGACAAACTCTGGCAACAATCAACAATCATTATAACATCTCTTCATAAACTTCCTCAACAGCCATGCAACAAAACGTTCACAAAACACAAATCCAATTTTTCTTTGAATTTGCTTGCATCTCAATAGATGCTTAAGAAAAAACCATTTCTAAAAAAAACTAATTAGAAATTGTTGTGTTTCGGATATCAACTCAGTCCTTCTATAAACCCATGTTAATGGTTGAATCCCAAGTCATAAACCCAAGTAACTTCCCTGATCAACACCGAGGCAGCATCAAAGTCAGTGGTGTATGTACCAGGAGTGTGTGCATCATTTACAGTAACACCTCATTTCTCACCTTCTCATCTTCTTCTTCCTCCTCCTCCTCCTCTTCATCAGCATCTACCTCCTCCTCATCCTCATCAACTTCCTCTTCCGGCTCTTCTGGCCACTCCTCAACCTGTACATCACATTCAACCACATCCATGTTAACAGCATATTCACAAAAACATCCAACTATACTGATCAAAATATGATCTGTAATTATTTGGCAACATTCTATGTCACAAGGTAATTGGCGAGGCTATTAGGATAAAATACGAGGTAAAAACTAGCCGGGTTCTTCCTTGACCCTGTATATGCATATACTTATTCCAAAATGATCTCCCATAACAACCACAACTACCAGCATCATCAACCCTCTCAATTCATCCAAGAACTTACAGCCTCCTCGAGGTCCACATTCATTGACAGCCTTAGCATGCGCTCAATACGTCCAGCGAAGGCAGCGGTGTCTCCCAGCGTGTAGCCAGATCTCAGGGTGGCTGTCTCCAATAGCACCTCAGCCAGATCCTTAGTGGTCTGGTCGTCACTGTCAGACTCCACACGGCGCTTCAGCTCTTTGACGAGCGGATGACGTGGGTTTATCTCCAGGGTACGCTTCTGGTTGGCATAGAACCTGGAATGTTACAGCACATGATGTGTACCACAGGGTTTTTGATTGCTTAGCATGCAACAGCATATAAATATCTATTTTTTCCTTATTAAATATGATAAATGAACTACAACATAGGGGTTACATGCCATTTTCAACAACCTAGTGATATCTCAACAATAATGAATGAGGATGGTTGCACAGATTGCATCCAAAAAGCTGGCTTGTAAACCCTCTGTAATCATGAGCTTGTTTAGGTAACTTACTGAGTGGAAGAGTCTCCAGATTTCTGGTAAGCTTGAGCCTTCATGATACGCTCCATGTTACCAGACCAGCCATAGGAGCTGGCCACCAGGGCACAGGGTGAGTCAGTGAGACGCTCCGATACAACTGCCTTCTCAATCTGTACACACACATGGATCATGGCAGGTAGAATGATGATCAGACTCACACAGGTGTTAAAACAGGGTCATAAGGACCCCGTTCTCATGATCACATACTATAATTGAATAACAGGAAATGTAGACATCAATGCCTGAAGTCTAGGAAAAAAAAGGTAATATGGGTAATGGGTTGTAATAGACAAAACAAGAGGAAAGAGTATTATGTTGCCTGCCTAAGTCCCTCACCTTATCAGCAAGAGCATCCTCCTTCAGCCACTTAACCAGAGGCTCAAACTCTGACTCAAGAGCCTCTTTTGTCTCCTTGGCTTTGTCAGACTGGTCCAGCTTGAGGCCTTCCTTGGCTACATTCTGGAACTTCTTGCCCTCAAACTCGGGAAGAGATTGGATACAGTACTCATCAACTGCCTCCACCAGGTAGAGGATTTCATAACCCTTCTTGAGGAGGCGCTCAACAAATGGAGAATTCTCAACCTAGTTCAAGAAACCAGTGTTAGTTACAACCACAACCTTATATTGTACAACTGTTACTTGGAATGTGAACACCGCCACAAAAAGTCAATGGTTTATATGTATGTTTGTGCGTTTAGGCTGAAGGTGCCAGAAATACTGTAGTTGATAGAATGCAGAATGATAGATTAAATCTAGCTTTGAATTGAGCCTCAAACAAAATTTGCCATTACAAAGTGGTGTAATGTAGTACCTCGCTGCGGGTCTGGCCAGCGATAAAGTAGATATGTTCCTGCTTGTCTTTCATGCGCTCCACGTAATCAGCCAGCGAGGTCTGCTCTTCTTCAGAGTTAGAGGAGAAGAATCTCAGCAACTTGGCCAGACGGGTACGGTTGGAATGGTCCTCAATGACTCCCAGCTTCACGCTGATATGACAGACATTAAACACATTACAGACGCCAATAGGAGATACTACACAGACATAAGAGTTACAGACATCAAAGGGACAATATCAGATAAAAAAAATCTGAAAATATTTGAAAATACTAAATAATGCCAATAATTAATCACAAACAAGGTTCTAAATAAACATAAAGAATAAAAATCATGTTATCAGTGCATTTTAAATTAGTATAATCAAAACTGAAAAGACCAAATTCGTAAAAATACAAGATTTAAGTACACTTTCGTTGAGAAACATTCAGATATATATTTAACGACGTACTTGGTGCTGTACTCCTTCCAGAAGTTCTTGTACTCATCACCTTCAATCTTCTTGATCATGTCCAGTGTTTTCCTCACCAGCTTCTTCTTGATCACCTTGAGGAGTTTGTGTTGTTGGAGGGTCTCACGGGAGACATTCAGGGGCAGGTCGTCAGAGTCCACCTGCACACAGGTGACACAGTAGGTAATGCAAAAAGGGTTGGCACTGCTTACAGGTAGAAGGATTCACAATAGGAGGTATAATTATGTAGATACAAAATACACACATAAGAATAAACATATGTATGCATCTATCTGTATATAATATCCATGAAGATGACGGTGCTTAGAGGTCCAAATTTAAGGTACTGCTGCCCATCTGGCACCATTGTGAGGCTAAAAAGCTACCTTGACGCAAGAGTTTAACTCTCTATAAACTCTGCTAGCTACAGAGACCCATAAGATGATCACCTGCTGTCGTAATACCAATAGCTCTGATAGAGACAATAAGTGGGGTCATCTTCAAGGTATCACTCCAGTGAGACACAAGGAAAAGTTAACAGTATCACCTCAGCAAGACTAATCAAGCTTCCATGTAGGGCACAAAGCCCCATCAAGCAGTTAATTCATCATCACAGGTGAACTTAGCTGATAAAGGAGTTGAGAAGGAATTACAATGAGCGTATTATTTTAGTTGATGATGTAAGCAAAATCTATAGTTATTTAAAAACCACCTCAGCAAGACTAATCAAGCTTCCATGTAGGGCACAAAGCCCCATCAAGCAGTTAATTCATCATCACAGGTGAACTTAGCTGATGAAGGAGTTCATAACAATGAGCATATTATTTTAGTTGATGATTTAAGCTAAATCTATGGTTATTGAAAAAACCACCTCAGCAAGACTAATCAAGCTTCCATATTGGACCATACAGGTCCCCATCAAGCAGAGGTGACCTTAACTAATGAATGGTTCAACAGCTGATAGCAAGAAATGCTTGAAGTTGTTTAATTATTTCAGCACTATTTGGCTAAGTTGAAAGTAAGTGAATGGTGTAATTCCAACCACCTCAGCAAGACTAATCAAGCTCGCACTTAGGACTAAGGGTCCTATCAAGCCGGTTACTGGTCATCACAGGTGAACCTTACCATTACCGTACCTACATCAACGTAGTAAACAATGTGTTTACAGATTGGTTTCATTTAGTTAGATCCAACAATTTTAAAATCATGTTTTGCATTACCCAAACAATAAATGTATTATATTTGTCACACATAGGAGTAAAATGTGAACATCATATCCATAATCACCTCTGAAAGACCTTCCTTTATTGAAAGCATAGCTAGTAAAAGCTCAGCCGCTGGATATTTGCTCATCCTCAATGATTGATTTTCATACTAGCCTCAGTTGAGGGAATTTATGTTTTGTTTGTGTTACAACACAAGATTTGCAAATACGACAATTTCAAAGGGGATATTGTTACAATAAATAGCTCTATGATAAGAAAAAAGGAGTCTTTAAGTAAGGCCATCACCTCAGAAAGACTAATCTTGCTTCCATTCTATGCCAAGATGACAGTGTCAATGAACAGAAGCTCTCATCCTAGGCGATAACTTTTAACAAGACTAGGGGTTGAGGTAAAGTGAAGGATATATGGTCACTAGCACATCCACATCTAGAGATAGACGGCAGTTGAAAGGTGAGAATAAGCGCATATTGGATGATGAGGACGACACTTGATGATAAAGCCAACAATGATCCTCAAACATTCACACCCAACCAAGCCACAATAAAACGAGACTCACCACTCCACGCACGAAGCTCAGATACTTGGGCATCATGTCCTCGAAGTTATCTGTGATAAACACTCTCCTCACATACATCTTGATCATGTCCACCTTCTTGCCGTAGTGCTGGAACATGTCGGTTGGCAGGCTCTTGGGGATGAAGAGAATCGACTTGAAGGTGACCTCACCCTCAGCCGTGAAGTGGGTGTGTGCCATGGGGTCCTGCGAGTCCTTGGAGAAGCTCTTGTAGAACTCGTTGTATTCTCCGTCATCAATGTCCGATGACCTGTTGAGGTCGGACAAAGCAGGTAAGGTCATGATATACTTCCACAATATATGCTGCAGTAGACTTTCTTCTTAACTTATCAGTTAAAAGTCAAGTATCTTGTAAAATGCAAATTAAAATGAAATAACAGACTACTCAATGAAACCAATCTTTGTATTATATATGGAGTTTTTCAGGGTTGTTTCAACGATATGAGACCAATGTAGCCTTTCCTTTCCACCAATCCATGACAATTATCGCTAACTGTCATGCATCAAATTATCAGAGAGTTCTTACTTGCGAGTCCAGATGGGCTTGTTCTCATTAGCCAGTACCCAGTCCCAGACGGTCTTCTCCACGGTCTTTGTCTTGGGTTTATCCTCCTCCTCTTCATCCTCCACCGTTCCCTCCTCGTCTTCCTCATCTACGGCTTCCTCCTCCTCTACCTCCTCCCCTTCCTCAATAGGCTCCTCCTCCTTCACTGTCTGCACCAATTGCAGACACCATAACATGTTAATTTTCAGACATTTCAGACTAACAGTCAAACAATAGAATTAATAAGAGAACAATACAAGGAATAACCTTTAGCAAAAAGTAGCCCCAGTTCTGTGATTAACCAATTCAAATGACAAGTAGCTCCTTCTTATATAAATACACATCAGTGATACACAATAGATATAGATACTATCCCAGCAAAGCCATGAACAAACATCCACCATAGAAAATTAACACTGAGCAATTCAAATCCAAGAATTCCTACCTGGCTATCCCAGAGGAAGATGTCAAAGTTGATGAATTGGGAGTATTTTTGGACCAGATCTCTAATGGCTTGCTGCTCCAGGAACTCGTGGGCTTCTTCTTTCAAGTGCAGACTGATAGCACACACAGGAAACAAGCCTCATTACACAGGTGTAAACATGGCTGGCAACAAATACACTGACATATTGCTCAGATGACTGAACATGCCTGATACGAGTGCAACTTTCCAGCATCTAAAGCAAGGGCCTTTTATCATGTGCATTGATGGTGATATAGAAGTACTTAGTGAATTCAACACATAACACTCTCCATAACAATAGATAAGGATAAAACCAAGACAGCAGATGTTAAGCAGAAATATGAAATTGCTTTCTGATACATTAATGGTGTGGAAATTTAGTTCATTTGTGACCTGAATCAGCTAAATAATTTCCACTAAAGTAGTACCAAAGATAATAACAAAAAAGCCAGGACCACCAAGAGGGTCAGGAGGACATCTCACCTGACTGTGGTTCCTCTGAGGAGGGTGTCTCCACGGGGGTCCTCATTGATGGAGAAGGACTTTGAGTCGGACTCCCAGATGTACTGGATGTCGTCGTTATGCTTGGACGTCACAACAACACGATCGGCAACTACAACATAAATTACAAATATACATAATACACCCAGCCTTGTTTGATTGCTGAAGCATTATGCTGTGCTTAGTAAGACAAGCAAATTCTGATATCAATTGACTTTCAGCAATTCTTGTGCAAACCATTAAAGACTGAACAATAACTATAAAATATCAAGGTAAAATTAAACATTTTTTAGGTAGCATTACTTACCTAGGAAGGAAGAGTAGAAACCAACACCAAACTGGCCGATGAGGTCACTCATTTCCTGTTGTGAGGATTCATCACCGGCTTTGGCCAGGAAGTCACTGGTGCCAGATTTGGCAATGGTTCCCAGGTTGTTCATCAAGTCATCCTTGGTCATACCAATACCTGTGTCTGTGATGTGAAGGACATGGTTGTCTCTGTCAGCCTATAGGTAGCGGGGAGAAAAACAGCTATAAATGTCGGTCACAAGCAAAGGTACGTTCGAGGACAGATGGCTCATATGATGTTAGAGATATAGCATGTACCACTATCTGTGAAACAATTACTTTACAATGAACATATGATTCAAATATTTCCTGACAATTTATGAAGAAGGAACTGATAGTATGAGGTTTCGGGGTTCACCTTGATTTTAATAGAGAGTTCATCTGTTGCAGAAAACGCGGACTTGTCTTGCAGTGCGGTGAAGCGGATCTTGTCCAGGGCATCAGAAGCATTAGAAATAAGTTCCCTGAGGAAAATCTGTCAACAAATCAACAAGTGGCCCCATGAAGACAACTATACATAGTCATTGTTGCTGTGTACAATGTTGAAACGTCACCATCACTCCCCCACCCCTACATCCCACGACCAGGTGCATATGGTGTTTGTTCCTATGAGAGAGCTACATATAGTTTAATACACCAGGACAGAGTTACAAGATACGGGTCAGAGCACTGGAATGAAGCGTAACATTACAAAATCAAAATGTTTTCCTCCCAGGTAAAAATTTTCCAATGCCACCTGTCATACCCCTCTAACCCAGTGATGGAAGGCTCATGCTGGAATCTCTGTACCCAATCCACTCCAAAAACACCTGGAATTTTGACATTTAAACCAGACATTGAAGCCTTTGTTGAGAACCAGTATGACCAAGATAGAGTTCTTAAGTATCCATAAACAAAGTAAACCAGTGATTATTGGTGGTAGAGAAGGCAGTAGAGAAGTAAGTAAGTGAGGTATAATTGTAGTGTGCTAGCACTGACAGCACAGTAGAGTAATATTTACTGGCAGGCCAAGCCACAAGTTTGATGCATACAGCAGGCATGTGCACTTTGTGTGGGTTGTTTGCATGGCGAGGGAGCAGACTAGGGAGGCAGTACCCTCCTAGCTACCTCATCCCATCTATCCATCAGTAGGGATGCAGATGCAGCAAAGTGAAGTGTGTACAGTAGTGTGTGGACGTCAGAGGGGGCAGAATGAGGTCAGATATCCACTGTGCAACCTGCTGATCAACTGGCTAGCCCAGCCCACAGGTCAGTGTGGTTACAGACCATCGCATCCACATATAAACCAAGTTAAGCCAATCAAGGCCAGATGCTATCAAGAGGCTATGGTCATGAAAATAAACCATAAAACAACACGTCTGACACAAGTGGTCAAAACATACCCAGGTTATGACAACAACCAACAAGCATTACAATGTAATCTACTATCTGCAACCACCATCAACTCAAAACATACCCTTCCCAACCACAGATTACTGCTATAGTATGCAGCATTGTCTGTACACAAGCTACATAACATTCCCCAAGCCTTGTGGCCAGGCAATAGGGAATGAGATATGCACCCCCTCAATGTGAAATCACGTATGCATTACAACACAACCAATGGGCTGTAACAATCTGCAAGTTGCCCAGCATGTTATGTGATGTTTTTTCTTCCTCTGTTTACCTCTGACTGTTTCAGTGTAAGGCCCCCCATTTGCCCTTGAGAGGCTCTGCCAGTGGTGAATAGACGTCATCACAGCAACTACATCATCATTTCCACATACCACTGAGAGTTGCTAGGAAACTAATGTACAGATGTGCACAACTGTGTAGCTACACAGCTTTGTGTAGAACAGATGCGGAGCACCAGAAATGTTGTGAGATTTGGAACCAACCATATTGTGGTCCACTTTATAGGATTGAGGGATAAAAGGATAGGGAAGAAATTGCTGTGTCTATAGATGAGGATGTGATGGATGTTTTGACAAGCCAGACACATCATGCCAAGTCAATGAAGGAGTGGGAACATGTAGGGCATTAAACCAGATTGGGCAGTCATTGAATACTTAGCATTACAGGCAGTACCACACATGGCATGTATAATTGGCATCTTAAACCCATCAGGTGAAAATGATAGATCTGCCATCGTTCAAAATAGCAAACTGCTCAAAAAGTTCATTCTTTACCACACAACTGCTGCAGCAGTTATGATCAACCAAAATATGTTTTCATAGTTGGGCTTGGTTGTAAGACAGGCATGGTTGCATTGTGTACCATATAAACACTGGTTAACACTCTGTTGGTCTATTAAGTATGAGCTAATTTGAGGGGCTGACCTGTGGAAAAAGTCCTCTCCGGTATCATACCATTATCCAAAAATTCAAAACTATGACAAATTCAAGTGACAGAGTATCCTGCCTACCTCCTTGTTCTTGTAGAGGGAGTTGATGATGAGTTTCATCATACGGTCCACCTCTGCCTGGAATGTGTGTTTCTCGGCTTTCTCTCTCAGCTCCTTCAGTTGGGCCCCGCTCAGCCCATCTAGCTTGATGGCTTCTTCCTCCCTGAAGACAACGTCAATGTTAGGTCATGGTAGTGCTAAACAAATGTCAAAATGAAGCTAAAAAAGGTGAAGTTTTCTAACATAATCATATTTTTTTTCAGAACCCTGTGCACTCCATGTAGAGATCAAAACAAGGTCATAAGGGGGGAAACTAAGGTCATAATTTCCTAAGACAATCATGACAGGCTCAGAAGCCTGGCTATCCCATAGAGGTCAAGCAAGGTTATGAGGATACATTTAGTTGTGTTTCCACATACAACCATTGACTGGCAATACCCTCAAATTCTTGGCTTTCTTATAGAGGTCAGACAAGAGCTACACACGTTGAGTTAATTAGTATAATCTATCAATAACCTTAATAACCTTGTTGAACAAGTTTGCAAAATGATTACTGTGCTTCAAGATTCATTTATACAACTAATGAAAAATGGTAAATCCCAAATGAGCCAAAATTCTGACAGAGGTGGTCCAATTTTACATAATTCAAAGTATTCTACCCGAATCAAACAATATTATGCACCACTGCATTGAAGTATTAAAAGTACATCATTGATAAGAATACAACCCATAACATTTGGAAATATACCTATTATATTGCCATGGCTGTAGCCAATACATGCATCACATTTCTTAATAAGGTCCATAGCATTCACTGGTTGTATGTTGTTTGACACACACATGGACAACCGCGTACAAATACACATGAATGTTCCCTAACACTCGATCCAGTTTCCAAGTTATGCCTGGAGCAAGCTATCAAATCGATACACAGGCATTCCTAAGCAATCATACAGCAGATGACAGTATAGATTAAGCCAGCATGTATGGCAAGTGTAGTGGGGGGGGGGGGGGGGGGGGGCTCATTTAGGGGCCGCAGTTGAAACAATCTCTGTGAGCGGGCAGAGCTCACTTCTCCGAGTATGACCTCGGGTACACGCAGCGAACTCTTCAATCAGGCATCATTAGGAAGGAGTTAAGCTAGCCCCCTCCCCCCCCCCCCCCTTCCCCGACACAGATATTAACAACCATCTGCCAGTAATTGACTGTAACTTCAATAGGCAAAACACCATCGCGTTCCCGCCAGACACTGCAGAGTGAATGCCGAGTGCAAGACTCAAACAACATGTCTTTAATACCGGCTTTATGGGCTTATAGCATACAGTTATACGGTGTATAAAAATCATCTTTGTTGGCCACCCTTGAAGAGGAACACCTGTGATTTACAGTACATGCCGACATACAGGGCTGCCCCACATGCCCAGGAGCGAAATCCCAGATTACAGTTAATCACTCAGATGGCAGTTATACGGCTTTGTTGATGTAGCAGACATACAATCTTTCCACATCATTTCATCATACACAGCATTCAGGGAATGCACCTATCCTGTCGATGCGGCTTGTACCTCAGTAACCTGCAGTGCCAAGCGAGTCTGCGGCCCCATGGTATTATACAACACTTCCATGAGATAAGACATGGTGGGCGTGATTGAGGTGAAGTGGAGGATCTAGTCATAACTGTCATATCTGCCAGTAGTCTGATTCTCCTGTACGCCTTACTACTGTTATCATACACTAGTGTCACCAAGCCTCCCACACAAGACCCAGGCGTTAGCGTGTCGTTAAACCCAATACTTAATCAGCCAATATATATCAACTGAGAGGATCATCCCAATACATATGCATATAGCAAACGCAAGCAGCTACCACAGAACAGCACCTTAGCAGCAACTAGTTATGATGCACCTCAGCTAGTTTGCATTCAATGTAAGCTTCGTGCCAACTGCTGCTGAGCACATTAAACACCCCAAGCCAAAAACATTCTTCAGGACCACGGAAATGTAACTAGAGATATTCATGGGATTGGACCAGAGATGATGTAAGCTGGAAATAGTACAGACTGGGAGTTCATGTGGCAAGAAGGTAAAAACCAGCAATGACATTCAGAAGGTTGGGAAGACTTAAGTATAAACAGAGGCTTATTCTCTCCACCACATCGCACCTATTGTCCTAACAGTGTACTGTACATGTTGAGTAAACAAGTTTCTTGCCATGATTAGTGATCCTTGTCCTAAGAGGCCTAATAATAAATTATACCAAATGCCTCCCAATATAATAATATGGTGTTCATCCCATATCTGTTCTACATCATATGTTCATATTTCTTCAGTACTGAGCTACACATTCATCCAATATTCATTAATGGCCACCAATTTGTGTAATGCCAATGCTGGACTGACCATAGACTGATCTCAATATCAATTCTTAACTTCCTATTCACCTAAACGAACTACCTTATCAAAATATTAACAAATAACATGACCATATATGCATCATATTTCTATACTTTCAACTTGAAATAACTGAGCATTTCTGAATTGTACTTCCAGTGATAATTAGATGGGAATATTACCTTTCAACAACTTCATCATCAGTTCGAGATCCATCACGGCTTTTGCCGATATCCTGTTCAATTACAACATCACCATCATCATCTTCTTGGGCGCTTACTGACGCAGCTGCAAACAAAAACCAATATGAATGTAAAACTGTGTCCATGTTCTATGACAATGGGTTGGTTTTAAGACATTTCCATGTTAGATCAACCTCATGAGAAACCCTGGGAAGATATACAAGATATTAGTTAGTGTAAACATTAAGACACATGGGTGTTTAATGGTGTAATACACTATATATATATATATATATATATATATATATATATATATATATATATATATATATATATATATATATATATATATATATATATATATATACAGATATTTTGAATCAATTTCAACCTTTACCGGACCTGGGTCCAGAAAAGTTTGAAAAACTTACTGAACCGAGAATTTTTTTACTGGACCAAAGTTTTGACAACCATATATGGCCACGCTGTACTTTTTAAATTCCGCGTAAAATCTACTTGTGCGTTTCCGGCAACCACGGAATCACCCGTAGTCACGTCGCCTGGCGAATGACTAACGAACCGGCGAAAATTGTAAATATTGGGAAAAAGACAAAAGAGATATGTGAAACGGCGAATTCTTGGGTTTATTTTCATTTTTGAGGGGGTACTGGGATGTAAAAAATTATTTCTGGACCAAGGACCGGTGAACAATCACATTTTTTATCGGACCAAAGAAAAGTTTACCTTCACAATGTCTGTATATATACATACATACATACAAATTTGCCCATCATAATCGCCAGAACATACGCTTTTGAGCAACTGATTTCTGGTAAATTCTATTGTATTATAGAATTTGCCCACGTCATTTGTAAACATTGCAGGTGTAGCGAATCAGATAGTGTGCATTTGTCACATGACATGTATCCGTCAATTGTCTTAATTCAGGATAAACAGTAAGGTTGTCTGCACCTTGTATCAGTCAGAAAAGCATATAGAGCTACCAAGTGTGTAGGTTCACATCTCTGTTAATGACCATCACTGGCTCTTTCACACATTTTTTTCATGCTATGAGGACCCTTTGTTGTTAGGTTCAGTCAAGCCCTATACTTAAATGTTTGGGTCAAGTTTTGAATCAAACAATACCAATACAGGGATAATTTCATCATTCAGCAAATGCTAGTTGTTGGGCATTTGGCATTTTCAACTTAAGCATAAGTTATACTCATGGCTCGTGACTTTTTGTCATACAATCATGGATCATGGTACAAATAGTATACATAAATCTACTTTGCTTAAAGGTTTTTGTTAAGGCCTGTGGTAAAAACCTTGGAATGTGAAAATCGTCCAGGCAGGTGGATCTTCACAAATAGTTGGCATTTGCCACGTGACAAATTTTCTTACTTGCGGGCCCTGCATATATAAAGTCTACAATTAGATCGTTTGGGCGACTAAACTATGCATTGGGCCACCAAAATGTTATACTTGGTAGCTGAAACGCATGCTTTTGGATCATCAAACATCTCGGCTGAGTTTCGAGCGCTGATATATATATATATATATATATATATATATATATATATATATATATATATATATATATATGGTGCCCGCTATTGTTCATTCTGATCATAAATTCATGTCATAGTTCATGTTTGAAGTCACCCTGCACATGTTAGGGTTAACAACTGGTGACCCATGACAGGTGAGGTTAACTTGGTTAGACAAAGAGACAGACTGAACTATGAATGACCTGGGGCCGTATTCATAAAGCTCCCTAGCAGATGCAGATTTTAGTTGACTTTGAGTTTTTATTTTGAATACGGCTGACAAGGCCAACTCAGCTTGCCCTCTAAAAGAGTTGTCTTTCGTGGAGTGCTTTCAGATACAACAATTGGTGACATAGTAGTTGCTTGTATTTCTATCAAACCAAGATGCATTCTATCTTAACACGGCAAATACTAGTCGTTGGACTAGTTGACAAGGATGACTGTTTTGAACCTTCTCACAATCATCTGCAATGTGACCAAACAGTGTCAAGTTTTTCTAAAACAGAACACAGCATTTCAGTGGCAACATGTATGTGAATTGTGATAAGGAGTCAGTTAATTCAGATATTCACAATCTGATTGAGATAATGCCTCATAGACTCCAGAAAAGGTGACAAGTGGAACAAATCATTAATCATTGGACTAATTACTGGGCAGCAGTGAATAATCAACTTTTGTTGAGGTCTTCTGCTGCAAACAAGTCAACCATTTTCGAAAATTCAGCAATTGATAGAATCTCGAGACAAAAGTTCCATTCATTTAAACATCATCCACAGATCCACGTGTACTGTCCTGAGACCCTTGCGTCGGTTTTTTGAGAAAATGGGCGCTTTAAGTGTTTTGAAACATATTTTCAAATATTTGGATCATTAGTTGTCATTGATTATTCTCGCATTAAAACATCACATCAGAAATTGTTGTGTTCCACGACGGGAAAGCACATTTCTGAGCGATAATGAAACCATGCCGGTTTTGTTCGAGCAGACGACGAGTGAAGAATGGGATGAACCTTCTCATACTATCACAACTGATAATATGAATCCTGGATCTATAACAATCCGCTCGACTAGCAACACTCACATAGGCTCGTATCCAATCACCCTGGAGGCGTGTACCTGCCCAAAACAGGCGGGGAAGCAACGTCGATCCTCTGAGTGAGGTGAGCTATTTTGGGGATGACCCAAGCGCGAAGAAGATGGCACCGGCGTTTGGTTCTCGATGAACAAGCGAATTTTTCAATGCGATGTACAAAATGATGCAACAAACCTGAGAGTAATATTAATCCTAGAATCCCTAGGAGTAAATGTTTACGAGCCATTTTGGCTGAAAACACCGAAAAGTCCACTGATTTCGATGGAATCCCCTCACACCAGCACGGCTACTGCCACGGGAGGAGTATATTGACGGTATATTACAAGTTGACCATCCACGTGAAACATGTGACCAATAAGGCTCGACCACGATCGGTCACATGGGCAAGTCCGACCAATCAGAAAAATACAAGTTCGACACTGCTTCTAATTCCGTGGAGTATTCCTATTGGCTGACATCACGGATTATTCATGCAAATGAGGCAGAAGTGGGTTAGGCAAAGGTTAATGTAAATATTGATGAGCGGTAAACATTAAGGATATCTCTGCATGTTCCTAGCACCTAAAAGAAGATTACAGCTTAAAATTCGAAAAAACAACCAACAAGAAGCAAACCAACACTGCCGACAGATGTCAAGCGTTTAATCTGGCGTATCCAATTGTTTGAATGATGGCAAGCAAGTATCATAATTTACGAATAAACTGAAGTCAAGTTTTTAAAGAGAAGGCGAATAAATGTATTGGTTTAGAACAATGATTGTCAAATGTTATGTTAAAGGATATCGAGCTGCTAGTTTAACAGGGTCCATAAATATCGTATAAAGAAGCGTTCATTATATATAAGTCTAGGAGGGCCGACTGCCGGTAATTTCATGACAGAAATATGTTGAGCCCCCTTGCGTGACCCTCGCCCCCTCAAACTAACCTAAGTTATATTTACATATTTCATAATTGTTTCATTGGTAAAATTTAAACCTTCACCTGTATTTATGTATCACTGTATATATAAATGATGTATTACCTTTTTTTTTGCACACAAATTGACAAAAATTCACATTTTGTCGATTGTTTACACCTTTGTTTTCTCGAATATTTGTTACCCGTCACAGAGGTGGGGCATTTCATTAAGACACCAGTGTCTATGGTCCTTATGAAAGCACTGAGTGTCGAGAAACTGACGTGTGCTTGGGCAACATAAAGAAATAACAGTAGATGAGACTTATGACACAGACTTAAATGTTTAAGTTAAAGGAACGCATTTGAAATGTTGATATTGTGGTAAAACAACTTTGGCTCTATCGAGTACGTATCGTTGTTATATTTTAACACACTTTCAACGGTGTTAAATTTATCTTCAGTACTATCCCCATCCTGATGGTTTAAACAGCAAAGGCTTTACGGTTCATTTACTTTCATATTGATTCTGGTGAACAGCTTGTATACGACTACGTGTACTTGTAGATGACGTATATATTATACATATTCACAGATATTGAATTGTCAGCTGTCACATTTCTACCATACTCGATGGTTTAAATTGCTGGTCACCTCAGATAAACCAGTTAGGTGGGCTGGGATCTAGCGTCAAACAGTCATAATTACAGGCCAATTTACAGTCAATGGGAACATCGGCTTATAAATGATTCGCTATAGTAAAACTATTGCATGTGTTTTACTTGCATAGCGCAGTATATTTTTAGCTTTTGTTCTTAATTTCCTCCGTTGTCATATATTCCGTAACCAAATCTTGCATCCCTATTCAAGTTGACTTTTAAATATTTGACATTCGTGTTGTCTGATCCTCCAAACAATTTCCGTTGTACCTTCGGGTTAAATCAATAGCCAAATTTCCTTGGCGTGAGGGTTCCAGTATCACCCGTGTATGCAAGGAAAAATATATTCCTCTCCCAATGCATGTCATTCCGTTATTATTTCTGATGGTCTATCGATTCAGAGCATTGCTATGCTGCATTAAGTACAGATACTGTAATCAGTTATGTAATGAGATGATCACTAAGCTTTGGAGTATTCGCTTGTGGCCAGCCAATTAACGGAAAGGGGCGTACACTACGGTGGGTGTGATTGATCAAAGTGCTTCACGACGTGTTTGGATTTGTTCGATTTTATTTGTTTTTGTGGTTAACATCTCATTTCGGTAGGTACGGCTTTCCTCAGTTAGTCAGGTCTGCTCCTTATGCCTAGGTATGACCATGGGGAGCTTGAACCGCCGAAGTCAACAATAAAATATGAAAAATCACTGCGTTCCGGTTCCGTCACTGACTGACCGTAATTGGATATGGTGGTCTGGAGCTGGATTGTATATGACTTTTTATCTGGGTTATTGATTAGTTCTGTCTGATACCTACGTCGGAGAAAAGGAATGCCTACGATGATGAGCAAGGTGGGGGAGATTACTTGGCCTTAACACGCCTGTGTTACTGAGTATATCCCCGGGGTGGTGGGGGGACACTTATCCCGGATAGGGGTGTGCCGCGGGACCTCGAAAACCCGTACCCGTCGTACTAATTGAAAATGGCCAAAAGCATACCCCGTCGTACAAGGTATTATGCGAATGTATAACCCGTCGTACAAGGTGAAAATGGAAAAAAGCGTACCCCGTCGTACAAGGTATTATGCAAATGTATAACCCGTCTTACGTCGTAAGCAGGATAAAAGTGTCAGAAATATCTCAAAATCTGATCAGCTGATTTCTGATTACAGGCAGCAACAACTTCGCGCGCTTGTACGGTCGAGCGTATGATTCTCAGCGCGTCACACAAGGCTGGGCACACAGGGACCCGATCTCCTTGTGCATCGGCTTCTGCGCTGGTAGTTATGTTAGCATAGCGTCAAACATGTCTGCCATGGAGAGTGACAGGGACCATTCATTGCATTTGCATTGTCAGCGATCGGTGGGAAATCCCGGAGGAGAATCTCGTCATACTGAAACAAAATATATATTAAACCCGCTGTACAGATGGGAAGAGAAAAACATACACAGTCGTTCAAAACGATGCCCCCCCAATAACCCGTCGTACAGATTTCAGCTGAAAAAAACCATACCCCGTCGTATAAGTGCGAGGCCCTACGAAACCCGTCGTGCAAGTCGAGAGGCCGAAAAAACATACCCCGTCGCGCTGCACACGTATACTATCTCTATACACTTAAGAGCAGGGGCCTAGCTGGGCCTATTACGAAGTATAGGCCCACTTGGTATGGAGGGTTCGGGGGACCTCCCCCGAGATTTTTTTAAACTATAGATCGATTCATTTTTGGAAACGATGTGTAGGCCCGGGCCTACCGTGCCTATTGGAGCTACGCCGATGAAGTCCCCCCCCCCCCCACCGGGAGTATATCACACCAGGTGCAAATGAGGAATAGGACTATATAGCGTATATGTATACGATTCCATATACGGTCCAGCTGTACCTTGCCGATCCAAATTCTATTATAAAAATTGCAAAGAAAGGTGGCTAAGATTAAAATTAATTTATCCTTCATGCGTTCATCGATTCTTGAGCCTGTACACGATTTTCTCTTTAGCTTTATGCGACAGCTGTGAGAGAGGATGGCGCTCGGCTCCTGATGCAAAGCTTCCGAGCGCCGATATCTTTAACTACATAAATTGATTGCGGCTCGGTGCTCGGAAGCTTTGCAACGATAATTTTTCTGAAACAATGTGAGCATTATGACACCACTTCTGCACCCAGTAAAATCCAAATACCAAAATCATAACGTTTGTTAATATTATTTTGTTGCCACAAGTGTTCCACATTTGACCTGTCGGTCCGACCAATACTTATTTCTGGTAAGTTGATCATACTTCGCCAGTATAATATTCTTAACGCTTCAGTATGCTTCAAAGCTGTAATATGCGCTAAATCCATTATGTTGAATTGTGGTTGGAATAATTATAGGCGCTTCATGGTAGATTAAGAACAAGAGTGAGCGATAATATCGGAAGGTTCCTATGGCATGCATTTTTTAAGATTCTATTGAAATATCTTTTCAGATCTTTATACTGAAAAAGAACGAGCTATTCCGGTTTTCTTCTCTCAAACGCTGTCATTGGACGGTCTGACTATGTCAGTATCGGAGTACGCTCGGAGAATGGCATTTTTAAGTGCCAGGATATTTGGTGAAGTTGCTCGAAAAACAGACACTACATCTACAAAAGTGGTGAAACTGTTCTCTGAAAAACCAGGGTATAAAAACGAAAAATTGTCCGAGTACTACCCTAAGCACAATCAGATGTTCTGGATGATGCATAGACTCAGATTTCTAGGCTTGTACAGGTACGTAGTGAATCTTACCCTTAAATAATGGAACCCATCTGCATTTTGTCATAACCTGATAAATGTCAAAAATTAGTCATGATTTAGGAAGCAGTTGTATTTACCAATGGCTAAAACACCTGAATGTCTTTGATAATCCATTGACTGCAAATGTTCAAAGTAGAGAACATTTTGAAGTATATGTCATGTATAAGTCTGCTCTCACCATGTGTGCTATATATTTGGTGATGTATATGAACACTGTTTTTGACAATGAGTATTTTAGAGTTCTACACATGGCAAGGTTTCTTCTGAGTTTTTGTGACATCAATGATTGGGGCAGCAGGCATTATCATAACTATTCTACATATAATGATATATTAAGGTTTAGCTGGCATATTTTTTTCCACACTGACCTATAAAACCGAGGTATTGATAATCTGTCACACCTATTATTAATGCCTGCTGCTCCAACCAGTGACTCTACAAAAACCATAATTTCTGCAGCTATGTTGGAAAATTCTGTTAAAAAATTAACAAAAAAACAAACATTAGAAAAATGACTCATTACCATTACCAATTATATTACCTGTAGCATTAGGAACTAGTTTAGCCAAACTTGTTAACATATCTCCCTTCCCCTTGAAACTTGACAGTGTTTTTGTGGTTCTTAATGCCATAAATGTAGTAGGGCCAGCAAATAAAGCTGGGAATTATGTTTCATCTTCTGTTGGAAATAGCACTGGCTGAATTGCAAGACTAATAGGAATATATGACCACTGGCAAGTTAAGGCCTTATTGCTAAAATCAACTTTCTCCCTAGGACACACTTCTGTGGCGATGGTTTATATAAAGTGTCAAATTATAACACATATGTTGCAGAGATGAACATAGGGACTTTAAAGAGGAGATGAGGAGACTCAGGGCTCTCCGCGGAAAAGTCAAACCCAAGAAGGGCGAAGGAAAGCGAGCTATGAAGAGGAAATAGTCTTATTGTCGTGATAGTGTAATGCTGTGTTCTGTTTGTGTGGGTTTATATGCAATTGTAAATGGAATAAAAATACTATTAACACTGTTCTTTAAATGAAATCACAATAATATTATTTATTTTACTCCATGTGCTACTATTTTTCGGTATATACATTAAATGCTAGAAACATTCTGGAAAATATTTGAAATCCATCATACCAACAGATATTGGTTGCCAGGGCAATAACCAGATCTGTATTTTCATCCCATAGGTTGATATATCTTTTATTATATTTAAATTTCATGAAGTTTGTAAGCCTCAACATATGTAATTGGTATGTGATTTGTGGTACAAAGTGAAATGATAATACATCAAGAAATTGTAAATCGTTTTAAATCCAAACCACATTTCATAAACTTATATCACAGACAATGTTGGAAATCCAGTTTCCTCAATAATCAGCACTTTGTCCAATAGGAGGCAACACACGATGTCTCTCTGACCCAGGTCTTCCTGATGTTGGCCGTGACCCGGGCTCCAACACGATACCTCGTGGCTCTCCACTAGAGGGCCTAGGTGCCATGGGGACTGAGCCAGCTGATCTATTTTTAGATGCAGAGCTAGACATCAGAGTGAGCATGTCTATGGCTTCAGCAGGGAGATTGAGGTCATCTTTAGAGTCTTGAGGGGTCTGGGGTTGGGAAGGGGGTAGGGATCCGGGTTCGTCTTCAATATCCCGAGCTTCTGAGATGTTAGAGAGACTGGAGTCTGCTCCTGAGCGAGACTCACTGGAGTCGGGCGAACAGGGGGGCAGGGCGTCCATGTTGTGGGTCGGGGCAGAGTAGGAACGCTTGGTGTTCATCTTGTCCTTGCTGTTGTAATCACCAAGTCCTGCAGTCATCTGCTCAGGAACTGTTTGTGGGACACTGTTAAAATGGAAATGTGAAGATTAATTTACAATAGACTGAATCCTCCAGACAGAGAGATCAGACAAAACCACTAATTTAGTCTACGCAAGAATTCACTGTTCATTTTACCCTCTGAGACATTGGAAGACATTTTTACTAATTTAGTTGTTCATGAGCAATATTTCCTAAATTGCGTGTCATTGAGCGATTCGACTCTATAAATGATGACGAGGTGTTGAATGTCTGATAAAACTCTAGTGTTACCTTTGTAGAAGCTGGTCGTAAATTGTTGGGTTGGCGCCAGAAACAGCCTCCTTTGCTGCACTCTGCCTCCTCCTCAGAGACTCCTCCTCCTGTAGGGTAAAAACAAATAGGGTCAAGTCAATGGGGTCAAGTTAGCATGGTCAAGTCATTAGGGGAAGACAAGGGATAAAAGCAGGGTCTTAGCAAGAGACCCATCCACCCATACATTGGACGGATGAGTGTCGATTCGGATGGAATGGAATCTTCCCCTAACGACCGTACATCAGTCCGCGCCTCCCAGGCCGGATACAACAAATTAGCCGGTCAAGGTGGATGGCTGTAGTGTACGGAGGTGGCATGTTGGCTGGGCGGGGGTGATGACAACGCTAGAGCCGGCCAACAACTGGATTTGGGACAGGAGGGAGGAGTTGTGGATGGGCAGGTTGGAAATCCTGGCTAAGACCCTAGGTATAAGTGCATAAATATAGACGTCTGTGTCTAAAATTTTAATTAAAAATAGGATGCAGTTATATTTATATGATTGATGAGAGTTCATATTCTAATTTCTAGGTTATCCACTTAAAACCATCCTCTGCATCTACATAAAGTCTATCAACTTTACCACTATTCCTCGACCCGTGGCTTGTGCAGGCGACTGCAGCTTTGTCTTCATGTTAAGTAGAGTCTGCTGAGTGGCACTCTCAGATAAGCTTGGCTTTGACCAGGTGCGGGTGAGTTTGGCCGAGTTACCAGCGGTAACATTGATAGTGTCGTTAGTGAAGTCTTTCTCGAGAAGGTTGAGTTCAGTATTGCTGGGATCAAAGTCTGACACTGAGGGAGTTGATCCCCCGATCCCCAAGTAGTCCATCACCAGTTGGCGCAGTTTCTTGTACGCATCAATTATGTCGTCTGAAAGCAACAATATCACCTATGCATGGTATCAAGTTTAATAGCATATCAAATGTCCGTGTTTGTTTTGGGTTGGTGAGTGAGTACAGAAAGATGTGTATTGTGCATCTATTAGCACTGTTAACATATGCTGTGTCTATTGGAATGAAAGCCTGTACAACATAAAGGTATTCTCTGAATTCTGGTGTACAAGTCTCTCATAAACATGTGTGGATCAGCATTATCTTGCATTGAAAAACAGGGTACAAATGTTATCCAGATGAGAATCAAGTGAAACACTGGCTCTCTACTATGAAATGATATCTTGAAGATGAATATGATTAGGTTGATGTAAGATTGTCCCTTCAGTGTCACCCACTTGACACAACCCTGTTGCTCATATCAGAATTCCAACACCTTTTGCTGGGAAGAAATGCATGTATCAAAGTTACATCCCCACATCTCAGCTACTCACCACTGTTGATGACCATATCAAAGAATCCAGGATGATCTCTGTTGTAATCAGCATACACGTCAGCCCTGTTCAGTGTCTGTTCTATCTGGCTCTCACTGTATGTATCTCTCTCACGCAGACGTTTCTCGTGAGAGTCAGCACTCAGTGGCAGCACCATGACGTAACGTGGCTCAAAGTAGGTGTTCTTTAAAGTCAGCACGCCCTATGAGTAACACGAAAATGACGGCATTAGTTACTTATGATAAAACAAATCTGGTAGTTGAATACTTGCATGAAAGTGTGTAAATACTGTTTTGCTTGATGCTCTAGCAATACAATATATGGTAATTGGAATATATGTGAGTGTTCCATGGGAAAATGTCTAAGCTAGGAACCCAGGACGCTCTGCTGACCGTACAAAAGCTCTACTGTGTTCAATCCAGCAGACATTTTCACGCATATGGTTAAGGGGCGTGCAACATGAGGAGAGGTGTTATTGATAGCATGTATGTGAATTGGTTGGATTTATAGACATTTGTGACAACAGATACCAATTACTGAGTCATTTGTTGATCCCCATTTGCAACCCTCCTTACCTCCAGTTCCATCTGTGTAACACAAGCGAGACCCTCCCTTGCCACTGCCTCTACGGCATCTATTGTAACTCCATACAACTCTCCATGGTATGAATAAGTCTGAAGAAATTTACCCTGCAAAAACAAGAAGGAATGCAGCTATGAATAACTATACCAACAGATAGAGGGGTTTCATGTGTAACAGAGTAATAGTATTGAGATATCAAGTTGTCATAAAATAAGCACATGATTTCATAATGCGGCATACCATTTTAATTGTTGCCTCAAATTCTTCTAAGGATACAAAGTTGAAGTCTTTGCCTTGTTCTTCATCACCAATAGGTCGCCGTGTTGTGTGGGGCACGCTGATGGAAAGGATGCACAAATCAAGATGTAAGGCATTCCCTTCAGGTGAGGTTTTCGACTCTCAGTGTCCAGTGTTGGCTCAATTTAAAATGACATATAGAAATTGCTACACAAATAGTTGTATAAGCAAATAAACTCTTGAGTTCATCAATATCCCTCATCCCTAATGTAATGTAGGAAAACTCTATTATAAGTCATGACTGCATGCTGATTGATAATGATGAATATTGGAGCATATGATTAAGTATAGAATAAAATCGTCTATTACTTACCCATAGCCAAAATAGTCAGGGAATTCCTCAACCAATTTGAGTGCCAAGTCCTTCTTTCCTGCACCCTGTGGTCCGACCAGGACCAGCATGGGATAAGGGGTTTCAATGCTTGGTAGTGTACTGAGATACCAATCAATTAACAAGATACAGCTGTTAGAACACATATCTTAATTGCAATACAGCTGTATAGTGTATGTGAGAACAGCAAACATAGACCATTGTAGTGATGTGTATCTTTATATCACAGACACAGAACACTGTTCAGATGCCTGACAGTTACCAATACATTTACTACATCATGGATACCAGACAATCTAGCTTTATTAACCAGCTGCCCACACCAGGCAGCTTGCATCCACCTGGCCAACCTGTTGTGGGCAACAGGTATGTACCAATGTTGTGCCAGCTCTTGAATGGCACGGTCCAAGCAACACAATCACCTTCATCCACAAATGTCACAATATACCCTCATTGTTAAAAGTTTCATTTGACAATGACACTGTACCTATCCAGAAGACGACTGGGCTGGAGGAAGGAGTAAACAACATGCATGATGTGGTCTCTGGCTGCTATCACTTCCATTGGTGGGTTGAACATATTCCCAGCAGCCACCTGGATCAAATGGAAATTTTACATCATCAAATTATGATGGCAGGAGATGACAATGTCCACTCAATGTAACCATCAAAATGTGGGCACCACATGATTATGAGAATGTCATATCATGATTCATTATCACATGTCATACAACTGATAACCTGACTGTGTATTATTGTGCAAACTGTGTCTATTTAGGTTTAAATATAATCGATCACATAAACATTTTCGCCTAATCATTATCTGCGCAAAAATCATCATTCATTAAAACACTGGCCTTAATTGCTCCAGTAGAATGAGGGTTAACACTATCAAGCTAAACACTGTGAGAAACCTATCACACCATATTTCCTCGTTTCATGTAACTTGAGTGCATTGATGATATAAGAATACTATCAACTATCCTTAGTCAAACAATGTTGCATATTCAGTGCTAGAACAAAGTGAGTTCATTATACGTAAGGCGACCTTTTCTTCCACGTCTACACGGCGGTTGTCCAACTCAGTGAGCTGCTGAATGTGGAAGAGGATGGAGAGGCGGTAGTCAGGGAGCTCCCGGATCGGGTTACGCTGCAGATTGAGGTTCCTTAGGAGCTTCAGATCTCGGATGAATTGTACCTCAGAGAGGTCAATGATCTGTCAGACATACACAATGAGGATTACAAAGGATATCTGTGTCCAGGAAACTTGACAGGTTTGTCATGATGAAGTAAAGGGTTAAGGATGTAGTTTAATATCATGCTTAAACAGATGAGGTCATATTGAGATAGTGACATGAAACTGAAATGAATTTCAAGGGTTTAAAGTAACTTTCAACAGTGGTAATAGATTGGGATGAACATGATGACTGTACAGCAGCCCTTAAGTGCCTTGCACTCTTAGTACAGGCCAACAATGGGTTGCGACTCCCTGTCACTCAGTGGCTGTGACAAAAGTGATGTGATACTGTGAAGCCACTATGTTCCACAGGCTGCAGAAATGATGGTGATGATGATAAATATTATGAACAGAACATATCATGTATAAGTAAGAGGCTTCTGAGTACAAGTTGGATGATTAAGAAATATTACATCATAGTTTAGGTTTGTTTTCTTACAGGATTCAAATGTATCAATAATAACACTGGCTCCATACCTCATTATCTTCCATATCTACTGTTTCCAGAAACTCGTGCCCTTGTAACCCAGTTAAACTACGAATCTGATTCCCGCTGAAGTTTGCACACTGAAACATAACAAAGCATAAAATTGATAACTCTTGTGTGGCAGTTTCTGTAAGGCTTGTAAACATATTTTGTTTTCATTTGTCAGTTAAGCGAAAAAATCATCCATTATACATCAAAGGTATTTTAGCTGATATGTATGTATACCCTAAGATATTTCAGTGTGTCTATATTTTCAATCCTCTTCAAATCGGCAACTCTGTATAAACACAAATAAGCTTGTATATATTAATATAGTAGTACACAACATGATCACAGACTGTATAGGAGATTAAGCCACATTTACTTTTCCTGAAGACTTTCTTAGGGAAATTCAAATTCACAAAACACCAAAGTAATGTATGTTTAACAACTGTGTTTCAGGGTTCACTTAATAACATTTCACATGTATAAATACAACAATGAAATGACTTGACATTTGCAGACTAACAAGATTAAGTTCCTGTATAGGCAGGTTTTCTATCCCTTGTATCTTCTCAATGTGATTGTGGGCTAAGCTGAGTTTATGCAGCCGATGACATTTCTCCAGGCCTTTGATTTCGCTGATGTTATTATCTGTTTGCTAATCAAGGTTCATAGCTGAGAGGCAAAGTATACATCAATAACACCCATTCAAGTTTTAACCAGATTAGCAGGTAAAACTATAGCTCTTGAATGGAGATGAAACATATAATTGCTAGGACAATATAATTGTCAAGACACTAGAGCTGTGTCTATTATGAAACTCATGAGCCTAATAATAATCACATGTCCAATGTTTTACTAAACAGCAACATTTATCCAAACATGTTCCTTGGAGGTAGCTACACTGCTTGCTTCCCTATTATAAACATCCTTGAATATAACCATCGGAAACAACAATGAGATTCTATAAATAAAGGATACTGTCCAAAATAAGTGAATGTAGACAATGGTGGGCAGACAAATCTGTCATTTCTTCCAGTTTATTGAAGGAGCAATTCGCAATTTGCAGATTCTTGGGAGGTTTGAAGTTGAGTAAGCTCGTCAGTTGGTTGTGAGAAACATCAAGTTGTAGCAGGTATGGCATGTTTCCTAATGCTTCAAGATCTGAAGAAACAAGAATGCTCCACTCAGTACACCATGACCCACAGTAAGCCAAAATGACATGCTCATTTATCAAGAGATTGAATAAGCCTTGTGTTATTTCTACATTGTTTTTTTTTAAACAAAATTTTTAGTTTGTGTTAATAAATGTGTGGTTGTAAAAAGAAATAACAACCTGTTAGCTCATTGTATGGCAGTTCCACTTTCTGCATGTGAATATATTCATTGAGGATTGAGATGTCTTTCAAGTTAAATCCCTGGAAATTGAACTGAACATGTTAACCTGAAGCTGAAGTCAATATGCTTATGCAATACTACAAATATATACTATACTTCATGAAAAATTAGCAATCATATCAATCAAAATCAGCATCAGGCATGACAAGTAATTAACTTTTGGGTTCTAGTGGAACACTTACAGCCAAGGTTAGCTGCAGAAACACTTGGTGGGTTCCTTCAGCTGAACGTCCGAGGTTTGATAATCCTGTTTCAATGGCCTCTTCAGTGAGGACCCCTTCAGGGCACAGCTAATAATGATAAATCCAAAATTTTAAACAAAATAATACATGGAATCACAAGATGTTAAGCATAAGGACATACAGGTCTGTAAATAAGCAATTCAAGATTTAATTATTGGTTATCTTTTTTATTTGCGGCATCCGTATCATCTGATTACATAGACTATTTAAGGTATCATGGGGTGGTTCATCTGTAATATTGTGGTAAGGGGAAAGTGCATTCCACACGGTGTTCACCTCCTCGGGGTTCACTGCTTCCTCTTCGTCATCGTCTTGGTTGAAAGCCACACTCCCTAGGCCTAGGGCACTGTCTGCCATCTCAGAAACCACTTCTTGGTCTTCTTCTAATTGAAGTATATCCGCGTCCGTTTGCCCCAACATAACTGCCTCGTCGTCGGGAAGAGCGAAATGATCGTCTTCGCGTTCCATGTCATCAGGAACCGAATTCTGGGCCTGGTCAACGCCAGAAAGTCCTAGGTCCGCCATGTTTGTTTACATGGAAACCAGGAACAAGGAGTATTCATTCCTTAGGTCTTCGTTTACCAGGGAGCATTAGTTATTTCACCCGTCAACGTCATTGGTAACTCTGATTAGACAACTTCTTCTTGCTGATATATTGCTAAGATATTAACCCACTTGCATACCCATAATTCAGCTGTTGATACAAAAATATTGTAAATTAATGTCGATTATGTGTGACTTACTCGAGAACGACGTTAATATGTGGTGATCATGATTAGTTGTGAGGGAATCAGGAGATATGGAGGTCTTCGTCAGCTTTAAGGTAACGATCTGATAATCGGGTGCCCGGTGCTTGATTTTCCCATCATCAATAGAAAGCAACATAAATTTGATGGTTTGTGGTTTGCAACTATAAGGTGCATATTTTCCAATTTATTGCATTGACTCTGCTTAACATCCGTAATCCACTTAAATCCCCATTATGACCCATTTTTTAATCAACCCTAATGGACACATAAACGGGATTCCATTACGTTATTCGCAGTACGGCGTGTAATGTAAGACAATCATAACGAGTCGATGTTATTACTGTTAACTGTCACCCCGGGGGGGGGGCACTTAAGTGTATAGAGGTAGTATATATGTGCCGCGCGACGGGGTATGTTTTTTGGGCCTCTCGACTTGTACGACGGGTTTTTGTGCCTCATACTTGTACGACGGGGTATGTTTTTCAGCTTAAATCTGTACGACGGGTTATACATTCACATAATACCTTGTACGACGGGGTATGCTTTTTGGCCATTTTGACCTTGTACGACGGGTACGGGTTTTTGAGGTCACGCGGCACACCCCTATCCAGAATAAGGCCAAGTGCCCCCCCCCCCCCCACCCCCGGGGACTGTTACTCTGCCGCCGGCACGCGGAAATCGAAATGGCAGTAGAAAGGATTGATCTCTTAAACTCAAACTGATAGATACGGGTGT
Organism: Urechis unicinctus; assembly: GCA_034190875.2. NCBI lineage: Eukaryota > Metazoa > Annelida > Polychaeta > Xenopneusta > Urechidae > Urechis > Urechis unicinctus. The sequence continues at coordinate 40,388,279 of CM067343.1, forward strand.
TTTCTTGATACTATGGCTGTCTTGATGCCATTGAAACATCCTACCATCAATATCCGCCTCTCTTCCAACGGCTCCTATAGGCTATACCCGCGTATGACATGCGGGGCCCGTAGCGCTTCAGTCGCTATCGATATTCATACCGGCGTACCATACATGGGTACTGAACTGACCGCATGTGAATATGCGGGACTGGGTTGGCCTTTAAACAAACCAGCTGCGGACGTACAATCACATCCACACGACATCAGCGGGTAGTATTGCACGTCGCACGCTCGTACGATTAATTCACCATGGATCACGCTATTCTTCACAGTGGCTACCATCACCCGGCTCTCCGAAGATGGAACTCGGTTAACACAGTCATCACACCGGCGAACCTGATGTTCCCGATTTTCATTACCGATGATGACGACGGCATTGAAGATATACCGAGTTTGCCGGGACAAGCTCGATATGGCGTGAACCGTTTGGTTGACATGCTCAAACCAGCAGTAGATAATGGACTAGAATCCGTTCTGCTATTCGGTGTGCCTTCTACGATCCCAAAAGACGCCGTGGGGTCCCAGGCCGACGTCGCGGACAACCCAGTGATTCGCGCAATTCCGATACTGAGGAAGGCGTTTCCATCACTCCTCATTTGTTGTGATGTCTGCATCTGCCCATACACAGATCATGGACACTGTGGTATCTTGTTCGAAGACGGTACCATCAACAACGAGCCAAGCATCGCACGTTTGGCCGAGATAGCTGTGGCATACGCTAAAGCCGGTTGTCAAGTTATAGCTCCATCAGATATGATGGATGGTCGCATCGGAGCTATTCGGAAAGCTCTAGTAGCAGCTGATATGGGCAGCAAAGTCGCCATCATGAGCTACAGTGCTAAATTTGCCTCTGGTTTCTACGGCCCGTTCAGAGATGCCGCTAAATCCGCGCCCACTTTCGGCGATCGCCAATGCTATCAATTACCAGCTGGTTCCTCAGGCTTAGCGTCCCGGGCTGTCGATCGCGATGTCCAAGAGGGAGCTGATATGTTGATGGTGAAACCAGGCATGGCTTACCTTGATATTGTCCGCCAGACGAAGGATAAGTACCCGACTCATCCACTAGCGATCTACCAAGTTTCTGGTGAATACGCCATGCTTCACCACGGAGCGGCGGCCGGGGCATTCGAATTGAAGAGAGTCCTCATGGAGACCTTGACCAGCATGCGCAGAGCGGGATCAGACATCATCATCAGTTACTTCACTCCACAAGTGCTTAAATGGTTGAAAGAGGCTCAATAGAATGGTTCATAATGTATATCTAACAGCTGAATTTGTTGTGAAAGAATGAGAAAACATCTATCTAGTAAGTTACCTGTCACTTTTGAGAAAGAAATCTGTTAAGAACTTAATGGTGCTTGTTTCCATAACTAATGTTAAAATGCAATATACATAAGTTGATGTATGATATATCAAACATGGTTGTGATTGATCCTCGAATAAAGTTAGTTTATTCATTTTCTCTTGGCTTTGAAAACATCATTCACATGTTGTATTGTGATCTATAACGCTCTATGCAGGCCTATATTCGTTTCATCAAAACGTCTAGTTCATACAGAAGAAGTGCGGTACAGATAACCACATGTATGGTTCTTTGTGTACCCTTGCCATCACTAAAGACAGTGAAGATCATCCTTGTCACCTCATTTACTTGCAGTAGTTTATGAAAACAAGGCACGTACCAGTAGTCGTGAACACATGATGGGATGAAGCCCGGGGGGTGGGGGGGGGGGGGGGGGTTCTCACTATGTGAAGGTTACTAGGGATGTGCCGCCAATTTGGGTCGGTTTTTTCTGCCATTTTGGTATACAAATGGGTCGTTATTTCTAAAAGCCAGGGCTAGCAATGGGGTCGGTTTTTTGCAATGACCTTGTATACCAATGGGTCCGTATTTTTTTACAGCGAGGTATAGCAATGGGTCATTGTTTTGCAATGGGTATACAAATGGATCAGTATTATGACAGACAGGGATAGCAAGATGTCTTTAATTAACGTATGAGCCTCAATATTGCGTGTTTGCTCGGCTCCCCTGGGTCAATGGTGGCAAACCCCAGCTGACATCGGGGTCGTGTTTTTTCAGAGACAAGTTTTATGGCATGATAAGCAAACATAAAGGTCAGGTCCGTACATTCTCCTTCCCTTTCCGGGACCAGCGATTCCCCCCAGATGCGACAAGGAGGGATTTCAGTTTGCCTACCCCTCTAGCTCAAGCCGGTAACCATCCATCCCGAAGAGAATTGCCTAATTGCTGTCAGCACCTTGACATAATCAAAGTTGCCCAGTTGATAACGTTGTCGAGCGTGGGAACGGCGTGAGAATCCAGTGCGATCGTTTATGCACAATTGACAGAGGTATGGTTTGCCGGACCCTGAACTGAACATAGGGGAGGGCCCATTTAATTATTTCATCCCATTTATCTTCCCAATCCAATTTCATTATAATGAAATACCATATATTGTCTACCTCATGGGACCGATCGTCCTGGGGCGCTTGATAGCCTGTGGGCCCGAGTCACATATTTCTTTTATTTATTGGCTGGTATTTAATCAACTGCCTTGCCGTTATAAGCCAGAGCATCGTTGGGACTGACCACGGAATAAGAGAAGGTTTTTTTTGCCGTTGCGTCACTAAAATAACTATTTTAAACTTACTGAAACAGGAAGAATCGATTATGGATGAACAATTTGTGAAGTGGCTCATTTCTAGCAATTTGTCTCAACTAACGCAGCCTTAATAAACGTACTTTTTCATTCTGAATCGTTATTTCGGTATATGGATGGGTCCCTTGTAGCTCCTCTAGAGGTGGTCTAGATATGATTTGGGATCATTAAATTTTGGTATATGTATGGGTGACCCTTTTAAAACAATTGTATATGAATGGGTCTTTTTTCAGAGGATTTGGTATGTAAATAGTTCCCTTTTCTCACTTTGGCTTGGTATAGATATGGTCCGGTTTTTGTTACCCATGGCGGCACACCCCTACCCTTTTTCAAGGAGAACCCCCCCCCCCCCCGGGGGATGAAGGCACTTGAGTACAAGTATTTGATGCACAGAACATTTGTATCTGTGAATATTATGAAATCAGCCAGCTGTGGTTTATCATTTGATCATGAAGATGAGAAGTGAAATGACTCCGAAGTCGCACTTGGAACTAAGCGAAGCCAGCATACAGTATTTCAACTAGTGTGTTCCATGCTAAATCTTGTTGTATTCCAGATTTTCTACGCAAACAAAAACAGGAATGACTATTATACACAACGGCAGCTGGGGTCAGCAATTGTCATTGAAATAATTCTTCGCTTTTGATGATATGTATTGTGATATCGCTGCTGTTCTCAGTGGTAACGTTACGCCCATTCCCAATCAGGGAACACTGATCTGCCATCTGACACCTGTTACGGTGCAAACAGACGGTGAATCATGCCCCTTGTTTCAGGATTGGTTCGCATGCCATGCAACTTCAGTCCCAAACGCATCCAGGAACACGGAACGTTCGCCCCAGGCATCCTACTCCAGGTTACGATCAACTCCGTAACGATTATTACCGTCAGTCCCAGACATTAAAGTCCAACACGTGATGGGCGCTGTTTGTACACGACTGGATCAGTATATTACTGTTGAATGATTCAAGACAAGGGCAATGCATATCATACAAGGGAACTGATTCCAAATTGAATTATTCAAACTGGTTGCCGATCACAATCACAAAGCGTAAGAACACGTGTTGGATTAATCAACTTTATCATGCTTAGATATTTCGTAGTTTCTCAACTAACTGCACGTGCTGGTATGCAGCGACAGCATATCTTGTTCTATACAATATTTTATTTATGCAAATGCTATTGTTAGTATGACATTAGTTTTATCATAGTCATAAATGTTAGTCAATCTAATGTACATGGTATGTGCATTGTCTCGCTAACATTTTATCGGGCGAATCAAGACTACAATATGATCCCAATATTACCAGGCTGTCCAAACCGCTATAAAATTGCAAGATGCGCGACAATATCATCCGGTTTGTCTGTCTGGATACTCCATAACGCTTTTGATAAACACCCGTCATACCATCAGATGGACGTCTGGAACCCGTCGCGCACAGTATGCACCAAATTCCCGCATTTTCTAGTCATGTTCGGCGTTGAGACTGAACATACTGTGGGTGATTAATATTCTTCTTCTTCTTCCAGTATTAATCGATAAATACTACCGACGTGTTTTGCGGGTATACAACCGTACGATGGTATGAGGAGGCGGGAATGACAACCCAGCATCATGGAAATACCAAAGACCCCGTATGATTGTGAGAATTTGATGTGACGATAGCGTGCACGACGTCTTATTATTATATTTATATTACCATCGTGCGCGGCTAATGTGACGATAGCCTTACATTACTGGTGTATGCTTTTATTCTTAGGTGATCGGTTCCCGATGCCAAGCTTGGCGTCGGGTTCCGGCAACCGAGAGATATAGCGGCTCCGCGCTCGGATGCTTGGCATCAGGAACCGAAAGCCTGAGGTTTGAATTTAACATATTATAAAGTATGTGTGTGTGTGTTAGTGTATGGCGTGTCACAGGCGATTGGTCCCGAGCAGACGTTGGTCTCGTGTGCTTTTGATGATTTCATGGTAGCGTCATCTGAAGACGGACTTATGTTTCAGTGAAAACTCAATTTTAGAGTCACCGCACATCTAGTTTGAGAGAACCCTCTTGGCATAGCTATAAGCTCTTGGCTGATATCCCGAATCCCTCACATAAAATATTGAATCACTATTCATGTCATTGAATATATTCATATGAATGTATTCTATGATTAATGGGAAAATGAATACATTTCTGGACATAAACACCAATTAAATAACCTTACAGGTTATCAACACTTCCTGTGACGTTTCGAGTTCTGGGTTATAAATAGATATATTAAAATATATAATAGATATATTGTGAGTCGATTACTTTCTGCTGTTGTATGATTTGGCAATACACTGAAAGGTGTTTTCTGGAGACAAAGGCTACTTTTTAGCTGCCAGGTTACCAGTTAGATAATCGGCAATGCCCGACATAAGAGACCACAAGAGCACACTTGCTTCACAAAGATGTAGCATTCTCATTGGAAAGATTAAGTCATTGGGTGTATGATTAGTTGATAAAGCATTTGCACGTAGCTCTTTTAACCAGTTTCAAGAGGCTGTGGTGATGGTGTTTGTCAAATGGATATCTGTAGGATATATTGTGTTGTTCACAATTGATTAAAATGACATCTACATCAAATTCATTAAAGCATATGATGAAAAATGGAAAGCAAACTAATGCATGGATGCAGATCTTTGAGAAGCCCTCAGTGTCTGCTTTAAAAACCTTATCTGTTTATGGATGTTATTTTTGTTGCAATGTGTATCATTGTTCCACAAGAACCTCATGGAGTATATACCATTACAGTATGTCTAGCCTTTTGCAGCTGCTAGTTTATAGTTTTTATATATTTTTTAAGTCACCAAGGATGTCAATTTTAAATACCAACTTTGACAGGTTTGAGTAAGGACTCAAGCATATAATTTTAAAATGCATTAAATTTATTTCTCAACATCAACAGAGAAACTGATGCATTTCCTTCAGACCACAGTATGAATATATGGCAATTAAGTGGAGATCAACAGTACAATGGAAATATCACAGAAAAGCTTGACTGTGTTAAATCATCACCAGCACATGTATATTATAAGCCATGGTAATTGTCGAATCATAATGCATTTCAATTTGTCATTCAATTAGAAATTTATTTACTTATTCAGAAAATTAATATGAAACAATGATTTCTCAATTCGGAGATGACAATCAACTATGAATCAAAAAAATGTCCTTTGAAATTAAGTGCTTATAACAAGTGACTGATAAATCAAAGATGTTAATTGTTTCAAAAGCATTGCAGACTATTTCATATGTAAGACCTCACAAGCAGTTATTATCTCAATTAATAGTATGGCTGATGCAAATGTTCCTATGTGCTTAGGCAACATATCTTTCAAAGACAGACATCTACTGGAATGTCAGAACAACAAACTACGTACATCAATTCCAATAAGATGCATACAACATTATGTAATTTAGCAAAAACCAAGAACCATTATCAGTTGTAGAAACTCCACAAAAGAAAATCAGTGTTGAAAAAAAGGCCTAAAAACGTCCATTGGTTTTCAGACCCCACACTACACCTTTAAATTGCAATGCATATTAATAACAGGAAGTAAAATGTTTACTAGAGTATGATAATAACTTGGAAAACCACAAAACTTGTGTCTAATTTTAGATATACACGGCTGGATTGCAACAATTATTCATGATGCCTGGAAGCAATACATAACTCATGATTTCAAAAATATTTTTATAAAAAATATTAGAGCATTACTTGGCACAGTAAGAAAAGAATTCAGATTTGGTGTTTCTTAATATGTGCTGGTCAGCAACAAATGACCAGTTTGCTGGATACCCATTGTATTATCGCTTGACACTTCCAGTACTTTTAACACTAATTTTTCGAGTCTTACTCGGTTTAAGGGCGGGTAAGTGAATTTCCGCAGTCACTGTAACAATCTCCGGAGACATTGCTGGTCTTGGAACAGTCAGCTGTGTTGCTAGGTTGGCAAGGCTATTCTTGATATACAGGATTATTGGACTGGACCCACTGCAAGAAAAATAACAACATTTCACAATTAATGTATCCTCACCGATGAGATGTTCACCATTCTTCTCTCAAATCAAATCATGTGGAAAAAGCATTCTAGCAAATTTAGCTGTAAATAGTCAGCCAAGTTGAGTAACTGCAAGTCTAGACAATGTTATAGACTGACATGATGTCATGTAGCCTAACAGGCTGTCTATTGGCTGCATAGTTTAGCTACCATATGTAAAGAGTCAGAGGTTACATAGTACTGTATATATTACAATTGGAGAACACATCAAATGCAGTGCAAATGATCAGTTTCAAGCTAAGCGTCAACACAATAGAAGCAAGATCAGTTTGCAATATCAGAATGTCAGTCAAATCTGATATTCACAAGAGGTTGATTAAGTAAGGCATGAGAATAAAGGGTGAAGGATTGACAATGGCTGTGCACTATCAAGTATTGTACTGGGATATATCTAAAATATGTCAGCTAATATTTATCAGCTGATCTTTACTTACTGCACATATTTCAACCACATGGGCTTAACATTATCTATGCTATCATATATACTGGCAGTGACCAACAACCAGTGTGGTCAATTCACCTGGGAATAAATTACTAACGTCGAATCTCTTATGATAGTCCAGAGTGAAACAATAATGCCAAGCAGAACAGACCATACATGAGACAGAGCATAAGCATTAATGGAAGCACAGTCAATGTTGCAAGAACCCAGCGCAAACACTCTTCAAACAAGAGTACATGCATAAACTTCAAAAGTTAAATCCGCAGGCACCTGGATTTGTAACAAGCTATTATTTTGCTAAATATCTTCAAGCTGCAAGGCATAGGAACTCAAGTCTTAACATACTTCTCCTCCCAACAAGGGAGGAGAGGTCGTTAATGGATCTAGTCCTGTGCTATAAGGTCACCTGTGTAATGTGATCAAGGGATCATTTCAAAAATCAAAATCAAAATGCCTGAGATATAAGGTTATGCAGAATCCCAACTTGACCTAATAATTAAGTGCATGCTTTCATTTTCAGTAGTTACCCAAATCAAGTGTTTGCTGCAGTACATGTCTCCTGGGAGCCCCAGCGGACAGGGTTAATCTGAAAGCCGACATCTATCATACACCACTGTTACACCCAACCATCACGAAGACACATTGTACAAAAGATGGGTTATAAGCCAGCTGTGTAATGCCCTGATAAAGCTCAATTGTGTCAGTACCTTAGCTTGAGTCTAAAAACCACCATTTGGCCGAGCCTATATATATATAAATGAATATATATAGATATATGTTATAAATGAATATATATATATATATATATATATATATATATATATATAAATATATATATATATATATATATATATTACATATTTATATATTTACATATTTATATATATATATATATTTATTCATATATATTTCAGTGGCTGGTGAGGCGTTTTATGACTCAAATGCCTGTGCAGCACAACAGATAGTAGACATAGCGTTAGGAGGGATGATGACGACTTACATCCACAGAATCAAGATATCATCATGTCTTGAACGTAGGATACATTTTGTGTTTTGATCGGAGGTAATACCACTCTTGTTACAGTGTATGGGTGTGGTTTCCCTTGACGCGCTGGGTTTGGGCTGCCGTAAAAATTGATCAGGCACAGCGTTGTAAAGTAAGCTGCACTTTGAAACACCCTTGGCTAACTGGCAATGCTATGTTAATCAAGGTACAAATGCACAACAAGGAAATTCAAGAAAAAAAGGCATTCATCAGAATATGATAATGCCTATTGTACCTACTTCAAACTTCAAATGTGTACACGAAGTACTTCTGATTGCAAGAATAATGTAACAGTTGGGGTTAAATGCTGGTAATAATGACCGTTTCTTGACATTTATGTTTGGCCCCAAATTGGGTGGGAAACTCCCTCATTTCAGTTAAAAATGAAGGGGCATGGGAAGTTTTGAAAAAGAACTATCTTCTGATTTGACTCTATATAACTAAATAAAAGACCGTGGAAAGCCATATTTAAAAAATAATACCAGTGACGGAAAATCTTTTACAAAGAAAATGTTCCACACAAACATCATGAATACATACATACAAGCAAGAGGATAATGGTTATTCTCGAAGTCCCCACAAGAATTGACAACTACAAGTTCAAAACCATGAGGAATTTCAATGGGGAAGCCTGTTCAGAGATTTCACTGGAAATTAAGTGATATGACAAAAACACCAAATCATATTAAGATATATCATCGGAGCCTCTGGGGCAATCATTTGTAAAATACAACGGAATAAAAAAGGTTCTTCTACTCTACACTATGTGACAATTCTCGCACAATCTAAATCAAAATTAATATTTAAAACATGCTTTCTCTGACTAACTCACCGTATATGTCTTTCAAGAGGCATATCGTAAGAGTCTTCACTTGACAGGGAATCATGGGATACCCTTTTCATTGCATCTGTTTCCATGGTGAGACCAACGCTGCCATAGCGATCCACACCAGCGCCACCTATCTCACCTCCCCAAGCAGCACGAGATCCGTGAGGACCTTTCTGGGGACTGCAATGTATTTCACAATTTCTATCTTTATTTGGCATCTTAACATGGAATCTTAGGTCAAGTGACAAAGGAGTCTTAAAACTCTGGTTTTATACAATGACTTGATATGTTAGCAGCTTTGAGTGTTCAAAGACTTGAGGGCCAGCGTATTCAATCGACTTTAGGGGAAGACTGACAGATTCAACTGCTTAAAATATTAAAATAGCCAACATTAAAAAATTTTTTCCGGTAAGTAAAAATATGCAATCACAAGCGTAAATCAAATATATCCACATCACAATAGTGATATCGCTAGCATAAAACAATGTCTGTCATTCCCGGGTTTATTCAGCCCCAAGAAAATCCAACTATTTGATATCTAGCCATCATTGTAAGCGTTGTTGGAGCCTTGCCATGTAACTTTTCTTGACAAACACAGAATGTTGTTAGCAAAATCATATTTGGTTGCATGAGCATAAAGTGATAATATGTAACAGTCTAGTCACAAGTAATGTCACTCGCCCTTCCTTTGGTCAAAATACTGATGACATAGTCCTTGCTATTGGCAGCTCTATTTCTTGTCTTCACTGTAGATATAATAAAACCACCAAGGGTGAGGTTCCATACCTAACCCTGCCCATGATATTACCATTAGTACAACAGACACATTTCTAACCAGCCTTATTCCCTCACCTGAACCGGAAGTCTTGAGGCAGTGTCTGCCCCAGACTGGCAGCCCTGCGTGTCTGTAACATCTGTTTTTGTAAGTCTTTACGACCAATACCATAACCATTGAGAATGTGGTCGCAGAACACAAGCTGCCCAGCTTCATACATCTGTATGCGTATATACAATGGTATAAGGTAAAAGTGCTAGTCTTTAATGAGCTTCATGATTGTCACAAGCATGATGTCATTGTAATGAACTCCAGTGTATTAAAGATTAGCTGGATATCATTAGTCAACAGATTTGATAAGAAATTAAAGAAAATGCACATTCTAAAAAATGAAAATAGGTGCACAATAAGACAATTATACTTCTAAACTGTTTAAAATCAATAATGTTAATTCCAAAAAAAACACCATTCCATTTAAGGGTTCACTCACCAGGAACATGCCAGGGAGTACATTATGTCGCCGTAGCAACAGTGGTTGAATGTGATCAGAGTTCTGTGCTGCCATGGCGACATCATAGAGGAGGATGCGGAAAGGGTCTTGACGAGACTGCACACAGGGGCGCGTCCTGTTTCTGTTGCGGTCACAGTGGACCTCCTCAAGCATCTCTACATGACCAGATACTGGGTACCTACAGGAGAACAATGAAAGCGAGGCTTTACAGAAAGGTCATGAAGATCTAGGGTTTGGGGGATGATGATGGATGAGAAAGATTGTAATGCTTAGACAGCTCGTGCATCGTAATAACCATCTGTCGGCCAGGGTTGGTTGTGAATGATTGATGATAAAGTACACCCATCTCGAAGTATATTATGGGACATGGCCTTTAGGGAAAGCCGGATAGGGAGAGGTGTTATTTTTATAACTAAGACAGTAAAATCTGGCCTTATTGTTAACCTAACACCTTTCCCCAACCAAATAGCCTTAATGCAACTTATAATGTAGTGACCTTTGACAAGTGAAGGAACCAACAGAATAGTATGTATACATGAGTGGGTTGTTCACCAAGTTTGATTGTTATGGCATATTGCTGTAGCATACTTATAATGTAGTGACCTTTGACAAGTGAAAGAACCATGAGATGAAATATGAAGATGAAGAAGCTATCACTCACAATGATGAGATGACAGCCACAATGATCAGCTGTTGCTCCGGAGCCTGGTGATGGATAAACTCATCAAACTCGACGTCGGTGATGTATGGTATCTTGTGTCGGCTGCAGTGACAGTTGACTTTCTCCTCCCCTAGCATCCCTTCCCGGAGAGCCATGGGACACAGACCCACCATTGGAGGTATAACCCCATCCCCCGAGAAGCAGGCACCTTGCATCAGACGATGTGGGGCAGACTTACTCCGCATGGATCGTAGATTGGAAGCCGAGCTGTATGACAAGTTTAAATTGGTTCACTCGAGGTATATATATGCATATAATGCAAAATTACACTTTCAATATGTATGGATTTTACAACTGCTCATGTTACTAAAATGGTAGACTCTGAGGACACTGCAATGCAGAGTATTATTACTGAATGGGAGATTCTAATCCAGTTGATGTGTCAGAGGAAATGGATTGAGGTGCATTTATTGATCAGACATTTAAATCCATCAAACAATGCAGTGCATCAGCAGTAAAGGCTAACAGAGTTCTGGGGATGATCAGGCTGACGTTCATTAGTCGCTCTGTGGGTGTTTATATCAAACGTTATAAGGCACTTGGTGAGCCTGTTCTAGAATATGCAATTCAGGCTTGGTCACCATTCCTTCAATGTGAAAAAGATGTATTAGAAAGAGTACTAAGCTCCCTGGTTAGGAACTAAAACTCCTAAAATCACGGCATTTCCATTGGGAACTCATAGAGGCATACAAAATGTTCAATGGAGTAGATATTATTAGTGTTGATTTGTCTTTTCAGCTGTGACGTTATGGAATAGCTTACAGGCCAAGATTGATTAGCCAGCTCACTCGATACGATATTTTGCGAAAAAAATTATTATATTACATCACCTTTATTTAGGAGTTGGATGGGGTGGGGGATGGTGGAATGTGGTGGGGGGGGGGCTATATTTGTGTAATTCTTTATTCTTGTTGAACTTCTCGAGGTATGAATTATACATTATTAAGATAGACAATACAGTAGAGAACCTACTCGGTGGCAGGGAGTGTATTGTTGGCTATATTGACTTGGTCCACAACTATCTCCTCATGATTTTCACTGAATTGTACGACTGTCTGACCCTGTGTCATACGATTGCGCTGAGGTAAAACAGACGAGTTCTTTGTTCCACTTGTAGGTCGACCTGGAACCAACCGATGAGATAAACGACAGGAATATTGAAAACGGTATAACTTAGCCAAAAAATACTGCCCACAAATATCTACACCAATTGAGTATAATTTGTACTATATCTATGTTTAAAGGAACAGAATTATCAGACGATCGTTTAGCTAAATACCCTTGGATTTTTTTCATCAATAGAACAAAATTCATTTTAAAGAGTGATAAATATATCATGACGATGACAGGCTAGAATATGCTTTAGAACAAAAACACATCATCATCAGCAGCAAACATACAACAACCACCAACATTTAGAAACACATCAGATTTATAATTTACAAACGCATTTCTGTTTAACAAAACATGTGGTGGCACCACTCATAGCAATGCACGCAAAAGCAAACCTATTCAGATCAGGAATAAACAAAATCATTTGTTACCCAATAGCACATCATACACAGTGTTTTGTCAGAGATGTAGTATTGAATCAGACATTTCAGTACATTTATCAACATGGATTTATACACTGAGACATATAATTTGCATGTCATACATTGAAACTTAAGTTGATTTAGCATGTTTTAGGCTGCAGACAATGGTTAAAAACCAGACAAAAACACCACTAACAATTAAATCATTTGGTTCTCAAAACACCCCTCGACTTGACCCCAGTTATACTTGTGAGTATATAATACCTGACTTGAACAACGGATACTGAATATGTCGGTAAAATATGTTCAAACATTAATAGATTAGTTAAAAGCTTAGTAGAAACCCTGGAATACCACAAAGCATGATTAACTTTACAGCAATGTTAGCTATGCACAGCGCCCAAAACAGCAGTGAATTAGGTCAACACACAGCCTACCACTGTTTTTTTTTGTCTCGGTATATGGCTTAGTTGATTTCACTGCGTCAGCAAGAAATCGCTCCATCCTGTCCGACTGCGCTCCTATACATTATATGAAGTATTTAACATAGGGCTAGTCTCTTAAGAGTCCTTCTAAACAATACTAGTATGTGGCTATGATGATGGGTCATAATGATCTTCCCCCACCAACTGTGATTGAGGCATTCAGACAATCAGTATCAGTAAACTCTTGGTCACTGTGCCCTTGCCATCTCAATCTGCTTAACCCTCTGAATGTTTCACCACTCATCGGCTTCTTTTCCTCGATTGTCTTAGTCAAAACCCAGAAGATATCAAGTCAGACAATTTGTGACGCTGAATGAGCCACAATCATTCTCATCAATCAGCTTTGAAATAAGAAAATGTAATGAAATGAAAAACAAATCAAACATAACTTTCCACAACGATAACACTAAGGTAAGGAATGAAAACGATTGTGATATTGGAACAGCGCCATCACCCTTTAACACAAACCTGTGGACCCTGGCAAGGATCCGAACCTTCACCATTGGAATGGGACCACAACACCATCGGATTGAACCACCTCATTGAAGTCGAGGGAATAAGAATAGGACATGAAAACGGCAACAGGAACTAACCAGCTGGGGCAGATGGGACACGTGATGTCACACCAGGAGGGGGCAGCCGAGTGCTCTCCCGCTCAATGATCACAATTCCCCCGCCCCCAGGGCTTGACTTGGCCGACTGCACCTGGCGACCCCGGGGTGTCGGGGCTTCTCTGATGTCCCTGAGATCGGGAGATGAGATTCCTACAGCCATCCTGTAATGCTCCATCCATCCGTCAATCATGTTTCTAAGAAAAGTGCAAATATGTCATTGTTAGAGGTCAATGACTAGAAACATTAAAAAGGATTACAAACGAAGAGCAATTCATAATGTAATTGTTTTGACTGCAGTTGCAATACTTTAGAGTAAATAAACATAACTATCATTAATTCAACAGTTTCAGATGGACAACACACTTGAGTTTGCGCTGAAGACGGTAGAGGTCTTTATCAGCGTCAGGGTCATTTTCAGTTGATTCAGGATATTCTAATATCTTCATCAGATCAACTGTAGGTACTGGAGATTTTGCCTGCACCAAACATGATAACCTGATTTTATTAAAAATTTTATACAACAAAAAATTATTTTGGGAAGAATACTTGCCCGCAAAAACAGCTTTGAAAAGCATGCTGAGATAGTATAGACATTTTGAGTTGGAGCTTACTTTCAAACAAAGACTCTATGTCCAACATACAACATGGCTTGGAATACATGTATCATACAAATACAGAATATAAAAAAGCGAGAGAGAGAGAGAGAGAGAGAGAGAGAGAGAGAGAGAGAGAGAGAGAGAGAGAGCATGTACAACACATGAAGACAACAAGACAACACTGGCTTAAAGAATGACTTTTATCAAAAAGGCTGGCAGTCACACTACATATACACTGCTAAACATCACTTTAGAGTTGGCTAACTATATGAGAGATTTAGATTTAAAAATACATTCTACAAAGCTATTAAAACACGAGAAGATACTTGATATTTCAAATACAATACACAATAGTGTACAACATTGTCTATTCTTATCCACCCACAACAACAATCCAAGGGACACCTGACAATGACCACTTGCCTTTTCTCTGGGTGAACCTTGTGGTGACATGGCTTTGTGGGAACTTACATCTTTAGTGATTTCCATAAAGGGATTTATTATCCCAATAAAAGCTAATGCAGAGGCACACTGGAGGAATATTGGATAAAGATGATTTTAAAATTGAGTTATCCAAGATTGTTTAAGTTAAAATATCAAAGGCTCAAAGCTGTGGTATGCATAATTGGTTGTTAGCCATTGTTTACTACATATTTAGTTGTGTGTAAGTCACACTTTGTTGTACACAAGTTTGAAAAAATATTATGGCAGAAACTTTAATACATGGCACATATAGGCACAGCCATCTTAAATATATTTAACATATCACTGCTTGCAAGTAACCTTAAACTTAAAGCATAATCTATAAAGCATCCTGGCATTTACAGTACAATGATTCATGTAAATTTGATTATAACTGTCTTGTACCAATTCTTGGTGCGATTAACAAAACAATGCGACTTTTACACAAGTAAACACAGTGATTGGTAAGTAATGCAAAGCTCACAGCAGTTGGATTATGCAAGCAAAGCAAATGAAGCTAAAGTAATATGTTATCGTACGGCAATAGACTTTGTATATTGATCACACAAGGTTTATTGTGATTTCATATTTAAATTTGCAGGTATGTACAATTAAACACAATAACAAAATCTCACAAATCTAATGTTTTCATTAAAAAATAACGCCTCAATTATTTTAAAACCAAAATGTTGCCACTGCTATATATAGAGCTTCAGCAGTTGGGGAGGAGGGGTGAATCAAGACTGGAGAAGCTGTGAGTATAGAACAATAATACATACCTTGTTACGCTGGGCCTTAGATTTCTGTTTCTGCCCAGACTTTAATAAAGAGCTTTTATAATTCTTGCTGAATTCACGAGCTGTTTGGGAGGAAAACTGATAGGAAGTAATCAAAAGACCCTGAAAACAAAGAACCAATATAGGGACTAAAGCAACAGAAGCAATGAAATGTACACAAACTTGGGTGATTCATTTCACATCAGTATGTACTATTTCACTGATTATCACCCAGAATATAAGGAAATCAATCATCAATATCACAAGCCCAATAAGTCAGTTGTTTTCAAAAAGAAAACTTTTAAATAACTTTCAACAGCTACAGCTATTGTAATGTAATCTCAGGATTCTGGTCGAAATGGGAGGTTATGCCCCAGCTTCTGGCAACACTGATGATTTGAGTGTCAGGTATGCTTACCAAGTCTTCTCTGTTAGGTACAGCTTCTACCCCAGGACACACCCCCACACACAGCTTGGTCGATTCTTTCTGACAGTTGAAGTACAAGTGCATTTGAGTCAGACTGGAGCAGCGCAGTTGGATATGGCAATTAACCTGACACAGCCATGCAAACAATACTGGATAATTAGATGGATTATGATCATGTCTTCCGTTCTCTGTCCTATGATTTGAAGGAATACATTTATCATAAAATGAATAACATGAAGACGCTTTGTGGCACCATCATCTATAAAGTCAATGCAAACAAGATAATCTCACAAGCTGTTTATCAGAAATGTTCATCAGATATATATTTTAACATATATGAACTGTATCAAAACTAAAAAGTATCCAAATGAATGAGTCCTAACCATTTCCTCACCGTAAGAGAAATAGGTGTAGACATTTTAGAACCATGGCTCGGCCATTTCCAACGTTTAGATATCAACCCATCTTGTTCTGATAAAGAACCCCCCTGTTCCGTGGAGACGAAAGAAATAGCACCGTTGTCATGGTGACACATTCCACGACCAGATGGAGTGAAGCATCCCAGCATCCTTTTCTGTGGATGGTTCTCGTAGACAAATGTGTAATATCCATCCTTGCCAGGCATGTTTTTGCTGGTGAGTATGGCTACACGGCCTGATGGGTAACTGGTTGGATAATGGGTTAAGGGTTGAATTACATTTGGATGTAATGTATGTTGAATAAATAATATAAAATGAAACACTGGGCCTTTAAGTTTTCAGATGGTGGTCTATCCCAAGTGCCTGTGATTGTAATAAAGCTGGAGTATATAAGTTATTATAACAGTCTGCACTGCTGTTGCGTGGAATATTTGGGGGAGATATGGAGTCATCTGATTGGTCAAGGCGACCGCGCTCCCAAATCAATGATTCCATGTGATTTTAAGAGATGCAATGAAAAAGATGCAAGCTGCTCACAGGAGGTGTGCTCACATATTGTGTGTGTAAGCCCTCTTAGCTATAAGCTCTTTCCGTAAAGATGCATTTTTTTGCGATTCTGTGCATTTTTTTTTTGGCTTCCATTTTTGTATGCCACAATGACTCCTATATAATCCTCACATGAAACTGCCAACACCAAATCATTGTTAGTTGATTGATTAAGGCACACTGAAAACAGAACTTTGTTTACAAAAATATTCCAATGAATAGTGAACTGAACCGGTAAGTATCCATGCACTTAACTACCATTTTCTGGTTTATAGCCTGTTTTAAGCCTCAAAGGTATCGTAGAGTCTACCATGTGCCATATTTGGGTTAAAATTCACTTCTCGTCAAAAATAAGAAATCAAACTTTACAAAGACCATAAACATAGCTGGGGTCACCGATTGTACTCAAATTTTTGGATATCATTACTAAATATAGTAGGGAATCGATTGACAAATTTCTTTTTTTTCAGAACAGAATTTTGATATTTTCGCTTGTTTAAGGATACTACACTGTGGTTGTTCCATCAGGTAAGGTGGTCATGAGGATTTTCTTGCCGTCTGTGCGCGGTTCCAGTGACGGTATTCGAGGTTTCTCTCCCTTTGCCAGGCTGGCTGCCTGACGACTCAAACCCTGCCTCTTGAACTTATCTTGCTGGTCTTTACGACTGTCTCCATAGTAACGCATCTGAAGGGGTGTGTCATAGTTGGCTTCCTTGTCCAGTGAAGCTTGTTCTTTTCTGACATAAACAGAAAGCAACGGACAAACTTCACATCTATTAATCATACCACACAATAACAGTATGTGATAATGCTAGTAGGGTTTCAATGAAACATCCCAAACACATAAGAGACTAAACAGTAATCTTATATGACAGCACCTCAAGGATCCCACACATGAAAGCCTCGCAAGTAAAACAACAATTAAAAAGAGAAATATATGAATTGATGCAAGTCATGACTTCAAACTAGTGACTCACTTGAGTTTAATTGATGCTCTAAGCCGCTGTGTGGCCCACTCCAGGATAGTTTCTCTCTCTGCCTCCTCTTTCATCGCAGGACTGATGACCCAGCCTGCATGGCAAATGAAATCAACCTTGACATAATGGAGGGTTTATTATTCCGCTTGTATATTGATAAAGTTCAAGGCCCTGACACAGGCTATCAATACTGATTCAAAGTAATCATACAAAGGACCTTGTTTATTTAAACTCAGACAGGCAATTGATCTATGGCCTAATTATGGTGGTGGTGAGCCTACGGGGGTGAGCCAAAACCAATAAACATTGGTTTAAGCAGTAACCTATGAATCATAGGTGCCTGTACAGAATGCTATGATAATCATATATATATATATATATATATATATATATATATATATATATATATATATATATATATATATATATATATATATATATATATATATATATATATATCATTTGACACAGCCATTTTTTTCAGAGCAGTATATATTTAGTTTTGAAAATGATGAAACTCTCATGCAACATTCAAAAGGGGCTATTACATAACTATTCACAATGTAACAAATCAAACCTAAATGTTCCAGTGACACTACTGTGTATTCTCTTTGACTGCACAGGTAAAATGAATACGCACCCTTGTCTTGGCAAGCTTTTGATGAAAGTTGAAACTGTATGACAGCCCAGTAGCTTGGCTGTTCTCGGCCACTGCCCCCTCCAGCTACCAATTCAAAACATTTCACAAATATCAGTGGGGAAGTACTGTACCAAATCACTGATGTTGAAGTCATGATATAAAAGCAAGCTGTCTACAGTATCTGAAGTGATAAAGGAAACTGCTAACAAAGGCATTTTATGTCTTCACTGCATTAATCTTCAAACTCTACAATTGCAAATATAATGCAGAGAGATGTAGCCCTGAAGGATGTCCTATTCGCCAGAAGCTAAAAGAGATATTGAACATGCCTCTCCCTTATGTATATTGTTATGAAAGTCACAATATTCACACCGATATGGACCATTAATATCAAAAGAAATGTTTCATATCAATTAGTGTGAAAGTAGCCCCACAGGACATCTATATCTTATTATGGAATGATATGTTAGCACAGGGCTTATTTAGAAGTTATAAGACTGCTGACTGACAAAACACCAAATTTTACTTGTATTTTAGTTGCACTCACAAAGAAGTTTTTCAATGAGGTTTTGATGTAAAGGGTTCATGAAAGAAACGCATTCAAGGGTTCATGAAAGAAACGCATTCAACAGACCCCACTTGAAAACACCTATGTCAGCTTGAAATTGTTATTGAAATCAATGGGTAACATTGGAAATTAACGAGGAAATACCAAACTCTACTGAAACTTGCATTAGTAATGTTAACGGGACACTCACTGCGAATACCTTCTGGCATGGGAGATTCTGTCAGTGCCATGACGTCATCCAATGGGGCTCGTAGGGTCGATGTTCGCTTTCCTATTTTACCAACTGTGACAAAAACAATACCAATCAGGGCTGGCAATGAAGTTGGAGGCGGTCATTCTGACCACTGGAGAGAGCATTGTGGTCCATGAACGCACGTAATGACGCAGACTGGTAGACGGGATTGGAAATAAGCAGAGTTGAAGGTAAGCAGTTACGTTATGATGGAGATCAGTTGAGTGAGGATAATTTGCTATGATTGAGATAAAGGGCATACCTCGGTATTTTATATATGAAGACATAACGTTTCACAATGAGAACCAAACTGATGTAAGTCAATATAATTATAAACAAAGCAAGTGATGTTATATTCGCATGCAGTTCACATAAGTGTATGCCAAATAAACGGTACTGCATGTTTAAAGTTGGTAATTTAATGTGGAACATCTTACATAACTTCATAGTGTAATCGTGCTGCAATGTTGCTAATGAATAATGAAGTAATGTCATACTTGCACAGTGCTATGACATTTTATAAGATGTTGGTAATTCGTGAAAGCAACTCCT
This sequence comes from Urechis unicinctus, assembly GCA_034190875.2. Taxonomy (NCBI): domain Eukaryota; kingdom Metazoa; phylum Annelida; class Polychaeta; order Xenopneusta; family Urechidae; genus Urechis; species Urechis unicinctus. The sequence continues at coordinate 40,408,224 of CM067343.1, forward strand.
CCAGCCGAGCACGATATATCCATACGTTAGGGTGATGACCCTGTTATATAAGAAGTTCCCGACACACGAGGAGCTGCTATTCGAGGTGAGTGACGCAACACACACCTAGGCTTAGCATAGGATCCATGCAGATTAATTGCTTGGAGAAAGATGTATGTGTACTGGAATGCAGGACCGCAAATGAGCCATTCGGCTTTGACGCATCAAGAATTTAGTCAAGCGCGGTTGAAGAACTATTCGCCTAGTCCTTTCATCGTTTTATGATCTTATAAATGAGAATATTTTCGGAATTCTGAACATAGGTGCTTTGAGTTGAACAATGTGGTGGATCACACTGATCTATCAAAAGCCGCTGTTTTCTCAGCAGTATACTCCAGCTCAGTTGTTTCACCAATAAAAAGGGTCACTGGAATTCGAGACTCGTACTTAAAGTTTCGAGTGATTTGTTGCATCACAATAGGTTATTGCCACATGAGAGAGCGCACAAATACACCCCACATAAACAAGTGAACCCGACCCTTCATTGCGAAAGCCAGTTTAAGGAAACAGATTATCACACGGATCGATTACTGTAACAAGGGGTTAATTTCTATCCTAACTGCTGATTTGAAGTTTCACTGTAATTGAATAGAGGTGGGAGGAATGAATCAGGGGTCGGGGAGGATCTTTTCTAAAACTTTAACTCCAAACCAGTTCCCCTGAACGTCATTCTCGCCAAGCCATGGATCACGTAGCATGCGGCGTATTTCTCTTGGTGGCGATGTGAATCTGTGACGAGTTTTCGGCTTAAAAACAGGGATTATCTCGCGGTAAATTATTCTTAACATGATTGTAGCGTATACGCCACAACTAATCCCACGGGACAAATCATTTGTTATATGGTGAAAAGGAATTGTTTCGTGAGAAAAATGATTCACCCCTTTGTTTTTTTTTACAAAAGCTTCACGACCACTTCAAACGTGAACCTCACGGTGGAGGAGAAGAAGGATGGATTATGCCGCCGCTTTAAGGTGAACCCGTGGCCTCGTTGTAGCAGTTCACACGACCTTTAGCAGTAGCGCCAAGAACATACACACCAATACAAACACACTACCTCATCGTCTGCCTTATACCATGCTCGTCATCCCCAGAAAACACACGATAGAGAGTACTATATGTATTGAACAAAAACACACACCACTACCTCTGCCACTTACAATTCTAGACCCACGTTGCTTTCCGTGGATTATACATCAATATTGACATGAGTTCGGCTTCGATCTGCAGTTGTAGAATGAAGCGAATGGAATGAGCGCTAGGTTCTCGGCGCGCTCGTGGGTGTGGCGGGAGAACTAGACCGCCATTTACCAGACGGACGGTGTTATGTTCATGACGAGCCGAATAATTAAGTATCAACAAAAGGAACACATACATGTTGATTTACGTGATGAATTTCAACAAATAGAAAAGTTAATATGACAAATAGAACCATCAACTGTTCTACGCATATACGCAAGCTATATTGTGAGCTTAAATTCATTGTATCGCGTCTCGAAATGCAATAATAACATGAAGATATATTGGATCTTAAAGCAGAAGTGGAGAGTTGAGCAACATTATTAATTCATTGGCTTCAATCCAAGCCAATAACCCCGTGATCGTTGATCTCCCTCGCCAGTTTGTCGCTGTTTTAACTGTTGTACCATCGTCGTTTGCTGACACCTGTCAATAACGACCGAGCATCCCCTCAAGACAGGTTTTATGGCATAGAATTAGTCTTCAGATTTATAACCAGGAATCACTCAAGCGTTGATGTTCCTAAGTATTGTGGTAGATATGAAAAAACGCTATAACCAAAACATTGAGGTACCACATTTTAACATATTCGCCTTTTAAACTGCAGGGATTAGAAATTAAACTACTAATCAGTCCTGGTTAGCTATGTTCCACCTAATCAAAGTCCCTAATCAGAATGAGTCGAGACAAACACACCCTTTCTAGTTATGTCATGATGATGATGATATCATAATGGTCCAACTCAAGAGCCTGTTAGGCCTAGGAAGTCTATGTAAGCTGGATACATGTTACATAGGTTGTGTGACGTGGGGTGTGTGGATTGGAAGAGGGACAGGGGGCGGTGAGGCTGTTTAAGGCCATGAGTTGCGAAAGTTTAAAGTTAATAATCGCTTCATATCACAATCAATACTGTAGCATTCACTGGTAGGGTTGATAACTAACTGACAGTCATATAAGGATGTACAAGGCACATAAGGGTTGTTAGTGAAATATATCAGATAAAAGCCCTTCATAACCAATTCAATTTGAAACCTTATTCACTTCCACACATTATCTTCCCAGAACCTGACATTTCATTCACAATCCTAAGATATCAAAATGATATCTTATCAGACATCAAAGGCGTCACAGCGATTTGCTGGGAGGGCCAACAAACACACTCGACTTGAGGGCCTGTCAACATTAATGGGTCCACAAGTCAATTGGAATCAACAGCTGATCAAGTAGCAACCATGTTTAAGAATGTAGCGCGACATATATGAACGTAGATGTGCTATACCAGCTTAACAGCAGGAGTGCGGACTAGACTATGATGATCCCATAAACAGGATCACATCATAGAATTGTACGGAAAAGGAATGTGTCAAATTATGATGTATTATTTTTTTAATGTCACCATAGTGGTTGATTCGTAATGGTCTATCCCGAGTGCCGATGGATGGACTGGGACGCGGAAGATGACGCGTACTCCACCACTGATTGGGTGGTTGCGATAATCTCACCGCCAGAGAGAGTGTCAAAGGAGAAGTCGCGATGGGCATCTTTGAGATAGAGCAGATATTTACTGGGTGAGGCGGCAAGGTTTGTACCAGGCTATGGTAGATCTGACATAGATTGATTTTTTGAAGTGTTTGTGGTTATTTAGAAAGTAATCGATCGAAAACGTGATGTCAAACTTGGTAGGTAACTAGTGTAGTAAGTACGGCAGACGAGGGGGTGTAGGTGGTGTTTGGGGAGTGGGTAGAGGGAGGGGTGTGGAGGTATAACCACATGGATGGGCGTATAGTGGGGTTGATATGACAATAATTCAATCCCTAGCATCGGTTCTCTGCCAGGTGCAATGTAATCTCTATCTCGCCTCACCTTGTCCGGATCCAGGACGCGTATCCCGCCTATCTTTGTTTCTACCTTTAGCAGACGACACCCTCTCGGTTCGACTAGATTCCTTTTTGGATGGTAACACAATGACAGGCACTGTCCCATCAGCACCCCGAGCCGCTGACACAGACGATAATGTATCCCTCTGTCCACTCTCAAAATCCTCATGATCTTCGTTAATATCCGCCAGACCCACATTCCGATTTGAAGCTTTGGAGCGGCCTCGGCTAGCCTTTCCTGATGGGTCTTGAAGACTCGTGGGATCTTTCGTTGACTTGGGGAGATCATCGGGATCACCTCGTGTTGAGCCTACAGAGGATCCCGAGCGGCCTCCAAGAAGGCTCTGTGTTTCCGGATCCGGTGAACGATCAGCGTTCTGTCGCTGTTCAACACGGCGGAGATATTCCTCCTTGCTTTGCGGCAGTTGCCATTCACGAATCACAAAATGTACATCGGCAGTTAATTCATTCCAGCCACTGACAAGTTGAAATTCAAGGCTTCTTGGGATGTTGGGTTTGGATCCTTCGAATAAATAGAGGATTTTGGCTAATTGCGCAAGTATTGATGCGGCTGATAATTTGGCCTCTTCGAAGACGAGTCTCTGTGCGTCTTCATCATTGTTGAGGAAGCTATCCAAGCGACTACGGATGAGGGAGACTGTCTGGTTAATTTGAGGCAGGAGGCTTTTACTTCCAACATCACTGCCTATTTCTTCAGCGATTTTCTCTTTTTCTTTACTCACCAGGTAAGCAGCTATTCTTGGATTGAGGTGAGCAAATCGCAAATCCTGAGGCAAATCTTCGGGAGATTTCCTGTACCTTCGACCAAACGATCTTAATTTCTGTTGTTCGAAAAAGAATGTGTCTTGCTCTGGGTTAGCCATGGCAGTAAGTTTTTAAGTCGGGTAAATTGCTTGGGATTATTTAGTAAACCCGGTTTCCCGTAGGTTATAAATAGCGGAAATGTTTTCTTTTCGGGTAAGTAAAGATCGCATCACCTCCCGCGATGCCCCCTCCAGGATTCCATTCTGTATAAAACACAAACACAATCAACAAACTTATTGAACAAATGCAAATAAAAAGTGAGTGCCCCCACCGGCCCAACCAGACCAACGACGGAGGTACAACAAACTTAATGTCCAGTTATTACAAGAGGTCAGCGATTATAAACTGAAGTTCAGATGAAAACAGAATATAATCAAGAAAACCTGGTCGCATACTTACCTCTATGGATGATTACTTGGTGTCTCGATATTCACGTTCAGAAGCTTAATTGGCTGAGAAGCCTTTGTCAACATAAAACACTCAGTCCCCGTAAAACAGCCCGTCAACCAGCCGCCATGTCACAGGGCAGGGGACATTCGGCGTTGCCATGGGCGACGGACGTCAACACACGGTTCGCATGTTGACAGGCTGTCAGAATTGAAGGCACTCTCTGGTATTAAGCGCGTGTTCTTAAAGGCTAATAATCGATCCGTGTGGTCGTTAACTAACTGTTTGGGTCGGCCTGGCGTTTGTGCTCGTATTATTCCCGATTGTGGGTTGAAATTAGATCACTATTGACCGGATTACTTCCGAGCGTTCTTTGTTCCAGATTGGATCGCACTGTTGTGTCGAAGAATGCAGAGGCCGATTTCTAAACGGTTATTGGTTTTAGCAAAAGTGTTGAACATTAACGGGTCCGGGAAATATCCACGCACACAAACTGAAAGAATTCTATGCTTTAAGCCAGAGAGCGACATGTGCCATGGAATAGCTTGTATTTATCACGAGTCATTTATTCATCTGATTAAATAACACTCATTTGCCCACTAGTCGCCATGTGTGATCGGGAGTCGCTGGGTTTACTGAATAAGATTACAGGCGCTCGTGGGGCCCCTGATGGTTTGTGATTAAAGTGATAACAATGATAGACCGGGTTATAAGGTTGTCCTTCGTCGTCCGCGGCTGCTTAATTACTCCGTTTTCTCATACACGTAATTGTGAAGCCAACTAACCGTGATAACGTGGTTGGGAACAATTGGAGACAATGTTACGAAAAGCATTGCAATAACAACTTCAACTAGTCAAGGTCTCCTAGCCCTTGGGTGCGGGCCCTGTTTACATGTTAACGATATTCAATACTGCGCGCCAAAGGCGATAAGCATAGCGGAACCCCTGGAGTCTGGGACGCAGACTTAAGTTCAACTGTGAACATGAAGAATCTATGAACAAACTTAGTAAGTAATTAGTACTTAACGAAGAACGAAGGTACGGTCACATCGATTCCGCTAGCTACATGGACAATAAACAGTATTTTAATATTATCATTTCAACACATGGTAGCAGATACAATACTTTTGATTACTGTAATATTCATTTGGTTAAATTATTTTGGGGCTGTACCGTCGCCTTCTCAAAAACCTAGAATGACTTTCACTTGATCATTTATGAATCATCTGTTTTGACTCTGATATACGCTCAACTCTACGCTGTTTTCACTCGAGAAATTTGACTTCCTCACTTAGGGTGAATAGCGAACTGAACCAGTAACTACGTAGCGCAGAACTACCATTTTCTGATATCATCGCCCACACTCCGCCCGTTTTCAGCCTCGAATGTATTGCAGAGTCTACCGAGTGCCATATTGGGTTAAAATTCACGTCCCGTCAAAAATAACAAATCGAACTTTACAGAGGCAATAAACATAGCTGTAGTCACCGATATGACTTGAGTTTATAGATATCTTGACTGAGCCTAGTGGGGAATCGACCGACGTATTATTTTGTCAGAACATCATTTTGAAGATTTTTGCAATGACGTTCGTCCCGCTCAAACATCAAAATCATCTCACATTTTCCATTGCTTGCCATGCACCAACATGATATGAATAGGGCGTTGGAAATGTAGTTCTGTCAAAGCGATGATTGGTGGAAAATAAAGAAGTTGCGATGGGAGCTAGCTGGACTGAACTTCGTATGCCCCGTGGTAAGTCGAGAAAGCAGCCCATTATGACAGGTAGATCATCATGTTTATTTCATCATAACGTGAATATACTGCAGGCTGTCGTTAGACTTAATAAAAACACACACAGCGATTCGAGTTTCGGTTTAAAAGCAGCGAACTATTTACAAATACATAGCTATATTACGGTCTGTCTGGTTTGAATGATGAAATATGATATGATCTGCTCAGAGCTAATCTCCCGTTATATATCTAACGATATTAGGGCCCATATAACTGTCAGCCCTCCACATCTCAGAGCGCCGTTCATCGTGTTCAGGTCATGCGCCGTTGTTATGATCATAACGTATATCATGGTGGTATTGTCTTGAATGCTGTCGAAGCTTTCAAAGCATTGCTGGATCTGTTTAACCGACTTACTCTAGCTCAGCTCTATCGCAAATGACACGGGCTCGCAATATGTTCACGTGAAAGATGAGCACTCCAAAATGGAGCAAGGGATGACATTAATCTTGTCACATCACAGGTCATTGCTGCAAACATAACATCGACGGACATTGACGCACGTGTTGAACTTACGTGCTCTTGTGGGGATAAGTATTCACACTGCTATTATTTCAAGTCATTTAGGCTCTTGGTGCCAGTCACGAGAAAGAATTGTTTTACGAGACGTATGTTCATAACAGAAATACAGCTAGCTACGTGGGAACAGGCTTCTGTCAAGGTAAACACGAATGTGGCAAGCAGTGTCTTCCTCAGGCTGGTTGCATTGACAATGGGTTTCATACAATGAACAATAGATACCTCTCCTATATGTTATCTGATCCGACATGCGACCCGATGCACAAGGCCGTATACAATTACACTCAGAAGCAGTGTCCATTGATGAATCAATCTCATCAGAAAACATTTCAACATCTCCAAGGCGGAAGCTATGATAAGAAATCCGACCAAATTCTATGCGCATTAGCCTTGCTTTTACATTATAAAGCCCCATGTGATCGCTATAAAACCAATGTATTTACTGCACCGCTTCACCGGAATTCAACAGTTGAAGCTTCTTAATATTCACCATGAATAGGGTCCCCTGGTCTGTTTATGTCTGAAATTCCGCGGTTCATTGCTTTGGGACAATGTTAAGATTCATGTACAGTCCTTGTGTAAATATATATGATTCAATTGAAGACTCCGCTAGGAGTCACGTGGAGCCAAACAAAGATTGCTGATCTTAATGACTATGTACATAAGATATAGCAATGTATATAAATGTATTAAATCAATGTTTGTTTCACCAATACAATATTATATCTTTAAAAAAGCGAGCATTAACAAAATAGCATTAAGTATGCAGAGAAGGACAATTGAAGTCACTCTTGGGCATCACAATTAGTGCTGAATGGCGCCGTGTTAAGATTGTAATGGCCAGTAGCTTCTGCTGTTTCTTGCTCCTCAGATATATATAGTATATAGAGAAAATGAGGATAATTGAAAGGATATTCTAAAGCTATATCAAGTAACTAATGAGACGTATGCTATATTTGATTGATTAAGTTTTATAAAATCTCTTGATATCACTTCCTAAATGCTGTTTTGGCAACGCATCCAGAGCTACTGCCCCAGCAAAAGGTGCATGGACAAAATAATCAGCAATTCTGCTGTCACATAAACCAGCAGCTTTCATGTTGTCAACCTGATCTACCGAGATGATTATTGTAGGCGTGTAATCAGGCTTGAATCTGTCTTGGAGACGCGACATGCATAAGAAAGACCGGGACATGTCCACGTTGATGGGCTGTTTATCTGCGGATCCGCTGAGCAGATTCAGTCCGGTTTTACCGCACACCCATGATGACCAGTTTAATACCAAAACTGTCTGTATATGATGCAACAATATATACCGACAGTTGATATTTCATTAATGGGGTAATCACTCGAAGTCTTTTAATATATTTCCATCTGAAGGATGCTAATGCACAAGCACCTGGTGTTTGCAACTACTATTATCACCCAAGGCGTTTTAAAATCATGTTAGAACACAGTAACATTACCCGGGTTTTAGATAACAGCACGATACGGTTTCGCAGGTCGTTTTAGTTGCCTCTCCTATTTCCTCACATGAATTCGTTTTATCATCTTATCTCGCGGCTTTACAGTTTAAGAGAAAGGCATGCATGGCAAAATGTGCATACTTATAGACAAATAGACGAACCATCAGTAAATTACCATCTTTACAGATATTTGGATAAGTCATGATGGACGAACCTCAGGTAATTACGACGTGTAACACACACACACACACACACACACACACACACACACACACACACACACACACACACACACACACACACACACACACACACACACACACACACACACACACACACACACACACACACTCACTCACACACACATACACACACACACATACACACACACACACATACATACAGCTTTCTAATCATCATATGAAGGACTTGTCTTGTAATGTTGGTTGATTCGTTCATTTATAACCAGCAAAACTGTCATTAAATCGTCAGCGAACAATTCATTGCAATTCAGACCGAATGGTAATGACAAGCGAAGCAGCAAACATTGTTTGAATCGCAGAATAGTTACGCCCACATCGTTGTTATCCCCGTTACCATGTACACGTGTTGGTCTATGGCGTGACCATGCTCTTGCTGTAGTCTGAGACTCGAGTCACATGAAAGGCATTTTAGTTTTCCCCAAAGTTCTCGTGATGAAAGTATAACGTGATCTCCATGATAACAACACCTCAAAGCTTACAAGAGCAATGCTGCGTGGTACACCAGAATTCACGATAAACGAAGACCCTTTAAGGCACAATGAAAGATAGTCCTCATGAAACATATAACGAACATATTGACAAGCATAACATAATTGTAATCATTATGGTTAAAGGTTTGTGCGGACACTGAGAGAGAAGCAATTCTCTGATGTTTATAATGTTGTAGCATGACAGAACATGCTGGTGATTACATGCTGGCAGGTAGGCACGCGATCCAATCATAGCAACATATCTCCTATAGGTTGGGTGCACAATTTTCTGAGGTTAGATACAATGGAATAATGCCGATCCACACATGTGATTGTCCTGCGCTGCAATATAAAGGCAAGTTTGTTGATCGCTGGTATTGTAGCAGCCGAGGCGATGGGATTCATGACGAGTCAATCTGCTATTCATAAGCTGACACTGAACAGTAGCCTTGACCTTCAGTAATTTTAAAATACTTACGTAGGATAAACTGCTAGCATTGATTAGTTGCAATTCTTGTATTGACCTTGATTGAACTCCTACCAACTACAAACACACTTGATTCCATCATGCTCGTTCCAGCTTGCAGCCATTCCATGGCGAGAACAATTCGCCGATGGCGTGATTTTTGGTTCCCTGAATCTAAAAGCGTAAATCAACATGCGACAAGAAGAATAGTTTAACATTTCACACCTCATTTCCAGAAAACCCATTAAGTGAACAATAGTGTTAAGATGAGCACAGGCGTAGACAATGCCTACTGTACCTGTCCACCAATGCCTCCCGTTTTGTTTTCTACTTCCTCCGGTGGCGCTTTATGTGACAGCAGATCTTGGATGCATTGAATCTCACATACGTGCCTGACTCCGTATTCTTGCCGTCTTGTTCGTCTCAGTTTCAGATTAGGTCAGTTTCAAAAAAACTTATGGATGCAGTGAGAGATTATAACATCTATAAAGGCGAGCATAGTCAATACGCCGTTGACGTATATCAAAGGCTTATTAATCATGGATTAGACATGTATTAACTGAGTTGATACCACTGTTTTAAAATCTCCCCCATGTATGGCAAGGTCACAACTATTTAAGCATCTTGCTTCGCTTTTTTAGGTTTGCATAGTTCAAATGCGCTTAGACTTAAGCGAATGAACTTTTCGGTTTGTACTAGTACTGAAATGGATGGACGTCAACTCGATTATTCATTGGCCATTATAATCCATTCTGTACGTGTTCTTCACCTTGCGGAAATCCCGAAACTTTATTTACCGATGCCCAGAGGACATCTCCTAAGTCAAAGATAAATATGTAGTAACTTGAACATACTCCGGTCATATGACTGTGGCCATCAATAGATACAGAGGGTACATTGCTTTGTTCGGGACATGTTAATGTTCTTTCTTTTGCAATTGAGTGATCACTTGTTACGTCCGTAAGATATTAAGCTACAGACAAGGGATTACACGAGATAGCCGGCAGACAGGTGTTGTGGACTGAGTTAGATGGTTAAGTAACAAGCCATTAGTTTAGTTCTGGCATTAAGTAAGACATATAAGACTGACTTTGGGCTTAATATGCCCAAATATGGAAACAATGCTGAATATGATACTGACATATTTGTATTGAGGTAAGGGGGCGAATCCAAAATGAATGAGTGAAACGCTGTTGTAGATTTGGCCACAAAACACTTCAAGCCAGCAGTTATCAGAAAAGGCTAACCTTAACGTACTGTAACAATTTACTAACATATTCATAGTTTCACTGATAACACCATGTTCGAGGAACTTATAATGCTGCAATCTATTGATGGACATATTAATGGGTTATGCCTTTCCCCGAGCTAAACCTGACGCAATGAGACAAATGTGCTTGTTTGGGAACCCATGCATTTGCAAAAATGATTAGGGTACATCGTTGAGAGTGGTGCGGGGGATGGTGGGGGAGAGGGGGTGCGCCATCAATCTCATGACTGATATACGTCGATGCAGTGAATGGGTAGCTTGTCAACTCTAAAAGGGATCTTAATGGCATTGTTGAATTAGGTAAATGTTGATGCGACGTAACGTTCCGACGTAGGTTATATTTGGATGTTTTAAAACTATAAACATTTAATATGTATTTAACTTCTTTTTTTTGGCGGCCTTTGTAATCCCGTTTCAATCGCATGTACATACTCTCCCAGGAATAGCTGATACGTGTCTCAATGTTTGTTTAAGAGAGGCTTGTAGGCGATAAGCATTTGCATGACACAGTCAGGACACTAAAGTCAGGAAGCTCCACACCTCGTCTTACAGACACACGAAATGGAATTTAGACGAAGCTTCAACAGTCTGCATAAAATATGTGTATCAGTGATTTTTCTGCTATTATTTCAAAGCATCAATGCGCTAGGTTCCATCCACGGGAAAGTATCGTTTTACGAGACGGATGTTCATAACATAGGCACAGCTAGCTACGTAGGAACAGGGTTATGTCAAGTGTAACAATGTGCCATGTAGTGTCTTTCTCGGGCTGGTTGCTGTCACATTGGGCTTCATCCAATGAACAATGGATACTTCTATACGTTTATCTGATACATGCGACCCGATGCACAGGGCCGTATACAATTACATTCACGGTAAGTCTGATACGTGACGTATAATGGGTGCATAGAGTATAGGAACGGAAGGTGCCATTGTGGATCATTTGCGGGACACTGCCTCCCACAGGATTCAGCATTTGACATGGTATTATGTTAAAAATTGCTCAAACGTATCTGCTTTCCGTCTTTGGTCCGCATTGTATACCGAATTATACAGATGCCACATTTTGTTTACTGACAATCTTAAGCCCTCAGTAGTCAGCCGACTATAGAACTTAACAATGAATTCACTCGCGATTCGTGACATTCTGAATGTCTTGTTTTACATGATTTGAGTATTTCTTCAAGCATGTTGGGTTGCGCTATCGCTTCAGTAGATACACGTGACGCCTAAATATCCTGAGATCAAATCCACCTGTCAAAGATGATTGAAATGAATGGAGGCCTGATGGGAGGTTGCGTGTCAGTGTGTGCAGACTACAAGACGCGACCGGGACGTCGAAGTGGGTGGCAGAACATAAATATGCGACAAAGTGTGATTGCCGATTCAGAGAAAAGAAAATAATCGGAGGAAGAACACAAAATAGATTGGAATCTTACCATCGAAATGGCTATTTCCACAATTGAATTTTCAGTCAGATGTTATCAGCGCATTAAGTAAAATCATGAAAAAATTTCTGACTAATAACACATAGCCAAGATTGGGTCGGGACTTGAATGTGATACGAGGGTGAACACGGAGTCTGTTTGTCGAGAAAAAAACGAATCACGAGGAACAATCGGCATTGAAAAATAGACTCGAGGCACAGTTGGCGTTGGATTATTCAGAATATTGGGTTCGGGTGGTTTTTACTGACTTTCTACAACTGTTGAGATGTACCGTTTGTAATGACTTGGCAAATAACCTTTCAGGATGTTGTAGAAATGACATGCATGCGAGAAGCCTTCTTGGCAAGCCATTAATCCACTGATAACAAGCACAGCCTGAATTATAGACATTAAAACTACCTTACATAAGCCTAACCTCGTTATCAATCACCTGGGTACCCATGTTGCTGGCAATGAAGAGTTTACCGAAATGAAGAGCGGAAAATTGTATCGGTGTTTCGTTCATTAATATCTGCATCCGCCTGTCTCCCGCCGGTCAGATGGGCAGTACGTGTCCATCGACTATGGGCAGGTTCGTATATAGCTGCCAGCGCATGCGCATCGCATCGTCTGAAGACAAGTCATAGGTCAACCATGACGCAATAATCTGGCTTCGTGTTGACCAAGTTAATTTAGACAGGATGATTAATTTATTAAAGTGGAAGATTTTTCCTGTATAAAAAAACCTCAGGAACCAAAAACTGAATATCACTTGATATTCAGAGATTACAAACTTATAAAAACCAATACATAACACAGTGGCCATGCTACCCCACGCCACGCACGTTTGTGCGGCACTACAGTACACGTACAGACTGTGTCGACCTCAGTTATATTAATTTTGGCTTCTACGTCTTGTGGTTGGTATCATCACACAACAAAATATATCTCGCATAGTCGTTTTGTCAAATGAAGCAATAGCCCTCGACTCCTTTTCTTGCGACGGGGATCAAAACCAACCATAACCCTTGTTTCTACTTGTTCTTCAACACTCACCATCATACACACGCTGTTTTTCCGAATGAATCGAGGAATCAGCTTGACAACCGCATCAAGGATCCGTCCCTATCACCCTCATCAGATCCACCTGTGTGTCGATGTAGAATCACCATGGGAGGGGGGGGGGGGCGGGGCGGTTCATGGACGAGCCAATGCCTCGGTCTCTTTTGTCAATTCGGTCATTGTGCTCCGCTCAATCGCCGAATGATGCCTCGTCTAGCCCCATCGTTGCTTTTTACATCGTTTTCAACATAACACCTCCATGTTAAACATTTACTATCTCCAAATATATCGCATATCAATTTGCGTGTATAGAGAATCGACAAAGGACGGCTTTTAAATACACTTGATGGCATGTTCGCTAAGTGATTCTCATGCCTATTCAATGCGAAGATATATGCTTTATAAGCAAATATTAAGTAGAACAAGTATTCGTCAAAAAAAGGTTCTCTTTGCTGGTGTCTGTTTATTGAACACCACAGCTGATTCTCGTAAATCTAGTCATATTGTTGTAACGCCATGGTCAGTTTTTAAAGCGTTGTTACGTCATATGATCAAGGGAGGGAAATTGACTTTGTGGAAATTTTATGTTGTGAGCATTTTTTGTTTAAAACACCTGATATTTTTTTAAAACAATTTGAAGGAGCTAGTAGTTTCTGCTCCCTTCGGCACTGTATATGTATGTGAATGTATTTGCATATGTATGTTTAAATATATGCATATATATATTGAGCAATGCGCACATGAATATTAAATTACTAAAATATTGCATGCGTGTAATATTGCATTCCTGCCGATTCAGGGAATTGTACAACGACTAAGTCAAATTCCAGTCACATATTCCAGCTCCCTGATGGAATCCTGATGTACTGCGAGGAATGTTGTAGATAGGAAATCAGGCATCAATTAGCTATTGAGATGCAACGTGCATAACAATACTCCGCACATATTCACTTCGATGAGTTGTTCGTCTGTGGACAAACTGCTAACGTGGTATAAATGCAGGGTCTGTATCGAATGCAAAAGCAATATAAGCTCGGCCACACAATCACAACGAAACAAGCCGATAATATCAAGCCCTTTGATATTAACATTATTGCAGGAACTGCCGCCCGTATTCGGCGAATCTCTGAGTGGGTCTCCTTGTGGGAGTCACTCATATTATTTAACTATCATATAAAATAAGTTACGACATTTGGTACCTGGTATGCATATTCATGATATCCTTTAAAATGAAAAATATCCGAATGCGTCTTTAATTATTGTCCATAGGTCATAAGGCGACTGTTGCGATGCCAAGTAGCATATCGTATGACCCGCTCAGTATACAGCAGTCCTTCCTTGCATACAGCTTGCAGTTGGACGTGCCATACACAAAGGGGCCAGCAGCAACGTGTGGGTGTTCATTTCTAGACTTTCATATTCTTCCAGATGTGAAATTCAATCCTCACAAAAAACCAGCACAACTGAGTACGTTGGAATAAACATCTACCGTGGTCGTCAGCAATCGAGCCCAAACTGTATTTGATCCAAATGTATATGGCTGTTGTCTATACTACATGCTAGATAAATGTATCTCTAAATAAGGAACACCCTTGTCCTCGCAGTGTGCCGTGGCGAAGCAACTTACGTAATTCAATGCGGCGTTATCACCATATTTTCACACGCAAACCAGTCTCAACTTTTAAAAACATATTTGTTTACACAATTATTCAACATTTTTCATAGCTATTCTGGCAGAAGCTGGCAGAAGATGACAGGGAACATGTTCTTATGTTCCGCACAAATGGGCCAATAAATATCTATGTTCAGATGACATAAGATTGAGATGCTTGTTTACAGTTTAAATATCATCAGGTATTGAAGTTATTGGCCAGGCTTACAAGTTGAATCAGTAAGTAACCCGACCCCTGTCTGAAGCTAGTGGATTCTTTATTGGGATATATGGTAAGTGAAAGCCAGTTCAACAGTTGCCAACATTATTCTTAATGTGCGTAATTAGATCGTTCATTTGTTAATGTGTAGGCAGCATGCCATGCAGTGTGATGTACTTGCTTCGTAATAGTGAAAACTTGCCTGGATCGCACAGATATTTGTCAACTGCATACATCATCACATACACTTACAGGCCCTGAGAGATGAATAGCATTGCAACATTAATACCTAGATTTGATATATGTTCTCCAATTGCTGCTTGAAGCAAGTTATATTGTAGGCTTACCAATCCATCAAGTCCGATTAAACATCTTGATGCAGATGAACGTTCGCAGTAACCAAATGGTTAACACATGTGATCAATGTTCATTCTGTTAGTTGCGCTATTGCTTTGACATGGTTCTTAATCATTATGATGTGATTAGATGAAATGTGTGCTTAATCGTCTGTGATATTGTCAGGCTTAGTGCACGTCTGGATCCTGGCGTGAAACAAGCACTTACTATCTTTAATTTGAAGATAATCGTGTAAGCCAACGCATTGCTATCATCTTCACATAATTAATAAACAGTTTTTTAAATGCCTTTTATGCAATTTTCTTCTGTTAACAGGGCTACGATAGAGTAGTTTGCTGCGGATTAATCGAATGTCACAATTCGGCAATAGGGTGTTAGGAGGCGGCATACGCATGGTTTTCATGACAACATTTGATCAAGTATATTGTCATAGGAGAGCAAAATGAACACCATGCAGGTATTGTGTTCCTGCGATGGCTTTGGTTCGAATGGTGATTCAATAACAGCAAAGTATACTTCCTGACGTAATTCCTAGATTTTGAATACATTCTGCCACTTCTATCACTGCAAATTAGTGTTTGGAAGAGATTGGTGGTATGAGATTAGTGCTCCGCACGGAGAATAAACGAATAAATGAAACTCGGCACTCCCATAATATCCCAATGAAATACTCGGTATGTCATCCCAATTCAGAGGCTGAGAGTAATTGGCATGCTATGGAATGACATCGGCGCTAGCAGAAGTCTGAAGTAACTATCTAGACGTTCGTTGATGCTCCCACCAAAATGATTTATTCAACAAAGGTTGATCATAAATATAGTATGATATTAATAAGTGCCCACACAATATTTCCCATGATGGCCAATATCATCTTTGAAAAAGCTGCAATACGTATCATAAAGAGAGCTGCCGCTCATAGAACCATCCAAATACCAACATCGATATAAACTGTGATTTCCTATTGAACTGACTAAAGCAGGCAAATAAATAGCATATATGTATATACAAAATTGATCACGTAGCGTGATGTGTTGAGCTGTAAAACCTGTCATTATATGTGATTTAGCTTAGTCGTAAGGGATAAATGTCGTCACGTAATTATGATTAAATTACATAGTATGAAATCTAGCATATCCAGGGTATAAGACAAGCGTACGTATAGGTCTGTGAGGTAGTAATAAACAATGTTGATTGCCCATATCACAATCAAATGAGCAAACTGGTTTTGATTGTCATTTGTATTATTATTGGCGACATGTTTATAAAACACCATTACTTAATCCTTGTTTGCTTGTATAGTTTTCACATATCAGTAACAGCTACACATTTCGAATAACATATCACAATATGTTTCTGTGGTGATTGCGTCATAACTTCGAGATGGAGCTTGCGTTACACACTTCGTCAAGCTATTACATGAGTCTTATGAGTAGTACTTAAGTACAAATGACTGAAAAGGAACAGGACGCCGGGCGTGTAACGAGGTACTGAGTGTCGGATTTCCTGCATCTTGTTGATTTGTATTAGTGCATATCGCCCATTACACAAGGTTTATTCGTATACTTTCAGAAATAAGAGAATATCTACGTATACTTTAACTTGGAGTTCGTGTTATTTGCCACAGCGTTTCATCGAAAAATGTCCTCAGTATATCTCATTACCACAAGCTGTTGCTTTTTAGGAATCAAACACGCACATGGAAGGGCGAATAATTTTTATTACTAACAACATTTAAAGCAATAAGTCAAGCACCATATGTTTACTCGGTGCATATAAAGGGAACATAATCATTGTACCACACAGAGTAACAATTCTTCTATTCAACAAGCATTCAAATTTTCAAATAGATATATCAGACATATTGAGTGCTCTTTTTGCTATGATCCGGTCGCGCTGTTGGAATTATAGACGTTTAAGCTAATTAGATGGAAGATTACGTATTTGTATCCACAAGCGCATTACGCTCGGTCTTGTACACGTCTTTGTTGAAAGAAGCCTTTAGATCGTTTGGTGTTTAGAAGAAACATACAGGCAGTGAATCATCCAAGGTCACATCATAGCTTGCTTATTGATAGATTTGTTTGATGTAAGGGTAATTAAGCAATGCAGATGGATATTCAAACCTGCCGGAATATCAGCTTTCGAGCATAACCATTACTATGTAATTTTGCATTATTCTCTTTGAGCTCATCGCAGTAAACAGACGCCACAGCCATTGGCAAGCAAAACTTAATGAGACATGTTTAAGTGATGGACGCATAAGTTGCGTGCTGTATCTAAAATATGTAGCACTGCAATAACAACCCCCAAATTTCCCGTCAAGTCAAGATCAATTGGTTGGTTTTGGCGAAGGGAGCATCTATTAATAGTTAATCTTGATGTACGCAGGAGAAAATGTAGTTGAATAACAGCACTTGCTTTTGCTGATCCGTCAGGCATAATGTGTTCAGTTATGCGTTGTTGATAATACGTCGCTAGCTCGTAGACTAAATTGACTGTTATGACTACATAAACAGGGATAGAACCGGACCATCATCAGTGTTACTGCTCATAGCAATCTCTAATTATAATTGGCCATCCTTTTCAAATGACCGCAAATGTACAATAGAATTTGACCTGCATTTGTATAGCATGAAATATACGGGTGTATATGTTGGGCGGGGAGGGGGTGGTAGACGGATGTTGGTGCGAAGGAGCGTTATGATTACGAATAATAAAGTGAAAGATGTTCTGAATGTTAATATTTGCATGTTGGGTGGTTTTTTAACGATGAAGAGGAATATATCATCCCATACCGGGTTAGTGTGATACGGTCGCGGATTGATTTGTCTGTAGCTTATTTTTACTGTCCCAGAATTATATTTGCTGTATTCCGCAATAAGCATGCCCTTTAACACGTGGTTTATGACGACAACAACACATCTGCCATGTACGATAAAGTATACAGCTTGAAGTTACACAATGCAGGTGATAGCTTTGTTTACACATTACGTATGCGTGTGATTAAGGTAAATGTATGGGTCTGGAGCTTGTATTGGAGAGACGCGTATAAGCTATTGTGTCAGCGTAGCGTTTGCTGGAGTGATAACTAGGAACGCTACGGATTGATTTAGGAAATACATTTTTTTCTCACCTGATTATAGTATAATCAGCTGACCAAACGTACTCAGCATGCGACTTTGCGATTATATTCATGTGCCATTTGTGAATCATGAATTGTACATTATTCTTATCATGCATATTTCATCATATTTTACACTTTTGACCGACATTCTTTTTGAAAGGCGGTCCGAGCGTATTTTGGGTCTCTTCTACATTGCCAAACTGATATCAGTGAGATGATTTGGTTAAATGCCAGAACAGTAATCGGATGTAAAGTTAAGCATAAACGCCATCGTGGCCTTTTAACTATCTAGCAGTCTGATGTGCCACCATAATGTACTGCTTACACGTTCCAAAATAATCTGAAGATAGTCATATACTGGTCTAACATCGATATGGTTCTCCCTGCCAGTAACTGTAACCGTTCACATCAACGAATTGTATTTTAATATTGCAGAACAATTCAAAACAATCACGATACAGTAAATGGGCGTATTATGTAATAACACAATGAACACCCTAAAGACGTATCTTGATAGGATGAATATAATATACAATATTTGTTTAAGCTCCAGAAATAGGCCGGCGTATTTGAGGTGTATTGCTTTATAAGATTGATGTCAAATGACATTCGTTTTGTGTTTTACCCATAATTTAAGCTGTGGTTAGGTTTACCTGACCAAATTCACACACAAAGGTGCTTTATATATTTCCATGTGTTCTATTTCGTATATTGCTTACGGTTAGCATTAACATATATCGGAAATTGTCAACCTGTATCATCGTATTTTATCCTCCGTCATTTTTACATTGCGACATATAGTGTGTCAATTACATTTCTACTTTAACGCTGTTCTCAAGAGCAATTTAAATCTGAATTGCTGTAAATAATTACGGTGCGTACATATTTGCCCATTTGATAGCGTCTACTTGATGTCGCCTCGTTGCATCGGCTGACCTCAAAGCAGATAATAGCAGACCTCCCTCATCATTATCTACACAGAACATGACAAACAAGTATGTTAGGTAACTAGAAACTTACAAAACGTGCCAAACATGCGGAACATCAAGACAAGCACATGCTGATCGAATCATGCATCTTAAAGTTAATTTATGCAGAGAGGGAACTTTGTTTTGGAAACTCACAATGGATTAAGATTGACATTCAGGGCGATTAACAGGATAAGGATATAAGAGTATAACAAAAAATAGTAAGACCTACGGTAACGTGAGATTATCCAAGTTGCAGAAATCACCGAAGTAGGTAGATAACAGGAACTTGAGCATGCAACAGGGAGTCTGTTTCTTAGAGTTATTAACATTGCATGATAAAAACACTGAGGGGAATAAAATCGATGTAATCAGCGTTATTATCATCAAACCTGCTTTAGAATAGCGATGACAACCTATCGTAGCGTTACCCAGGGTAAATAATTTTCATGAAGTATGTGTCATTTATTTGCGTCATTGTTACACATTCACTGACAAATTAAAGTAAAGTTTGTAGATTTGGCGGTATGATTGAACCATTGTTAAAGTGACTCGTCTTTCTGACTTACCTATAATCCATTAACATATCCTGTTCAAACGATGGAAAGGTAGTGGACGCTGTAAAACAAGCAATACTTTCGAGCTGCAAAAGTATCAAACTCATTATGAATTAACTAATCATATGGCTCAACTGATGTGTACTTCTTCCCAGAAATGCCTTGGACTGCAGACAACTTATAGTGATAATTCACACATTCAATAATCGTCATGTCACATAAGTAATATTTTCAGCGACATCATAGCACATTTCAGTTGAGACACAACTGTATGGAAGGTTTATGATCTTTTTAAATTATGTGCTAGACTTGCGCTTTATGGTAGTCGGTCAAATGCATGCAATAGTCTGACATACATATGTGCAAGGTATGATATCAATAAGTTTCATATTTAAAATATTTCATTGTCAACTGTTCTAAAACGTGCAAATGGCACATTGAATTTCATGTCTGACGATTCTTTATCTATAGCTGGTGCTATATCAGATTTCATGCAAATGGCACAAAATTCGTGCATTCCACACACAGCTGACTTACCTATATTCCATTTGCATATTCTGTTTAAACGATGGAAAGATAGTAGACGCTGTAAACAAGCAATACTTTCGAGCTGCAAAAAGTATTGAACTCATTCGAGTTAACAAATCATATCGCTGAACTGATGCGTATTTCTTCACTAAAGTGACCTTGGACTGCATACAGCTTATAGTGAATAGGACAGTAGACGCGCTGCGGTATGATCATCCATTGTACATGCGTCAACATGTATGACACAGACATTGAGTTGGTCGGGATAATTCTCACATCCAATAGTAATTAGTAATATATTCAAAGCAGCGACTCATAGGCCATTAATAATGCACCATCGGGTTTTACTCACAATGTTTTATATATTGCTTGCTTGAAATATAAAACGATTATATAGGACTACCAAACAAATGAAGCACAATACAACAATATGCACGATCGAGAAGGTTTCTTAGCAAATTTGAAAAGCCAACCACTGAGACTATTGGAGCTATTTCAAATGTGAACATTATGATAAGGACCTATACAATTGGATTTAATGCAAACATTTGGAGATTTTTGTACATGATCATCTGTCATGCATTCAGCCAGCATAAGATATAATGAGCAGGCAGTTCTGTACTATTGTGGATAGTTCTTTCGCCAGGACGGTTACCATTGCAGTGTATGATAGTTTATTGCCATTCTTATCACATACCATAGCTATAGGCAGATAGCGACACAGAGAATTGATAAGGCTCTGCACAGTCTGCAGTAAGAGTGGTGTCAACTGTTCAGTATCAGGGAGTGGTTCCGGGGAATATTGATTGCGTGGTCTTACTGTCAATTAATTTCCATCAGACAAGAATTGGTTGAGATTACTCGACTTGACTCACCTGACAGCCTATCCTTCAGCGGTAAAATATCTATCAAACATCACGTTACAGGTAACCCTTGTTTTTCAATATACCTCCTCACCTGCATATCGAAATACCGCCAGATTTCAAAGTCACAAGGGGCCTCAATAAAAGTAAATGCCTAAAGTCAGGCACAAAACGAGTGTATTCTGACATCATGGCAACAATCGCATGTCGACAAACGGAAGTCCAGAGAATGCAAAGTTTAATAGAACGTGCTCTGCTGAGAGGCTTGTCCGGTTTGGTGAAGGAAACCGTAGGGTGTAGAACTCAACATGTCACAGCACACTGGCCTCTGACACTTGAATAAGCCGTTCATTGCACAGCTGGCTCATGTTTCCCTGGCTTAGCCTGCTGAACAAGATCATTGATGGAAACGTTTCCGTCGTAATCACCGAACGCATATTCAACTAATTGAAAGTGTTGCCTCTATTCTCCGTAACGCGAAAACGGAGTGACACAAGTTTCAGAGAAATATCCTCTACTGTTGGGAGATTTTAAAAACAATTTAAACCATAGTGATACCGCGCTGTCTTTGCCGCGAATACAACAGAAACAAATCGAACAATCAAAGGGTTAGCTGCTACTGTGAGCATAGAGTTGACCAAGTCCGCAATGGATGACAAGGCAACACGGGCTGTTTTTATACCCCGATATCAAAGACCTACATCATAAAGTATCGTCAGGAAGTCAAAAATATTACTGCGGCTGGTGAGGATCAACATTAGTATTTGTCTCATATAACTGCCACTTTCTAAGATATACCTTGTACCGTCTCCTTGGTTGCAATACTAGGTTTTTTGACAGCGACTCCAATATTTTCTTTTGGATATTTGATGGTTCCGAATCATCATTTTCCGTAGAACAGGATATTAAGTTTGGGTTGAACACTGAGAACTGTCTTTGCATTATCGTCTTGTAACTTCCTCAACACAGTAAGCACATGTACTTGTACAATTGCCTTCCTACACGAAATTGTACGAACTTCTGGTTGTTTCCAGTGATTGGTGTCATTCAAAGTATGATAAGCTCTAGAGCCATGGCTCGTGCTACTGGTGTTGGGGAGCTGCTGGTATCAATGGTAACCGCATGCTCATCGGCGTAAGCTAAACACACACACACACACACACACACACACACACACACACACACACACACACACACACACACACACACACACACACACACACACACACACACACACACACACACACACACACACACACATATATAGATATATAGAGATATAGATATATATAGAGATATATATATATAGATATATATATATATAGATCAGACATATATATACATACATATATATACATATATATATATATTATATATATATAGATATATATATATAGATAGGATATATATATATATATACTATATAGATATATATAATATATATCTATATATATATGTATATATATATGTATAATATGTATATATATAGGAGATATATATATCTTCTATCTATAGAGATATATCTATCTCTCTCTCTAGATATATATATAGATAGATAGATATATATATATATATATAGATAGATCTCTCTCTCTCTATATATATATATATATATATCTATATATATATATATATATCTATATATATATATATATATATATATATATATATATATATATCTATATATATATATGCATCCTTCATCAGAAGTGTTTACTTTTTTCTGAATTCGGATAAATGTCACAGGGACCATATGCAGTAGATCGTGTTAGTATAATCATGCGTTAACAATGCATAACATGAACTTAGTAAATGTAACGGATACTTGCAAAATAAATAAAACGTTAGAGTCCCCTGGACGCAAATCGGGAATTTAAAACGCCACTTAAGGAGAATTTGTTGAAATAATCGCGTATGGCTAGATTGTGAGGTTTAGGTCAAAATAACATTTGTCCATTTATATGATAGTGCTTATGGACTAAGCATTATTTGTTATTGTAACGTTTGAAATATCAAAATAACAATGTAGAAATACTGCTCTACAATGTGAAAATTAATTTTGCCTTTCAAATGAGTTTGCAGCGTCTGCCTTTCATCTCCCATTCGGTGCAGAATGTGGTAGTTATGTATCTGATTTGGTGTGACCGCATTTCATGTCATTCCCTGTCAAGTACGATGAATCGCAATCTAATGTTTTGCTTTTTTCACCAGATGCGTTTATAGAAATATGTCAAGCTATACCTTAACCATGCTAATTCCCATAATATGTCAGTCGCGCTGTTAAGCTGCTCTAAGCCGTACATTTGTGGATCCAAACTAAATGCGTGCATAGTATGCAATAGGGCGCAATGATTGTTATACGCACTTACCATGATCTTATTCGTCAGACGACTGGTGCATTGCAAAACAAACAATGGAGCCAAATATTGAAGGCGGTTGCCACTGAAATATTGTATTACTGTTAAATGATCATCAACTTTCATCCTTGCTGCCAGCCTATTTTCCTCTAGTGGCGTCATGCAGTCCATTTCTGTCATTTTATTGTGTTACATTGAATAATCTACGCATCTGCCATTTTGCATGATACCATAATCGAACACTCGGTACGTCAACGCGATTTGGCTGCTGAGAGTTATTGGCATGATATGTTATGACATTCACACTAGCTGTGACAAACTTTAATCAGGATAAGAAAGAATGCCATCAATAAAGAATGAGTTCGATATGTCAATATTAATGATATCCTGTAATAGGCCATGCTATCTTCGGTAAGGCCATGAAACGAATGATAAATCAGCAACGAGGCCGGGCTCTATCATTACTTGCTGTACCCTCGGACTACACAATATGCGATGTGACGGATTCGCTCTCGGGGCACCGGCAGTTTTCGTTGCATCTAAGCGGTTATGTAATTTAAGGAACTTGTATGAAGCAAACAACAGTTTGATTTAATCGCAAATATACGTTTATCCACCTGAGAACTGCACTTCTTGAATTATAAATTCTATTTGCACCTTTTTGTTATTTAAAACACAACAATGTTCACCTAACAGCTTGTTAATTTCCCTGCTTTGTCCTTGGGTGTGTCTACGTTCACCACTGAAGCACTTGCTTTATTGATGTGTGCCCGCTTTATACCTCTTTGGATCGATAAGTATATCAAATACTTAAGATATAAGTCTCCACAACTGATCAAAATACTGGATAATAGAATCGTCGATTTCTAACGATTTAATTGTCCAATTAATCAGGTGCATATGATGGTACTGCATCATCATGGAACAAGTCACGTGCAGCACCAGGGGAATATATAGTTATTCCCTTGGCACCGCATCCTCAGCCGTGGCGGTAGCCCATTTACAAATGTTTATGGTCGCATTGTAAAACAAGGTGTCATTGTTTAATGCAGTCTATGCTGTTACAGACACATTACATATTTTGTTCCTACTGCAGTGCCTAATCTGTCGTATTTCAGACAGGTTTGGTACTGTATAAACCCAGGCACTCTTGGTATAATAAGCCATTTATATGCAATGCTTTAATGCTTTTGTCAAAGCAGTATTTACATTATCACATCCCTCTAAGAATTAAATTTAATTGGCCATGGAACATCGATGTTCTAGTTGTCTTTGTTCTGTGCTCCTGCTGCTAATGGCAGAGCATGACCGGCCTATAGCAGTTCGAGAGTTCAGACGAAAGTTATTAATACACAAATACTTTAATGAATTCAAAGATATGCACAGCAGTAGTAATCTCGAACATGATACAACATGGCAGTGGAAAAAACACATGCGTTTCGCGAAGTATCTCGTTTTGATTTTTCAACGCATCACAGATACTGCATATTTAATGCAGAACAATCTTACTCTCGCGAGCA
Organism: Urechis unicinctus; assembly: GCA_034190875.2. Taxonomy (NCBI): domain Eukaryota; kingdom Metazoa; phylum Annelida; class Polychaeta; order Xenopneusta; family Urechidae; genus Urechis; species Urechis unicinctus. The sequence goes on from CM067343.1 coordinate 40,433,470, forward strand.
TCAGTAATATTCAAATTACATTATGGCTTTTATGAAACTGTGATAGCGTCTAAGCATTGAAACCAACACCTGAACAGACCAACGTGTTACTGAGAATAGTTGGTACAAAAACAAAATGGTTAAGAACGAATGCTCAACGGATATCTACTAATTGAAGCAAAATACAATACAAGTACAGGCAAAGTAAATTGTTCTACACCAAGCTCCGCAACAGGATAGTTTGGCTGTTACTGCTGCACTTCATTCAAGGTGCATGCGGGGACAATTTGAGATCCGCACATTATTATGAGCACGGCGAATAGCAACAAAGTGGTATTCTTACACATTCTTTAGCATTCAGACACTGCATCAGCCAGCTTATAAAGTATTGAAGAGTGTTGTTTGCTGAGTGCTGAGCAGCATGTTAAGGACATATGAATGAGGCAAAACGAAACCTTGCATGATGAATATTGGCGACTTTTGTTGATAGATGCCTCAATAGATAAAAAAATAAATTATACAGAAGTAAGAAGCATTCTTCATTAAAGAGGTGATGTCTTGAGCGCAGAATTGGAACCGGACAATTGGCATTGGAGTGCCTGCCGGAACATGTCGAGATATTGTGCATGTGCAGTTAGATATAATGCACTCGATGCACATAAACAGAGTGAATTAACATTACGTGTAAAGTAATAGATATTTTAGAAAATTGCAGCGCAACAAGAGTAAACGCAATATATATATATACACATATATATACATATGTATATATATAGTTTATATATATATACATATATATATATGCACAAATATATATATACATGTACATATATATATAAATATATATATATAGATATATGAATATATATATACATATATATATATATATTTATATATAGAGATATATATATATATATATATATATATATATATATATATATATATATATATATATATATATCTATATGTATATATATATCTATATATATATATATATATATATATATATATATATATATATATATATATATATATATCTCTCTCTCTATATATATATTTATATCTATATATATGTGTAGTTCCCGTTTGTGACTTCCCATGATAGCAACCGCAGGCACAAACAATGTATCATTCGCAACACCAAGTAATACCATTCCCGCACGATCGGCTCTGTTTACTGTTTATTGCGACAATATAACTCCATTATTGATTAACGTTCTGTCAAATTCATATTCAAGGGTTATAATTCTGATGCATTATGTAAATGCTACCCGTCGAATCGACTGTTATTGATGTTAATACGAATGCCAGTGAAATGATCGGAAAAATACACCAACTTCCAAAGTATCTATTTATCCAAATTATAACTGCAGTTAAGCGCCAACCGACATGGATTCAGCGCAAGAATGTACAGCTGGGTAACGCAGACTTGCATTCTAATAGACAATGATATATATATATATATATATATATATATATATATATATATATATATATATATATATATATATATAATTCATAAAGTTGACATTTATCAAATGGTGCACTTGTTGTTTCCGCTATTCATAAGCATATTGCGCGACGTGTTTTGGCAGAGGCACGGCTCTCATCATTCACTGTGACGTGAGCCCAGTACACCCACTAAACATGTACCCACTAAACATATACCCACTCTACATATACCGACTATACATATACCGACTATACATATACCGACTATACATATAACAACTATACATATACCGACTATATATATACCCACTATTCATTTACCGACTATCCATATACCCGTTATACATATACCTACTAAACATATACCCACTCTACATGTACCGACTATACATATACCGACTATTGGCATGCTATGGAATGACATCGGCGCTAGCAGAAGTCTGAAGTAACTATCTAGATGTCCGCTGATGCTCCCACACAAATGATTTATTCAACAAAGGTTGATCATAAATATAGTATGAGATTAATAACTGCCCACACACCATTTCCAATAATAGCCAATATCATCTTTGAAAAAGCTACTATGCGTATCATAAAGAGAGCTGCCGTTCATAACGAGAGCCATCCAAATACCAACATCGATATAAACTGTGATTTCCTTTTGAACTGACTTAAGCAGGCAAATAAATAGCATATATGTATATACAAAATTGATCACGTAGCGTGATGTGTTGAGCTGTAAAACCTGTCATTATATGTTATTTAGCTTAGTCGTAAGGGATAAATGTCGTCACGTAATTATGATTAAATTACATAGTATGAAATCTAGCATATCCAGGGTATAAGACAAGTATACGCATACGTCTGTGAGGTAGTAATAAACAATGTTGATTGCCCATATCACAATCAAATGAGCAAACTGGCTTTGATTGTCATTTGTATTATTATTGGCGACATGTTTATAAAACACCATTACTTAATCCTTGTTTGCTTGTATAGTTTTCACATATCAGTAACAGCTACATATTTCGAATAACATATCACAATATGTTTCTGTGGTGATTGCGTCATAACTTCGAGATGGAGCTTGCGTTACACACTCCGTCAAGCTATTACATGAGTTTTATGAGTAGTTATTAAGTACAAATTACTGAAGAGGGACAGGACGCTGGGCGTGTAACAAGGTAGTGAGTGTCGGATTTGCTGCATCAAGTGATTTGTATTAGTGCATAGCGCCCATTACACAAGGTTTATTCTCACATACTTTCAGAAATAAGAGAATATCTACGTATACTTTAACTTGGAGTTCGTGTTATTTGCCACAGCGTTTCATCGAAAAATGTCCTCAGTATATCTCATTACCACAAGCTGTTGCTTTTTAGGAATCGCACATGGAAGGGCGAATCATTTTTATTACTAACAACATTTAAAGCAATAAGTCAAGCACCATATGTTTACTCGGTGCATATAAAGGGAACATAATCATTGTACCACACAGAGTAACAATTCTTCTATTCAACAAGCATTCAAATTTTCAAATAGATATATCAGACATATTGAGTGCTCTTTTTGCTATGATCCGGTCGCGCTGTTGGAATTATAGACGTTTAAGCTAATTAGATGGAAGATTACGTATTTGTATCCACAAGCGCATTACGCTCGGTCTTGTACACGTCTTTGTTGAAAGAAGCCTTTAGATCGTTTGGTGTTTAGAAGAAACATACAGGCAGTGAATCATCCAAGGTCACATCATAGCTTGCTTATTGATAGATTTGTTTGATGTAAGGGTAATTAAGCAATGCAGATGGATATTCAAACCTGCCGGAATATCAGCTTTCGAGCATAACCATTACTATGTAATTTTGCATTATTCTCTTTGAGCTCATCGCAGTAAACAGACGCCACAGCCATTGGCAAGCAAAACTTAATGAGACATGTTTAAGTGATGGACGCATAAGTTGCGTGCTGTATCTAAAATATGTAGCACCGCAATAACAACCCCCAAATTTCCCGTCAAGTCAAGATCGATTGGTTGGCTTTGGCGAAGGGAGCATCTATTAATAGTTAATCTTGATGTACGCAGGAGAAAATGTAGTTGAATAACAGCACTTGCTTTTGCTGATCCGTCAGGCATAATGTGTTCAGTTATGCGTTGTTGATAATACGTCGCTAGCTCGTAGACTAAATTGACTGTTATGACTACATAAACAGGGATAGAACCGGACCATCATCAGTGTTACTGCTCATAGCAATCTCTAATTATAATTGGCCATCCATTTCAAATGACCGCAAATGTACAATAGAATTTGACCTGCATTTGTATAGCATGAAATATACGGGTGTATATGTGGGGCGGGGAGGGGGTGGTAGACGTATGTTGGTGCGAAGGAGCGTTATGTTTACGAATAATAAAGTGAAAGATGTTCTGAATGTTAATATTTGCATGTTGGGTGGTTTTTTAACGATGAAGAGGAATATATCATCCCATACCGGGTTAGTGTGATACGGTCGCGGATTGATTTGTCTGTAGCTTATTTTTACTGTCCCAGAATTATATTTGCTGTATTCCGCAATAAGCATGCCCTTTAACACGTGGTTTATGACGACAACAACACATCTGCCATGTACGATAAAGTATACAGCTTGAAGTTACACAATGCAGTTGATAGCTTTGTTTACACATAACGTATGCGTGAGTGTGATAAATGTATGGGCCTGAAGCTTGTATTGGAGAGACGCGTATAAGCTATTGTGTCAGCGTAGCGTTTGCTGGAGTGATAACTAGGAACGCTACGGATTGATTTAGGAAATACATTTTTTTCTCACCTGATTATAGTATAATCAGCTGACCAAACGTAATCAGCATGCGACTTTGCGATTATATTCATGTGCCATTTGTGAATCAAGAATTGTACATTATTCTTATCATGCATATTTCATCATATTTTACACTTTTGACCGACATTCTTTTTGAAAGGCGGTCCGAGCGTATTTTGGGTCTCTTCTACATTGCCAAACTGATATCAGTGAGATGATTTGGTGAAATGCCAGAACAGTAATCGGATGTAAAGTTAAGCATAAACGCCATCGTGGCCTTTTAACTATTTAGCAGTCTGATGTGCCACCATAATGTACTGCTTACACGTTCCAAAATAATCTGAAGATAGTCATATACTGGTCTAACATCGATATGGTTCTCCCTGCCAGTAACTGTAACCGTTCACATCAACGAATTGTATTTTAATATTGCAGAACAATTCAAAACAAGCACGATACAGTAAATGGGCGTATTATGTAATAACACAATGAACACCCTAAAGACGTATCTGGATATGATGAATTTGATATACAATATTATTTTAAGATCTAGAAATAGGCCGGCGAATTTGAGGTGTATTGCTTTATAAGATTGATGTCAAATGAAATTCGTTTTGTGTTTTATCCATAATTTAAGCTGTGGTTAGGTTTACCTGACCATATTCACACACAAAGGTGCTTTATATATTTCAATGTGTTCTGTTTCGTTATTTGCTTACGGTTAGCATTAACATATATCGGAAATTGTCAACCTGTATCATCGTATTTTATCCTCCGTCATTTTTACATTGCGGCATATAGTGTGTCAATTACATTTCTAATTTAACGCTGTTCTCAAGAGCAATTTAAATCTGAATTGCTGTAAATAATTACGGTGCGTACATATTTACCCATTTGATAGCGTCTACACGATGACGTCTCGTTGCATCGGCTGACCTTAAAGCAGACAATAGTAGACCTCCCTCATCATTATCTACACAGAACATGACAAACAAGTACGTTAGGTAACTAGAAACTTACAAAACGTGCCAAACATGCGGAACATCAAGACAAGCACATGCTGATCGAATCATGCTTCTTAAAGTTAATTTATGCAGAGAGGGAACTTTGTTTTGGAAACTCACAATGGATTAAGATTGACATTCAGGGCGATTAACAGGATAAGGATATAAGAGTATAACAAAAAATAATAAGACCTACGGTAACGTGAGATTATCCAAGTTGCAGAAAATCACCGAAGTAGGTAGATAACAGGAACTTGAGCATGCAACAGGGAGTCTGTTTCTTAGAGTTATTAACATTGCATGATAAAAACACTGAGGGGAATAAAATCGATGTAATCAGCGTTATTATCATCAAACCTGCTTTAGAATAGCGATGACAACCTATCGTAGCGTTACCCAGGGTAAATAATTTATTTGCGTCATTGTTACTCATTCACTGACAAATTAAAGTAAAGTTTGTAGATTTGGCGGTATGATTGAACCATTGTTAAAGTGACTCGTCTTTCTGACTTACCTATAATCCATTAACATATCCTGTTCAAACGATGGAAAGGTAGTGGACGCTGTAAAACAAGCAATACTTTCGAGCTGCAAAAGTATCAAACTCATTATGAATTAACTAATCATATGGCTCAACTGATGTGTACTTCTTCCCAGAAATGCCTTGGACTGCAGACAACTTATAGTGATAATTCACACATTCAATAATCGTCATGTCACATAAGTAATATTTTCAGCGACATCATAGCACATTTCAGTTGAGACACAACTGTATGGAAGGTTTATGATCTTTTTAAATTATGTGCTAGACTTATGGACTAAGCATTATTTGTTATTGTAACGTTTGAAATATCAAAATAACAATGTAGAAATACTGCTCTACAATGTGAAAATTAATTTTGCCTTTCAAATGAGTTTGCAGCGTCTGCCTTTCAGCTCCTATTCGGTGCAGAATGTGGTAGTTATGTATCTGATTTGGTGTGACCACCTTTCATGTCATTCTCTGTCAAGTACGATGAATCGCAATCTAATGTTTTGCTTTTTTCACCAGATGCGTTTATAGAAATATGTCAAGCTATCCCTTAACCATGCTAATTCCCATAATATGTCAGTCGCGCTGTTAAGCTGCTCTAAGCCGTACATTTGTGGATCCAAACTAAATGCGTGCATAGTATGCAATAGGGCGCAATGATTGTTATACGCACTTACCATGATCTTATTCGTCAGACGACTGGTGCATTGCAAAACAAACAATGGAGCCAAATATTGAAGGCGGTTGCCACTGAAATATTGTATTACTGTTAAATGATCATCAACTTTCATCCTTGCTGCCAGCCTATTTTCCTCTAGTGGCGTCATGCAGTCCATTTCTGTCATTTTATTGTGTTACATTGAATAATCTACGCATCTGCCATTTTGCATATGACCATAATCGAACACTCGGTACGTCAACGCGATTCGGCTGCTGAGAGTTATTGGCATGATATGTTATGACATTCACACTAGCTGTGACAAACTTTAATCAGGATAAGAAAGAATGCCATCAATAAAGAACGAGTTCGATATGTCAATATTAATGATATCCTGTAATAGGCCATGCTATCTTCGGTAAGGCCATGAAACGAATGATAAATCAGCAACGAGGCCGGGCTCTATCATTACTTGCTGTACCCTCGGACTACACAATATGCGATGTGACGGATTCGCTCTTGGGGCACCGGCAGTTTTCGTTGCATCTAAGCGGTTATGTAATTTAAGGAACTTGTATGAAGCAAACAACAGTTTGATTTAATCGCAAATATACGTTTATCCACCTGAGAACTGCACTTCTTGAATTATAAATTCTATTTGCACCTTTTTGTTATTTAAAACACAACAATGTTCACCTAACAGCTTGTTAATTTCCCTGCTTTGTCCTTGGGTGTGTGTCTACGTTCACCACTGAAGCACTTGCTTTATTGATGTGTGCCCGCTTTATACCTCTTTGGATCGATAAGTATATCAAATACTTAAGATATAAGTCTCCACAACTGATCAAAATACTGGATAATAGAATCGTCGATTTCTAACGATTTAATTGTCCAATTAATCAGGTGCATATGATGGTACTGCATCATCATGGAACAAGTCACGTGCAGCACCAGGGGGATATATAGTTATTCCCTTGGCACCGCATCCTCAGCCGTGGCGGTAGCCCATTTACAAATGTTTATGGTCGCATTGTAAAACAAGGTGTCATTGTTTAATGCAGTCTATGCTGTTACAGACACATTACATATTTTGTTCCTACTGCAGTGCCTAATCTGTCGTATTTCAGACAGGTTTGGTACTGTATAAACCCAGGCACTCTTGGTATAATAAGCCATTTATATGCAATGCTTTAATGCTTTTGTCAAAGCAGTATTTACATTATCACATCCCTCTAAGAATTAAATTTAATTGGCCATGGAACATCGATGTTCTAGTTGTCTTTGTTCTGTGCTCCTGCTGCTA
>CM067343.1:40443115-40475615 GCA_034190875.2 Urechis unicinctus
TTATCAGTCCTAGTTGGAAGATGTGCCTACATAGCAGTATTAACAAAATTATCTCATTTATTATCTCATCAGCTTTGTCGACTCTCTGGCATACACTCTAAAAGCATACACTAATTTAAGCCTTCAGAAGCCTGTGAATTTCTGTTTGGTTATGCTGGTTGTTAATGCAGTCACAAGACTTGGGCCAAATATGTTACATAACTGATCACGATTTTGTGCAACGACAAAGAATGGTAACAAGAGGGGTCATACTGGAGACATAGGAATACCTGGTTCCATTTCTTGATTAATGGCGTAATCTGAACCTGGTATTGTATTCCAGGTGTTATTCCCTTTGGAAAAGACGAGTGATTCTGGATGATATATACACGACTTCTTAGCTCCAATCACCTTGAAAGATGCTGCTCGGTTGAATATCATCAAGCAAAGTTGAATACGAAGAGGCCAGATCTGAAGTTAAAATCGCGGTTGCATTAAAGTTCAGTTGCAGCGCATGCAATAAGTTAATGAATATAAATCATTGAGACCACCTTAATATTTTTACTATTATCATTCATAAATTGTTTGGTTGATAATGTAAAGAGAATTGTACCTGAGAGAGAAGAATCCAATGACAGCGAATCTGAAATGTTTCACACTGCATTTTAAGAAAACAGTCATCAAGCAAATAATGAGGACGTAAAAGTATATTAAACAAAGAGACTTCATTCATGTGGTTGTACGTGACTGCTTCAAAAGTTATTGTACCGATCGAATATTTCTCAGTCGCGTCACTGATACACTCATCAATCGATTCCTCATATAAGTCGCATTCTTGAGGAAAGTTCACTTCAAGAGGTTCTGCGGGTTCAAGATACTGAGACAGAGCATCTGAAATACAACAACATAACGCCATTAACACGTAGAATGTGTTATGATTTGTGACCCGTTGTAACAAATCGATATCCAGCTGCTACCAAGTGTATGACTACATTCGTCCAGTGATACAACAATGAAATGTATATACAAACCTGTACATTGCTTGACTTTCATTTGGAAATCATGCTGTTCAATTGTACCAAGGCGTCGTTTAGTACACAGACCAATAACACTTACAGATGCGTCTATAAATTTGGACTGTGCCTCTCGACTTGACCAGGTGAGCTTTTGATATAATTTCTCCCAAGGCGCTGAAGCATCACAGAGAGAGAGAACAAATTTATTGCTAGCTAAGACATGTAATTAATTTGATTTAAATAAGAATAATTTTATATTTGCAAATGTTCATATGTGCCTATGCGTTCAAGCTGCTAGAATCTACCTGATAGAGAGTCTTTTTCCTCTGTGGTTGGAGATACACTTGCTGAGGTTAAGTAAACTAGAGCCATTTTGTAAAGCTCATAGATTGGTGCATTCTGAAGATTGCTTGTAGACACACTGCCTTCATGAGATTGATTTGAAACCTTGAAATAATCCATAACAATATATATGTTGGTCATTATTTTATATTCGTTATATTGAACAATGTCTCTCAGTCCCGTCATCTTAACTATGATCAGGCATGAATCCAACAAACCGCATTTAAGGCATTGTATTAATCAAGTAAAGCTATTTCAACTAACTTCACTCGAGGGTTGGGGACGCTGTAACCCACGAGAAGAGATGTCTGGCACGTTTTGTGTTGCCATAGCAGCCTCATTGATGCTACTGTTGCAGCCGCCGTCGCACTGACAACACAACCAGGCTGTTGTCGTCAGCTAATTCAATGCAATTGGGATATAAAACCACTGACTATTCAAATTGAAATCTATGCACGGATTAATCAAAAATCGGCTTTATGCATGCAGAATTCGATCGAGTACTGAAGAACAACTCACGTGAATTGTATCTTCATCACTGGGGAGATCTGTTATTGGCTCAGCAACCTTCGTGCCGTTGCCCACCACAAACAGTTTACTCTTCTTGACGTTAGCAGAGATGTTACGTATGGGGATCAATCGCTTGCCTTTCGTCATGACATTAGGTCGTATTTCTCCCCTGACAGAGACACTACGCGCAGCCAGCTCGGCTTTGATCCTGCGAAGGATTGCCCTGTCACTGTCGCGTAACGTGATGGGAACTGGAAACGAGGCTGAAACAAATGGCTCTCAGTATCACTTCATTCATTAGCTGATGATATCATTATTCATGTACCTTGAACTATACACAGAGATCAAGTGAAATTACATCAGCGTATAATTGGGATTTGAGTATGATAGTGTTTATACCCAGAGCGTGCATTGGCTGTAAACCGTTCCATTTACGTTTGTTTGAGACAAAAACGACGGTGATCACTCTCTCCTTGGCTTTGTGTCGTCCCATTCTACTGAAACATCAATGTCAAAATCAATGTCGGCTGACACAAAATCTATATCAGCTGACACAAAATTGATGTCGGCTGACACAAAATCCAGGTTAAAATAAGGCGCTACATATTGGTAGGTTAATTGTTCGATTATATGGGTCACTTATTTTTTTATAGGGACTGATTTTTCATTGAAATAACATATAAAGTTATGATTGATTGTCAGTGTGCATCTATTGGTTGGGTTACAGCTTACATGTCCGAGAAATGATAGGATGAGAGGTCGAGTGTGGGGGTTGGGGGGGATGGTGTGGTGGAGAGAAATAGGATATAATCCATGTGGTTCTGACCATTGCTTCGCATCCAGTCAATACTCGTACTAAGCGACTACGGGAGACCAAATTAGAGCTCTTTACGTGTACATTTCGCCATGTGTCAAATATCTAGAAAATAACAGACATAGTCGTTCAGAAAAGATGACCATTCCATGCTAGAATCATTCGCGATGAAAACAAATACCTTCAATACTGGTTGGACGTCGGGTGAATAAATGCCTCCATTTTGTTGGTCGGTGGACACAAGTTGTTACTTTCGTTTTCGTAAATACACGACAGAAACTGCGGACAAGTACGCTTTCGTCTTCTTCGCGGTGATCTGATACGAAAACGAATGTGTAACCCAAAACGCCTACCTACCGTGCTATGACGTGGTTATTGGTCGGGCTGCGTGCAGAATATTTTTGTCTGTTGCTAAATATTGATCGTTTCATACAGAGTCATGCACACCAAGGATTATTCGTAATTTGCCATATTAACCGATATCTACACAAATCTCGTTGATACTTTATGCACGTTTAGTCTGGCACCCCCAGCTCCTGACCGCGGGACATAAAACATTTTTGCAATAATCAATCTGGGGCGAGCAGCATGACATGATTTGTTTATTGACTGACCGAGTATCGATCAGAATATCTGGATTATTATCAGCACATACAATAGGCAACATATGTTGATATATACTGAATGTTCTCTGAGTTTTATGACCCCCCGAACCTAACACCTTTTCATAACGCTTGCACTTTCGTTTTCGCCTTGGAAGTGAACACACACCCACATGTACGCACGATAGGCGCACGAATGTCAGATTTTCTCATACGTTGATATATAATTACAACACCCAACAAAATAGTGAATGACATCTCAGAAGCGCACCAACGTCCTGGTTCAATACGTGGTTCAAGGGGGCCGGGTTCGGGAGCAATACAGTAGGTGTCTTTTACTGGTGCGAGCTTTAGAAATGTCACGAGTTATTGTTATGGTCTTTTAAAGCGCACTGCGTCAATGTTGTTGGCTGTTCAGCAAAGAGTTTATGGTAATGGATAGCAGGCTCACTCATAGACAACGCATAGCTAGTCGTTCTCAGCTCTCTTAGCGTGAGCTCTTCAGTTAAAGTGCCCAGAGCAAATTTTAAGATCATAACGTCAAGACGTTATGATCGCTACCTTTCGGTGGAAGTATACGATTTCAAGGATCGATCTCAAGAGCGACGTGTTATCGCGACTGTTACGAGAGTTATTGTGATGCTTGAGTACCGCCTTCTTTTCCCGTCCGACATTTGGCACTTACTCGATGCCCAGACCAGGTTTCGAAATGCCGCCGCAGAAACGGAAGTAAAATACAATATTTTTGAACCACAACACAAGGTATCCATTTCAACATCCATGTCGTTTTCGCCGATACAAAGCTAAGCTAGCCATTAGCACAATCATCATTCATTACCAAAATCAAGCACTTTATATGACTTTATCTCCATTGTTTACTTCCAGATAGCGGCACGAAATGGACTTAGATGACTGCGATGAACACCGAATTGTGTAAAGCACGCAACTGACTATATGCAAACATAATGCGTATTGTTTGAGATTAAAGAGACGGTTCGGCTCCATAATTGTTACGAGGTTACTTAGCAAGCTGCTTGGCAACCGTACTTTGCTGCGGTCTCTGAAAATAGATCCTTACTTCATCTGTCGCCACATTTTCGCGCCATGATGCCCAGAACTTCAATAAGTGGAGGTTCGATGAAATCTACATTTTGTAATCCAAGCGAAAGTATACACATCAATAGCGAGGTAGTTAAAGAACATGATTTTCGATCAAGTAAAATTATCGGCACAAATTAAAAGATTGCATTATTTATGTCTGTGTTAAACGTTGATATATATCAACAAAATGATCCCTGAGTGCCCGATATGGGGCTAAACAGCCTCTTTAATTACTCAATTTTCATTCGTAAAACGAAATAGACCCTTTTGACAGGATTCACCTTTACTTGTCATCCATTAAAGAGATGGTAATATATAAAAGCGATACAACGATGATGATATCTTTAAATGATTGCCCCATTTAACGACCCGCTTATCTACAAATTGATCCCCACTAACCCATGTTGCATATCCACCAAGATGGCAATGGAGCCGCGCCTCCTAAATATTGACCTGTCACCGACATCGATGAGGAGACATGATTCGACCATATCATCAATCAATGAAGCAAACCCCCCAGGCAACCGGCAGCTGTACTCCCCGATTTGTTCCCCACAGTCAGAAGCGCTTAGTGCCGTCTGGTTTAGTGGTCGAATGGGGAACTGGGTGTAAAGGGAATCGCCCCTTGTGCCTGAGATTTACTCCAGGTCCGGTGGTTTATTTCTTCCGCTCTCATGCGGTCGATAGGCAGTGGTTGATCATGATACATACATACTTACATACATGCTCATAGTTGAGAAAAAAATAATGTACCATACCGTATCGTGTTCATGTTGCTCTTTCAGACAGACTCAGGGTTTCGTGGTAGCTCTTTCGAACTAAGTACGGGAGTATGCACTCCCTCTTAGTTCTGGCGTCAAACGATAATTCCCGACATAAGTCAACGGAATTATCAACAGTTCCGCTGCTTTACCTAGTTTTAGCTAATAAAATCAACTCACCAAACATTTATAGGAACAGAAGCTGAATTTCAGCAACAACAGTATCCTGTGAATTAGTATTTTGGCCTAAAACACACCAAACGGTAATATCTGAGCCCGACTTGGCAACATGGCGGCGAGGCGGCGGTATCTAACAAGCGGGAGGATACACCAATTGGAACTTAGGCGAGACAGCTCACAAGACGCGGGTTCACAGGGACCATTTGTGGCACGAAGCTAAAAGCTAAAATGACCTTGTCTAACATGTAGAAAAGGCCATTAACATTCACTGTCGCACAAATATCACACCGAATCACGAAGAAAGCAACGAAAACCTGGGGAAAAGGCGACAGGAATTATCAGCAATAGTTTTTGCCTATGTTCTCACCGCCTTATTTACATCGGAAGTTTCTGGGGCTGTCTGGGATATCGTTCTCCGCGCTTGTATTTCGGAAGAAAATATCACCGGTAAACTTGGAAAGTTATCGAAAATATAGTTTTCCGCAGACGATAGGAATATGAAACATTATCTCGAACCGAATTAGATAATAACTTTCGACACTGATCGCCCGAAACTCGTCAGAACATGCATATTTCGTGAAAAAAGTGGCGAGTTCTGGATTGATCGAATGCATCGACCAAAAAATTTAGCTCTATCTGTTGGACTATAGGAGCCGGTTTAGAACGCTTTCGGGTGAAATCGCCCCAATACCAACACGGACTCGCCGGTTCATAACTGCCCGGGGAGAACTGCTGCCCGGGCATCATATCGCGGAGTCCAATAGAGCTCAAGCATGTTGTCGATTGGTGTGTTGAGATCAATGTCAATCAATATCTTCTGATATGTAATTTAATAAAAGCATATATACGTCTGCTTTGTTGAGAAAACTTAGCTTAACAACACCCATGGTTTTAATGAAGACTATTAATAGTACATTAAGAAAGTAATTAGAATGCGAAAACATTTTATTGATATGTTGAACGAAGTGAGAATGTGGAATTCATAGTCACTCATCGATGTCGATTGCCTTCATCCCCCACTTTATCTCGCTGTTTCTTTCACTAAGTATCAACACTGACAATTGACGTCGTACCTTGGTCACAAAAACCCTTTGTTCCTCGCCGTGCCCAGCGCATGAAATTTCTCTGATGAGTCACATGGGGCGGCTAATTTGATGCACTTCTCGCTCTCCGCATGACATCGTTCTGTATTGCCGTGGTTTGCAGTTGACATTCGTGATTTTGAGAGTGATTCCGTTCTCACTGGAGTCATTGAGCTGCATACATTAACGCCATATCGCTTAACTTCATGTGGACATTTGACACAAGGCCTCATCATTTGTTGTTGATTTATCCACATTACAAATTATATTCAGATTATCAAATTGCAAAATTGTTAAAATACATCCCTGGAATTGGTTAAAATGCCATCCGTTTATAATTGCCTGGGCAAGAGCCCATTCCAAAGAGTGTCCTTGTCTGGTACTGCGTATTTTGCAAGGCTTCGCTTGCAAAACTTCAGAGCGGCCGATTTTAATATCCATTTGCAATTGCGCTTTCCTTATTAAGTATTCCATTGGGGTCCTATACCATTTGGGGAATTGATTTTCCTTCATAAGCTGGCATGTTTTACACATCAGATAGGCGTCCGCGGGGATTGCAATAGGTTTCTCTTGAAGCAGCTGCAACATTATATTACAGTTTTGGTTGATCCGTTTGTAGCATAAAATCCCGTGTAAAAACAGGCAACACTGAACCGTAGTAACTGAAAGAGCGTTGAAAGTATATACATATATATATATATATATATATATATATATATATATATATATATATATATATATATATATATATATATATATATATATATATATATATACATATATATATGTATATATATATATATATATATATATATATATAGGTATATATACTTGTCTGTATATATATATATATACATATATATATATTATACACATTCAGATATATATATATATATATACATATATATATATATATATATATTTATATATATATATATATATATATATATATATATATATATATATATATATATATATATATATATATATATATATATATATATATATATATATATATATGTGTGTGTGTGTGTGTATGTATATATATATAAATGATCTGGCGTATACAATATGCATATATATGCAAGGGTTATGAAGTTGATCAATGTTTCGGTATTTATCTGCACATACATTTTTCTCAAAATAAAACGCATCTCGCATTGCTAACTTATGGATCTGCATATGATTCAACAGCAACGACGAAAACTACACTGAATGAACTTGGATCATTTCAAGCCACATGTTATATAATTACAGCCAGTAAGTTGAGCATCCAATCGATTATGGTGACAGGACTGATAGAGCAATTTCGTTGCAAACCCTGTATCAGTATTTCACTCCAGGAGTAGTTTGACCGCATTTATCATAATAGCATCTCCCATCATCGCCCTATTATTTATATATACTACTGCTATTCTCCTCACTTTCCGGTTCAGGCTCGTCGATTTCACTGACCCGCCTCACCATATGCAAATACAGGCTACACCCACCAAGTGATTGCCGCATCTCTCATCATGCCTCACAAATACTCACGCAGCTCCCATCCCACAAACTCAACGCAATAACGGCAAGCACCTCATCTTCATTAGATAACATGGTTTGAATAGGGAAAATGATATAACATGAGGCGGTATGGTTAAGTGTGGCGTAGATAATGGAAGCAAAATAGCGATGCTGGTGTCTTCAGTGAAGTGCAGGAACGGTAAATGTTGTCTTGACCATATAAATGTGTATGACCTGTTATTAGATACCCAGTCTTGGTAACGCACGCGGGGTACTCAAGTATCGCCCATTGTGAATTGGTCGTATATCTTTAAAGGGATCTATATTCTAATTGACACTATCGCTCTTCAAGGTTCGATCACATGTGAATATGTACATTTACGGGAATAATATTATTCAACTATTGACAAGCTCTGAGGAGTACTTTCTTCTCTTAAAGTTCATTGACGTGCACATGCAGTATACCACTCGTGTTTTACATATTCCCTTATGAATAGGTCGCTGTCTTGAAGGAGGGTCATGTTTGCTGCGTTTGCTGAGTAACAAGTTGATCCTCCAGCTAGTAACCGGTCTTTGACTTCTTACTCCTGACCCGTTTTGTTGGCACAAGTAAGGCATGTTTACCAATAATGTCCATTGCTGATAAAAAGCTATGAATAAAACACGGAGCGGAAAAAAAAGCGGTCACGGAAAATCACGATCTTCTCCGAACGCTCCCGAATAGGTGAAGTGGCCATGATGTTTTACTAGCGACCGATGGGAGAGAGAGTTGTTGGCGCTTTGCGTGGACTTTCAGCATCTCGTTTGGTTCCATCGCCTGAAGCTGTGGTAAATCTCAGTGGTTGCAGTAAGCTCGGAAGAGGCGTTGGCACTGCCCCTTCACAACGACGCGCTAAGAGACTGAAACAGGAGGCGGTGCCACGGCTATCAGCGGATTCCGGCCACTTCTGGTATGATCTGACAAGACCTCGAGGTTACGGGCGTCATTCAATAAGTTGCCTTCGTCGCCACATGGACTCCAGTCATACTCAAGTGCTCTAGTTACAAACTAATTCACAGACAGCTGAGTGGTGAAGCCTTGTTCACTGACCGATAATGGCAACAGTTGCGCTGCTGGACGGCATGTGAACATTGATATCAAACATCAAGCGAATTGCCATTTAAAAAGGATTCAATGCACGCTTGCGTTCATAATTACGCGCTCGCGGTGACCACGTTTTTAAAAGGAGCAATTAATCAAAGAAAAGGAAGCCTCAAACTGAACACTGAAATAGCATTATCTATCATACATTGATGCGAAAAGAGACCATATTAATAATCAAGACGACGAAATTTAATCAAGGGAATAATACTAATTAACATGGAAAAGGCTGTCGTAACTAATGGTCCGGAATGCTCCGAGAATACTCCACTCAAAGATGGAGAGCCCATTAGGAAAGATCACCTGCCGATGGACAAGGTGGAAGCTCCGGGAGAGGCTGTCGTTGACGACCCCAGCACGCCGGACAGAGAGCACTGGGCCGGCAAGATGGACTTCATCATGTCCTGTGTCGGCTATTCGATTGGTCTCGGAAATGTCTGGAGGTTTCCCTACTTGTGTTATGCGAACGGTGGCGGTGAGTTGATGATATACGCCATATATTACAATTAATCGTATTTTCGTTTTAATCATGTTTCAAATGCAGAATATGGACTCATTGTAGCGAAAATAAATTATATATATTTATGTACGTATATATATATATATATATATATATATATATATATATATATATATATATATATATATATATATATATATATATATATATAGATTATATATATATATTTATTACACACACACGCACATATATATATATATATTTATTTATATATATATATATATATATATATATATACATATACATATATATATATTTATACGTATATACACATATATTTATGAAATTTACATATATATATAATATAAATGTATATATATATATATATATATTTATTAGTGTGTGTGTATATACATGTGTACATATACATAAATTTGCATACACATATTCGAATAAGTTAGTCATATATATATATATATATATATATATATATATATATATATATACATATATATATATCTACATGTATATATATATATACATATATCTATTTATCTACACATATAAATGTATATTATATATATATATATATATAATGTATAATTATATATATACATATATATATATATATATATACATATATATCTACATGTATATATATATATACATATATCTATTTATCTACACATATAAATGTATAATTATATATATATATATCAATGTATAATTATATATATACATATATATATATATATATATATATATATATATATATATATATATATATTTATATATATTTATATATATATATGATTTAAGTAGGACAGTGTACAAAGAAGGACAGCTGTACCAGGCAATACTGCGTGGGAAAGTCCTCGGCTCAATGTAAGCGCATCTATCAACCGGTTCGCGACTGTTGTAATGGCTAGATGCCATGCTAGTACATTTATCAAGGCGACAATAAGGGCGTAATACGCGAGTTAACGTGTGGGTATAGTCGCTTAACTATTTTCCCATCGTAACCGGTTTCATTTCACAAATTGGTTTCATTAAATTGAAGCTGTTTTGGCCTATAAATCCGAACACCACTGGAGTATGGACTCTTAAAATTGAGTCCGGAAACTATGGGTATATATTTAAATTTATCCTTGTTTGCTTAGTCTGTTTACAAATATAGTTACAAAAATCATCCCGTTCAATTGAGTGTAGTACATCAGAATAGCATTGTGTTGTATGCAGTAACTATCGACAGAGAGGCTATCGTCTGCTTTTCCCATTCATTGCCATTTGCCTGCCGAGTCACATGGTATTTATAGTTGACTTCCTGTTAGAGAACCGACCTGACCCTGGCTACGATGTTACATCCCAATCATGACCGGGCTATGCTGCACATAGCTGGTTTGTGCGCACGGTCCTATCACGCTGTCTGTCATACCGTGGACTCAATAACCTCAATAATACAAAACACCTGCTCACAGAAACACAATTGCATGATAAACAATCGCAAAACCCGATTGTTGATTTCTTGTTTTTTGACGGCACCACATTCCTGTGAACCGATGCAAATCGATCGGGTGGTACTTATCAAGACTTCCCTAGGCGTTTATTGCTGCATTGCTGTGTCATTGAGTCAGCGTTTTCGAGGTCGTGAGTTCGAACCCACTTAACTGTTCCGCACATATTTATGTTCCCAATGCATCATCATCAATAATTTGCCACCTTCTGTATGCGACCAAGTTACTTATCCCATATTTTATTCTTGACGTTTTATTAATATTCATATTGACCGAGTACGTAGCCAAATCACCTGGTCCTCCGCGCTGATACTGAACGCTATTGATGTCGTGTATCACTCGCATATGCTAATTCTTTGATGGTTAACTGTCGACCTTCATTTTACCACGTTCCCTAAAGCTAGTCGGTGCTCTTAGCCGCTGGCTTCATCAGCATTTAATTGCTATTATGTTACCGCTGAATCAGCCTTGCTTTGGTTGGATGTTTGCGTGTATTTGGTGTTTAGTATTACTTGATGGCGAAGATAAAACGGCGCTCATTTAATGTGCCGTAATTCGCAATCGGTAATACGATATAGCGTCAGTAAATAGTTCTGACTGTGAACAACTAAAGTCTGAATTACCACACTTTCAATTAATAAACTTTATGTATTACTGACCCTGGTGCAGTGGACATGTCATCATCGCTTTACCGAGTCCGGCATAGCTTGCTTGCTTGACGTATAGCTGCACCCTAAGAAGTCGAAAGTCTGCTGGTCATTTAGGTTTCTCATATGTATGACCCCTTTGCGCTGTCGCATATCTGCACAGGTCAAATAACATTATTCAAAGCCCACGAATCACTTTTATGTTCGTCGATTAACCACAGAACACAGGCAGTAAAAGAATGTAATGTGGATATATGCAAATATTCCCTCAGCAAAGTGGATAATCTCCAACGCATATTAGTTCATATTTCCAGAAGGAGCACGCGCTTTATCTATCCGCTAGATGAGGTTGATTATAGCGCATGCGCGGGAGGTACGAACGCCGTGTTGAGGTTCACTCAATATCAAGCTTGGACAAAATCTCGCGTGGACTTGGTATAAGCCGTGAGGTTGTGTCAAGCGAGCAGAACCTCTATCCTCAATATCTATTTCATCTACCGTACCTGTTAAACATAACCCCCAACGTCCAAGTTTCATTTCATTTCATCGATCATCTCTTTAGTGTATTTTCTCATTACCAGTGACTGGCTTATTACAGCAAAGGCATATTTCTAATCTATGAGCCTGCGAATCATTCGATGTGTACTTGATAACTGTATATTCCTCTTGGTGCAAATATCATATCATGTTCGTTAAGCAGTACCTAATCAGCAATTCGTGTGGAACACATTTTACCATAGTAACAGCATCACCATGTCATTAACATGCTCTGTATCATTACTCAGGCACTCTCGGCCTTTATTGTTCAAAATTATATTTTCATACATACTCTCTCACACTCTTCATCACTTTAGATCAGGAGACTAGCATATGACAAATATGAGCTAACTATCTACCTTGCCAGTGCTCAGAAACTCAACATTTATATCCCCAGCTTGGATGATACGGTGCCCACTATTTCAATATACTTGCACAGCCGTAGGGAACTTTCGCTGTCGTCAATACAATGGCCAAGAAGGCATTCCCCCCATTGTCTGTCAATAACGAGTACTTCAATAAACAGTGGGAAGGTCATGTTTAACAAACATCTGCCTGTGTTAATATACCAGTTCCCATGGCACTCATGTGCGAACATAAACACATGTTATTCGTTGCCATAGTGATATAACGTTGTCATGATGCCCGGAGCCACCACGATGAAAAGGTGAAATGCGTGGTGACACAAGTACTTTATTCAAACCTAACCTCACGGAATAGATGCGTCCAACGAGAGCCAACAGAACTAGTGCCATATTCTAACATTTGTTTCAGCCTAGTTGTAGCTTGTGATAAGTCTGCCCCACACCTTGAACAGATGCTACATAAGTCTTCTCAATATATTTACTCGACAGCGCTGGCCATCCAATTAAGCGGTGATGCTTAAAAGTGAGAATCGGGAGTGCTTAGGTTCCCGCCAGGGATGTAGACTTTGGTCTGCTTTGAGCCACGAATTAGGAATATCGTACGGTCAAGTAGTACGGTCAGCCATCTTTTGTTTATGGTTGGTAATCTATATCCCGCGTGGTTAGATAATTGATGGCTAACATGGTGGTAGGATATACTGTGACTGTTTATCTTAGAACCGTGAGAAACAGTAATTGTATTTGACAAAGATTGGCAACCTGTGAAAACTTTCCCACAATCTCATCCTTTGTTTACATTATAGCTGATATACTTACACGGACATTTCCTTTTTTTTATAACCCACGCGCATTCAAATCATTTGACCTTGAGTTGTGTCATCTAGAAATATATACAAACTGACCAGATTCATTTGACAGGTCTTGTAAAGTTTTGAGGAATGTTTGTTCCACATGGAATGTTCCTGACAGAATTTAGGCAACTTCAGTCAACATGTTTACGCACAAATACTTCTTGTGTTACTGACAAAGCTTGCATAGCATATTTGTGTTTGGCATAATGAAGGGTAATCCGCTTCAGGTGTAGACGCAATTTGGTCCATTGTGTGTTCAAGTACATGTCATCATATTTAAGTGTCGTTTGTGAGAATGGAGGAAAGATAAAAGTTGGGTTGTTTGGGAATTTGAAGTATCATAGAAATATTTATAATAATGAAACAATAATAGCTATATGGGAATCATGTTTAACATATAACGTATACGTGTTGGAGTGATACCGTGAAACGAATACGTGTTGGTGAAGTACCGTGTGACGCATTCGTTTTGGTGTGGCACCGTGAAACGTATACGTGTTGGGGTGGCACCGTGAAACCTATACGTGTTGGGGTAGCACCGTGAAACGTATACGTGTTGGTGTGTTACCGTGTAACGGTTACGTGTTGGGTGGCACCGTGAAACGTATATGCATTGGTGTGGTACCATGTAACGCATTCGTGTTAGTGTGGCACCATGTAACGTATACGTGTTTATGTGGCACGTGTAACGCATAGGTGTTAGGTGGCACCGTGTAGCGTATACGTGTTGGTGTAGTACCGTGAAATGAATACGTGTTGTATACTTACCATATCATCCTGACAGCGCCATCTGTTTGTGTCCGCAGGAGCTTTCTTGATACCGTACGCATTGACCCTAATATGTGCCGGCATACCCATGTTCCTGCTCGAGCTATCTCTGGGGCAATATCTCAACATTGGAGGACTTGGAGTGTGGAAGATATGCCCCATATTCAAAGGTAATGCATCAACAACTCGACTGAATAATGACGCGCGTCATCATTGGACACCTTTACAGGATAACACGTGACTGAAGACTTTTATCGCCGCGTACATTCTGCTACAATAAATGGCTTTATTATATTTTTAGATTTTGCTGTCACCAGGGTTTTGGATTGTGCTATCACCCGGGTTTTGGATTGTGCTATCACCAGGGTTTTCTTTCGATGTTCATCATTCGAATTATCACAAAATACTCGCAATAGAACACCAGGGGATCATTCAGCTATGATACTTCTAAACATATCAATATGTTTTTTTAAGGGTGATTACTATGTTCATATCTTACAGTGAATTATATTTCGAATGTGTTTGTTTTGTTGTAACGTATACGTGTGCTTCTAAACTATTCCGCTTTTATTCACAATTCATCATTCACCTCCGTCGAAGTTTCCTTGAGTTATGGATAAGTTTTCGTCATATTCTTCCTCTGGTTTGAATCACCTCAAAAATGACATTGAGGTGAACCATTCATTAGTTTAAGGAGCGTTGCATCGGTCGACATTGTTGGTTGTGACAATGTGTTAGTGTTGAGGCTGCATACGATGCTGATTGCTGCTGCTGCTGTGTGTAGGTGTTGGGTACGCAGCAGCTGTGGTGGCCTTCTGGCTCAACATCTACTACATCGTCATCTTAGCCTGGGGGCTTTACTACCTTTTCAGTTCCTTCCAGCGGGTGCTGCCTTGGGCAGACTGCGGTCATTCATGGAATTCCCGTAAGGGCAAGTTAGTGGTGACTAGTGGCAATAGTGGCATACTGTACAGGGATTAGTGTAATTGTATTCATCTTGACTATTCTAGTTGAGTAACACTGTTTGAGTTCTTTTGTCGCTCCGGTCAATTAAAGATTAAGATGGAACAGTTGTAATGCCGTTAAATTATTTATACGCGCCTTTGTGGAATTTCTTGCTTTGACATTTTATAGTGATAATCAATGTATATTTGTTTGAAGGGAAATTTCTAATGTGACATTTTTATGCCTTTCGGTATCGGATTTTGTGTCAGTGTGTTTTTGTTTACAGCAAATTGCATTTCCGATTACGACCATCATCAGTGCAATGCAAGCAACACAACGCTGTTGTCCACCGCGGCCCCGCTGATGTCGTCCCTAAACTCCACTTGTATTGAAGGCTTTAACCGATCACATTATACTTCCCCTGTCAGGGACTTCTGGGAGTGAGTGGATTTCAAATATGAACTGCTACAGACCAATTATTCCTTAGAAAATGAAACCTTAGATGAATAGATTGATTATATTATTATTGCACTTTGGTCTGATCAGACACAACGCACTGCAAATCACAAAAGGCTTGGACGAACCAGGATCCGTTCGCTGGCACTTGGCGCTCACCCTTCTCTTAGCCTGGGTCGTCTGCTACTTCTGTATCTGGAAAGGCGTTCATTGGACAGGAAAAGTCCGTAACATTCATCTTCAGATTCATCCATTGCCATTCTTTACCATTTTTAACTCCGAATGTAGAAATATCAATGGACATAGCGTGTAAATACCTGGTTGAATTCCCATTGCAGGTCACGTGGTTCACCGCTCTCTTCCCGTACATATTGATGTTTATCTTGTTGATCCGCGGGGTCACTCTACCTGGAGCTGGAGAGGGCATCAAATACTACATGTACCCCGACGCAGAGCGCCTCAAGGACTCTCAGGTTTTTTTTATTGGTCTCTATGTTGAAAACGACATACAACCCCCATTATTTGACTGGCCTTGGGCGATGTTAACAACAAGTACTTTAGGAGTGTTATTGAAGAACGAATGTTGCCGGTGGGGATAGATGTAGAAGATTCGTCATTATGTAGAAGACTCGGCATTATGTAGAAGACTCGTCATTATGTAGGAGACCCGTCATTATGTAGAAGACTCGTCATTATGTACGGATTGGACAAACAAATGTCTACTTTAGAGTGTATTATTTGAGACGATGCACAGCTCTTTGAAGAGGCTGAAAACCCGGTTGTGCAATTGTGCGCATTCCTGTGTGTGTACAACATATACGTTTATGTGTGCACAGGTGTGGATAGAAGCGGCAACTCAGATTTTCTTCTCGTATGGCCTCGCCTTGGGCGCCCAGATAGCACTGGGCAGCTACAATCATTATCACAATAATGTGTACAGGTGGGGTTAATTACACACCTGTTTTCTTAGCTTAACCTTTCCGCCATTCTAAGCACTTGTGAAAATCCTTGTTGATTAATAGGTTGTGGTGTTAAATGTCCATTCGAATGGGGACCAGAGAACTAGGTCCATGTAATGCCAGACGGCTACACATTGAATCCACCTTCGACGTCATGAAAAAGCGTCGATAAAGATTCCTCATTTATGACTTACCTTGACTTTCTCGGACGAATATGATCTTAGAGAGGAAAGTTGTTGTTGATGTCCAAATAAAGCCCAGAATCGCCCCTACATCCAACACGGGGGACGGCTCCATCTGGTGCTCTGTGCCGGGCCGTTTGAGCGGCGCTTTTGTCACATGACATCATTGATGCGATATCTACTGTTAAAAGTCGCGTCAATTGTCCCCAATATAACGTTGCATTGTCTTATCATCATCATCATCATCATCATCATCATCATCATCATCATCTTGCACGAATATCTCGTTAGTTGTTGAGTTCTTCCTGGGCTCCTTGCGCCGTAAGAAACTTGGCGGGGTCTTTATTGAGTCACAGTTAAAATAAAACGTTTCGTCCTCTTATCACCACATTTGTCTTAAATCGGGTGTTGTGGTTTCGAATCTCGGCGGGGGCTTTTGGTTATGCCGGCGTCATTCTTCTATCATCGCATTAATCGATAACCGTATACTAAGACATTATTGTCATTCGTATCTCATCACATAGCCTTATAGTAAAGGCAACTCGTCACATCCTTTTATCATCGTGATCAAATTTCTCGTCTTCTTCTGTCATCCCACAAATCTCTTATGTCCGCCCATGATCAAAGCAATATCATGCCGCCACATTCACCCATCCCTTACCATTCTCCAGGGATGCTTTGATCATCTCGACCGTGAACACCTGTACCAGTCTCTTCTCTGGCTTTGTCATCTTCTCCACAATCGGTTTCATGGCACACGAGCAAGGACGTAAAGTCAGTGATGTGGCCGACTCAGGTAACTCACGCTCCCTTTCCCATTTCATTGGCACCAACGGCGTCAAGAACTGTGATAACGTTCAGGACTTTTATCTATTTACCCACTTAATATGTAATTCACGCAACAAGTTTGGTCAAATGTGATGTTCAATGTTGATGATAAACACTCAGAGGCTGACATTGTATGATGTGAGTAAGTCAAACCCTTGTCAGCTTATCTATGAGGATTTATTGAGACAATGGCAACAAGCAATATTATACACATGTATTGCCATTCACAACGCAGTTGATGATATTTGTTGACGGATATATGGCTAATATACGAAATCGTTACACTAAACATATGGCTCAGAGCCGTTTCACAAATCGTGATGGAAACTATCCACGGATGCTGTATTGGAAATGGGCACCAGTTGTAACACTGCGGAAGTATCAATTATTCACTGCCTCGAAGAATTTCTTCCGGGTATACTCAATTGTTGGTCCCTGAGTATACTCAATTGTTGGTCCCTGGACAAAATATACACGGCTCCAGTTGGGACTTAAAACATGTCTATATAGGGTTTGGAGGAATGTAGGTATCTACGGATTTGTGAGTGAGAAGCATCAGTTTGTGGATGTAAGAATAATTCATCATTGAATGAGTGGGTTACATCCGTGATACCCATATAAGGTCATCCATTGATCAGTATATCAAGGAACTCACAAACTGAATGCTGACTCAGCAGAACTCCCTCCATTTTAATGGTCATATAACTTTTCAGTAAACAGGGTTGCTATCAAAAGATGCTCCCACACGCTGTCCCCCATTTCCTCATGGTCCGTTACAGTTAACTACGTAATCGTTGAGTATTAAGCAGCCTGATCTGATGAGATCGCTGTGATGAGGACGTACCGGAAACACTCTGCTGTCATATTCCAGGCCCAGGACTCGCCTTCTTGGTCTACCCCTCTGCCGTAGCCCAGCTGCCAGTAGCACCTCTCTGGTCCATCCTTTTCTTCTTGATGCTCTTCTTGGTGGGACTTGACAGCCAGGTAGGTCGCAGGTGGTCATGAGATCCTATGGTAGATTTGTATGAGTGTATGAATCGTTTTATTAATGGGACAAAGGATAATCGCGACTTCTTTTTGTATGCGTGATCAGTTTCCTGTGCACGTACTAGTGATCTGGGTGCATTGTAACATACGTCTTATTGTGTGTGTATGGAATCGTATGTGCTAAAATCATTGTATCTTGTGCTGCCGACAGTTCTGTACTGTGGAAGGGTTTATAACAGCAGTGATTGATGAGTGGCCCCACCACTTGAGGAAGCGTAAAGAGCTCTTCATCGCTGTCGTGTGCGGTGTATCATACCTGATAGGACTGCCAATGGTGACACAGGTGAGTGAGTGCAACGAGGTCATCTAGTTCGTAATTATATGACGATCCATTCGCTTTAGATATGATAGCCTAGCCACAATGCATTGATGACGTTTAGTGATGCTTTCTACGAAATGACCATTTTTTTTGTAGCGTTGCATTTCTTTAAGTTTTGATATTTGCAAGCGTAAAATAGATAATATGGCTTGATGTGATAGAATAATACTACCGTTAGAGTGATAGAAACGTGGAACGAGCTAAGCACGGCTTCTGTTTTTGCACCTTTCCAGCACCCTGTATGTCATAAGCAGACGATAGCACTCAATGTCAGGGTGTAGGGTAATAAAGGTCTATACTGGTAGGTCTCTGAAGAGGTTCACTGTTCACCTTAGGGTATAGAACTTAGGGAGGCATTTACAGGACACGGTAAAAGATTTGTCTGGGCCGGGATGAGGGTGATAATTAGGGCTTACGTCAATCACATGAGGTTCTATAAAGGCACAAATACATGGAGGAACTTACACGCCAGTGAGAAGCACATTTGCTGCAGATACCTTCTAGCCTTGGTACAGCGGGGGACTTATTCGATCCCTTGACGCGATTAGCAATATCCACGCGGCATCTGGTCAGAATACCAATTAGACCGCTATACCCAAAATCTGCCCCACTGCGACCCACAAATGACGGGCATTAGGATAATGTGTCGACGCTGTGAGCTCCCGGGCAGAATTATTGAGTACGGGCTGAAGTTTTCAAGCTTCGAGAGATGCAAAATGTCGGCCGAATCTTGGAGGTTACAGGCGGTGATGATGAAAGGGACTCTTTGATTAGAGAGACGCGGGGTGACCTGGGGTGTTTAATAACGTATAAAGAAGCAGGCCGGAGACCATCGCGCAGCATTATTAGTGCCGACTTGTGCCGAAGTGTTAGATTTTGCGAGCGAATGGCTCTGTTATTAACAATTGACGGTGGTCTTAAAGTTTGCTACTGTTTCGTTGCAACAAATCATTGCTATTTTGCCGCAATACTACGACAGCAGATTTGTTTTAACTATAGTTATGTATAGGTAGAAGCTAATGTGTCACTCCCGAAGTCTTGATTACGTTTTAACATAGGCCAGTGACGTAAGTCAGGTTTTACAGAATGCCATGTAGATTAGAGTGGGTATATGTGACTGTCGCGTGGTGGTAAAAGCGGCGTTAGGATAATGAATTCATGTCCACGAGTCGCTCTGAATAATTGTAGCGATTGAGAGTTCCCATTCATCTGGTACGATCTATGATGTAGCGCGGAACACTCTGCTCAGCATTGTTTCCTTGAGTTACCGGAAAATCCGCTGAAATCTGGAGATATGTCTGATTCTAATGGTTTACATTGGTGCTTGATTGCAGGGTGGAATGTATGTCTTCCAACTGTTTGACAAGTACTCGGCCAGTGGAATGTGTTTGCTTTTCCTGATATTCTGGGAATGTGTGGCCATTTCTTGGGGCTATGGTGAGATGACGACCCAACAGTTTCATAACATATAAAGATAATTGATTATTAATCATAACGTAACAAACACTTAAACGTCATGATTTGATTTTGCACAAATTATATTATTCCATGGATATGAAATTGTAAATGGAAGTGTGATGTAAGAACATATATATGTATATTGCTGTATTTCACCATGAACCCTTTTTCTACGTTAGGCGTAAACCGTTACTATGACAACCTTAACGACATGCTTGGTTTCTATCCGGGTATTTGGTGGAAGTTATGTTGGACAGTTTTGACTCCAATTATCTGCATTGTGAGTTCAGATGCATTCGTTATACGTCATACCTTATTATCATCCATCATCAAAATGTGGTGAAGAAAATTTATTTACCAATGTGCTTAAATTATGCGCTTGATAATACCAAGAACCATAAATAAATTGTACCATCACACTATATTTACTGTACGTTTTCAGGGAGTGTTCTTGTTCAGTATAGTCATGTACAAACCCGCCAAGTATCTCGATTACGAATACCCATGGTGGGGGGAGTTGGTCGGTTGGTTCATGGCCCTTAGCTCGATTGTAGTGACGCCAGTCTATGGAATATACTATTTCCTGACTACACCGGGAAGTTTCCGACAGGTGCGTTGACAGGTTCTGTTTACATAACAGGCAAATCAGCAGCTATATACACACACAGCCACATATATATATATATATATATATATATATATATATATATAGATATATATATATATATATATATATATATATATATATATATATATATATATATATATATATATATATATATAGATATATATATAATATATATATATATATATATATATATATATATATATATATATATATATATATATATATATATATATCTCTATCTATCTCTATCTATCTATCTCTCTATATATATATATTTCTATATATCTAGTTCTAAGATCAAAAACCATTCCCCAGGTAGCATCTCTCGGACTCATAATGATTATATTGTTTTGTGCAGCGATGCAAATTGTGCTTCCGACCAGACGTCGACGAACCCATCAAGAGGAATCGACAAAAATACATCAAGAACCCGGCCGAAGCGGAGTCGACATTTGTATAATAATAAGTGTCATTTAAAATTTAATTTTACGAATGACCTGTAGTATTACTCGGAGTTTAATTGAAGTTGAATTATTCAGAATTGCGAGCACAGGGGCTGCCTAAAGGTTTGAAGTGTTCGATGCTCTGTGCTGGACGTCACGATCGTCACTGACCACCAGACTGTTGCAGGGCAGGATTTTGCAGTGATCTTATTTCATGCTTTGACGGGTAATATTGGAGATCCATTTTGCGATGGTGGTTTCTATTTTGCGATTTGATAATTGTTTTAATTCTGTAACATTTGTTGTATTACTTTGCAAATATATTGTATTTGAGTCTAATGGTAGGGGCTGTATTACACAGCTTGTATTAAAATGGTATATATAAACTCCTGATAGCCCCAATGCATTATAAGCATCAATACTTGGGTTGTTAAAATTGAACACGTGTATACAATATTTCTATACTATAGCTTAGGCTGCATTCTATTGTTGAATTCTTCTAATCATTTTACCTTGATGTAGTAAAAATTAGTAATGATATAATATATGCTAGAAATACGTGAACATGCAGCAATAAGAAATGTACATTACCGTAGTTCTTGTTCTATATGGTGTGTTTCATTACATAGGAATAGCTACCATGGAGATGTAAATAGCCTTGATATGATATGTGTCCTGAATCCGTGTTACTAGCTTGTGGTATACTCCCATTTGAAACGCCTCTCGTGTACCTGACACTATACTCAGTGTTCTAACTGTGAATTAAACCAAATCAACGCGCTTCGTATTCAGTGACATTGAAGACCCATACCTAGGATAGACGATGATACGATTTGCACTTATTCAGTGACAACCGCCCATTCCTAGAGTAGACGAAGATACAATTTGCACTTATTCAGTGACACCACCCATTCCTAGAGTAGACGAAGATACGATTTGCACTTACTCAATGACACCACCAATTCGTAGAATAGATGAAACCACGATTTGCACTTATTGAATGACACGACCCATTCCTAGAGTAGACGAAGGTACGATTTGTACTTTCTCAATGACAAACACCAATTCCTAGAGTAGATATAGATACGTTTTGCACTTACTCAGTGACACCATCAATTAATAGAGTAAACGAAGATACGATTTGCACTTATTCAGTGACACCACCCATTCCTAGAGTAGATAAAGATTCGATTTGCACTTATTCAGTGACATCACCCATTTCTAGAGTAGATGAAGATTCGATTTGCACTTATTCATTGACATCACCCATTTCTAGAGTAGATGAAGAATCGATTTGCACTTATTCAGTGACATCACCCATTTCTAGAGTAGATGAAGAATCGATTTGCACTTATTCAGTGACATCACCCATATCTAGAGTAGATGAAGATACGATTTGCGATTGTTGTGCTATCTTGTTATCGATTCAAGATAAATCATTGAAATCATCTTATATTGTTCCTTATCATAGGTTAATTATTGATATTTTTGTTCCCAATGAAAATATTGAATGTTATATGTTCAGTTTCATACGGAACAAAGTAACACATTTTCATGTGAGTGTTTTAACTGACAATTTGTACCCTCTTTACATCTTCTTCAACGAAACAATTATTGCAAAATGCATTATTATGTATGTTGATATATTAGACAAGCATTACGTTTCTTAAGATTTCCATATTAACGCCCCACCCTTATTAAGGGTCTACGTGTGATACCATTTTGTTGTATTCAATAAAATA
This sequence comes from Urechis unicinctus, assembly GCA_034190875.2. Taxonomy (NCBI): domain Eukaryota; kingdom Metazoa; phylum Annelida; class Polychaeta; order Xenopneusta; family Urechidae; genus Urechis; species Urechis unicinctus. Next base: position 40,466,296 of record CM067343.1, read on the forward strand.
ATCCATTACAAACTGCCTCGACCCATACTCACCACACTTGACTTGTCAAAGATGGATTGATTTGCTAATATTCGTGATTCTAGAAAATCATTCTACTGTTAAGTCCCCTTTTCAATTGGTCGTCTATATATCATCACAGGTTCGTTTCAAAACATGCGAGTTAATTGATTCATGCGCATAATTGTTATTTGAATGTTGATCACATGATCCGCGTGTGAATGTCACAAACGTAATGTGGGTATCGACAGACATTGGGTGACTTAGAGAGTTACTGATTGTAGCGACGAGAATGAACATCCAAAATTGATAGGTCGAACTCAGTGTCGCATACAATCGCGTGGTGGTGTCGGCGGTGATGCTGGGGGTGTGGGGGGTGGAGCGGTGGTAAGGTTATCTCACCGAACATGGAAGAGGGACACGTAGTTATTAATTGGAAGGTTTATATATATATATACATACATATATATATATATATATATATATATATATATATATATATATATATATATATATACATACATATATATATATATATATATATATATATATAATAAATGCTTTGCACTGCAGCAATATTCATGTGGTGAACACGTAATTTCTTCTTTGTTCATTTGAGTATGATGTACATTATATTTTACACTTGCATCATGAACCATTTCATTATTCATTTGAAAAAAATGAAGCATTCCACGAAAAACTTGGTCATGGAAGATATCAAACAAATATCAAACAAATAGAAACTTTATTCGCAGTAGCATATTCTGACAATCGCAATCTCCTTACTCGCAGTATGAAACGCGTGCTTGGCTATATGCTCGCGCTCGGATGCATGATGAAATATTTCCTATTGACGTTACTCATCATAACAATCCTAGCAAACCTATCCCATGGATGTATCGCTCTATTGAGGTCATTATTTGTCGCAGCAACGATAACGTCCTTTGCTTTCAGCCAAGCCGTAATCATTGCCGCAGGTTATCAAATTGTAACAATCCATGTCAGCACTATATATGAGCTTGAACTTAGTCGTCCAACAAGAACGTTGTAATTAACGACGACCTTATTAGACATAATACGATCGCCATCCAATCGCACAGTGACGAGGAAGCCCGAGAAATCTAATAAAAATTACCACGCTTTCTAATTCATTCGTTGCTCCTGGTATTAACCTAGAATTACCCAGTCTGTGAAATGTGATCATCGTAATTAACATCTGTTTACCTCTATGAAAAGGACAGCTCATTGATTGCATATCAGAATGAAAGTGTGTGTATATTATTGGAAGTGTGGTAGGTACACGAATAAGACAACGCGGCGCGTCCCGCTTACCCACCACAGCAGTATCTTAAAATAGCACGCTAAGCAGCCATTATGGTAATTTCTTATTGGCGCTGTTGATCTGTGCATGGATTTCTGTTGTCCAGCTTGTTGATCAGACGCGTCATATGAATGTGGACGAATCGAAACAAAATGTATTACTGGAATGATTAACATATGGTGCAAACTGTATGAGAAACAATGAAAACTGAAGTTACTTTAATAGTTATTTAGATAAGACGGCAGACTGTATCTCAATACGTTATGAATACACATTATGATGGGTGTTTGAAAAACTATAATATATGCAAATCATAACGGTATATTCACATCCGCTCGCAATCACAATGTGCAACGGTGACTGAAATATAAGAGTTCATGCGCTGATACAACGGCATAATTAAAACAATAGGTTTCCGCCGACAGAAATACCCTTTGAGTTACTAAGCATAGCCTCATGAATATATGCCTTGGGATAATCATTAAATAAATTTGAACGAACTCTCAAATACGTCTGTACTTTAAATAAAATATCGGTTTTTTTGCAATTAATTTTTAAACAGCAAATATTATGCTCTTCCCCTTATCTATAAACAGGCACCCTACTCATTCATCATGGCACATATATATATATATATATATCAACTACTAAAGACAGATTCCTATGCGAAGTAACACTGTTGATATATATATATATATATATATATATATATATATATATATATATATATATATATATATATATATATATATATATATATATATATATATATATATATATATAAATATATATATATATGCATGTAATATCTTTATATATAATATATGATATACTATCTATATATATATATATATATATATATGTATATATGTATATGCATTTATGTATATAAACATCTGAACATGGATATATATTTTATATATATATATGCTATGTACATATATATGCAAATATATATTTTTGTATTAATATAGATATAGATATATGCTTATGCACATATATATATATATCTGCACATATATATGTATTAGTTATGCTTAAGGTTTTAGTTTTATATATTTTTTTCTCTCTTCATTTTTCTATATATGTTTATGAATATGTAAATATTATGTATGTATTTTAAAATATTAACAAATAATGATAAATTATATATTATAAAATTGTATATATATGTCACTATAGATATATGTTTATATGCTTATATATTCATATATATATATATATACATATATATATATACATTTATATATATATAATCTTATATATATATTTATATATATACATAAATATATATGTTTATTTGCATATATGTATATTTATGCGTTTATATGGATATATATACATTATATGTGTTGATATATTTCAATGAATATATATATCTTTGCATATACATTATATATGTATAAATTTAAATATGAATATATATGTAATATATATATGTATATGAATATAATTTTGTAATTGTATCAATTGTATATATGTCAATGAATATATATATCTTTGCATATACATTATATATGTATAAATTTAAATATAAATATCTATATATATCTATATGAATATATTTTTACAATTGTATCTATTGATATATATATATATATGCATATAAATATGTCTAGATAAATATATATAACAGCATACATATATATATCTAAATATCTACAGCTACTGTGATCTACCATTGTTTCATTCTCTGAATATTGTGCCTGATTTCATTGGAAAGGCGGTTGCTACAGGTCTTCTATCACATGTTGTTGTGATATGGCCTTGAACAGAATAAATGATGTTTTATGATATGCTCCCAGAATGCCTGAATAAATGCTGTTTTGTCTCAATTTGTTTTGATGAGATCAAATTGCAGACATCGTCGGATGTCGCTGATATTAGTATGATATTAATGATTAATGACAATCAGTTTATAAAAATGTAGATTAATTTATGACCCAATTTGATGAATTGCTCAAACAATATTTCAATCTCAATTGTTTTAGTTTAATTCTATTCAGCTCAGATGACATTCCCTGAAGAATCCTTTGTCGCTTAATTCATTATTAATTTGGTTTTCATGGTCTCATATAAACAAAACCTAGATGACCTGCAGAGGTAAGCATGGCAATGTGTTTTCCTGGTTTCATATATTAAGCTTTCCAATCAAAGTTAAATTGTGTTTTCTTGCGATATGTTTGTTTAGGTTGATGAATGGCAGACAAAAAAAATATGTGTATCTAGAACGACATGATGCCTGTCGACTGAGTTTACTTCCCAGGTTGCCGCTGAGGTAAAATACAGCTTACCACGAGCAAAGCGACACAATGCAACTGAACTCCTTTGACCATTTGTCCAGAATTGTCCAGTTTCCTAAGATCGGATTAAATCTTTTCCCATGCATACTGGTTTGACTATTGTTAGGGTGAGGTAGTATCATGTGCCCATCTTGGTTTGAATCAAACGCTCGTCTCTCACAGGTTCAGCTTCGGGATGTTTGGAAGCAAAACGAATGATCACTTTACTACCTACCTATTACAATTTGGAAGCAAAACGAATGATCACTTTACTACCTACCTATTGACAGATAAATACTTCTTGATCTGGGGAATAAGGGTTGAACTCTTCCACTGTAGGATAAAGTCTTTCGTCTTTTTTTTGCATTTATAGGTGTCATTACGTGTCATCATTATAAGCTAATCCATACATTAATTCACTATCTCAACTCAATACACCAATGGACTACAACAAGGATACTGCGCCAAACGTAAACTGTACATCCAACGTCGCCTCCTGCGCAACAAGGCACTGCGCTAACTGTATACTCCCTTGTTAATAAATGCAATTTACCAGTACACCCATTTTAATGAAAGTTACGCTGAAGCGTATAAATAATTCAACCTGTGCCAACATTATAGCATTCAGCAATCGTTTATGGTAATGATAAATCATGCACTTTGACAAAGAGAAGATTGATATCAAATAGCTCAAAATGCGTTAAGGCTGAATCGATAATGCTGTGCGATTAAGCGTGGAATAACAGGTGTCATGCTTTCATGATCGATGATCCACTGTCATATTTTGCAACCATCATTAAACCTTCCGACATACATACATACATACATACATACATACATACATACATACATACATACATACATACATACATACATACATACATACATACATACATACATACAACAGACATACATACATACATACATACATACATACATACATACATACATACAGACATACATACAGATACATACATACATACAGACATACATACAGACAGACATACAGATACATACAGACATACATACATACATACATACATACAGACATACAGACATACATACATACATACATACATACATACATACATACATACATACATACATACATACATACATACATACATACATACATACATACATACATACATACATACATACATACATACATACATACATACATACATACATACATACATACATACATACATACATACATACATACATACATACATACATACATACATACATACATACATACATACATACATACATACATACATACATACATACATACAAGGCAGTTGTTAAGCGAATTAATCCTGCCCAAACGCGCTGAAGCTTGCATTTAATTGATTTTTATGTAATTCTTTAAATTAGACATAATTATAGCCCGATGAAAAAGAAATATCTTGATGATATAACTTGTTCGGTATTTCCAAACGCTCTGGCACCGTCATGTTTTGAGATTTGGAGAATTGCAGTAGATTTGTGTCCAGAGATCTATGCCCCCTTGCGTGGCTTTATTAATAGCCTTAAAGATGAATAGCAGAATAATGTATGTATTTGTTTATTTCCACAGGAAGCGAATGGAGGGTTACAAGATGTGTTGGATGTTTCCCCGTGCTTTCCTTTTACAATATGACGGGCGGCAGTATTGTGTGCGTGTGCAGTTTTGCGATAATTTACGAATGGACCCAATACAGCAGCGAATTGCAATAATCTAGTCGAGATGATACAAATGCGTGGACAAGGATTTCAATTTTGGGTCGATTCAGGTACTTTCTTATGCTGCGTAATCTTCTTATCTTATGGGAGAGAGATTGTGTTGATTATAACATGTGATGTTGCCCTCGAACTGAGAGTTCAGCAGAATACCGATATTTCTGGCTGTTTTTGATGTAGGTACACTCATTGTGTCAATTTGTACTGGACCAAACGACGGTTGGCATTTGTACTAAGATACAAAAAATCTCAGTTTTATCTTCAGTCAGGTTTCGAAAATTGCTTGCTATCCTTATCTGTCGGATGCATTTTTTGCTAATTTGGTAAATGTAACATGGATCTGAGTATCACCAGCATATTGGTTGTAATGCAGTCCATTTTGTTTGATAAGATTGCTAGTTTGTGTGTTTCGGAGTACATGCTTAAAACACTGACTCTTTGCATGGGGGTTGATTTTCCGAAACTGCCAGAGAGACGGCATAGCAGGATTTCATGATCGACGGTTTCAAACGCTGCAACGAAGTCATGCATCACAAGAGCAACAGCATGGTGTTGGTCAACAGCACGTGCAATGTCATTGTATACTCAGAGAGGTGCCGTATCTCGACTATGAGCAGGCTGCACGCCATATCATCAAATTGGTTGGCTAATTTAAAGATTGTAGTTTTCCATCCTCCTGACACAGAAGCAGAAGCTACAGCAAGATTGAACATTTGTGTAATCACAGGTCTATTGAAAGTCATACATATGTTTATATGCTAAATGCGTTCATGAATAATCAAAAAACACCATGGATAACTCGATATTTTTCATCCTACCATTTATTGCCATTGATGTTTGATGTAGATTGTATTTAAATGTACAACTATAATATCATGGATTACATAGATCATGTCACTTTTGAGGAGGAAGCAACACAACCCACACCAGAGAGAGAGAGAGAGAGAGAGAGAGAGAGAGAGGAGAGAGAGAGAGAGTGAGTGTGAGAGAGAGAGAGTGAGAGAGAGAGAGAGAGAGAGAGAGAGAGAGAGAGAGATAGGGAGCGAGAGAGATAGATATAGCTTTACAGTCCCCTTCCTGCCTCCGCTACCAAACATATGCATTTATAAATTGGGAACCATTAGTCTGACTATGTTTCAATTTATAAAAGTGCTGTGCAGAATGGTATGTTTTGTCTGCTATATGTACCGATACGCAAAATTATATGTCCAAAAATGCCAAACCTCCAAGATTAGCAATACAAGAATTGTTTACAGTAGTAAAGCCGTCATCGTGTTTCATATAAAATAAAGACCGAAAATTAACGTTGTGGTTACAATATCGGAATATTATCTAATATGCCATGGAAGACAATTTGTAAAACGTATTAGATCTACAGATATCATAAAAGTCTGCCTCACACAGGATTCGTGTTTTGTTTTATGTGATCATTACAAATCCCAAATGATGGAGGAGTAAAAGCCGACCAGTTTTGATGTCCATTTTATTACGTACTTAAGGATCTGGTACATAAGACATCAACTGTGATCATATTATTACCGAAAAGACATAATAAATACGAAATGGCCAGATAAGCATAAAATGACAAAAAGACAAATGTGTCTGTTTCGTTCATTTTGCAGGAAACAGTGATGAATTCTAATACACATGTAGAAAAGACGATTTTTTGAACGATTGTAGACAATTGTAATAAGCATTTGATGGGAAATCGCCGTGATTACGCCAATTCCAATTTGCAATCGAAACTTGTGACGACATCGTTGCATGCCATGTAATACAATAAACGAGCATTGATGGCTGGACCTGCATAACTTCTCTTTGTCAATAGACGAAAATTACCTCTCAGTATTCTCAATTGTATTAATGCATGATCGACTGCTATATAATAAGTATTCAGATGGGTTGAAACACTTAGTATTAACAAGAAGAACTGCTGAAGTAATCTAAGCGAGCTCTGTCATGAAGCCTCCGACGCATGGTGGATGATAATTTTGATACAGGCAAGTACGGAAGAATCTGTGCATAAGAACCAACGTATAACATATTAACGACTTGTACAGTTCCTGGTGATTAAAGTGCCATATATTCAACATAGTGTTGCAAGCTGTGTAAGGAAGCCATTATGATACATTATTGCTTTGGAGACTACTGTACGATCTACAATTCAACAAATGTACAGAGATATACAATGAATGAACTATATGAAAAGATATAACTACGTTCGGCTTTTTGGTCAGTTATTACATCTGGTCCAAACATGACACAGGCAAACACCATTTTGTTCGTCTGTAGGGGGATCAAACCTTGATGCGATTCTCATACAGCAACAGCAATGTTTTAAACATGCCAGGATTGTCAGTGATCCCGAATGGGCAGGTCATCGATCGTAATAGCCTGGTTCCCGAATCGAAGCAAATGACTGACGTAATCGATTCTCGTCTCATAGAGGATGCATGAACCTGGATCCCATAAGCAATTATTTGATACATTGCCTCAACTGCTGTTGATTGAGCACACCCTTAAAGAAGTCTATCATATTTTTATTGGCCACAACGCCTTATTTGTGTATGTCTTCTTCCTTTTGCTAACATCAATGACATTTACTATAATTGATCTAATGCCTACACCAGTTACAAGGCATTAGGAGTCGTTCAATACCAGTGGAGCAACCGTCCTTTATGGATTAACTTGGCAGTTTTAATCTATTGCATAATTTAGTAAGCTCACAATTGGTGTGGTTAATATAGCACACATTCCAAGCGACGTTCGCTAATTTTACCACATTATGTATCGCAACACATGTTACGACCCAGGGTACTTACATTCAAACACAATGGATAGAGATGACACGGTGCCCACCGCCATACAGTGTTGAGAAGGGGCAGGGTAAACTCTCATTAATATTGATCATTCCGTCAGCTATATGTAGGACCGTCTTCGAGAGGCGCACCCATTACCATGTCAGCTTTTGAGAAGAATCCGTAAGGCTGCAACATTCCCTCCATTCTACAGTAATGGATGTATATTTGTTTCTATCAGTCATATGTATTGTCTGCACTGGATGTCAGTCAGAGGCATCAAGCTTTAGAGACAATTATTTCAATATATCGAGACGCAATACTGGATATATTGGAGGCACAATCGGCCCCATTATTCAGAAGATTCAGAACATGCATGATACGGATAATACCATAGTGGTGTGCGATATTCACTCAGGTAAGACATTCCTGTCATGTTTATTATTAATATACTAAACAAACACCTTTTTAATTCATAGGATGATACTACAATCAAACTATCTGCTGAGTGCGTACATTTGCTCATAGATCGCGGAGTGATTCCTTATTAATTATTCGCTAAGGCTGACCTAAGTCTGCAAACGGACGTGACAGTAGCCTGATGAAGTTTTCTTAATTGAGCGAAAATACCGAAACAGAGAAATTGTTCTAACTACTAACAATAATGCCCTTATTACTTCTAAACATATTGATTTAAGCTGAGTAATAATTGAATGGGAAAAATATGTAGATTTACATAGCATCAAAGCAATAATGATACGTGGATGCCCAAATGGACGTAAAATTCACGAATACTTTCATATTGTTATAATATGGTGGTGGGTTTTAGCATGAAGCAAACATTAGCTATTAAGCAAACAAACCAAACACAGGTTGGTGTTCTATAGCAATACATCATGTGTTTGTAAAAGGATTGGCACCTTTGTGTGAAGGAAGATGCCCTGATGACGGATTATCATCGAGACATCTATTATTCACTGCATCTATCGATTCATACATATTCCCTAGCGCACGGTTCCCAACAGCGCTGCATCTCCTTCAACAGATAGCAAAGCCAAAACCAGCACACATATTTTTCATTTGCGATGTATTGTGCATACAGGAGATGTTTCAAGAGGTACTACTTTTTACACATTATATCTCTAGGTTTTTGCAGAAAATTCAGTACTCATCTATGGTTCACAGTTGTCATACTGG
>CM067343.1:40480615-40508115 GCA_034190875.2 Urechis unicinctus
GAACACTATTGCTGTGCCAACTTGATAATTTCTGGAAAGAGAAATGATGAAAAGAAAAATGCGACACATTACACACAATTTCTGCAAACTTTTCTTCACCAAAGGGTACAACACAATGTCACAATTCTGTACACCATAAATTTCCATCTGTCTCTGCTCTTGAGTGTAATAAGCACTGTTGTGTTTGAGGTGAAGAAGCTGAGCATCTTTCAATTAACCGTAGTGTATAAAGAACGGGCACATTTCTCTTTCTTGGAACCCAATCGAGAGCTAGAGTGGTAACGGTTAAATTGTCTCCCATTATTTTAGAAATGAGCACAGACGGGTCAGTATCGGGTTTGTTCATGATGGTTGGAACACCGAGGCTGTGATTCGTCCTAGCCTCATTGCATGCCAGGCTGAGTTATTGGCTTGCCCTTTAGTATCTTTTGTGTGCCAGGCCCTGTAGCTGGTACTCTGAGGTGGGCAACCTGTCACTTGGGTGACGAGAATCAAAGGCATCAACTTGTGTTTACCAAGTGATGACTCTAGTGTGGTTCTATACCTAGAACAGATACAAAAATGATAGTAGAAATTACTCATGGACTTAATAATCCTAACTGACAACTTTAGCCTTGGGATAAATACAGCTAATGTTATCTAATTGCCATATCCTGTACAGGCACAGGACAGTCATGCTGTCTTGAACGTCTCTGCTGGAGCACATGGCCATCAGCAAAAAATCTATAGTCTTCGTAAGACTTGTAGCTCTTCACTTTCCTTTTGTCGAAGTCAGAGCGAGATGCTATCAAATAGTTGAAAATATCGTAGAGAGTAACCTCCGGATTACGACAGAAAAGTCAGCGGCGAACTGAAAACCTAGACTCCGAGCAGGGGGCACTACCAATTTCGCACGAATAAAGTCAGGATCACAAGTCAAATTAAGTCCAAGTTTAACTCGATCTTGACTTCGATAATCCGTCGTTGTAACCCCTCTATCCTTCCAAAATCTCCGCAGTTGTTCGACTTTCCAACGCGAAAAATCTGTTTTGTGCGCCATTGTTGTGAACATGAACCTCTTTGTTTGTACCGGGGTGAGGTGCCTGGTTACGTCAGGTGCGCTGATGCGCATGCGTGCATGCGTAATTTGGGTTACCGGGAAATTGACTGCTGTCTATTATATATATATATATATATATATATATATATATATATATATATATATATATATATATATATATATATATATATATATATATATATATATATATATATATATATATATATATATATATATACATATATATATATTATATATATGCGCGGATATGCATTTCTACCCTCCATGGTTCTCGACCTTCCCTCAATGCTACCATTTACCTAGAGTAGCATATTCTCAGCGAAACGATAGTTCACCTCAAAATAGACCGATAAAACCTATTATCGCCTAGTCGCTACCAGGGGCATGTGAGACATGATGCAAATCACATTCTTGTCCTACCAGAGAAGCCAAAAGAAGAAAGAGACTCATCTTCAAACTTTCACAAGCATTTCATACCGAATTGGAACTTCAAGTCATATTTGCCACATTAGAGTTTATACTCGTGTACGTTTCCGAGCAACCTGGCATCAGGATATATTGTCGCTGCTGATTGTAACCAGTTGACATCAAAGTCTGCCATAGTCCACCTCACGCAGGATTCATGCCTTGTGATGTGATCATCGACAGATCCCAAATGGGAAAGACTAAAAGCCGACCAATTTCGATATCCTTTTATCTGCAGCAGCCATTTTCAGATGATTGGATTCACATGATGTTTACTAGATGTGAGATACCCGGTGGGATATTGGTGCTCGTACCCAATGATCGGGAACGTAATAGCGTTCTACATTACGTCGTATGTGTCTGAACAAGAGGTTAAAAGGAGAAACAGCCCCATCCCGTGCGTTGCGTTACAATGCGCTGTAAATATGTCATTATTTTGCCATTAGGCCGTTACAGAAAATTCCATTACGCTAATTGGTGTGTTTGATGCATCTGCAATGACTTGCTCTGTTGTCAACAAACCATGCATGCTACTTGGCAATTCGTTTTGACATGGATGTAGTGTTGCGGGAAATATCACCTGTTAAAACTCTTCTGAAAAACATAATTTTAAATGGGAGTAAATTACTAATGCTTTCGCCCTCTTCAATGAGCTTTTTGGGGGTGCCACGCCGTACAGCCGCTGTATTTATGGGATCTGGTGCAAACAAAAATATAAACTGCTACGGCCGTTGCTATTTTGACAAACTGCTCTGTGGAGAATAAACAAGGATAAACGCCCCTATATAATGAACAATAATGACGATTGAATGTAATTATATGCTTCAGCAGGGATGCTTTGGAATTTTCCCCTGATGATCAAGAGATCCTTTTCAATTTTGCGTTGGTGAGAACAGGTTTTCGTAAGCGTACATCTACCCTCTGCCCCCAGTACATTGACAAATTCAATTGTAGCCAAGGCAGCTACACAATGATCACAACACCTCCGATGTTCGTGGTATGAATTCATGCATGGTTTAACCCGGTATACATAACCGGTATACAGATATATATATAGATATATATAGATATATATAGATAGAGAGAGATATATATATATATATAGATAGATATATATATAGATATATCTAGATATAGATATATATATATATATATATATATATATATATATATATATATATATATATAGATATATAGATATATATATATATATATATATATATATATATAGCTTTATATATATATATATATATATGTATATATATACGTATATATATGTATGTATATATATATATCTATGCCTATCTCTATATATATCGTATATGTATATATATATATATATATATATATGTATATTATATATGTATATATATATATATATGTATATATATATATATATATATATATATATATATATATGTGTGTGTGTGTGTGTATCTCTCTATATATATATATATATATATATATATATATAATATAGTCAGCCAGCTTACACGCACCTAGAAAAATACCCTTAAGAAATGTCGAAACTGCGATCCAGGAAAGCCATGCATTTTGTCCGGCCTGTCTAATATTAGACGAAAGTCAAATATACATAATTTATATCCCTAGAATTCAAGATATACGATGCACAGTGAAGAGATGGTATGTGCTCAATAAAACTCAGGATTAATTACAAAGGTCACAGACGGATTAAGCAAAAAGGTGGAAGAGAGCTATATCAAGCAACAACATAATTTCATTTCATTTCATATTTCATATCAATAACTGAGTGTGCTATATTTAGCTTAGATGACTTGAGGAAGGATGACCTGAAAATATGTTTGGTATAATGACAGAAAAAAGTAGCTTATAAGTTCAAATTTGAGCATTTTGGAAAATATGAAAAACCGAGTACCGTTTATTTGAATACATGTTTTGTCATATGACTACCGGGGATGCTATATCTGATGAAAATTGAATCTACATGAGCCCCATATTCACACTGTTCTCACATGAGTTAACTTGCATATAACAAATTAGCAACATAACCAATGTTATGCAGGCCTTTGGAAGTTCTCCTTTTCGCGCCGTTGAGTATCGAGAGATGTCCTTGAGTATAGTATGAGAAACTAAAGGAAGAATATGTGATCCCTTGTGAGATTTGTGTAGCGTTTCGGCGAATAGTGTACACAGAGACCTAAATTATGCGTTGGTTTTGATCCCAAAACAGTTGTTTGATATTTGCAATTCTAGTATCATAAATATGTTTAGGCCTATTGTGATGACCATTACTGGCGAGATCGGAACTCGCCCTTGGAGATCTCATACCAACTCACGTCTTAAGATTCGCATTATGATACCAAAGACTGATCATAATGCGTGATCATAGCGTTCACAAGGCAACAACCACCACAGCGTATTGCAATCATATGTATATATCAATCACTCAAATACAGAAAGCGATGGTTTGTATTAAGCACGAATTCGAATATTATAAGAAGCGTGGCATAAATGCAAGGAAGACGAGGGGATGATTTATGATGAGACAAAAATTAGAAACATTAAAATAATTCCAGCTGTTCGTTTAGATCGGCGAAATCAAATTGATCACTGCGCAAATATACCAGCTATATCATTTACCTGATGCTGTTCTGTTTAATGCAAGCCATTACCCTTGGATCAAGTTATCAATATGATTGACATCCATCTCTTTAAAACAGTAATTCACAGTATTGTGATTAAGCAATCCATGGCAGGCAAAAGCGGCTATCCTCGGACCAAGAGGAGATTGATTGTTTGCCGACTCCTATCTTCATATGTTTCAGAATATAGGGTCATTCTATGACATCTTCCTATTACTTGAAGTGACGCATGAGTGAGCGCGCCCTTGCTTGGGGAGCCCCAAAGCTATCTATACACGCTCTCACACCAAAGAGCTTACTCCTCTTTGCTCACACTCTTACACTCAGTGAATGTGTCAGGATCACGTCTCTCTGAGCTCGGGCGTGCCTCTCAAATGAGCCACTACTAAGAGTTGACACAAATGTGGACTATTCTTTTCATGCGAAAAATCTATTTTGTTAAGCTGCCAACTCTCTCAACACGAGTCATTCACTGAGTCATGTAATGTAAAGACTGTCATAAATAGGCATGCAGCGGGGTTTGGTTGGAGTGGACCATGTGGTGGATACAGGTTATTCGGTCAATACGTAACAAACGGGAACATAATTAAAGCTATTGAGACCATTAAAGGGGCTGTGTATTGCTCAACAATTATAGAGCAGGCTTTACACTTTAATCAAACGAGTATGTGTTTCACTGCACCGCAGTTTTGGTCTCTCGATTAGTCAAGCATAATATTTTTATGAGAACGCAACCAAATGACAGCTATTTCATATGAGTTAGAGATGCATGCTACGTTCGAAACCCATGCTTGAATGTTCGCAATCTTTCATTATATCGTCAATATGAATATTTAAATATGTGAGTATGTTCATTGGTTCTTATCTGGCTATATTTGTCATCGATCTGTAAAGCAAATATCCACATCCCGGCCCTTGTAGCCGTTGCATAAGCTATCATATGTTTCTGAGCACCTCTAATGCGATATGTAACTAAGATCCATGCTGCCTCGAAATTGTTTTGAATCAAACAGAAGGAGATCAAAGAGTAGGTATTATACTGTTTATGCCTCCTCCTATCGAGCATGGCTTTGGTGACTCGAACGAAGATACTATATAATCTTCATACGGAAAATGGATAGGCACTCGTAACGACGGATGTGTTTATGTTAAAACTGCGTCATTATATCGCGCTTATCACACGCTAGAGGCGATACAATAAAATTACGCTCCTTTCTTGTTTAATCTCGTTAAGGCAACGACTCATGAGTGTAAAATGCTCACACTGTAAAGCAGTTGATGTAGTGTGTCTAATACTAGAAGATTCACATTTAAGACTCACTTCAGTATGTCTCTGCCACAATGACATACTGCAGTCAATACATTGAGCCGACGAGGTGTTGCCAACTTTGATACGCGTTAAGTAAGCCTTTGAGTGCTGCTAACTTGACCAGCTTGGCTGAGCCTAAATGTTGCTCACTAGGCTGTTAATAGACTCACTAGGCTGTTCTGTGACTCACCAGGCTGTTATGTGTGCTCACGTATCTTTGTATTTTGCATTCCGACCTTATTCGTATTCTAATGCAGATGATACAGATGATCACAGTACGATAGCTGCTAATATCGCAAGGGATATGTTTGCAACAAATAACCTAGGCTAGTATGTAGCTTATGCTAGTTGTCTTTATAACAATATCTTAACATGCATCACACTCAATAAATATTACAGCACGAGCAATATCTGCTATTTCTGGAGGATAAATAGTTGCATTAAGAGCTATTGCGGTTTATATGGATAAGATACTCAAATTAAAATAGAATTCTGCGGCTGTTCAAGTTAGAAGACTGAAGAATCTCTGCTTCCACTGGGATAATGTTTCCAATAGATCTAACCGAAATTACGCATGTGATTATTGATCTAAACATTAAAGAGAGAATATAAAAAAGACACGGTGGCTCAAAAGCAATGACCAACACAATGCAAGACACACATAGTCCCAACTTAACGGCAACATTTATTTGTCCTCTTTTATCAAGACAAAATGTGTTGTAATTCACAATTGGTGTCAAAAAGTTGGCTTGAAAAAAATCAATGCCATACAAAGGTACCTATTGAATCAGTAGTAATCAGAAGTTTTGTCTTATTCATCATTTGTGGTAATCTCCTTTTTTATTAGATGTAAATCCAAAATCAGATCAAGTGAGGGATGCTCCAACATACGTATTCGCTTTGCTTCTGCTGTTTATTACATTATCTTGTTTGTCCGTGTCAAAGTTGTTAAATAATTCTAATACCAACAAAATTCACATTCACCAAATGTACATTATAGAAACTTATATGCGTCAATGAAACATTCCAGAATAATTATTTCTAGATTGAATCCATACCGAAAATTATCAGTCACGATCATGCCAAGTTCATGCCCGGTAGATACATGCATATGGTAGATACTTTTATCTATTTTTTTATCTGAAGATGACATTAAGTGGCTTAATTATTTTGGAACTGTAATCAATAACATCATATATCTTAAGTAAAACGACGACAAGGGTGTAGATCGACGTAATTTCTTCCCCGGGAAGAATATTAATTCAGAATGTACACACTGTAGACTGTATATAGTGCATCTGCTGTACTCTTAGTACTGTCTGACCCTACCCCTTTGACCTTCATGGCTATCTTTGCCCAACAATTGTTGTGGCCATAACATTAAGAGTCATGCTGCAGTCACACAAGAGTTCTTTTGAAAATGCTCGTTAGTTCTCCGTGCATATTTCAGGCGAGTTGCATGAGACCCAAAATATTTCTTCCTTTTAATCTAAGAGATGATGCTGCCACCTGATGTGACGACGCAATGCACTGTAATAACGAGTAATTGCTTGTCACACAGAGTACGTCATGTACTACCTATCATAGCTATATTAACAAAGCTATTCATGTCGCGAGGGATCACATCTTGTGAGATGTTTCAGCATTACACATTGTCTCTGCTGCATATCATTTGAAAGGATCTTTTACAACTTCCATCTCTATAAAGAGTAAAACGGATTTTTCAAAATTGAAAACGAGCATTATAAAATGCTGTAATAACAGAACTTGGCCGCTCAAACCAGTACAACCAATATCGGAAGCAACTTAGTAATTGTTATTACCAAAGCCAATTCAAATCAAAGACAATAGCATTGTTGCATTTGATAAAATAAGAAGATGCATTGACCTTGGGGGCGTTTAGCATTGGTCAACGGAATGACACTCCGCTGACCAAATAAGAAGTTAGCGTGTGAACGGTTTTGGTTAACATTATTGAATGATGCGCTCATTGTTAATAAACAATTAATATATACATATGATTCGCATATTGGTTTCACCAGCCAAGTAAAAGAATCTGTTTGAATGTAGGCCTGGGCAGCAGCACGGTAGACTTGCAATACACATGACTTATCGATTATAGGTGACAGAAATTCTGGCAAAGGAACGCGCGCAAATTTCATGACGACTGCACTTGGAGTTAAGCACAGTTAAGGTATGTTTGTACCACATATGGATCTTAAGAATAAGCACTGTCATTATTACAGCAATGCGTTGAATACCGCATGTCAGTAACAGCTTCTACATAAAAACCCTATTAGCTACTCCCGTTCACAGTTATGCGACGTAATTGTATTACCTGTATGTGTGACATCCCGTTGACACGCATCGCATATTTCGACGGTGTAATACTTAATCATAATTAACATTTGCAACATTGAGCACCATTACCATCCTCGGCATCATTGTCATGGACATCATCATTGTCATCATCATCATCATAATTATCATCGAATGTGATTTAAAATTTATTTTAACTTCTGTTTATTTGATCTTGTATAAACGCAGTTTCCACTTAGGTGCAGCTGTAGTTATACAATATTGCATCAGGTGACTGCTGTATCGAGCCATATATACGGATGCTGAAATAGAATAACTTGCGTGTCAGTTGATGGAACGAATGCTCAAATAAACCTTCTCCGATTTCTATGATAATATAATGACGTAATTGTGCATGGTGAAATAGTGGAGTGCGAAATGTATTAAAATTCGGTACGATTAAATCCGAACGTCAATCAATGCCTGTCCAGGTATTATTCCAAACTACAACGTATACGCTTGCTCATTATATTACTAGTCATATATCTCTTTATCTGGCGGGAACTAAGCGCCTGTGGTTATTGGTATATTAGCACCTTTACTACAGACGCCAGGTAAATTCGGTTATTCCAGTTTGAAATTCGTCGCCAATTGGGTGGAATGATTCTATATGGTAGCGGCCATTAGTGAGCCCAAAATCCTGGCGGCCATACATCAGAAAATGTAGGGATTTGGAGCTACACAATACCTAGACACATTGCGTGGCAAAATTCTGGCTATTGTATTCGGGGCCTTGTCACAAATCTTTGGCTCGATATCGAATAATTACATACACATTCTACGCATATGCTTCTGAACAACAAACTAATAATGTTTCGGAAAGTTAGTACAGCGGATCGTATGATCAAACTGCATTCTGATAACAGTTGATGGTGCAAATAAATCACCTGCCTAAACTTGCCCTTTCACATTGAGCGTCAACACCAGGAAAAGATTTTTGTGCGCAAACGACAGCCCTGTGCAGGACTGGTTCCATTAATTCGTCAAACGAGGGATAACTTTAGGTAAATGATAAAATGCTATACATTTAATATGGCAAGCATCTTATTGAAATTCAAGACGATTTGATACAGCCTGAATAAATATCGAATGTGATTCACCTTGGGCTCGGCTGAACCGATTATGAAACGAGCGTTATATAGTACCCACTGGTCCCCATGGAGCAATACAACGGGTGACGTGAAGGCTTCTGAAGTGCTTGCCTAATAGGGTGAGCTCTTAATGTTACATGCATAAGCCTGACTGTTCATTTTATAACAATTCATTTTCAATTTGCAAAAGTCAGTTAAAAGCGCATCAGTGTCATTGATAAGCAGACAAAATGAAGTTCCACTTGAATCATGTGATTGATAAAGTACCTAATGTTTTTACGTGCTGTTCGTCTGGTGAAAAGATATTAGGAATATTTCTTTGATGATATTTTTTTTTGGATCTCCTGATCAAGTATATTGGGCATGAAAGCAGACAGAAATGGCAACTAGCGATTAGCCCATTAAGTTTTATATAACTAATACACTTATATCTGTATATAGGTACATATAATCTGCAT
Source organism: Urechis unicinctus (assembly GCA_034190875.2). Lineage (NCBI taxonomy): Eukaryota > Metazoa > Annelida > Polychaeta > Xenopneusta > Urechidae > Urechis > Urechis unicinctus. Next base: position 40,489,981 of record CM067343.1, read on the forward strand.
ATATATATATATATATATATATATATATATATATATATATATATATATATATATATATATATATATATATATATATAATAATAGATTTCTAAATACTAGCATTCCGCAAATATATATATATATATATGTGTAGATATATATATATATATATATATATATATATATATATATATATATATATATATAAATTTATATATATATATATATATATATATATTATCTATATATATATTATATATATATATATATAAATTTATATATATGCAATCAATAGCACTTGTTTCAAAAACCCCAGTTGCTCTGATTGCGTTGCATTGCTAAACCTGAAGCGTCTGAGGAATATATCACATCTGCAAAATTGGGTTAGGTTATTTCTTCTCGTGCGTTTCCTTCAAAGGCTATCAGAAACGAGACATGGGTATTTTTAGGCTTATCCTATTTTATTCACACTTTACGAGACGTGCCATGTATGTAACACATTCTACCTCAGGATTTATAGCAACATAAACTCAGAAATTATATGACAGATCTTAGCATCTTAATCGTAAGCAAATATATTTTTGTGCACAAAAGTGATCTAGTTGTTGAATAACAGTTCATTTACGATTTGAGGCTGGTGTATGTAGTCTACACGGTAATAAACCCAAACGAGAGAGAAAACTTGTATACTTTATTTCGAAAAATGCAACAATATAAATTGTTTGTTATGGATCATGGGAACGCACCATTTGATAAAGTTAATATCTATGTTATGGTTGCGCCATCTGATGATGGCAATGTGTTTTACTCATTTGCACATTAATCGCACAGCTAGATTGAGTGAGCCCTCGTAGTGTAACTATGAGCTTTTTTGTATTGTCAATGATAGATGTCTCTTTTGTTATGAATTCATTTTATGGGTGCAGATTTGTTCGTGTGGATTTGTAATTCTTCTTAGTCAGCGAAGATTACAATTTGTGATTTCAAAGACGCTAACATGCTGCTATGCTTATGTCACGACAAATGCTAGCCGAATGTATCTTCCTCAATGCTTATTCACGTTATAACCGACAAGCGTGGTGCTTGTGGGTGATCACTGTCATTTGTGATGAATCTTGTATCTTTTCACCAAAGACTTGTTAGTGGGAGTGTCCATATTTTTTTATATAGCTGGCAGTTTCAGCTCTACGCCCTGGCATTGGTCATTCTGCCAGAGTAGGCTTGGTGATATATAATAATGTTAAAACATAGAGCGTATCGGTTGGACATGCATATTGTCCAACAAAATTATAACATTTATATGTTATCCAAGTTAACAGGTAGTCATCAAAGGCCATGGTTAATTTAAACCGTGTATGACAATGCGGTGTCCATCGTTTCACTGCAATCACATGCAAACGATGTAATCTTACTTAATACCAGTCCAATGATGAATAAGCTCAGGAAAAGCACTTGGGCAAATGAGATGGATTATTTATTATTGGAGATAATCTGAAGCCAATTGTGTTTAAATAAATACTTTGCAATAATAAACAATACATTTTGTAGTTGTCAGTGTGCATGTTTACAAAACAATAACTAAAAGGCCCTTTCATTGCAAAACGAAAAATGTGCAACATCTCAATTATATGTCGTGACATTTTCACAGCAAACAATAATTTGGATCGTATACCGTGACCAAGTAGTCATTAGATTATATATGGCATTAAGTGGCCTACAATGATTATGAAATTGCAACATGTCTCGAAACAAATATAAGCGATATGAAATGTTGCAACCTGCATACCGCAACATGTAAATGGCAGCAACAAGGCAAAGACGCTACCAGTCCAAAACGCAGCTACATTTAAACGACAGTTTAATGTTCAAATCATGTAGTGGATTTGAAATATTCACGCCATGCAAAATTGGCCTTCAGTTTGTACCACATGAGCTCGTGCTTGCTTACATCGTTGAAGCTCAGGTTTGAAAATATTGTAATCACAGGCGTCTGGTACCCGATGGCAGGCTTCTGGTTACTGGAGTGTTCGGAAGCTTCATATCGGAATCTGGCGTCTATTACCTAGCTGTTAATAGTTCAATGTTTGTTTCTATGCCCTGTCGAAAAAAGGCCTCAGTACAACGAACACGAGCAGTACTCGAAATAGCCCAAATGATCACTACCAATGTCACCAGTTGTTCCTTACCGTAGATCCCATTTTCCGCATATGTATACTTCATTCACTCGCTCAAATACACATTTGCTTGAATACACTTAAACATATCAACGATACTACTTCGTCGAATAACTTATTGAACCTTGTTGGCGTAATAATTCCAGCATTTGCGTTGCCGGGGATTTCTAATCATGAAGTGTACAGAGCAGCAGACAGGTATCCCACGGAGCCTAATACGCCTTATTAGATTATCGATTAGATTGTAACACGCCATGATGAATAAGAGGTGTCAGGTTTTGTAAGCGCCGGGGATCCACAGTCATAGCATTATCCCTTACCCTTAATGTTGCTTAATGGTCCGTTACCGAATCATAGGCTGATCGTTAATGATGATTAAACATCTAAGTTTTATAGGCACATTTACTGTATATTTGATCACTTGTAATTGAGCGAGAAAAATGCCCGTAGGTTTTGTTGGTTGCATTTCAATAATGCACGTAGCGTAGACGGCACAATTCATGTCGATGTTACCCACGATTCATTTTAATTTTATCGTGATAAAACTCGGTTTGAAGGCTGCTATATTATTCACCGCAACAGCAATACGGCATGACGGTTACTTTGCTGTTGATGGACGTGGAGACGGGCCGGCGGTATCATTATGGAAATGTCGTTGTTCATTTATAAATTCTAGACAGTATGAAATGTTATAAACGTGTCTGGACGAGATAGTTTCTGCATCAATGTAAAAATGTGTGTCCGATGGCTGTGGGACACATTTGCAGAGACGAACGGACGAATGTGGTTCGTTTGAGGGCAAAGGACCACTTTTATTGGAGAGCCATGTTGGTGATCGTGTCTCTCTTGGTGATATTGTCTGATTGCCTTATATGTCAGTCTGCCTCATTACCTTCTTTTCCCAAAGATTTGAACATTTCTGAACACCTCATATTGGATATTGGAGCATATATTAGGAGCATTGTCGAAAATGTCCAGAAGATGTTTGACATAGATAGAGTCATAATAGTGTGCAACGCTCATTCAGGTAAATGTTTTCACTTTTTCAGTCAGTTATCGACCGTAGATTTTGTTATACACAAATAATGAATGTTAATCAAAAGTACAGAGATAGTTAGATTCTAGTTTGCGTTATTGTGTGTGTAGCGCTTTGTACCGAAGATGGATATCTGACAAAAGATAACTCTTTGCCGGTTACTGTTGAGTCATACACATTCCCAAGCACTCATTTTCCCACAGCACTCCATCTTCTACACACGATTGCAAAGCCAGAGACTGCTAACATATTCCTCATCTGTGATTTATCATGCATTCAAAAGATCTTTCAACAGGTTTTTGTCTATACCCATGGTTCCATAATACATTACATCGTGCTGCGTGACAATATTTGTAGCAGCCACGAGAATTGATTGCCTCTGTTGTAAATAGACTAAATGAGAATTTGCAAGTACGTTGTATGTGCAACTGAGCAAGTATATTTTTAAATCGGACGAAGTTTATACGATAATAGCCGACAATAATGGAATTGCGCATGCATAGTTACTTGTTTGTATGATAATTCGAAGGTGAAGAGGTACGATGCTGATGGGGTATTGAACATGTACCTGACGCTGTTCTACAAATGGGTGATCATCACGGAAGAACATATGCTGAATAATATCTCGACATACATTGGTGATGTACTTCATGTTGCAGCCATTGCTTTACCGGTAACAACAATGTGTTTCTAACATAAATGATACTACAGCCCAAGTAATTTCAGAATGTTATGTGTTCATGGATCACCATTATTGCATTAATGTCAGTCGTTACAACATATTTTTAATATATGCTGCAGTCCAACATTCGTGAGAATAATACATTCAGAACATTCGCCCTAGTGCATCATCAAACAAGCAACACATTTCAACAAGTCAAAAAACCTCGTGGATTCGATGATCTTTACCCCCAGGCTAAATACAAACTAAATCGACGACATCTTCGTGTTACCGCAATAAGTGTGAGTATCAGTGATATCTGAGTGAAGAAGTCGCTTAGTTCAAATGGAGTTTAGTAAAGATGTGCGATTTTCTTATATATTCTTATTATGATATGTGTTTTAGTGGGCACCATTCATATGGAACAACTTTAGTGAAGACGCGCCATATGAAGGCATTGTGGCCGAGATTATTAAAGCAATGGCATCGTCAATGAATTTCACGTAACGATCAATGATATAATATTCATTATGATAAACTTCATGAGGGTCCATATAAATCCATTTTTGTCCATGCTTTCAGTTACTCGTTCACAGAATCAGCAGACGGTGTGTTTGGCTCTTTAAATGAAACAACTGGCAATTGGTCGGGATTGGTAGAAAGTCTTATAAGCAAGGTATCATTGTTTGCTGCTATCTATTATATCAATCACACAAATGGGGCTGCTTTCTGTGGGATTCATATTGCACTGAAAAAGAACCGACTTTGTTCACAGAAAACCGACATTGTCGCAACTGCCTTCACTATTACGAAATCCCGCAGTCAAGTGATTGACTTTGTGACGATACCTTATTTCATCGACGTTTTATCATTCGCCTACAAACTCCCAAATGCCACGTCTGGTTTTCTGTACATAAAACCTTTCCATGCAAACGTGTGGCTATGCATTTTCTTTGCGGTTGCTATCGTTACCTATTTTATCCGGCTGATCATAGTTCTTGAAACTTGCACAGGAACGATCGAAACTATATCACAGAAGCCAACACATATACTGTGGTTTGTTATAAGCTGCTTGCTCTCTCAAGGTAGGGTCATTTAATGCTAATTAGTTAATCTTAGGTTAAATTAAATCTCTGAGAGTACACAGAAACTGGCCTACCAATAATTTTGCCAACTGAATGATGACATTTACAAAAACCAATGAACTATTTGTGCACGTGTATTTTACCTCAAAGGAAATACAACATTACCAAGATCTCTTCCGGTGCGTGTAGTTGTGGCATCTTGGTGGTGCGTATGCATAGTTCTAGTGTCGACGTACAGCGGTCACTTAACAGCGTCGCTCGTGGTGAAGAGGAGAAACATGCCTCTGAATTCCTTTCAGGATATAGCTGATCAAGACAGATATTCTATTGGCGTTCTAGCCCAGACATCAGAGTATATGTGGCTCAAGGTTAGAATTACACAGCCCATTTTCCAAGTGATATGCATGCTTTGATTTCCTTGCAATGCTGTACGATTGATGCAATTTTCTATTTCCCGGGGTTGTTAAGGCAGTAAATGTATGTACATATATATCGTAATATACGGTTTGGTATATATATGTTCATTACGTATATATATATCTATATATATGTTTTCATATGTTATACACATTTGTAAATGAACATATATATATATATATATTAAGGCAGTAAATGTATGTACATATATATCGTTATATACGGTTTTCTATATATATGTGCATTACGTATATATATATATCTATATATATATGTGTTTCATGTTATGCACATTTGTAAATGAACATATATATATATATATATATATATATATATATGTGTATTTATATATACACACATATATATATATATATATTTTATAGATATGTATATATATACACATATATATTTTAATATATTTTTATTTATATATGTATATATCATTTCATTGACCTCCAGTATATATCTATTCAATGGCAAGCATAATTAGTAAATCGATAAGTCGGTTTTACAATGGTTCAATTCTGCAGGTTGTGATATAGATGACTTGTTTTGCAGAAATCAACAAATGAACCATTCAAAACCATTGCCGATAAGATGAGAAAGCAGTCACAATTTTACCCGGATATTTACAGTGCTGACTTTAACCGTGCAAAGGACCGTGTGAAAGAGGGTAACTTTGTTTTTATCGCTAATGTTATGTCGCTTAGAGTAATTCAAAACGAGGACTGTGGAGTCGTTATAAGTCGCAAAGCAAATGGAGGAATCGACCCATTTAGCATTGGCCTACAGAAAGATTCTCCGCTAACGGCAATGGCAACTAAAATGTGAGTGGACGATGCCTTTATAAATAATTTTCATAATTTACCTTTCATTTATAATACATATCAGCGCTCATTCTGAAATGTTGTTTTTGTTCTGCAGTATGATCAACTTGCATGACACAGGGATGGTTTATAAATGGAGTAAAAATTGGCTAAACAATGAATGCCATAGCCAAGACAACCGAAATACTGCAATTCGTATTGAACACATATACAGTACATTTATTTTATTAGCCGCTGGTGTTGGATTAGCTTGCTTTATGTTAGTCATGGAGAATATATTAAAAACAGGTGATAGATAATCCAGCATATGCCTGTTTGGTGAAACATCAAAGCCGGACCTTTAGGCAGACTGAAATCCTGTAATATACAAGCTGCTACGAAGAAAATGGATAACACTGCATTCGTATCGTAGATAACTACCAATGTACAGAACATTATTTTCATTTTAGGGTTATGATCGTTATGTTATTCATTAAGATATTGCTTACCAGTTAAGCTTCTTTTATGTCATCCCATGATTGATTGTTGTTTTATACACTATATTTATCATTCTTGATTTATCCGAGTATTACTAGGGGTACAGAGTCATTAAAAGTTAATACAAGCTAAACACCATGTCGTATTCGATAAGCAGAATTTTAGACCCGAGGTAACAAACGACTATGAATGATTTATTATTGCTCGCAACATACACAAAAACGAAATTCATTGTATAGAAATATTGCTTTCATACTTTTGCCTTTATCAATTTTAATTCTATTATCATTATATATATGTATTGTATACGCATGTGTGTATGTGTAACCATTTTTGTAACAGTTTTATGCTATTGAAACACTCTAAGCTTTAGCACAGCGCCGTAACATATACGCCATTTCTGATCGTGTGACTTAGATATATTTCCATATAAAAAGAGATCAGCTGCCTGTGTTTCAAGCACAGCCATTTCAAATATCACTTTCAAACAACTACTTGATATTAATCTGCAGTTTGTAAGTATTTGCTGTAACAACTATTAAACCACTTTTGAATCTGCCTTGAATCGGAAATTTAATATGAGCAAATATTTACAGGATAATGCCGCCTGGAATTACGTCGTGTCGTGTTTTCCACGTTTACCTCTAGCCAGTCTGATTTAAAGTTTGTCACAGTCGAAGAGGTACGGTAATCATGCCGTTTCGTTTGATCCAAGACAATTTTCAGATGGGCCTTGATGGGAAATTGTGAGTGTGGTATTTAGCTGATAAAGGATAGTTTCCTTAATCTGCAGCTGACATTTGCATAAATCAGAGGCTCAAATAATATCTACCTGTACTGTTCCCAAGAGGTTGTTATGTCAGCAACCGAGTGCCATAATCCAGTTCATAATGTGCAATGTCTTGCGAAATGCACCATTAAAAGGCAAACGGGCATTGTCCCTTATAAATGATGTATTGCACCATACACCATGGAGATTATGTCATGGAGAAAAACCATTTACTAACCGATTTCCCACTACTTTGGAAATGATATCCATAGAATCGAGGCCAATCTGTGAACCTGTATAACGTCTTTGACTGATTGTTTATTTTTGGCGGTACTTGCAATCATATACCATATATGGCACGCGATTGGCGCTTCGGGCATATATCACTAAACTTTGTACGATAATAGCGCTTAATGATGGAATTACTTGACCCGGTCGCAACTATACCGATAATGTGGTGTTTCCTATATTAAGAAGAAAATACAATCATTTTTAGCAAATGGAAAAAACAGAATATAACCGAACACCAAACTAAAGTATTTAATACTAATACAAGCGTGCAAAAGTTGCTTTCGTTTTCAGTTTCACTTGTTGGCAGTGTCAGAGAGCAACTGATCGTTATGGTGATGAAATATACGCCAATACCGCCATATCAAGGGCCAGGTATTGTTCTAACAACTTAGTTGATGACACTGGCACTGACCTCATGCTTACGACCCTCCGATGGTGACGAATGAGGACGAAACACGGCAGTAGAGGCCAAAAGAGGTAAATGTATTATTGTCCGAAAGGTGTGCCGAAAGTTGTTGATATGCCGAGAATGGCTTTTTGTTGGAGTTCAGGAGATGTGTTCTGTTGCATTGCTTTAGCCTGACTACCTCCGTCGACCTGAGGGGCCGGCTGTCGTCCGTTTAGGGGTTGCTTTAATTGGTTGGTCAATGAGGGCGCAGGGACCGCTTAATTTAGATTGCAGTGCAGCCGCCTTACTCTTACAATATTACTTTACAACATCTCCTTTAAGGTGGATGGATATCCACAAAAAGTACACCAATTGATATTAAGTACTATTTTGAACAGTAACTAATTAGAAATTAAACTTAAGAATTTCTTAGCAAAAACTATGTTTATATTAACTTACTTTCAGCATTGCATTCATTATTACATTATGATAAGATGATAATGATTTAGTTTAAATTGTTTGATTTAAATTTACTAACGAAAAGAAAATAACAATTTCAAACTATAACTATTTTGCAACCTACTGTTACTAAAACAGGTATCACGAACAACTTTGTAAGTGTTATTTACTCAATTAAATAGTTTGATTCCAATGATAATATAAATTATATATGTTGTTTTCGTTTTGTTTTTTATTATAATTATACATAATTTGGTTTATTGATTTCACTTTTACCCATATAATATTTACACATTTAATGATATATTTAACTACAACATACTGTTATGAGCATTCCTGAAATTATAATGATAGACGACATTTTAGCAAATGAACCAATTAAGAATTGTATTATCACTATTATGTAAATATTATCCATTTAGGTTTTCAAATATCATTATTGTGCAATATTATCAATTTCAAACTTCAAATAACTACAGTGGTTTAATTTACTATTAGTGGGGGACAGAAGCCACTGAAGGCACGAGGAAATGCCAGTATACTTTTAAAATAAACAAATTGCAACCGAAATCTAACCTCAAATTCAGGCTGATCATATATATATATAATGCTTGGGCAAAGGGGAAAGAAAACATACAATGAACAACTAAACAAAGTATCTAAGAAGTATAAACTGCGAGGATTTCATTCTTCTTGCATCCACGTGTTGGGTTTTCTCCGGGGAGCTTTCCAGGCCGGATGTAACTTTTTCACACAAACAAGCTCCACAGTAATATATTGTAGGAAAAAGTAGAAAACATTTACAATAGAAAGGTTAATGTGTGTAACTAAAACAAATGCACTTATCATTTGTTATGAACACATATTAATTATGGGTAAGGGTTGTACGCTACATGGGCGAAACCACTATCTACATTTACATTGTATAGCATGAAAAAAATCACTTTGTGCGGTTCCTACAAGGTGCAGTCGATTATTGCGTTCTATATGCGAGGGATGATCCAATTCAAAGTGGTGATACAGCTGTGGTAACCGCAATGTAAGAGTCACAAAGTTAAAATATTCAACCCTCTGAACAGTTTACTGGTGAAATCGCCACCTTTGTCAGTAAGAATCTTTAGAGGCATCCCGCGAGCGCATACGACTTTTTCATAGAAATGTCTTGCTAAGGTGCCGGCTTCAAGATTCTTACAACCCCACGTTATGACAAATTAAGAATAGTGATCAATTACAACTGCAATACACGCATCTCCTGTAGCAGTTTTGGTCAAAGGGCCGATGTTGGCCATTGCTATCCACGTACTCTTTCACATCTCTGTTCATACCCGGCCGCGAAAACCGCAGTTTAAGCGCCGTTAACTTCATCTTAATGCCTACATGACCAGCAAGCGTCGAATCATTAAATTAGTAAGTACGGTATGATGAAGTGATTCGGGTAAAACTATCGTGAGAGAATAATCTCCTGGTTCAGACGCCAGGGGTTTAAAAATATGGTACCAAGTTCCATTATCCACTATGTAGTCATTTTCCCTTACTTGTTGCGGGCAAAATATCGTTTGCTAACACGTTATTTAAACCGCTTGAAGACAAACAACTAACCTGAGTTGCGTCAACAGTTAGATCGACTGCTTGTTTGCTCAACACATGCCTTGTTTCAAAGCCTTGTGGGTGAACTTGGTGATTGCTTCAGGGCTACACTTACGTCTGGGAAGGCAATTTAGCGGCTGACATGAGGGTCACCGGGCATGTACTCACCTGAGATTTGCTTGTGATGATTACTAGATCTGGGGATGTATTAATATCATCATCATCATTTCAGCAATGCGATATTGCATATTCCCGTCTACTGAGGGCCTCAGTAGATGAATTGAATTGATGTTTGCAGTCCGGTGGGCAAATTTGATGAAACCTCTGTTTACATTGGAGCATGTCGAACATGCAAAACACAAGGTTGTTTCTTAATTGGTGGCAGAAGTATTGGCGCAAAAATGAATGCCTAATACATGACGAAGGTGGGCGATGAAACTATAATATGCATAATGCATCAGTCTTGCCAGGTATTATTTGTGAAACTCAAATCAGTACCGCTTTGTAATATTGATCCGTTTGCTTATATTGATATTGCGACCAGAGCATGAATTCATGCCACTCAGTCAAAAGCAGCTAGTTAATCCAATAGCATTATGTATCATGATGTGGAACAAGTGTTGGGTACGCAAAAAAAGGGTGCTGCAGCTCGAAAAGCCAATCAAAATAAGCTCCTGAGAGAGCTTCGAGAGACTAAGGCCGCGCTTACAGATGCTACCCAGCGGGCACAACACGTGGAATCCACGTGGAAAATACGTGGAAAAACTGGTGTAATACACTTAGAAACTTCGCGTAAAAGGCAATTTAAAACCACGTGGATATAGACACGTGGAAAAGACATGTGCCCTTCCACCTAAATTCAGCGATACAAAATTTCTGTATTCAGGTGGTGTTCACTTCCTCTTTAGTCAACTTAGTAATGCTACAATACAATCATTTTGTTTTTTAATAGATTCGACAAGATCATTGAACCAAGTACATTTATTTCTCAGAAGTATCCAACTATTAGTACTTCATGATCACAAATAACGATATTAAACATCTTTTTTACACATTACGAGTAAATGTCAACATACTAAGGCAAAGAATTAGTGGAAAAAGGCAGGTTTGTTCATAAACACATTAAACCAGTCACTACATGCATGAGCATCATGAATCTACACAGATATGACATGATTTACTTTCACCCTAATAAAATGCAAATAATAAAATGTACTTAAAAGGCCACTAAAATGCGCAACCGAATTTTTGTTATCTAATTTTGACGATAATTTTTATGTGACACTAGTATGACCAAACTCTAAAATTTTTCTGTGTGACGTCACCTAATTAACACCAAGCAGTCAACTTCGTCTGGGTAAATGGCTTAAATCAGTAAACCACTAAACGAAAGTGAGTGAATGAGTTCGATGACGTCATACAGGAAAGTCTGCGAGTTCGATCGGTAATATCTCGGCAAGCAGTTATGACATCTCAGTTATGCTAGTGTCAAAATGTCACAAAATCATCTTCAAAATTAGATGACAACACAAATTTGAATTTTGCATGTCAGTGACCCTTTAACCCTTAGCCTGCTGTATAAGTTTTGTACCTCTTTTACCCTGGTCCTGCATTGGGTCATGGGAATCCCTCTCTCAGCCAATGACAGTGACAGATCTACGAACATGCTGTCTACGTCATTACAACGCGCGGTTATACACAGGATGTTTCAAAAACGACATAAGTCGCGTGCAGCAGCGGGATGACAACAATCCGAAACGACATACCGTATATTCCCTTATTAGCGCCCCCGGGGGCGTTACATTTTGGATAGGGGGGGGGGGGCGTTTATAAAGCGTCAAAAATCGATAAAATTTACTTCATGTTTAAGTCTTATATAAAAAAAAGAACAATAGTCACATCATGTCCATGTCTTTTATGCGCAGTGTTTTACAGTTATTAAAGTGTTAACAGTTATCAACGTGTTACTAAAACAGTTTATGTGTTAATGTGTGTCAGAATAGTGAAAGTTTGAGAATATAAAAGGATGAATTAATAAATTTATTGTAAGTCATGATTTTATCTTTTCTTTAAAACGGAAGGGGGCGTTAATTAAGGGAGGGGCGTTAATTAGGGAATATACGGTATGTCGCGTACAGCAGGCTAAGGGTTAAGTAAATGATCTAGTCAAATCTATTAAAAATCTAAATGTGTGAGTTTATCAAGAAAAATTACCAATAGGCAATATTTTAACTTTTTCTCTTGGGTGCATTCCTTAGTCGGTTGGCTAGTAAGACATTAACAGCAGCCTCGGTGAAATCATGACTCTTCACTACACTATCTGCACAGTACAAAGAGGACAATTTAAGCTATCTAATTTCATACATCGTACAACTGACTTTCATTCCTTATTGTGTATCATTAAATCCAAATACTATCAAGTGGACTTGAACCTACCAACAATTAGTTTGCAGAGTGCCATTTTCTCAAAGCTGGCTTTGTCACCTCTTGACCCTTTCATGTTAAGCTTGCACTGAAGGGAATTAGTGATAAATCCGCAAGCAATATGTCTGAATGAATACAATTGGTACATGAAAATGTCTTAAACATTGCCAATGCAGACAAAATGCATATGTGAAAGTTGTTTGGATCATTTATGTACACATCATATACATCTACAGAGTGAGAGAGAATCTCACCTGCTTGTCAAATTGTTCACCATATCCCGGACACTGCTACCACCAATTTTCATACACTTCTGAAGCTGGCACAAAAATGTGACATTTACCCAATGTGTTTGAATTAACTGGCTAATTTAAATTGTTGGTTCAGAGTATTCTTTTGCATATATATAAATGATTATTTATGCAAAAATAAACAAGTCAGAATCACCCAGTAATAGCAAAGTAAATGAAAACCACAAGGATAATTCAAAAGCATGTTAGTTGAATTGGGTGTAACAGTTATTTTAGACAATACAGTATATGATAATATGGAGGCATTTTTGTGGAAAAAATATTCTATTGCTGTTTATTAGATCTGACACCCACTATTCCTTAACAAAACTGCAATTTTACATACCCACTAATTCTTTCTCTGGTTGTCCATCAACTGCTAATTTAAATGTTGAAGTTCCTCAGTGCTGTTCATCTGCACAGCTTCAGGAAGCTGTTTGGCACTATCGGCCAGCTCTCTCCTCTCCTGCCTGTTCAGTATATCCCTGATTGGAGGAGATGTAGGCAGCGCTTCTGAAAACCTGTGCACACACAAATTATGCAGTGTTCAATAACTATGCTGCTGACTACAAACTTGTAAATAATACCAAAAAGATACCTTTTTCCTTTCTCAATAGCAGCATTAAAATAAAGTAACAGAGGGGCCACGACTGTGGGACTGAGTGATAGATGAGCGATGACGACTCTGTGAAATGGATTGACAGGTGAACGATGACTGTGAGATGGACTGACAGATGAACGATGACTGTGAGATGGAGGGACAGATGAACGATGGCGTGTGTATGAGATGGTTGTGGTGTATTAAGGAGCAAGCCTCCCAATACACACGAGGCGTGAAAGTGCGTGGATCCACCACTTCACCAAAAATACACATGATTTCCACGTGGATTCCACGTGTTGTGCCCACTGGGTAGAGACGAAGCTGTCGAGCCAATATCAACCAGCAAGCCTCCGGAAAGGTGGGCGTGGGGAAGATGGGCTGTGCCTTTGGTTGTCGGGGTGTTTGGACTCGCATTGTATTGCTACATGCACTAGATGGTAGCCTCATACCCTAAACAGGTTGTGGTACAAAAGCCTACGAACGCTCATTTAAAGGATCCGTTTTATATGGAATAAGATGACAACACCAATTACTGATGGAAAAATGCTCGTCAGCGCACTGTACCACGGTGAAGTTGTTTCCGGTATTTCAATAGGTTATGCTAAGCTTGCTAAGATGGCTCTGGGTGGTGGGGTGCCACGTCTTGATTTCACCCCACGCGACCTGGCTATGGCTTTTGCCAATATATCACTAGCTATGGCCACAAAGGATATGCTAATTAAACAAGGAATCTTACCAGTTGATATACTGAAGTAATGGCCACACTCGCGCTGCTTGTTGGAGGCGCTCTTGTTAACGCCCTTGCATTCTCTGGGAGCAACTTTTTATTCTCTAAATTACAAAGCAGCCAAGTGGACGCGGAACGTAAACGCCAAGATATGGAAATCGAGCAGCTTCAATCTGCTCAGGCAGCATGGGCCAAGAAGAGAACTGAGCGTTTAGACTTCATCAATGAGCAACTGCGCCGCCAGGGACATGCCGAGCATACTTTTAGTGATGCGGACGAGGCTATGCGTGAGTCCTCCCTGATTATGAATAAAACCATCGACCCGCTGGGCCCTGTGCCTCAGCTTTCAGACTTCTATGAGCCTTCAGATGGTCAAAAAGGGCGTGAGGTGGCGTTCATTATACTGGGTATGGCTGTGACTGGACTGGTTGCATACAGACTTGCCAAGTAGGTCATTTGGAGACTAGGGCGTTTACTTTGTATGGATCGTCACATGCAGAAGATATTCTATAGTCCTAAGGGCTACTGGAAAGGCATAACAGCTATCAAGAAGCTTCAAACAGAAGCGAGGGTTTCTGAGAAAGTTGCCAGTGGGTGGCTAACAAAGCAAGCTATATGGCAAATCTACCTGCCAGTGCCATAACACATTCCCAGGCCAAAGTTTGATGTCCCTGTCCCTAATGAGGTTCACCAAGCCGATCTCTAATTTTTTCACTCATGACGTTGTGAAGCGCCGGACTTACAAGTATGCCCTAACAGTGGTTGATGTGGCTTTGCGCTACAAAGCGGCTGAACCATTGACTACAAAAGAGGCTCAAGAGGTCGCAGGTGCGCTCGAGAGGATATACAAGGGAGGACCACTGGGGTGGCCCAAACTACTTCAGGTCGACCCTGGACGGGAGTTTATGGGTGCAGCGAATCAGCTGTTAGTAAAACATGGAGTATCAGTCAGGCGTGGCCGTGTGAATATTCATCGAGATCAGGCTATAGTGGAACCCTTTAACTGAACACTGGCTGAGCGACTCTTTGGTCAAGCTGTAGTCTCTGCGATAAATAATGAGGTGACCCGGTTGACTGGAAAAAAACCTTAGGATGCTATAAAGGCAAAACTAGTTGCACACAAGCCCTCTGCAGTCGTACCAGGGCGCCCGCTGGGGGTCAAAGAGCAAAACATTCCCTCTGATGTTGGCGTTCGCTACCTCTACAAGCCTGGTGAGGCAGAGCAAGACCAGCGCCGGCAGGCCACTGACCCTGTGTGGTCACTCAATGTTTACCGGAGTCTGTACTTAACTATTTGTTGGATGGACCGCTCCGTGGCTTTCTAAGGGAGGAGCTGCTTGTTGTGCCGCTTGATACCCAGTTACCACCAGACGGTATTACCTTCAACAAAAGGCAGATAGGTAGTAATGGAAGCAACTGGAGAGTGCCCCTGGATATTACTCGGAAAGAGAGAACCTTGTGACTGGCCCTGTAAGTTTGACTTTTGCGCAATGCACACGTTTAAGATTAAGCGGGGGATCGTAAATCGACTTTGTGTAGAGTGTCAGAAGGGCATTAAAAATAACCTAAAATTATGTATAGATTGTGGATACGAAAGGGTTAACCACAACCTCATGAGGAAGAAGAAGAGGCTTGAGAGCAGGAAGGCCCTGATGTCGACTCACCTTGAGACTGGTATGACTGAGGAAGGCGTGTTAGATAAACCTTCTCGAGCTAGGAAGACCAAGACCCACGTCCGCCGGGTGGTGCCGCTCCCAAACCCCCTCAGGCCAGGAAGACCACTCCTTTACGCTCTCCCCAGGCCACCACCAGTCTCACTATAGCCGGCAAGGTGGATGGCCTCCTGATTGTGGATGAGGAAGAGGTTGAGGGAGAGGTGTCCAACTGTAATACGGGAAGTTCACCATCACCCCTCATTGACCAGTCGTAGGTGGAAGGCGTGGATACACCCTGGGTTGAATACGATACACCCCGTCTGCTGGCGGTCTACGCTGGGTGGTAGGCCTGGGCGCGGCTATGCCCGTAGGCTAGGGTGTGTACGCCACCCGGAGCTATCCATCGCTTTGTATCAAAGGGGGATAGAGACACCTTATTAACGTGCAGCCCATATATCATGTGACCGTCACTTCGAAACATATTCATCCCATGGTGGAAACGCTTCTGGTCGAACAGCGATTCAAGGTAGTGGGCGTGGCGCAGGTGTTTCTTGACCACTACCATTTTTACGCCCTTTGCTTTCTTGATTTCCTCCCGGGTCGATGGAGGATGGAGTACATCTTTGGGTGCTGGCCTACATACTCCCTGATGGGTACACCACCGCACTCGTCCTTCATCTTTCCTAGAACCTCCTTGTTCTCGTTGCTGTGGAGCGTGTGGGCTGGGTCGTAGTTGCTGGTGTCAAATAGGGCGCCGTTTTTTTTTTTATCTCGGCGTAGATGTCTGGTGTGCGGATCTCCAGGAGGGGGGAGTCAGTGTCGGTATAGAGTAGGTTGACCCCGCGGCCGTACTGGGACTTTATGGTGTTGTAGTATAAGTCGTACATGAGGTGCTTGGACAGATCAAGTATGCACATCCCCACGTAGACTGGGCGGTTGAGAACCAGGTGGGCCTTGTGGATGTGGATGGCGGCCAGGTCGTCGTCGAATATTTTCTGCCGGGCGAAGGCGGGGCTGGCGATGAGCTTTCTTAATTTGTTGCTGTCTGCGGCTTGGACCAACTTCACATCAACCTGCTTGCGGAGGTTCTCCCTGGTCTTGCCGAAGACGGAGTTGTTCTTTAGTTTGTATAGGTCCTTCTCGAAGTCGCTGGTTGCGGCCTTGCGAAGATCTGTGTTCTTCCGGATGTAGGGTTCCATTCAGGGGCTTTGGGTGAAGGATAGGGCGCGATGGATCTTGGTCAGCCTCATCCCCAGGGCGAGATACAGTTTGAGGTTCCTGTAATGGAGTACGTACTTCTCCTTATTCCTCAGGTTTGGGACCAGCTTCTCGACCCCGTGGCCACCGTATTCGTTAAGGAGGTTTCTCTGGTAGTCTGAGAGCCACTCGTTCTGGACAAGTAGTCACTCTGGGGCCAGTGGGTAGTCGTTGTGGTCGTCGTGAAGCTCAGCTGGATACTCCAGGTCGACCTAAAAGATGTACCCAGTCTCGGCATCGTCAGGGTGAGTGCGGACTAGTCTGGAGAGCGACTCTGGCCGGTCCACCCACTCAATGTTTGAGGTAGGTAAGACCTGGCTCATTGCCCATCCATAGAGGTTGTTGGCGTCGAGGTACTGGATATAGCTCGTGGGCTTGTCCTGGTCGAAGTCTCCTACGTAGGGATTGTTTGCCTTGGCGTGGCGCCGCGATACCATACTTATTCCTCCACGCAGACCCTTCTCGATGAAGAGGTGTTTGTCGTAGTCGGTGAGGAGC
This sequence comes from Urechis unicinctus, assembly GCA_034190875.2. Lineage (NCBI taxonomy): Eukaryota > Metazoa > Annelida > Polychaeta > Xenopneusta > Urechidae > Urechis > Urechis unicinctus. Next base: position 40,507,583 of record CM067343.1, read on the forward strand.
TGAGTTTGATCTCTGTGCTCTTGAGTAGAGCGTCCCACGAGAGGCCTGGGCTGGAATAGTAGTGGGCTGGGTCCAGGCCATACTGCTTTAGGCTGGTCTTCCGGAAGGTTTCAAACACGTCGGCTAGGAGGAGGACATCTGTCCGGAGGTAGAGGTCGTGGTAGTCGCCCATGTTCTTGCAGCCAAACGTGCTCCAGACCTTTTGCGCGTGGGCGTAGTCTGTGGCTGAAATGCCCTGCTCCGAGAGCTTGCTGTAGAAGTCTTGGATGAGCGGAAGGGGAGAATCAAACTTATCCTAGCTGTCCATGAACTCAAGGGCAAGACTTCCTTGCGTAGGAGTAACCCTCGCTTTGTCTGGTCTGGTTCATACTCTGACGTCACGGTGAAGGCGTCTGGGCTATTGGCTGAGACCAGCTTGTCGAGGGAGGCCAGGAGGAATTGTGCGCTGTCGATGAAGCGGAGCTGTCCGAGGGATAGGGATATGTACTTCTCTATGTTGTTGGGTATAAAGTTGATGTCTCCCTCTACCTTGC
>CM067343.1:40513115-40530615 GCA_034190875.2 Urechis unicinctus
ATTAGGAAATTCTATACAAACTGCATGGGATCTACAGTATCTTGGAAGAGGCCATGGACATATATAATGCAGTATCAAATAGAACGCAGAAAACTGTGTCTGATCCGGATTTTCTTTTCAGAAATAATGCAAGGCTTAAAAGGCTTTAATCCATACCATAACGTACAAACACAAAATACTCCTGCCTCCGTGGATTACGTAAAAAGTGCCATGCAAACGTCATTTCTTACAGATAATCAAATCCTTTAGTTGTAACACCATCTGATCATAGTCAAAGACTTTACATACACACACATAGATACTTAACCGCAAATGGTTACATGTGATGTGCACTTAACTTTGGCGATCAACATTTCCAAATAGTCTCCCGCATTAATTGATATTGTACATATAAACACATGAATATGTAAATAAATAAATATAGATAAATATATATTTATATATTTATATATATATACATAGATATATAAATATATATGTATATATATATACATATATATATACATATATATATATATATATATATATATATATATATATATATATATATATATATATATATATATATATATATATATATATATATATATATATATATATATATAATGTATTATATATATATATATATCAATATACACATAGCATATATATGACATGTCCATAGCAAACACAGGCAACGTCAAAGTTATACAAAATTGGATAAAACAAATTATAACTTCCAAACATAAAACTCGGTTCAGTGACCTTGACTTACTGAATATGAACCGATGGCACGTGAATCATTTTTCAGTGTAAAATTAAAGATAAATTGCGCCTCCTCTGATTAAAACAATGCTATGCATCATTTGTTTTGCCATAAATACAAAGCATCTTTTTTACAACTTATACCGCTACGATGCTAGACAATTCACAAATCATAACATTCGTAGACTTAAACGAATTACAAATACATCCGGACCAATCTGCAACCATAAACTGAAACCACGGTCGTAATTATGCAGACATCAATTATGGCTACGCTATGCGGTCAATATGCATTTTTTTAAATACATTGCCATCGTCATGTGGCGCTACCATAATACCAACATTAGCACGTGGGATTGTACATCCAACATCTCGGGGCTCGGCATTTGGCATCTAAAGTTGAGTCTACCGAGTCAGCAGATTAGTAGAGGCGACCGCGCTCCCCAAATTACAATAACATTCTGTGTGAATTTAAGAGTCAGTATGACATAGGTAGTGTCTTAACATATGTTATCGGGCGGCGGCAAGAGTGATCCCTCTTAGCATAGGTATAATATAAATGCTATATATATATATAATATATATATATATATATATAGAGAGATATATATATATATATATATATATATAATATGTATATATATATATATATATATGAATGTATATATATCTATAGATATCTGAATATATAGATATAGATATAGATGCATATAGAGAGAGATAGAGATATATATAGATATATAGAGAGAGAGATATCAGAGATATATATCTATCTCTATCTCTCTCTATATATCTCTCTCTCTCTCTCTCTCTCTAGATCTCTCTCTCTAGAGAGAGAGATATAGAGATCTCTCTCTCTCTCTCTATCTCTCTCTCCTCTCTCTCTATATCTATCTCTCTCTCTCTCTCTCTCTATCTCTATCTCTCTCTCTCTCTATCTCTCTCTCTCTCTCTCTCTCTCTCTCTATCTATCTATATATCTCTCTCTATCTCTCTATCTCTATCTCTATATATATATATCTATTGTTTCTTTCTTGGCACGTGAACGACGAGCTGCCAGTCGGGAAGCAGACGAATTTTTGTTTTCATTTGTTTCCAGCAGATATTTGTCTGAGTGTTGTAGACTAAATAATGCTTGCTTAATTTCATTTTCGCAGTCTCGAAGAAAACAGTTCTTGGATCCAAAAATTATGTTGTGCGCGTTGGAGCCTGATCTGTGAGTAGTATCTTAACATTGTGTAAATAATTAGCACTGTACTTAAGTGACTTAATGTATCTTACCATGTGTCTGATGTGTATAGTTCTGTAACACTTGCTACAGTGCTCAACGTTAACCTCACTACTCAGGCAATCGGTGCACTCGTTTTAGTAAAGGTTACCAATGGCACCTCATTTGTGTTAAGGTTATAGAACTCAAAGCTGTATCAAATAGCGTAATATGCCTTCAATGCTAATCGGTAATGTCTTGTGTTATCATGCTGATTGTCTTTTGGCACCAATCGTAAATCCATCAAAAAGTTGTAGCACCATATTTACACCATCGATTGAGTTACTCGCCTATAATAGAATCGTTGCCTGTCATGTTTAGAAGTCGGCGTATGGGTTAAAAATGTGTCGTTAACAGCGAGATGGGGGTATGCAATAGGCCCTTTCCGGTGACCCGGAAGTAGTTCTTCCCGTACCCCGTCTTGTTGCTACCCGTAACAAGCTTTTCCTTAGCGACGCTGTATGAACAGTTTGTAGCGTACCGTAAACGATGTTTTGAATCTGCTTTTGCCGAATAGTTAACGATCACATCGAACCAGAATGCCCACGAGACATTGCTGCTGGGGTAGGTGCAACTCAGACAGCCGATATAGAGATCGTTAAAGAATGAATCGCGTGTCTTTCATTCCTTTTCCAAAGCTAGGCTCCAAAGAAATGCAGAGAGTGGGCCAGGGCATGTGGACGGGTAGCCGCGCAAGACGTCTGATTGATATATTTATATCACCGTCGTGCGCGGCTAGCGGACGGGAAAATTTTGGGCCAGAGAAGGTTAATGAGGGCACCTATATCTGTACGAAGCATTTCATCGGGGGAAACGGTCCAACAATTGAGCATCCTAACCCAATACCTGTTACTTTCCAATCAGAAACTGAACTTCAGCGTTTCATGCGAAAAAACAAAAGCCTGCACCTTAAGAAACATCCTGTGTTGACCCCCCCCCATGCCAAAGCAGCACAAACCTGGTGTGTGTAGCAAGAACCAAGTAAATATATTGAAACATAAACAGGTTCTCAAGACTCGAATATATGTTTGTGTTAAAAGTATTATTTTTTTTCTTAACTGCAGTTAAGAAAAAAATAGTTCATATCTATTTGTTGAAGACCAGTTTTTATTTTTCCCCAGAATATAACAAGACAGTTCCTTGCCAAGTCTACAAAACACTGATTGATTTTACAATAAAGAATAATTAACGCACTTCCATTGCATTTAAACGAGTACCATTTATTTATAAACATTATGGCTATTATGAACGAGAACATGAAAAGAAATATAATCAATTAAAACAAACTATACATCAAAACAATAATGCACAGAAAAAATAAAAACACTATTGCCGTGCCAACTTGATAATTTCTGGAAAGAGAAATGATGAAAAGATAAATGCGACACATTACACACAATTTCTGCAAACTTTTCTTCACCAAAGGGTACAACACAATGTCACAATTATGTACACCATAAATTTCCATCTGTCTCTGCTCTTGAGTGTAATAAGCACTGTTGTGCTTGAGGTGAAGAAGCTGAGCATCTTTCAATTAACCGTAGTGTATAAAGAAAAGGCACATTTCTCTTTCTTGGAACCCAATCGAGAGCTGGAGTGGTTACGGGTTAATTGTTTCCCATTATTTTAGAAATGAGCACAGACGCATCAGTATCGGGATTGTTCATGATGGTTGGAACACCGAGGCTGTGATTCGTCCTAGCCTCATTGCATGCCAGGCTGAGTTATTGGCTTGCCCTTTAGTATCTTTTGTGTGCCAGGCCCTGTAGCTGGTACTCTGAGGTGGGCAACCTGTCACTTGGATGACGAGGGTCAAAGGCATCAACTTGTTTACCAAGTGATGACTCTAGTGTGGTTCTATACCAAGAACAGATACAAAAATGATAGTAGAAATTACTCATGGACTTAATAATCCTAACTGACAACTTTAGCCTTGGGATAAATACAGCTAATGTTATCTCATATGAACCAAAATATTTGTCTCACCTCGCACTTCTAATTGCCATATCCTGTACAGGCACAGGACAGTCATGCTGTCTTGCACGTCTCTGCTGGAGTACATGGCCATCAGCAAAAAATCTATAGTCTTCGTAAGACTTGTAGCTCTTCACTTTCCTTTTGTCGAAGTCAGAGCGAGATGCTATCAAATAGTTGAAAATATCGTAGAGAGTAATCTCCGGATTACGACAGAAAAGTCAGCGGCGAACTGAAAACTAGACTCCGAGCACGGGGGCACTACCAATTTCGCACGACTAAAGTCAGGATCACAAGTCAAATTAAGTCCAAGTTTAACTCGATCTTGACGTCGATAATCCGTCGTTGTAACCCCTCTATCCTTCCAAAAACTCCGCAGTTGTTCGACTTTCCAACGCGAAAAATCTGTTTTGTGCGCCATTGTTGTGAACATGAACCTCTTTGTTTGTACCGAGGTGACGTGCCTGGTTACGTCAGGCGCGCTGATGCGCATGCGTGCATGCGTAATTTGGGTTACCGGGAAATTGATTATTGTCTATTATATATATAGGATATATATATATATATATAGATATATATATATATAGAGATATATATATAGAGATATATATAGATAGATAGAGATATATAGATATAGATATCTATATATATAGAGATCTAGATAGAGAGAGGGAGAGATATCTAAGAGGAAGAGAGAGAGAGAGATCTAGAGAGAGAGAGATAAGAGAGAGATAGAAATCTCTCTCTCTCTCTCCCTATAGATAGAGACATCTATATATCTCTATATCTCTCTATCCCTATATCTCTCCCTCTCCTCTCTATCTGTCTCTCTATAATATCTATATATATATATATATGTATATATATAAACATATATAAAATATATATATACATATATGTATATATATGTGTATTATATATGTATATATATATATATATATATATCTATATATATATATATATATATATATATATATATATATATTTATATATGAGCGGATATGCATTTCTACCCTCCATGGTTCTCGAACTATCCTCAATGCTACCATTTACCTAGAGTAGCATATTCTCAGCGAAACGATAGTTCACCTCAAAATAGACCAATAAAACCTTTTATCGCCTAGTGGCTGCCAGGATCATGTGAGACATGATGCAAATCGCAATCTTGTCCTACCAGAGAAGCCAAAAGAAGAAAGAGACTCATCTCCAAACTTTCACAAGCATTTCATACCGAATTGGAACTTCAAGTCATATTTGCCACATTAGAGTTTATACTCGTGTACGTTTCCGAGCAACCTGGCATCAGGATATATTGTCGCTGCTGATTGTAACCAGTTGACATCAAAGTCTGCCATAGTCCACCTCACGCAGGATTCATGCCTTGTGATGTGATCATCGACAGATCCCAAATGGGAAAGACTAAAAGCCGACCAATTTCGATATCCTTTCATCCGCAGCAGCCATTTTCAAATGATTGGATTCACATGATGTTTACTAGATGTGAGATACCCGGTGGGATATTGGTGCTCGTACCCAATGATCGGGAACGTAATAGCGTTCTACATTACGTCGTATGTGTCTGAACAAGAGGTTAAAAGGAGAAACAGCCCCATCCCGTGCGTTGCGTTACAATGCGCTGTAAATATGTCATTTGCGATGAGTAATTAACTTCCGCACCATCTGATAAAAGTCAAAGCGTTTGGACACACGCACATAGCTACACAAAAGCATGTGTTGGCCTCAATTTTGAAGCAATGACGAGCTTTTAAGCTCCTATTCCACATCTTTAGCAGCAATATAGATATTTGACGATCAACGATAAATTACATTTCCACATTGCCATTAGGCCGTTACAGAAAATTCCATAACGCTAATTGGTGTGTTTGATGCATCTGCAATGACTCCATGCATATACACAATGGAGGCTGCTCTGTGGAGAATAAACAAGGATAAACGCCCTTATATAATGAACAATAATGACGATTGAATGTAATTATATGCTCCAGCAGGGATGCTTTGGAATTTTCCCCTGATGATCAAGAGATCCTTTACAATTTTGCGTTGGTGAGAACAGGTTTTCGTAAGCGTACATCTACCCTCTGCCCCCAGTACATTGACAAATTCAATTGTGGCCAAGGCAGCTACACAATGATCACAACACCTCCGATGTTCGTGGTATGAATTCATGCATGATTTATAACCGGTATATATATATATATCTATATATATATATATATATATATATATATAGATATATATCTATAGCTATATCAAGCAAGATATCTCATACATAATTTCATTTCATTTCATATTTCATATCAATAACTGAGTGTGCTATATTTAGCTTAGATGACTTGAGGAAGGATGACCTAAAAATATGTTTGGTATAATGACAGAAAAAGTAGCTTATAAGTTCAAATTTGAGCATTTTGGAAAACATGAAAAACCGAGTACCGTTTATTTGTATACATGTTTTGTCATATGACTACCGGGGATGCTATATCTGATGAAAATTGAATCTACATGAGCCCCATATTCACACTGTTCTCACATGAGTTAACTTGCATATACCAAATTAGCAACATAACCAATGTTATGCAGGCCTTTGGAAGTTCTCCTTTTCGCGTCGTTGAGTATCGCGAGATGTCCTTGAGTATAGTATGAGAAACTAAAGGAAGAATATGTGATCCCTTGTGAGACTTGTGCAGCGTTTCGGTGAATAGTGTACACAGAGACCTAAATTATGCGTTGGTTTTGATCCCAAAAAGAGTTGTTTGATATTTGCAATTCTAGTATCATAAATATGTTTAGGCCCATTGTGATGACCATTACTGGCGAGATCGGAACTCGCCCTTGGAGCTCTCATACCAACTCACGTCTTAAGATTCGCATTATGATACCAAAGACTGATCATAATGCGTGATCATAGCGTGCACAAGGCAACAACCACTACAGCGTATTGCAATCATATGTATATATCAGTCACTCAAATACAGAAAGCGATGGTTTGTATTAAGCACGAATTCGAATATTGTAAGAAGCGTAGCATAAATGCAAAGAAGACGAGGGGATGATTTATGATGAGACAAAAATAAGAAACATTAAAATAATTCCAGCTGTTCGTTTAGATCGGCGAAATCAAATTGATCACTGCGCAAATATACCAGCAATATCATTTACCTGATGCTGTTCTGTTTAATGCAAGCCATTACCCTTGGATCAAGTTATCAATATGATTGACACCCATCTCTTTAAAACAGTAATTCACAGTATTGTGATTAAGCAATCCATGGCAGGCAAAAGCGGCTATCCTCGGACCAAGAGGAGATTGATTGTTTGCCGACTCCTATCTTCATATGTTTCAGAATATAGGGTCATTCTATGACATCTTCCTATTACTTGAAGTGACGCATGAGTGAGCGCGCCCTTGCTTGGGGAGCCCCAAAGCTATCTATACACGCTCTCACACCAAAGAGCTTACTCCTCTTTGCTCACACTCTTACACTCAGTGAATGTGTCAGGATCACGTCTCTCTAAGCTCGGGCGTGCTTCTCAAATGAGCCACTACTAAGAGTTGACACAAATGTGGACTATTCTTTTCATGCGAAAAATCTATTTTGTTAAGCTGCCAACTCTCTCAACACGAGTCATTCCCTGAGTCATGTAATGTAAAGACTGTCATAAATAGGCATGCAGCGGGGTTTGGTTGGAGTGGGCCATGTGGTGGATACAGGTTATTCGGTCAATACGTAACAAACGAGAACAAAATTTGAGCTATTGAGACCGTTTAAGGGGATGTGTATGGCTCAACAGTTTTAGTGCAGACTGTACAATTCAATCAAACGAGTATGTGTTTCACTGCACCGCAGTTTTTGTCTCTCGATTAGTTAAGCATAATATTTGTCACTAAAAAATAACACCTGATTGCTGTTAGAATGAAACGTTTATGAGCAACCAAATGACAGCTATTCCATATGAGTTAGAGATACATGCTACTTTCAAACCCATGCTTGAATGTTCGCAATCTTTCATTATATCGTCAATATTAATGTTTCAATATGTGAGTATGTTCGTTGGTTCTTATCTGGCTATATTTGTCATCGATCTGTAAAGCAAATATCCACATCCCGGCCCTTTTAGCCGTTGCATAAGCAATTATATGTTTCTGAGCACCTCAAATGCGATATGTAACTAAGATCTGTGCTGCCTCGAAATTGTTTTGAATCAAACAGAAGGAGATCAAGGAGTAGTTATTTTACCGCTTATGCCTCCTGCTATCGAGCATGGCTTTGGTGACTCGAACGAAGATACTATATAATCTTCATACGGAAAATGGATAGGCACTCGTAACGACGGATGTGTTTATGTTAAAACTGCGTCATTATATCGCGCTTATCATACGCTAGAGGCGATACAATAAAATTACGCTCCTTTCTCGTTTAATCTCGTTAAGGCAACGACTCATGAGTGTAAAATGCTCACACTGTAAAGCAGTTGATGTAGTGTGTCTAATACTAGAAGATTCACATGTAAGACTCACTTCAGTTTGTCTCTGCCACAATGACATACTGCAGTCAATACATTGAGCCGACGAGGTGTTGCTAACTTTGATACGCGTTAAGTAAACCTTTGAGTGCTGCTAACTTGACCAGCTTGACTGAGCCTATATGTTGCTCACTAGGTTGTTAATAGACTCACTAGGCTGTTCTGTGACTCACCAGGCTGTTATGTGTGTTCACGTATCTTTGTATTTTGCATTCCGAGCTTTTTCGTATTCTAATGCAGATGATACAGATGATCATAGAACGAGAGCTGCTAATATCGCAAGGGATATGTTTGCAACAAATAAACTAGGCTAGTATGTAGCTTATGCTAGTTGTCTTCATAACAATATCTTAACATGCATCACACTCAATAAATATTACAGTACGAGCAATATCTGCTATTTCTGCATGATTGGAGGATAAATAGTTGAATTAAGAGCTATTGCTGTTTATATGTATAAGGTACTCAAATTAAAATAGAATTCTGCGGCTGTTCAAGTTAGAAGACTGAAGAATCTCGAACCCACCCTGTTGTCATCATGAATGCATGAATTTTATGACATCGAACCAAAAGATATTAGACAGTTGATATCCTCTTGTAATCTCTCGTCCGAATGGGGGGTACGACGAAAATAATTATTCAAAGTTCTATGTTTGGGGGTTCATGTCTATATCGATCCCATTGAATCAATCTGTCGCCAATTATCGGCAGGGTCGGTTATTTAATGAAGCAAATTTGCCGCTACTGTTCAAAGGGTCCAGAGTGGTATGCACCTACGGTACACTTGGCCTACCATACACTGAATCAAATCTTCCGCCATTTTTCTTCTTCAGACCATCAAACGTGAATCTTTGTTTGCTCTTTGTCAAGCGTAAATTAAATATGCGCATCTCAGAAATTTCGCCGTTTTATGTAATCATTGGCAGTCCCAAATGGGGGAGGTACAGATGCAGGCCAATTTTGTTTCCTTTTAAATTGCTGCAGACATTCAAAAAATGGTGTAGCTCAAATGATGTATTTCGTGGACTGCTTCCACTGGGATAATGTTTCCAATAGATCTAGCCGAAATGACGCATGTGATTATTGATCTAAACATTAAAGAGAGAATATAAAAAAGACACGGTGGCTCAAAAGCAACGACCAACACAATGCAAGACACACATAGTCCCAACTTGACGGCAACATTTATTTGTCCTCTTTTATCAAGACAAAATGTGTTGTAATTCACAATTGGTGTCATAAAGTTGGCTTGAAAAAAGTCAACGAGCTGACTGATTGCGTGGAAACATTCATCTAAGTAGGGATATCGAATGGGGCATTTATCTCTCACGAGTTGCGTTCTTGATTGGTTGCGTTTTTACACGCTGCGTCTTGATATGGTTTCGATATGAAACAATTTGTCGCAAAAAGGCCACAGTTCAACGAACATGAGCAGTACTCGAAATAGCCCAAATGATCTCCACCAATGTCACCAGTGGATCATCGATTAGATTGTGTCTTGCCATGATGAATAACAGGTGTCACGTTTTGTAAGCGCCAGGGATCCAAAGTCATAGCATTATCCCTTACCCTACATGTTGCTTAATGGTCCTTTATGAATCACAGGCTGATCGTTAATGATGATTAAACATCTAAGTTTCGTAGGCACATTTACTGTATATTTGATCACTTGTAATTGATCGAGAAGAATGCCCGTAGGTGTTGTTGGTTGCATTTCAATAATGCACGAAACGTGGACGGCACAATTCATGTCGATGTTACCCACAATTCATCTTAATATTATCGCGATAAATGCAAACTCGGTTTGAAGGCTGCTATATTATTCACCGCAACAGCAATACGGCATGACGGTTACTTTGCTGTTGATGGACGTGGAGACGGCGGTATCATTATGGAAATGTCGTTGTTCCTTTATACATCCTAGACAGGATAAAATGTTATAAACGTGTCTGGACAAGATTGTTTCTGTATCAATGTTAAAATGTGTGTCCGATGGCTGTGGGACGCATTTGCAGAGACGTACGGATGAATGTGGTTCGTTTGAGCGCAATGGACCCCTTTTATTGGAGAGCCATGTTGGTGATCGTGTCTCTTTTGGTGATATTTGCTGATTGCTTTATATGTCAATCTGCCTCATTACCTTCTTTTTCCAAAGATTTGAACATTTCTGAACGCCTCGTATTGGATATTGGAGCATATACTAGAAGCATTGTCGAAAATCTCCAGAGGATGTTGGACATTGATAGAGTTATAATAGTGTGCGACGCTCATTCTGGTAAATGTTTTCACTTTTTCAGTCAGTTATCAACCGTAGATTCTGTTATAGACAAATAATGAAAGTAAATCTAAAGTACAGAGATAGTTACATTATAGTTTGCGTTTTTGTGTGTGAAGCACTTTGTACCGAAGATGGATATCTGACAAAAGATAACTCTTCGCCGGTTACTGTAGAGTCATACACATTCCCAAGCACTCATTTTCCCACAGCACTCCATCTTCTACACACGATTGCAAAGCCAGAGACTGCTAACGTATTCCTCATCTGTGATTTATCATGCATTCAAAAGATCTTTCAACAGGTTTTTGTCTATACCCATGGTTCCATAATATATTACATCGTGCTGCGTGAAAATATTTGTAGCATCCACGAGAATTGATTGCCTTTGTTGTAAATAGACTAAATGAGAATTTTTTCTAGTTCGTAGTAGGTGCAACGGAGCAAGTATTGTTTAAATTGGGCGAAGTTTATACGATAATAGCCGTCAATGATGGAATTACGCCTGCATAGTTACTTGTTTGTATGATAATTCGAAGGTGAAGAGGTACGATGTTGATGGGGTATTGAACATGTACCTGACGCTGTTCTACAAATGGGTGATCATCACGGAAGAACACATGCTGAATAATATCTCGACATACATTGGTGATGTACTTCATGTTGCAGCCATTGCTTTACCGGTAACAATAATGTGTTTCTAACATAAATGATATTACAGCCCAAGTAATTTCAGAATGTTATGTGTTCATGGATAATCATTATTGCATTAATGTCAGTAGTTACAATATATTTTTAATATATGCTGCAGTCCAACATTCGTGAGCAAAATACCTTCAGAACATTCGCCCTAGTGCGTCATCCAACAAGCAACACATTTCAACAAGTCAAAGATCTTCGTGGATTCAATGATCTATACCCCCAGGCTAAATACAAACTAAATCGACGAAATATTCGGGTTACCACAATAAGTGTGCGTATTAGTGATATCTGAGTGAAGAAGCCGCTTAGTCATACTGGAGTTGCTTAAAGATGTGCGATTTTCGTATATTTTCTTATTATGATATGTGTTCTAGTGGGCACCATTCATATGGAACACCTCTAGTGATGACACGCCATATGAAGGCATTGTCGCCGAGATTATTGAAGCTATGGCATCGTCAATGAATTTCACGTAACGATCAATTATATTATATTCATTATGATAGCATAAACTTCATGAGATTCCATATATATCTATTTTTGTTGATGCTTTCAGTTACTCGTTCACAGAATCAGCAGACGGTGTGTTTGGCTCTTTGAATGAAACAACTGGCAATTGGTCGGGATTGGTAGAAAGTCTTATAAGCAAGGTATCATTGTTTGCTGCTATCTATTATATCAATCACACAATTGGGGCCGCATTCTGTGCGATTCATATTGCACTGAAAAAGGACCGACTTTGTTCACAGAAAACCGATATTGTGGCAACTGCCTTCACTATTACGAAATCTCGCAGTCAAGTGATTGACTTTGTGACGATACCTTTTTTCATCGACGTTTTATCATTCGCCTACAAACTACCAAACGCGACGTCTGGTTTGCTGTACATAAAACCTTTCCATGCAAACGTGTGGCTATGCATTTTCTTTGCGGTTGCTATCGTTACCTATTTTATCCGGCTGATCATAGTTCTTGAAACTTGCACAGGAACGATCGAAACTATATCACAGAAGCCAACACATATACTGTGGTTTGTTATAAGCTGCTTGCTCTCTCAAGGTAGGGTCATTTAACGCTAATTAGTTCATCTTAGGTTAAATTAAATCTCTGAGAGTACACAGAAACTGGCCTACCAATAATTTTGCCAACTGGTATGATGACATTTACAAAAACCAATGAACTATTTGTGCACGTGTATTTTACCTCACAGGAAATACAACATTACCAAGCTATCTTCCGGTTCGTGTAGTAGTGGCATCTTGGTGGTGCGTATGCATAGTTCTAGTGTCGACGTACAGCGGTAACTTAACAGCGTCGCTCGTGGTGAAGAGGAAAAATATGCCTCTGAATTCCTTTCAGGATATAGCTGATCAAGACAGATATTCTATTGGCGTTCTAGCCCAGACGTCAGAGTATATGTGGCTCAAGGTTAGAATTACACACCCCATTTTCCAAGTGTTATGCATGCTTTGATTTCCTTGCAATGCTGTTCGATTGGTGTAATATTTTGGTTCCCGGACTGGTTAAGTCACTTTAAGTTGCCAGTTGTGAAACACATGCAACGCATCCACCACGTCATCACATATACATATTATATATATATATTTATATATATCTATGTGTATTTATGTATGCATATCTTGTATATATCTACTCACATATATATTTACATATATATGCCTTATTTATTCGCATATATACATCATTTTATATAAATATATATACATATATATATTGCTTTATATATACAAACATATACATATAAAGTATATACATACATAAATATAAATATATATATTTATATATATATATATGTACATTCATATGCATGAATAGAGCATTTATTAGCAAATCGAACTTAACAAAAATATATATATGCATTTACATATATACATTATATATCTGTGCATATATACATATAAATTTATTAATATATGTATACATATATATCTATATATATTCATGTAGTGATAAATAATCATTAATCTGCGAATAGATATATAGGTTTATATTCATATATATTTATATATATAGATGTGTATTTACATATATGTATTATAAATATATATAAATATATATAAATATATATACGTATATGTATACATATATATGAATAATCATTTATACGTTTATTCAACTGTGTATATGTCTGTGTATATTTCTTATATATATATATATGTACATATATATCGTTATATACGTTTTTGTATATATTTGTGTATTATGTATATATATATATATATATCTATATATATGTTTTAATATGTAATACATATATGTAAATGAACATATATATACATATATATTTATATATGTGTATATATATGCGCTATATATATTTTTTATAGATATGTATATATATATATACATATATGTATATTGATATATTTTTATTTATATATGTATGTATTATTTCATTGACCTCCAGTATATATCGATTTAATGGCAAGCATGAATAGTAACTCGATTACTCGGTGTTAAAATGGTTCAATTCTGCAGGTTGTGGTATAGATGACTGGTTTTGCAGGACTCGACAAATGAACCATTCAAAACAATTGCCGATAAGATGAGAAAGCAGTCCCAAATTTACCCGGATATTTACAGTGCTGACTTTAACCATGCAAAGGACCGTGTGAAAGAGGGTAACTTTGTGTTTATTACTAATGTTATGTCGCTTAGAGTAATTCAAAACGAGGACTGTGGAGTCGTTATAAGTCGCGAAACAAGAGGAGGAATCAACCCATTTAGCATTGGCCTACAGAAAGATTCTCCACTAACGGCAATGGCAACTAAAATGTGAGTGGATGCCTTTACAAATCATTTTCATAATTTACCTTTCATTTATAATACATACCAGAGCTCATTCTGAAATGTTGTTTTTATGCTGCAGTATGATCAACTTGCATGACACAGGGATGGTTTATCAATGGAGTAAAGATTGGCTAAACAATGAATGCCATGTCCAAGACAACCGAAATACTGCAATTCGTATTGAACACATATACAGTACATTTATTTTATTAGCCGCTGGTGTTGGATTAGCTTGCTTTATGTTAGTCATGGAGAATATATTAAAAACAGGTGATAAATAATCCAGCATATGCCTGTTTGGTGAAACATCAAAGCCGGACCTTTAGGCAGACTGAAATCCTGTATTATACAAGCTGCTACGAAGAAAATGGATAACACTGCATTCGTATCGTAGATAACTACCAATGTACAGAACATTATTTTCATTTTAGGGTTATGATCGTTATGTTATTCATTAAGATATTGCTTACCAGTTAAGCTTCTTTTATGTCATCCCATGATTGATTGTTGTATTATACACTATATTTATCATTCTTGATATATCCGAGTATTGCTAGGGGTACAGAGTCATTAAAAGTTAATACAAACTAAAAACCATGTGGTATTCGATAAACAGAATTTTAGACCCGAGGTAACTAACGATTATGAATGATTTATTATTGCTCGCAACATGCACTGAAACTAAATTCAATGTATAGAAATATTGCTTCCATACCTTTGTCTTTATCAATGTTAATTATATTATCATAATAGAAATGTATTGTATACCCAAGTGTTTATGTGCTACCATTTTTGTAACAGTTTAATGCAATTGAAATACTCTAAGCTTTATCACAGTTCCATAACATATACGCCATTTCTGATCGTGTGACCTAAATATATTTCCATATAAAAAGAGATCAGCTGCCTGTGTTTCATGCACAGCCATTTCAAACATCACTTTCAAACAACTACTTGATATTTATCTGCAATTTGTATTTGCTGTAACAACTTTCGAATATGCCTTTAATCGTGAATTTGAATATGAGCAAATATTTACAGGATAATGCCGCCTGGAATTACGTCGTGTCGTGTTTTCCACGTATACCTCTAGCCAGTCTGATTCAACGTTTGTCACAGTCGAAGGAGTGCGGTAATCATGCCGATTCGTTTGATCCAAGACAACTTTCAAATGGGCCTTGATGGGAAATTGAGAGTGTGGTAAATAGCTGATAAAGGATAGTTTCCATAATCTGCAGCTGACATTTGCATAAATCAGAGGCTCAAATAATATCTACCTGTACTGTTCCCAAGAGGATGTTATGTCAGCAACTAAGTGCTATACTCCAGTTCATAATGTGCTATGTCTGGCGAAATGCACCACTAAAAAACAAACGGGCATGGTATTATGCCATGGCGAAAAAACATTTACTAACTGATTTCCCACTACTTTGGAAATGATATCCATGGAATCGAGTCCAATTCGTAATCCTGCATAACGTCTTTGACTGATTGTTTATTTGTGGTGGTACTTACAATCATATACCATATACGGCTCGTGATTGGCGCTGCCGGGCATATTGCACTAAAGTTTATACGATAAAAACGGATAACGATGGAATTGCGCCGGCGAAGTTACTTGACCCGGTGGCAACTTTACCGATGATGTGGTGTTTCCTATATTAAAAACAAAATACAATCGAGTCATTTTAGCAACTGGAAAAAACAGGATATAACCTAACACCAAACTAAAGTATTTAATACTAACACAATTGTAGGAAAGTTGCTTTCGTTGTCGTTTTCAGTGTCAGAGGGCAACTGATCGTTATGGTGATGAAATACGCACCAATCAGTTTCTTATTCTTAAGGCCAACACCGCCATATCAAGGGCCAGGTATTGTTCTAACAACTTAGTTGATGGCACTGGTACTGACCTGATGCTTACGACCCTCCGATGGTGACGAATGAGGACGAAACACGGTAGTAGAGGCCAAAAAGGGTACATTTATCATCGTTCGAAAGTTGTGCCGGAAGTTGTTGATATGCCGAGAATGGCTTTGTGTTGTAGTTCAGGAGATGTGTTCTATTGCATGGCTTTAGACTGACTACCTCCGTCGGTCGACCTGAGGGGCCGGTCGGCGTACGTTTAGGGGTGGCTTTAATTGGTTGGTCAATGAAGACACATGGATTGCTTATTTAGGCTGCAGTACAGCCGCCTTAATGTTAGCATATTACTCTACAACATCTCCCTCTCCTTTAAGATGGATGAATATCCACAAAAAGGTATACAAATTAATACTACTATATTGAACAGTTACTAAAAGTTAGGAATTAAACTTAAGAATTTCTTAGCAAGAGTTATGGTTATATTAATTTATTTTCAGCATTGCATTCATTATTACATCATAATAGGATGATAATGATTTACTTTAAATTGTTTGATTTAAGTTTACTAAAGAAAAGAACAATTACAAACTATAACTATTTTGCAACTTACTGTTACTAAAATAGGCACCACGTACAACGTTTTAAGTGTTATTTATTCAATAAATTAACTTTATAATAATTATACACAATGTGCGTTATTGATTTCACTTTTACCCATTTAATATTTACACATTTAATGATATATTTAACTATATGATATTGATGGAGCATTCCCGAAATTGTAATGATAAACGACATTATAGTAAATTAACTAATTAAGAATTGTATTATCACTTTTATGTAACTGTTATCCATTTAGGTTTTCAAATATTATCATTGTAGAATATCATCAATTCAAAACATCAAATAACTCCCTACTGTGGTTTAATTTACTATCAGTGGGGAACAGAAGCCACTGAAGGCATGCGGAAATGCCAGTATACAAATCAAGAATAGTGATCAATTACAACTGTAATATACGCATCTCCTGTAACAGTTTTGGTCAAAGGGCCGATGTTGTCCAGTACTATTCACATACTATTTCACATCTCTGTTCATACTCGGCCACGAAAACCGCAGTTTAAGCGCCATTAACATCTTCATAATGCCTTCATGATCAGCAAGCGCCGAATCATGGCAATTAGTAAGTACTGTATGTCGAAGCGATTCGGGTTCAACCAACGTGAGAGAATAATCACCCGATTCAGACACCAGGGGTTTAAAATTATGGTACAACATTCCATTATCCACTATGTAGTCATTTTCTCTTACTTGTT
>CM067343.1:40535615-40568115 GCA_034190875.2 Urechis unicinctus
TCCCGGTGGTAATCGATCCTCTAAAGGATGCATGAACCTGGATTCAATGGGCAATTATTTGATACATTGCCCCAACTGTTGTTGATTGAGTACACCGTTAAAGAAGTCTATCGTAACTTAATTGGCCAAGTAGGCAACGCTACCTACCGTTGCACCGTTGATTTGTGCGTGTGTTCTTTCGTTTCCTAACATCAATGACATTTACGACAATTGATCTAATGCCTACACAAGTTACAAGGCATTAGGAGTCGTTAAATGTCAGTGGAGCAACCATCCCTTATGGATAAAAGTGGCAGTTTCAATTAGTTACATAATTGATTTATTTCGCATTTGTTGGTGTTAGTATAACACACACTGAAGACGACGTTCGTTAATTTTACCACATTATGTATCGCAACCCTAGTTACAAGCAAGGGTACTTACATTGGACCGCAATGGATGGAGATGACACTGTGTAACATAATGTCTGAAAGCATTCATCACCCACCGCCATACAGTGTTGAGAATGGGCAGGGTAAACTCTCGTAAATATTGATCGTTCCGACAGCTTATTGCAGGACCGTCTCGAGAGGCGCACCCATTACCGTGTCAGCTTGTGAGAAGAATCCGTGAGGCTGCAACATTCCCTTCATTCTACAGTAATGGATATATATATTTGTATCTATCAGTCATATGTATTATCTACGCTTGATGTCAATCAGAGACATCAAACTTTAATGACGATAATGTCAATATATCGAGATAAAATCACAATCTGTCCCATTAATTAAAACATCCAGAACATGTTTGATATAATTAATATCATTGTGGTGTGCGGTATTCGATCATGTGTATTAGTACTATGGTGAACCACCACCTTTTAATTGAGCGAAAATACCGAGACAATGCAATTATTCTAATTATTAACAATAATGCCTCCATGAACATATTGCTCTAAGCTGAGGAATAATTGAATGGGAAAAAGATTTAGATATACATAGCATAACAGCTATAACGATACGTGGATGCCCCATGCGATGCACGAATACTTTCATATTGAGATAATGTTTTTGTTAGCATGAAGCAAACATTAGTTCACAGAGCATTGGTACAACAAACCAAACACGGTTCCCGACAGCGCTGCATCTCCTTCAACAGATAGCGGAATGACACTTTTGCTACTAAATGTGAGATTATTCACCCTAGCATGTTTGAAGTTGAGGAATAGGTTAGCATTTAAAACTATTCTATATGAATATCATTGTTCAGTGCTCAATCAAAACGTCATATTTGCTTTGCAGAATTCCACAACAGATCCTTTCAATATTATTGCAAGGAAAATGAGGACGCAATTGAAATATGACCCGGATATTTACATATATATATATATATATATATATATATATATATATATATATATATATATATATAAATATATATATTTATATATATATATATATATATATATATATATATATATATATATATATATATATATATATATATATAAATATATATATATATTTATGTAAATATATATATGTATATATACATATATTTATTTATATATGTATATATTTATAGTCTAGAACTACAGCAAATTTAGATGGAATTAAAACTTGCATTATTACAACCCGACTCTGATTGATATTGATCAATATTTGATTTAAATATGATTTAATCAGCGGGACTTACAATTTAGTTAATCCAGTTTGGTACAAAATAATAATGGTAATATATGGGTGTTACGTCACTTTCCACAACGAGATTATATCACGACGGTGATGAATGATGATGATGACGATGCTAGGACAGCTCTTTTTGAGTTCCTGTACCCACTTGGCCCTAACCTGTTACCCAAAGCATGCGACGAAACCCGCTCCACTGGGACAGAGGTCCAGCACGGTACCATTGAGTTACCGGGACCGCCATTTAACGGGATCATCGGAGTCACGGGGAACCAGTCAGATTTTTACACCTTGGTATCGAACTCGGTTATTGCATCAATCCAAGAATTATCACCTCATGCTTGATATAAGTGATATGAATCTGTAACGAGACACAAATTATAATTTATCTCCCCCCTCACAAGCCATTCATTGTGTTTATACCGTGCAATATTAATGTCGTGCTGTAACATCCGTCGTTTTGAAATAAGCGTTTTGCTCAATGCTGCATTAACGTCTCGACACTATCCGACTCACATAACTATCGGCAGAGACAGACAAAAAAGTACACACATACAACAACATCCACTCACACACACACACGCACACACACCCACAAATATATATATATATATATATATATATATATATATATATATATATATATATATATATATATATATATATATATATATTATTAATATACATATTTATATATGTTTAAATATGTATACATGCATATTCATATATATATATAATATATATATATATATATATATATATATATATATATATATATATATATATATATGTATAAATTATTTTCTATCGTTTGATAAAGTGGGCGATATGAAATATAATGGGACAGTCCACGTTTTCGTATCTTTGCGCCCACTTGGACGTGCAGTAACTCACAGTAACTTTCATATCATAAGGACACCCATATTCTTCAACCACATGATGGATACATAATGAAATGTCTTCATGTATTCATTGTTTTCGAACATTGTTTTAGTAGCACTGTGTGATTCAAACGATATATATATATATATATATATATATATATATTAACAAATATGTCGTCAACAGTGAGATGTCGATATGCAATTGTCTATTATTGATTCATATATATACCGGAGCAGATTTCTATAACTGCCCTCCACAGTTCTCAACTTATCCTTAATGCGACAATCAGACAAGAGTAGCATATTCTCGGCGAAACGATAATTCACCTCAAACATAGACCAGTATACCCATTATCGCACATTCTCTGCCACGATCATGTAAGACATTATGCGAATCACATTCGTGTCCCACCGAGAAGCCAAAACCAGGGGTTTAAAATTATGGTACAACATTCCATTATCCAATATGTAGTCATTTTCTCTTACTTGTTGCGGGGAAAATATCGTAACACGTAAATAAACCATTTGAACTAACCTGAGCTTTTCGTTTTGCTTCAACAGTTAGGTCGGCTGCTTGATGGCTCAACATACGCCTTGTTTCAACGCTAAGTTCGCTGAGATTTGCTTGGCTATCTGGTACTCACCTTTGGGTGTTCCCTGTGGTTGAACTAGGTGGTAGCTGTTCATTACTTCAGGGGCTACACTTACGTCTGGGGATGGCGATTTAGCGGTCTAATGGTCACCGGGCAAGTACTCACCTGAGATTCGCTTGTGATCATTGCTAATTATAGGAATGTATCAATATCATCGTCATCATCATCATTTCAGAAATGCGATATTACATATCCACCGAGGGTCCCAGTAGATGAATTGAATTGATGTCTGCAGTCTGGTTGGCGAATTTGATGAAACCTCTGTTTACATTGGAGCATGTCAAACCGGCAAAACACACAAGGTTGTTTCTTAATTGGTGGCAGAGATACTGGCACAAAAATGAATGCCTAATACATGACGAAGGTGGGCGATGAAACTATAATATGCATAATGCATCAGTGTTGCCAGGCATTATTTGTGAAATTCAGTACTGCTTTGTAACACTGATCCGTTAGCTAATATTGATATTGCAACCAGAGGATGAATTCATACCACACAGTCCAAAGCAGCTAGTTAATCCAAAAGCATAATGTATCATGATGTGGAACAAGTGATGGGTACGCAGAACGTCAGATACCATCACAGAGCTAAGCTATTGACATTCTTCTTTGTCAGAAATCTACAGTAAGCATTTATTTCCTAAGAATGGAAACGCTAAAAATAATTATAAAAATTTCCTGAGCGCGTCATCTGAGATATTTGTTGTGATATAGGTGTAGGCGGTGCTGCTTCATGGCAATCGATAAAGCTGCCTATACCCTCAGTTCAAAATACGTACCCACTCGATTGAACTGCGAGCTGCTACTGACTCATTGAATGATGTTCTTTCACTCCCGTAATCTATTTATACACAGATGAATTCACAGGAAAGCTCCATCGGTGCCACATCACTTTTATTTACAAACAAGCATAGTCAAACATTTTCCAGTTCATCCTTTTTAAAACAGTTTTATGTTTGTTACTTTTACTGGTTGGCATACTCATTATGCTAAACTGATGTGATGAAAAATGAGAGCGATACATTTTCAGGCATGCTTATATTTAGGCTTACTTTACATCTATACATCACGGTGATAAAAATCATATATATAAGGTGCGCCCTAAAGGGCAGCTGATTAAAAGCTGGTTCCAGGTTGTTCATTTTTGTCTGCGGTATGGTGACTGGGCACCAATCCATTTCACCCGCTGGCAATCTTTTACGAGTATTTTTTTATGTAAAACAGTCTTGGAATGACGGCACAGCTGACAAAATTATGAATAGGATATATTGTGTAAAATGACATTCGGGTAGTTTAGGAAGATTGTGACGCAGGGCAAATGGTCAAAACAATATTCTCTTGTTCACAAATACAATCTACCTGTACACTCATTTAAATGACAATTACACTGAAGAAGACCATACCTTGTTGTATGAATGATTTAACCTGTGCCATCTTTTTTGGATTCAGCAGTCTTGTATGCTCAAAATGCGTGAGAGAGAATCAATAATGCTGTGCGATTAAAAGTTGAATAACAGGTGTCATTGTTTGCCCCAATTGATGATCCACCGTCGTATTTTACAACCATCCGATTGAGTTACATACATGCATACATCCCCACATCCATCCATCCCCATATCCATCCATCCCCATATCCATCCATCCATCCATCCATCCATCCATCCATCCATCCATCCATCCATCCATCCATCCATCCATCCATCCATCCATCCATCCATCCATCCATCCATCCATCCATCCATCCATCCATCCATCCATCCATCCATCCATCCATCCATCCATCCATCCATCATTCCATCCATCCATCCATCCATCCATCCATCCATCCATACATCCATCCATCCATACATCCATCCATCCATCCATCCATCCATCCGTCTATCTATCTATCTATCTATCCATCCATCCATCTATACATACATGCATACATACATACATGCATACATGCATACATACATACATACATACATACATACATACATACATACATACATACATACATACATACATACATACATACATACATACATACATACATACATAATAATACATACATACATACATACATACATACATACATACATACATACATACATACATACATACATACATACATACATACATACATACATACATACATACATACATACATACATACATACATACATACATACATACATACATACATACATACATACATACATACATACATACATACATACATACATACATACATACATACATACATACATACATACATACATACATACATACATTCATACATACTTACAGCTATACATACACACATTGCCGTTGTAAAGCGTCTTTTGCCAGGAATTAATCCTGCCCAAACGCGCTGACGCTTGCAGATAGTTGTTATGCATCTAATACGTCAAATTTAACACAATTATAGCACTGATGAAAAAGAAAAGTTTTAATGATTGGTGGTGCATTACACACACTTTTATGGAATTTCCAAACGGTCTGGCACCGGCATGTTTGGAGATTTGGGGAATTGCAGTAAATTTTTGTCCATAGATCTATAACCCCCTTGCGTGGCTCTATCAATAGCTTCAAAGATGAATAGCAGAATTTTGTATAGAATGGTTTTTTTTCCACGGGAGCGAATGATGTGTTGGATGTTTCCTCGTGTTTCCTTTTAAAATATAACGGTCGGCAATATTGTGTGCGTGCTGCAGTTTTGCGATAAGGTTCGAATGGACCCAATACAGCAGCGAATTGCAATGATAAAGTCGAGATGATACAAATGCGTGGACAAGGATTTCAATTTTGGATCGGTTCAGGTACTTTCTTATGCTGCGTAATATTCTTATCTTATAGGAGAGAGATTGTGTTGATTGTATAACATGTGATGTTCCCTCGAACTGAGAGTTTAGCAGAATACCGATATTTCTGGCTGTTTGTGATGTAGGTACAGTCATTATTCCAACGGTTGGCATTTGTACTAAGATACAAAAAATAGAATCTCAGTTTTATCTTCAGTCAGGTTTCGAAAATTGCTTGCTATCCTTATCTGTCGGATGCATTTTTTGCTAATTTGGTAAATGTAACATGGATCGGAGTATCATCAGCATATTGGCTGTAATGCAGTCCATTTTGTTTTATAAGATTGCTAGGTTGTGTGTTTCGGAGTACAAGCCTTGACACTTTGCATGCTGGTCGATTTTCCACTCAGACCGAAACTGCCAGAGAGACGCCATAGCAGGATTTAATGATCGACGGTTTTCAAACGCTGCAACGAATTCAAGCATCACAAGAGCAACAGCATGGTGTTGGTCAACAGCACGTGCCGTGTTATTGTATACTCGGAGAAGTGCATTATCTCTACTATGAGCAGGTTGTGCGCCGACTGACAAATATCGTCAAGTTGGTTGGCTTATTCATAGATTGTAGTTTTCCATCCTTTTGGCACAAACCAGAAGCTACAGAAAGATTGATCATTTGTGTATTCACAGTTATATTGGGTGACATGCACATGTTCATATGCTAAATGCTTTCATGAATAATTAACAACAAACGTGAATAACTCGTTATTTGTCATCCTACCACTTTTGGCTATTGGCGTTTGTATTTTAATGTACAACTATAATAACATGGATTGCACAGATTATGTCACTTTTGAGGAGGAAGCAACCCAATGCACACCAAAGAGAGAGAAAGAGAGAGAGAGAGAGAGAGAGAGAGAGAGAGAGAGAGAGAGAGAGAGAGAGAGAGAGAGAGAGAGAGACAGAGAGAGAGAGAGAGAGAACTAGATAGAGATAGTTAGGGATAGAGCGAAACAGTGTGCGTGAGAGAGAGACAGGGAGAGAGAGAAAGTTAGAGATAGAGAGAGAGAGAGAGAGAGGGTGTGAGAGAGACAGGGAGAGAGAGAGAGAAAGTAAGAGATAGAGAGAGACAGTGTGTGTGAGAGAGACACAGAGAGTGAGAGAGAAAGTTAGAGATAGAGAGAGACAGTGGGTGTGAGAGAGACAGGGAGAGAGAGAGAAATTTAGAGATAGAGAGAGACAGTGGGTGTGAGAGAGATAGGGAGAGCGAGAGTGGGAGAGAGATAGGGTGTGAGAGAGATAAATAAAGCTTTCCAGTCCCTTCACTGCCTCCGCTACCAAACTGAACATGCATGACATCATATGCATTTATAGATTGGAAACCATAAATGTGGCAATGTTTAAATTTTGTTTTGCGGAATGGTATGTTTTGTCTGTTATATGTACCGATACGCAAAATTACGTCGAACAATGCCATACCTACATAAATGGCAATACATAGTAAAAAAGACCGAACATCGTCATTGTGGTTACAATATCGGAATATCATAAAAGTTGACCTAACACAGGATTCGTGTTAAGTTTTATGTGATCATTACAAATCCCAAATGATGGTGGCGTAAAAGCCGACACGATTTTGCCAACGTAATAAATCTGCTACATAAGCGCCTGGCGACAGTGATGAATTGTAGTAGACATGAAGGAAAGACGATTTTTTGAAAGATAGCAGACAATTGGAATGAGCATTCTATGGGGAATTACCTTGAATACGTCAATTACAATTTGCAATTAAAACTTTTGACGACATCGTTCCAAAACAAACGACAAGTATTGATGGCTGGACTAGCATTACAGCTATTTGTCGATAGACAAGAATCCCCACTCAGTAATCTAAGCGAGGTCTGTCATGAATCCCGCGACACATGGTGTGCATAAGTACCAACGTATAACATATCAACAAGTTTACATAATAACGACTTGTACAGTTCCTGGTGATCGAAGTGCTTTATATTCACAAAAGTATTACAAGCTGTGTAAGGAAGCCATTATGATACATTATAACTGTCATTGAAGGCGACTGTACGATCTACAATAAATGAATTTACATAAATTGATATAACTACAATCGGCTTTTGGTCAGTAATTAGAGCTTGTCCTAACATGACAAAGGCAAACACCATCTTTTTTCGTCTGTAGGGGGATCAAATTGTCATGCGATTCTTATACATTAAAACGTGCAACGATTATTGTCAGTGTTCCTGCCAAGCGAAGGCCATCGATCGTAGTAACCTGGTTCCCGGTGGTAATCGATCCTCTAAAGGATGCATGAACCTGGATTCAATGGGCAATTATTTGATACATTGCCCCAACTGTTGTTGATTGAGTACACCGTTAAAGAAGTCTATCGTAACTTAATTGGCCAAGTAGGCAACGCTACCTACCGTTGCACCGTTGATTTGTGCGTGTGTTCTTTCGTTTCCTAACATCAATGACATTTACGACAATTGATCTAATGCCTACACAAGTTACAAGGCATTAGGAGTCGTTAAATGTCAGTGGAGCAACCATCCCTTATGGATAAAAGTGGCAGTTTCAATTAGTTACATAATTGATTTATTTCGCATTTGTTGGTGTTAGTATAACACACACTGAAGACGACGTTCGTTAATTTTACCACATTATGTATCGCAACCCTAGTTACAAGCAAGGGTACTTACATTGGACCGCAATGGATGGAGATGACACTGTGTAACATAATTTCTGAAAGCATTCATCACCCACCGCCATACAGTGTTGAGAATGGGCAGGGTAAACTCTCGTAAATATTGATCGTTCCGACAGCTTATTGCAGGACCGTCTCGAGAGGCGCACCCATTACCGTGTCAGCTTGTGAGAAGAATCCGTGAGGCTGCAACATTCCCTTCATTCTACAGTAATGGATATATATTTGTATCTATCAGTCATATGTATTATCTACGCTTGATGTCAGTCAGAGACATCAAACTTTAATGACGATAATGTCAATATATCGAGATAAAATCACAATCTGTCCCATTAATTAAAACATCCAGAACATGTTTGATATAATTAATATCATTGTGGTGTGCGGTATTCGATCATGTGTATTAGTACTATGGTGAACCACCACCTTTTAATTGAGCGAAAATACCGAGACAATGCAATTATTCTAATTATTAACAATAATGCCTCCATGAACATATTGCTCTAAGCTGAGGAATAATTGAATGGGAAAAAGATTTAGATATACATAGCATAACAGCTATAACGATACGTGGATGCCCCATGCGATGCACGAATACTTTCATATTGAGATAATGTTTTTGTTAGCATGAAGCAAACATTAGTTCACAGAGCATTGGTACAACAAACCAAACACGGTTCCCGACAGCGCTGCATCTCCTTCAACAGATAGCGGAATGACACTTTTGCTACTAAATGTGAGATTATTCACCCTAGCATGTTTGAAGTTGAGGAATAGGTTAGCATTTAAAAACTATTCTATATGAATATCATTGTTCAGTGCTCAATCAAAACGTCATATTTGCTTTGCAGAATTCCACAACAGATCCTTTCAATATTATTGCAAGGAAAATGAGGACGCAATTGAAATATGACCCGGATATTTACATATATATATATATATATATATATATATATATAAATATATATATATATATATATATATATATATATATATATATATATATATATATATATATCTATATATATATATATATATATATATATAAATATATATATATATTTATGTAAATATATATATGTATATATACATATATTTATTTATATATGTATATATTTATAGTCTAGAACTACAGCAAATTTAGATGGAATTAAAACTTGCATTATTACAACCCGACTCTGATTGATATTGATCAATATTTGATTTAAATATGATTTAATCAGCGGGACTTACAATTTAGTTAATCCAGTTTGGTACAAAATAATAATGGTAATATATGGGTGTTACGTCACTTTCCACAACGAGATTATATCACGACGGTGATGAATGATGATGATGACGATGCTAGGACAGCTCTTTTTGAGTTCCTGTACCCACTTGGCCCTAACCTGTTACCCAAAGCATGCGACGAAACCCGCTCCACTGGGACAGAGGTCCAGCACGGTACCATTGAGTTACCGGGACCGCCATTTAACGGGATCATCGGAGTCACGGGGAACCAGTCAGATTTTTACACCTTGGTATCGAACTCGGTTATTGCATCAATCCAAGAATTATCACCTCATGCTTGATATAAGTGATATGAATCTGTAACGAGACACAAATTATAATTTATCTCCCCCCTCACAAGCCATTCATTGTGTTTATACCGTGCAATATTAATGTCGTGCTGTAACATCCGTCGTTTTGAAATAAGCGTTTTGCTCAATGCTGCATTAACGTCTCGACACTATCCGACTCACATAACTATCGGCAGAGACAGACAAAAAAGTACACACATACAACAACATCCACACTCACACACACACACGCACACACACCACACAAATATATATATATATATATATATATATATATATATATATATATAATATACATATTTATATATGTTTAAATATGTATACATGCATATTCATATATATAATATATATAAATATATATATATATATATATATATATATATATATATATATATATATGTATATATATATGTATAAATTATTTTCTATCGTTTGATAAAGTGGGCGATATGAAATAATGGGACAGTCCACGTTTTCGTATCTTTGCGCCCACTTGGACGTGCAGTAACTCACAGTAACTTTCATATCATAAGGACACCCATATTCTTCAACCACATGATGGATACATAATGAAATGTCTTCATGTATTCATTGTTTTCGAACATTGTTTTAGTAGCACTGTGTGATTCAAACGATATATATATATATATATATATATATATATATATATATATATATATATATATATATATATATATATATATATATATATATATATATATATATTAACAAATATGTCGTCAACAGTGAGATGTCGATATGCAATTGTCTATTATTGATTCATATATATACCGGAGCAGATTTCTATAACTGCCCTCCACAGTTCTCAACTTATCCTTAATGCGACAATCAGACAAGAGTAGCATATTCTCGGCGAAACGATAATTCACCTCAAACATAGACCAGTATACCCATTATCGCACATTCTCTGCCACGATCATGTAAGACATTATGCGAATCACATTCGTGTCCCACCGAGAAGCCAAAACCAGGGGTTTAAAATTATGGTACAACATTCCATTATCCACTATGTAGTCATTTTCTCTTACTTGTTGCGGGGAAAATATCGTAACACGTAAATAAACCATTTGAACTAACCTGAGCTTTTCGTTTTGCTTCAACAGTTAGGTCGGCTGCTTGATGGCTCAACATACGCCTTGTTTCAACGCTAAGTTCGCTGAGATTTGCTTGGCTATCTGCGTACTCACCTTTGGGTGTTCCCTGTGGTTGAACTAGGTGGTAGCTGTTCATTACTTCAGGGGCTACACTTACGTCTGGGGATGGCGATTTTTAGCGGTCTAATGGTCACCGGGCAAGTACTCACCTGAGATTCGCTTGTGATCATTGCTAATTATAGGAATGTATCAATATCATCGTCATCATCATCATTTCAGAAATGCGATATTACATATCCACCGAGGGTCCCAGTAGATGAATTGAATTGATGTCTGCAGTCTGGTTGGCGAATTTGATGAAACCTCTGTTTACATTGGAGCATGTCAAACCGGCAAAACACAAGGTTGTTTCTTAATTGGTGGCAGAGATACTGGCACAAAAATGAATGCCTAATACATGACGAAGGTGGGCGATGAAACTATAATATGCATAATGCATCAGTGTTGCCAGGCATTATTTGTGAAATTCAGTACTGCTTTGTAACACTGATCCGTTAGCTAATATTGATATTGCAACCAGAGGATGAATTCATACCACACAGTCCAAAGCAGCTAGTTAATCCAAAAGCATAATGTATCATGATGTGGAACAAGTGATGGGTACGCAGAACGTCAGATGCCATCACAGAGCTAAGCTATTGACATTCTTCTTTGTCAGAAATCTACAGTAAGCATTTATTTCCTAAGAATGGAAACGCTAAAAATAATTATAAAAATTTCCTGAGCGCGTCATCTGAGATATTTGTTGTGATATAGGTGTAGGCGGTGCTGCTTCATGGCAATCGATAAAGCTGCCTATACCCTCAGTTCAAAATACGTACCCACTCGATTGAACTGCGAGCTGCTACTGACTCATTGAATGATGTTCTTTCACTCCCGTAATCTATTTATACACAGATGAATTCACAGGAAAGCTCCATCGGTGCCACATCTTTGCTTTGATGAATCACAACATCACTTTTATTTACAAACAAGCATAGTCAAACATTTTCCAGTTCATCCTTTTTAAAACAGTTTTATGTTTGTTTACTTTTACTGGTTGGCATACTCATTATGCTAAACTGATGTGATGAAAAATGAGAGCGATACATTTTCAGGCATGCTTATATTTAGGCTTACTTTACATCTATACATCACGGTGATAAAAATCATATATATAAGGTGCGCCCTAAAGGGCAGCTGATTAAAAGCTGGTTCCAGGTTGTTCATTTTTGTCTGCGGTATGGTGACTGGGCACCAATCCATTTCACCCGCTGGCAATCTTTTACGAGTATTTTTTTATGTAAAAAAAACAGTCTTGGAATGACGGCACAGCTGACAAAATTATGAATAGGATATATTGTGTAAAATGACATTCGGGTAGTTTAGGAAGATTGTGACGCAGGGCAAATGGTCAAAACAATATTCTCTTGTTCACAAATACAATCTACCTGTACACTCATTTAAATGACAATTACACTGAAGAAGACCATACCTTGTTGTATGAATGATTTAACCTGTGCCATCTTTTTTGGATTCAGCAGTCTTGTATGCTCAAAATGCGTGAGAGAGAATCAATAATGCTGTGCGATTAAAAGTTGAATAACAGGTGTCATTGTTTGCCCCAATTGATGATCCACCGTCGTATTTTACAACCATCCGATTGAGTTACATACATGCATACATCCCCACATCCATCCATCCCCATATCCATCCATCCCCCATCCATCCATCCATCCATCCATCCATCCATCCATCCATCCATCCATCCATCCATCCATCCATCCATCCATCCATCCATCCATCCATTCCATCCATCCATCCATCCATCCATCCATCCATCCATCCATCCATCCCCATATCCATCCTTCCATCCATCCATCCATACATCCATCCATCCATACATCCATCCATCCATCCATCCATCCATCCATCTATCTATCTATCTATCTATCCATCCATCATACATCTATACATACATGCATACATACATACATACACATGCATACATGCATACATACATACATACATACATACATACATACATACATACATACATACATACATACATACATACATACATACATACATACATACATACATACATACATACATACATACATACATACATACATACATACATACATACATACATACATACATACATACATACATACATACATACATACATACATACATACATACATACATACATTCATACATACTTACAGCTACATACATACACACATTGCCGTTGTAAAGCGTCTTTTGCCAGGAATTAATCCTGCCCAAACGCGCTGACGCTTGCAGATAGTTGTTATGCATCTAATACGTCAAATTTAACACAATTATAGCACTGATGAAAAAGAAAAGTTTTAATGATTGGTGGTGCATTACACACACTTTTATGGAATTTCCAAACGGTCTGGCATCGGCATGTTTGGAGATTTGGGGAATTGCAGTAAATTTTTGTCCATAGATCTATAACCCCCTTGCGTGGCTCTATCAATAGCTTCAAAGATGAATAGCAGAATTTTGTATAGAATGGTTTTTTTTTCCACGGGAGCGAATGATGTGTTGGATGTTTCCTCGTGTTTCCTTTTAAAATATAACGGTCGGCAATATTGTGTGCGTGCTGCAGTTTTGCGATAAGGTTCGAATGGACCCAATACAGCAGCGAATTGCAATGATAAAGTCGAGATGATACAAATGCGTGGACAAGGATTTCAATTTTGGATCGGTTCAGGTACTTTCTTATGCTGCGTAATATTCTTATCTTATAGGAGAGAGATTGTGTTGATTGTATAACATGTGATGTTCCCTCGAACTGAGAGTTTAGCAGAATACCGATATTTCTGGCTGTTTGTGATGTAGGTACAGTCATTATTCCAATTTGTACTGGACTAAACGACGGTTGGCATTTGTACTAAGATACAAAAAATAGAATCTCAGTTTTATCTTCAGTCAGGTTTCGAAAATTGCTTGCTATCCTTATCTGTCGGATGCATTTTTTGCTAATTTGGTAAATGTAACATGGATCGGAGTATCATCAGCATATTGGCTGTAATGCAGTCCATTTTGTTTTATAAGATTGCTAGGTTGTGTGTTTCGGAGTACAAGCCTTGACACTTTGCATGCTGGTCGATTTTCCACTCAGACCGAAACTGCCAGAGAGACGCCATAGCAGGATTTAATGATCGACGGTTTCAAACGCTGCAACGAATTCAAGCATCACAAGAGCAACAGCATGGTGTTGGTCAAAAGCACGTGCCGTGTTATTGTATACTCGGAGAAGTGCATTATCTCTACTATGAGCAGGTTGTGCGCCGACTGACAAATATCGTCAAGTTGGTTGGCTTATTCATAGATTGTAGTTTTCCATCCTTTTGGCACAAACCAGAAGCTACAGAAAGATTGATCATTTGTGTATTCACAGTTATATTGGGTGACATGCACATGTTCATATGCTAAATGCTTTCATGAATAATTAACAACAAACGTGAATAACTCGTTATTTGTCATCCTACCACTTTTGGCTATTGGCGTTTGTATTTTAATGTACAACTATAATAACATGGATTGCACAGATTATGTCACTTTTGAGGAGGAAGCAACCCAATGCACACCAAAGAGAGAGAAAGAGAGAGAGAGAGAGAGAGAGAGAGAGAGAGAGAGAGAGAGAGAGAGAGAGAGAGAGAGAGAGAGAGAGAGAGAGAGACAGAGAGAGAGAGAGAGAGAGAGAGAGAGAACTAGATAGAGATAGTTAGGGATAGAGCGAAACAGTGTGCGTGAGAGAGACAGGGAGAGAGAGAAAGTTAGAGATAGAGAGAGAGAGAGAGAGGGTGTGAGAGAGACAGGGAGAGAGAGAGAAAGTAAGAGATAGAGAGAGACAGTGTGTGTGAGAGAGACACAGAGAGTGAGAGAGAAAGTTAGAGATAGAGAGAGACAGTGGGTGTGAGAGAGACAGGGAGAGAGAGAGAGATTTAGAGATAGAGAGAGACAGTGGGTGTGAGAGAGATAGGGAGAGCGAGAGTGGGAGAGATAGGGTGCGAGAGAGATAAATAAAGCTTTCCAGTCCCTTCACTGCCTCCGCTACCAAACTGAACATGCATGACATCATATGCATTTATAGATTGGAAAACCATAAATGTGGCAATGTTTAAATTTTGTTTTGCGGAATGGTATGTTTTGTCTGTTATATGTACCGATACGCAAAATTACGTCGAACAATGCCATACCTACATAAATGGCAATACATAGTAAAAAAGACCGAACATCGTCATTGTGGTTACAATATCGGAATATCATAAAAGTTGACCTAACACAGGATTCGTGTTAAGTTTTATGTGATCATTACAAATCCCAAATGATGGTGGCGTAAAAGCCGACACGATTTTGCCAACGTAATAAATCTGCTACATAAGCGCCTGGCGACAGTGATGAATTGTAGTAGGCTAGATGAAGGAAAGACGATTTTTTTTTGAAAGATAGCAGACAATTGGAAAGATGAGCATTCTATGGGGGAATTACCTTGAATACGTCAATTACAATTTGCAATTAAAACTTTTGACGACATCGTTCCAAAACAAACGACAAGTATTGATGGCTGGACTAGCATTACAGCTATTTGTCGATAGACAAGAATCCCCACTCAGTAATCTAAGCGAGGTCTGTCATGAATCCCGCGACACATGGTGTGCATAAGTACCAACGTATAACATATCAACAAGTTTACATAATAACGACTTGTACAGTTCCTGGTGATCGAAGTGCTTTATATTCACAAAAGTATTACAAGCTGTGTAAGGAAGCCATTATGATACATTATAACTGTCATTGAAGGCGACTGTACGATCTACAATAAATGAATTTACATAAATTGATATAACTACAATCGGCTTTTGGTCAGTAATTAGAGCTTGTCCTAACATGACAAAGGCAAACACCATCTTTTTTCGTCTGTAGGGGGATCAAATTGTCATGCGATTCTTATACATTAAAACGTGCAACGATTATTGTCAGTGTTCCTGCCAAGCGAAGGCCATCGATCGTAGTAACCTGGTTCCCGGTGGTAATCGATCCTCTAAAGGATGCATGAACCTGGATTCAATGGGCAATTATTTGATACATTGCCCCAACTGTTGTTGATTGAGTACACCGTTAAAGAAGTCTATCGTAACTTAATTGGCCAAGTAGGCAACGCTACCTACCGTTGCACCGTTGATTTGTGCGTGTGTTCTTTCGTTTCCTAACATCAATGACATTTACGACAATTGATCTAATGCCTACACAAGTTACAAGGCATTAGGAGTCGTTAAATGTCAGTGGAGCAACCATCCCTTATGGATAAAAGTGGCAGTTTCAATTAGTTACATAATTGATTTATTTCGCATTTGTTGGTGTTAGTATAACACACACTGAAGACGACGTTCGTTAATTTTACCACATTATGTATCGCAACCCTAGTTACAAGCAAGGGTACTTACATTGGACCGCAATGGATGGAGATGACACTGTGTAACATAATGTCTGAAAGCATTCATCACCCACCGCCATACAGTGTTGAGAATGGGCAGGGTAAACTCTCGTAAATATTGATCGTTCCGACAGCTTATTGCAGGACCGTCTCGAGAGGCGCACCCATTACCGTGTCAGCTTGTGAGAAGAATCCGTGAGGCTGCAACATTCCCTTCATTCTACAGTAATGGATATATATTTGTATCTATCAGTCATATGTATTATCTACGCTTGATGTCAGTCAGAGACATCAAACTTTAATGACGATAATGTCAATATATCGAGATAAAATCACAATCTGTCCCATTAATTAAAACATCCAGAACATGTTTGATATAATTAATATCATTGTGGTGTGCGGTATTCGATCATGTGTATTAGTACTATGGTGAACCACCACCTTTTAATTGAGCGAAAATACCGAGACAATGCAATTATTCTAATTATTAACAATAATGCCTCCATGAACATATTGCTCTAAGCTGAGGAATAATTGAATGGGAAAAAGATTTAGATATACATAGCATAACAGCTATAACGATACGTGGATGCCCCATGCGATGCACGAATACTTTCATATTGAGATAATGTTTTTGTTAGCATGAAGCAAACATTAGTTCACAGAGCATTGGTACAACAAACCAAACACGGTTCCCGACAGCGCTGCATCTCCTTCAACAGATAGCGGAATGACACTTTTGCTACTAAATGTGAGATTATTCACCCTAGCATGTTTGAAGTTGAGGAATAGGTTAGCATTTAAAACTATTCTATATGAATATCATTGTTCAGTGCTCAATCAAAACGTCATATTTGCTTTGCAGAATTCCACAACAGATCCTTTCAATATTATTGCAAGGAAAATGAGGACGCAATTGAAATATGACCCGGATATTTACATATATATATATATATATATAATATATATATATATATATATATATATATATATATATATATATATATATATATATATATATATATATATATATATATATATATATATATATATATATATATATATTTATGTATGTATATATATGTATATATACATATATTTATTTATATATGTATATATTTATAGTCTACAGCAAATTTAGATGGAATTAAAACTTGCATTATTACAACCCGACTCTGATTGATATTGATCAATATTTGATTTAAATATGATTTAATCAGCGGGACTTATAATTTAGTTAATCCAGTTTGGTACAAAATAATAATGGTAATATATGGGTGTTACGTCACTTTCCACAACGAGATTATATCACGACGGTGATGAATGATGATGATGACGATGCTTGGACAGCTCTTTTTGAGTTCCTGTACCCACTTGGCCCTAACCTGTTACCCAAAGCATGCGACGAAACCCGCTCCACTGGGACAGAGGTCCAGCACGGTACTATTGAGTTACCGGGACCGCCATTTAACGGGATCATCGAAGTCACGGGGAACCAGTCAGATTTTTACACCTTGGTATCGAACTCGGTTATTGCATCAATCCAAGAATTATCACCTCATGCTCGATATAAGTGATATGAATCTGTAACGAGACACAAATTATAATTTATCTCCCCCCTCACAAGCCATTCATTGTGTTTATACCGTGCAATATTAATGTCGTGCTGTAACATCCGTCGTTTTGAAATAAGCGTTTTGGCTCAATGCTGCATTAACGCCTCGACACTATCCGACTCACATAACTAGCGGCAGAGACAGACAAAAAAGTACACACATACAACAACATCCACTCACACACACACACGCACACACACACCCACAAATATATATATATATATATATATATAGAGATATATTTATATATATATATTTAAGATATATATATATATGCATATTCATATATATATATATATATATATCCCTATAATATATATATATATATATATATATATATATATATATATATATATATATATATATATATATATATATGTATATATATATGTATAAATTATTTTCTATCGTTTGATAAAGTGGGCGATATGAAATATAATGGGACAGTCCACATTTTCGTATCTTTGCGCCCACTTGGACGTGCAGTAACTCACAGTAACTTTCATATCATAAGGACACCCATATTCTTCAACCACATGATGGATACATAATGAAATGTCTTCATGTATTCATTGTTTTCGAACATTGTTTTAGTAGCACTGTGTGATTCAAACGATATATATATATATATATATATATATATATATATATATATATATATATATATATATATATATATATATATATATATATATATATATATATATATATATATATATATATATATATATATATTAACAAATATGTCGTCAACAGTGAGATGTCGATATGCAATTGTCTATTATTGATTCATATATATACCGGAGCAGATTTCTATAACTGCCCTCCACAGTTCTCAACTTATCCTTAATGCGACAATCAGACAAGAGTAGCATATTCTCGGCGAAACGATAATTCACCTCAAACATAGACCAGTATACCCATTATCGCACATTCTCTGCCACGATCATGTAAGACATTATGCGAATCACATTCGTGTCCCACCGAGAAGCCAAAAGAAGAAAGAGATTCACCCGCCAACTCACACACACAAATATTTATTACCGATTTTGAACATTATGCCACATTTGTCACTTTGACGTTTTTACTCGTGTACGTGTCCGAGCGACCAGGCATGGCATCAAAATATATTGTCGCTGCTGATTGTTACCAGTTGACATCAAAGTCTGTCATAGTCGACCTCACGCAGGATTCATGCCTTTTGATGTGACCATCGACAGATCCCAAATGGGAAAAACTAAAAGCCGACCAATGTCGGTATCCTTTCATCTGCAGCAGGCATTTTTTAGATGGTTGGATTCACATTATTTTTGCTAAATGTGAGATTCCCGGTGGGATGTTGGGGCTCATACCCAATGATCTAGATGGCAATAGCTTTTTACGTAACGTCACATGTGGCCGATCCGAGCGTCGTTTTGGGTGGTAAATATTAACACAAACATAGGAAAGCTGTTTCTGTCTTCAACAGAAATCACTCGTAATTAAACTTCTTGGTTTAAAAGGCTTAAATCCGCACCCCCACCCCTTGCGTTGTGTAGCAATGCGCTGTTTATATGTCATTTGCGATGAGAAATTAGCTTCCGCACCATCTGATAAAAGCCATAGCGTTTAGGACGCACATAGCTACGCAAACGCATGCGATTACATGTGGTCTGCTCAAAACGAGTGTTGGTCTGTGTTTTAAAGCAATGACGAGCTTTGAAGGTCCAAGTTCACAACTTTAGCAGCAACATAGCTCTTTGACGATCAGCGACAAATTGCATTTCCACATTGCCATTAGGCCGTTACAGAAAATTCCATTACGCTAATTGGTGTGTTTGATGCATCTGAAATGACTTCCTTTGTTGTCAACGAACCATGCATGCTATTTGGCAATTCGTTTTGACATGGGTGTAGCGTTGCGGAAAATATCACCTGTTAAAACTCTTCACAAAAACAGAATTTGAAATGGAAGTGCTTTCGCCCTCTACAATGAGCCTTTCGGGGGTTCCGCGCTATCCGGCCGGCTCTATGCAACGGATCTGTTGCAATATTATCATTAACAGCAAGCTTTGAGTCAGTCTGAAACTATGCAAAAAATATTGCCGCAGCCTTTGCTGTTATGACAAACTAAATGCATATGCACAACGGAAGCTGCTCTGCGGAGAAAAATCAAGGATAAACGCCCCTATGTAATGAACAATGATGTCGATTAAATGTACGTGTGATATGCTTTTCGGCTGGGTCTTCGCAAGCGTGCATCCACCATCTGCCTACAGTACATTAACACACCCACTTGTAGCCCAGGCAGCAAAGCAATTATCACAACTCTTCTGATGTTTGCAGAGTAAATGATTTATAACCGAAGACATGTCACTATTATATACATGACGCCTGACCCTCTGACTTGCCTTACGTGATGGAGAAGGAAGCCTGGTTGACCGAGCATAAACATAAAAATTCAATTTATTCCTGAAAGGTGTGAGAGATCCCTCCAACCAACCAGCTCAGACCTGAGTGAAATGGGCAATGATGATGATGACCCGAACCATCTATAGAAGTTACACCAGTACCAACACTGGACACTATATATATGTATATATCAAACAGATATAGTCAGCCAACTGACACGTACCTAGAATAATATACTGAGGATACCAGATGAATCCTAAAATATCGAAACTGTGATACAGATAAATCAAGGGAATTACAAAGTTCACAATCGAAAAAATGTGAAATCATCGAAGGCAGCAATATCTAGCAACAACGATTGATTCATAGTTAAATGATATCACTAATGTATGGTATAAGCGGACCTTATACTTAGCTGAGATGACTTGAGGAATGATGACCTGAAAAGGTGTTTGGTATAATGAGAGATAAAGAGGCTTATAAGTTCGGATTAAAGCAGTTTGGAATACCTTTGCGCTGCAGGAAAGACCGGGGATGCTATATCTGATAATAATTGAATCTACATTATCCCCATATTCACATTGTGTATCACAGGGGTAAACTTGCATATAAAGACCTGCCCGCTGAAACAAATTAGCAACATAACCAATGCCATACAGGCATGTGTATGTTCTCCTTTTCAGCCCCATTGATAATCGAGAAAACTAAAAAAAGAAGATATAATCCCTTATGAGACTTGCTTTACAACAGATGTCTAATATTTGCAATTCTAGCATCATGAATATGTTTACGCCCATTGTGATGACGGTAACAAGCGTGATCAAAACTCGCCATTGGAGATCTCTTACCAATTCAAGCACACGATTCGCATTATGATACCAAAGACCGACAATGATGCGCGATCATAGCGTTCGCAAGGCTTCAACTACTATAGCGTATTGCAACCATATGTATATAGCAATCATTCAAATACAGAAAGCGATGGTTTGAATTAAGCACGAATTCGAATATTGTAAGAAACGTGGCATAAATGCAAGGACGACGAGGGGATGACTTATGATGAGACACAAATAAGAAAATTAAAAGATTGGAAGTTCCAATTGGGCTTTTAGAACGGCAAAATTAAATTGATCACTGCGCATATATGCCAACTATGTCGTTTACCTGAGGCTGTGCTTTTTAAAGCAAGCAATTATCATAGGTTCAAATCGTCATAATGATTGACATATACATCTCTTTGCTAGAGTTGTTCACAGTACTGTGATTAAGCGATCCATGGAAAAGGAGAAGGAATGTTTTGCGAACTCATATCTGCACACCGTATTTCAGAATATAAGGCCATTCTATGGCATCTTTAAGTGACGCGTGAGTGAGCGCCTCTTTGCAAGGGGAGCCCCAAAGCACTACACGCTCGGGCACCAAAGAGCTTAGAGCTTTTTGCTCACACCAATCTCTCACTCAATGAAGGGGTCAGAATCAGGTCTCTCTACACTCGGGCGTGCCCCTCAAATTGGCCACTACGAGGAGGTGATACAAATGTGGACTTTTTATTACCTTCATCGGATTGACATGCGACGGTATCGTTTCTTTTAATACGAAAAATCTATTTTGTTAAGCCGCCAAGTCTCTCAAAACGAGTCATTCACTGAGTCAAGTTATGTAAAGACTGTCATAAATAGGCATGCAGCGGGGTTTGGTAGGAGTGGGCTATGTGGTGGATACTGGTTATTAGGTCAATATGTAACAAACGAGAACATAATTAAAGCTATTGAGACAATTAAAGGGACTGTGTATTGCTCAACAATTATAGTACAGACTTTACAATTCAATCAAACGGGCACGTGTTTCACTGCCCCGCAGTTTTGATCTCTCGATTAAAAAAACATAATATTTTTCAATACAAAAGAACAACTGATTGCTACTAGAATGAAACCGTTTGTGAGATCACGACCAAATGACAGCTCTTTCAAATGAGTTAGAGATAAATGCTACATTCGATACCTATGCTGGGATATTCGCAATCGTTCATAATATATTCAAAATGAATGTTTCAATATGTGAGTATGTTCATTGGTTCTTATCTGGCTATATTTGTCATCTAACTTTAATGCAAACATCCGCATCCCTACCCCGTTACGTTTCTAAGCACCTCAAATGCAATATGTAATTAAGATCCGTACTGCCTCGAAATTGTATTGAATCAAACAGAAAGAGATCAATTATACCGCTCTTGACCCCTGCTGTCGAGCACCACTTTGGTGACTCGAACGATGATATCTGGTGTTTTATTTCTCTGAACAATATAATCTTCATACGGAGAATGGACAGGCACTTGTTACGATGGATATGATGTTAAAACTGCGTCATTATATCGCGCTTATCATACGCTAAAAATGGCGAAAAAGTAAAATGCTGCTTCTTTCTGGATGAATCTCGTTCGACTCATGGGTGTAAAACCCTTAAACACACTGTTAAGCAATTGATGTGATGTGTCAATTACTCGGCAATTCACATTTAAGACACACTTCTGTATGTCTCAGCCACATTGACACCCTGCAGTCGCTACATTGAGCTTACAAGACGTTGCCAACTTGGACAAGCGTTAAGTAAACTTTTGAATGCTGCTAACTTATCCAGCTTCGCTGAGCCTATTTGTGGCTCACCAGGCTGTTGATAGACTCATTATACTGTTTTGTGGCTCACTAGGCTGTTCTGTGGCTTACTAAGCTGTGAGCAGTGCTCACGTATCTTTTTAATTTTCATTCCGACCTAATTCATTTTCTAATGAAGATGATATGTTTGCATCAACTAAGCTTTATCCGAGTTCTTTACAAATCTGTACGTTTATATGTACGAAATAAATACTAAATATATAAGATAGGCTAGTTTGCAGTTTATGCTAGTTATTTTTATTAAAATATCCTACTCGAAAAATTTTTCAGGAAGAGCAATATCTGCTATTTCTGTATGATTGGAGGATAAATAGTTGTATTAAGAGCTATTGCGATTGATATGTGCAAGGTTCTCGAATGTAATGTAATGTCAAACTTAAATAGAATGTTGTGGCTGTTCAGGTTAGAGGACTGGAGAATCTCAGACCCACCCTGTTGTCATTATGAAAGCATGGTTTTTATGGCACCGAACCCAAAGAAATTATACATTTAATACCCTTTTTTAATCTCGAGTCAGAATTAGTGATTCGCCGACAAAAATTATATAAAATTCTATGTTTGGGGGCTCAGGGCTATATCGCTCCCAATTTGTCAAATCTACCGCCAATTTTCGGTGGGGGGTCTGCAATATTATGAAGCAAATTTGCCGCTGCGGTCCAAAGAGTCTACAGTGGTGTGCACCCACTGTACACTGAGCCTACTATACACTGGATCACATCTGCTGCCATTTGTCAATTTAGTCTGCTTTAGGCCATTAAACTTAATTCTTTGTTTGCTGTTGGTCAAGTGTACAGTTGTAGGTAGGGTCGTGCAGTCCCTTTTGTTTTGTTGCCAGACCAACAAACGCCTTGCTCTATTTCTGTGTTGGCCGGGGGAATTCCACGTCAGACATGCAGGTCATAGTACAACCAGAAATTTATGAAACTGGCAGCTAGTGCCCTCAGAGAGACAAAACACATGAGGTTTCCTTTGAAGGAATATATCAGCAAGCAATGCAAGAATTTGCAGATAACTATTTAGTTAATGCCCATCTTCATGAATGAATTACATCTTGCTACAAAGAAATGTTCTGGTCATACATAAACGTATGTACACTCATGGAGATCATGATAGTTAAATGTATGCACTGGCACAATGTCACACCCGTTCATACCACACGCTCTATGATAATTTTCTTGTCACTTGCTACTCACATAGTGACATCCTTAAAGTTGCAAAAAAGTTGAGACTGGTCTAAATAAGACATATGTGCTTTACATTGTCTCATAACCATACATTATAACATTGATAATGACCTCCTGCCAGATATATTGCAAACTGCAAGTAGTGCTGTCCGGTTACTAACATCTGTAATCATTCAGAACTTAA
The DNA here is from genome assembly GCA_034190875.2 of Urechis unicinctus. Classification (NCBI taxonomy): domain Eukaryota; kingdom Metazoa; phylum Annelida; class Polychaeta; order Xenopneusta; family Urechidae; genus Urechis; species Urechis unicinctus. Next base: position 40,560,585 of record CM067343.1, read on the forward strand.
GCTGGTTTGGGTATCGCTCTACGACACTCGAGTATCAAAAGAGTAGAACAGCTGCTGCTGCGTTAGAAGGCGGCATCTCAATTTACAATACACCAGATATCTTACACACATGTCATATCATGATATTTGTGCAAACTTTGATAATTTTTAATGCATTAAACCATAACAGCTGATATAATCTTATAGTCATAGTCAATGCTTTAAGTGCCAGACGAGATCCAATATATATACGTATTATACACATTTGAACATACACACGATAAATTCACTTCAGAATTCAGTTATCGCAAAAGGTATTAAGCATTGCGATCCACCAAACAGCTTACATTGACTTGTTGTCGATCAACAAAAGCACATAGGTCTGTTGATCCTCTGTCTCGGGTCTTGGGGTCTGGCTGCTTATGATGATGATTTGGAGAATTCCACCAGTGACAAGAAGTAGAAGCAATAGCTTAGTAACTTTAGAAGTGAGTGATATCAACTGTTCTTCGAAATCTACCTACAGCTATATGGTATGTTATATTGTAGCACAAATTTCACAACTCCTAATGTGATACAAAACTAAACGTGATATCATTTGCACCATAAATATTGCATATCAATCTCCGGGATCAGTGTTAATGTATCCATAGGTGCCTTTCAATAAAGGCATTTAATTTCGTAGCCCTACAATTATTGCATCACAAGTCATATGTTACGACTAGTATGTATATAGTTCAGTAAAATGTGAGCGATAAAAAAGCAGAAATGTCTCCGTAGTCATTGTTGCAACGTGCGTAATTGTTTGGTATATTTAGCATTATGCTGCGTCAAGGATGATTACGTCAAAGTCTGACGATGTTTGGTCAGACTAGTTTGCATATTGAACGACCTCTTTAGTGTCATGAATACGAACTGCCTAACAGCTGTTAGCATGTACAGAGACTCCTTGAATCCAGAAACTTTACATTTCTATTTAAATTCAAGGTCCATTGAGGCTCATCAGGTGCAATGTAACTTCGAATGTGACTGGTATGAGTCTGACATATTGATGCATAATATGGAACACGACTGATATGAAATCGATTCATAATAAATTCGCAACGCGTTTATGGTGAACTTAATGGTCAATAGATGTTTCTTACAGAATTATATATGCCGGACCGACCGGCAGTACTAATACATCAGTTATACGCATTAAACATAGTCCCATAAAACATTCTTTTCCATTCATGTAATGTATTATCACCGCAGCCAACTGCGACCAGAAAATGGAGTTATAAAATCAACATAAATATATATATTCAAACCATTACCAACCACGCTTCCGTCAACGATATCAACGATATATGATTAAGGTTGTCACCAATTGTATCAATAATTGTACCAATAATTGTATTAACAACGTCACAAAAGTGACTACTGGTCTTAGCAAGCTTTATTCTAATAATATTTATTCGTATTGTAATTAGTTCATTGTATATTGCTGGTTATAAACCTCAATTTATTTGTAATATCGGAGAAGTAAACCACTTCGCTTGCAACATTCACTATTTTTGTTGCACGTTGCAAGTTAATACGTAACTGAAGAAAAATACGAGAACAGTGCGAACACATAAAATATTAACAGCCACATGGACAGTAACCCTAAAACTGCATGAGATAAACTTTTATGACGTACAAATGCGTCAATGTGCATGCATGGTTGCTTGGATTTCAATCACACGTGTGGGACTCATCAATGGTTTCCCATCAACCCTGGGCAGATGAAGCGAACACGTTTAGGGAAGATACTCGCAGCCGAGCACCAGACTGATGTGTCTACCGCCGGTGGAGATCTGATATGGGAGATTCGTGTTATTGATATGGTGACTGAGTTGTTTAGTTGATCTATTATAATATAGAACGGCAGTTAATTGATACAAATTCACAGTAACATCGGATAATCTGAGAGCCCAGGTGCTAGAATTGGTTATATAATAAAACACAAGTAGACTGCTAATGGTATTAACGGTCTCGCTACGGTGTGCACTGGTACATGTGTTAGGCCGCTAATGATGCAATGTCTCGTTAGATCTCCGCTCGTCGATAACGTTGGACAGTTGAAGATGTTGATGGTACAAAATGACTATATTAAGCACCTACGGATGTGATGATACACAATGGATTTGTGGAATAAATCTAAACAGACATTCATACGGAACAATAAATATGAGCGTCCCAAAAGTGTTATGTTGCAATGCACGAGGTATTTTGGTCGCCGCTGTTGTGTAACTAAGCCACTTTCCCCTCCCAAGTGTGAGCTTTTTTGGTTTGCACTATTAAATGATGCGCTCATTGCTATTAAACAATTAATATATACGTAATTCGCATATTGTTTCAAAAAGTAAATGGCAAGTAAAAATCTGTTTGAATTTAGGCTTGGACAGCAGCATAGTGGGCTTATCCAATATAGGATGCTTTATCCAATATAGGATGCAGAACTGCTGACCAAGGAACGAATGCAAAACACATGACGACTGTACGTAGAGCTAAGCACAGTTAGGTATGTTAGTATCACATATTGATCTTCAAAATAAGCACTGTCATTATTATAGCAATGCGTTGAATGCCGCATGTCAGTAACAGCTTCTACAGAAAACCTTATTAGCTACTCCCGTTCACAGCGATGCGACGTAATTTAAAGTCTTACCTGCATGTTTGACATACCGCTAACAGGCGTTGATTTGAACGTTAAGATAAGATAATACATATTCTATTCGACGAAGCTGAAGGGACAAGATAGAAGTCTGTCGACTTTTACAAGGCCTTTCCTTGTGCATTGTGCCAAACCAACATACACTATACGTACAATCATATGCTACGATATGTTAGCATGAATATACATGTGATTCTTACATCTACGAATATTGAGTACATGGTAAAGGAACAAACAGTTAGTCTAACATTGATATAAAGTATTGATTGATACATAGAAAGCAAATGATTCCTTGGGTGTTTTGTAAATGCTTGATAAATAAAATGGCATTTTATCATCATCATCATCATCATCATCATCATCATCATCATCATCATCATCATCATCATCATCATCATCATCATCAAATTCGATTTTAAAATCTATTCTGTTTATTTGATCTTGTAAAAAGGCAGTTAACATTTAGGTACAGCTGTAGTTATCCAATACTGCATCAGGTGACAGCTGTGCGGATGTTGAAATAAAATAACATGCGTATCCGTTGATGGAATGAATGTTCAAATAAAGCTTTTCCGATTACAATGATAATACAATGACGTTGTGGTGCTTGGTGAATATTTGAGGGCGCAATATATAAAAATTTAGTACGAATAAATCCGGACGTTTATCAACGCCTTTCCAGGTATTATTCTTAACTACAAGGTATACGCTTGCTCTACTGACAACACTATATCACAATGATGAGAGGACGTAGCTAAATCTGTTTTTTTGTGATATTCAACTTTGTACGCAATTTATTCTTAGACTTTATATGCATGATAAGCATTTACTCAAAACGCATTCACATCTCAGTACACATTTATATTCTAGCTGTTCAGAATTAGCAAAAATAAAATTTGATGTCGATGCTATGTTTAAGCTTATGCATATTTGTCTATATGTTAATACATGAGCACTTTAGCTATATGCTAAATTGAAATTGTGCTGATCGATTGTGGAAAATTGCTGTGATATAGTAAATGCCGGCCAATTGTTGCATAGTACCACTTTGACAAATATTTTGAGGCCGCTTATGTCGCCAGCCAGCATATAGGCTCGATCGATTTAGTGGATGCAAGTTGTTGTAGCGAAAATGTAACCCATATACTAATGGATCACAGCCGTACATTACTAATACAGTTGCTGCTCAGGATGATATATGGATACTAACTCGCACTATAGTGCTTTTGGCGATGCATCATCATCTGATCATGCTTGAAATGAAACCATTAACCTTTATATTACTAATCATATATGTTTTTATCTGGCGGGAACTGGTTAATGGTATATTCGCACCTCTATCACAGACGCTAGGTGTATCCGGTACTTCCAGTTTAGTCGCCAATTAGGTGGGATAATTCAACATGGCAGTCGCCATTAGTGAGCCAAAAATCCAGGAGGCCACTCCAGGCCATAAATAGTCAGAAAGGAAATGACCATATCGATATACGACATGCTATACATACCCAAACCTAATAGGTTCCAGCAGCAATACGGCTAAAGGGGACTGTTTACATTTTCGTTTCAGACATTAGAATGTTACCGTAACTCACAAGGTATTCGATTTGCTTTTCACAGAAAAACGATAAGCATCGTAATTATTTTCCTGATCCATAATCGACTTGTTCCATTGCTTGCTAATAACAGCCTTATACGGCCCGTCAGCTGGTTGCGTAAGGTTTTATATACAAAATTGGCGAATAACGAATTATGGATAGATAAAAAGCATCAATAGATATAATGCCGATAATTTCTCTACTATTGTGAAACATTGCAAATAGATAAGTATGAAACTGTTTGAGTGCATGATTATGGTTAAAAGTTGAAACCAAACACAAAAATTAGATAAGTGGGTCGATCACCCAATGATTACATTAATGACAATGAGATGGCACCAATTTAACAACGGCAGGGTGCGTAGCGTACAGAATTCCTATCAATATCACATCATGAATAAAGACATAATTGCCATTATTGTGTTGTAAATTTTGAATTGTCATATTGACCACTTAGTTGCACAACTTTTTGTCGAATATGCAGTTAAGCTGGGAAATGGAAAAATAAAAACCTCATGAACTGTACAAAGCAATTTATCGCACTGAGCAGTATGGAGTTCCAGATAAAGTTATGCTAGTTTGCCGCCGCTGCTGATAAATATTGCTGTATGCTTTGACAATAAATTCAGTGGGGCAATGCCTTCTTGATACCATGTTCATTTTTACAGCTTTCTTTTCAGCGATGCTTGGAGTGGCATTTTGGCAAAGCATGGCTTTCATCTGTAGAGGTATTAACATCAAATGCATTGATGAACGGGGTCCAGTCATTCCGGATGAAAACAAAGATATGTGCAGGTAATTCCACAAATAGGCATGAACCCCAAAGTTGTATATGTATAATTATTTATTGATCATCTGTGTGCAACTTTTAGAGGACCAACAATACCTGGAATATAATGTGAGACAAAAACATCTACATTTAACATCAAATGTTTGCAAATTTCATGCATGTGCTTGTATACAGGGCATGTGAAAATGTGGTCGTTCGAGTATGTGATCAGCATAGAGTCATGCCATGAATAAATCAAAATATATATATATAATATATATATATATATATATATATATATATATATATATATATATATATATATATATAGATATATATACATCGATATATATATATATATATATATATATATATATATATATATATATATATATATATAATATATATATATATACATCAATATATATATATATATATATATATATATATATATATATATATATATAAATATATTTCTATACATATGTATCTATTAAAATCTACAGCTCTATATTGATCAGTTTAAGATAGTCTTTCACGTGCTTTGCTGTGGTGTCTGATAGCAACCGTCACACTTGATAAAAGCAAATAAACAACGTTTGAAAAGCATTGAATATGACCAATCGTTAACTTCAAATGAAGGATCAGTTGAGCTCGTCGGAACGTATCCACTTTAATGTTTGGCTGATCCTTAATCTAACTTTCGTCCGGCTGCTGTAGTATTCCCCGAGTAGTCTTTAATCAAGCCTCAAACATTAGCTGCGTAGCTATCATGACAAAGGTATCTGTATATTCATAATCGCATATAGTATATTAACAAGCTTTGAAAATGAAGATCCTAAGGTCACAAATAATTTGTGATAAAAGCTGCAATAATATGTGGCTGGTTTTAACTAGATCAGATCTCCATTCGCTAGCGGTTCCAACTTCAACACACACACACACACACACACACACACACACACACACACACACACACACACACACACACACACACACACACACACACACACACACACACACACACACACGCACACAAAACACACACACAAACACACGCGCGCGCGCACACACACACACAAACACAAACATACACAAACACACACACACTCACTACACACGCACACACGCACACACACACACACACTCACAAACATACACAAACATACGCAAACACACTCACATACATATACGCACAAACACATATATATATATATATATATATAGATTTATATTTATATATAAATATATATTTAAATATATAAATATATATGTATGCATTTAAATGCATATGTATGAATGTTTACACATATATATATGTATGTAAGCACATATATGCTATTAACAATAACGCAGTAAAGAACACTGGTATACCCACATAGTAGCGGCACAATTATACTTTGCTTCGTTTATTCATGATTAACACATGGCATTGCAACATATTGCATGTCCATAGCAAACACGGTCAAGCACAATGTTATGCAACATTGCTTAAAACATTTTCTAACTTTCCGAAATAATACTTAGTTTCTAGACCTTGGCTCACGGAATATTAACCAATTGCTGAATAAATTATAAATCAATGATATGAATGAATGGATTTTAAATTCAATATCTGTCTAACTAAGAAACATCAAGCTACACTTGTAATGGATGTACTGCCCTTATTACGTCCAATATTTGCCAATTACCCCTACATGGCTAAATAGGTAAGCGGCCCCCACGCTTTATTCGGGTTTAATATAGCTGCTAAAATTACCCAATTCAATTTTGTTCTTTGTGATGGATATACCGTCTTTAAGAAAATCCTATGAGCTTTGTTTACAAAAATATGTGATAGAGTTGCCTCCGCCAAACTGTGCATGCAGACGCACTCTGGTTAGTATGATAATTGGAATCATCAGCTTTCTCCCGTGGCGCCAGGGCAGGTGTTCTCTTGCAACGCAATTACGGCGAGTGGAGTTTTGGGAACAAGGTTTTGTGCTTTCTGGTGCATTCACGTCTCGTCTCTATCCTATTAGACACACGTTTTTAAGTTTTAGATAATACACTGAGCTCACGTGGTTATGTCAACCAATGGGTGATTGATTTCGTCATAATGATAATAATAACCCACTCAATGCTACCGTTTGCATAGTTAATTCAGACCTCTCAATTATATTTAAACAGCCAAAGAAATATTTCGTAAAAATAAGTGGATTCATTCGATATAGCGTTGTATTCAATCGTGTATCCTATATATAAGTAAATATACATTTATATATCAATATATATGTATATATATATATATATATATATATATATATATATATACTTATATTTATATATATATATAAATATATGTATATAAATATGCACATATATATACAGATATAAATATATGCATATATATATATATATATATATATATGATTATATACATATATGAATATATACATATATGTATATATATAAATAAACATCAAGCTACACTTGTAATGGATGTACTGC
>CM067343.1:40573115-40610615 GCA_034190875.2 Urechis unicinctus
TATGCAATTGGCAGCAAGTGCCTTCAGAGAGACGAACGACAGGAGGTTTGCTTTAATAATGCCGCTTGCATCAATAAGGTCACAAAAAGATTACTCGTATGAATGTAATAGAATTTGTTCGTATTGTAATTGGTTTATTGTCAATTGCTGGCTACAAACCACCGATGACTTAAAATGCATGTGATATAAGAGTAATATACCACTTTAACTGCGACATCCACTGTTTTGGTTGCACATCTTAAGGTAATAGGTAACTGAAGAAAACGCACGAGAATAGTGCGAACACAAAAACGTATTAACTGACCTAAACATAATATTCGCCATCTCAAGTATTCTAACCACAAAGCCTCAAATGCATCCGCATGGGCAGTCACCCGATTACTGCATGGGATAAACTTTTGTGCCGTACAAATTCGTCTATGTGCATGCGTGGTTGCTTTGATTCTAATCACATGTGTGGGGCTTATCAACAGTTTCCTATTGATTCTATGCGGATGAATGTTAGCATGCTTAGAGTAGATTATCTCATCCGAGCAAAAGATTGATGTGTTTTCAGGCGTGGCGAGCGGATATGAAAGATTCATGTTATTGTTAAGATGAGTGAGTTGTTTAGTCATTTGAAACCAATGCACAGTAACATCGGACAACTTGAGGCAGTGTTAGTATTGGCTATATGATGAAACACAAGTAGACTTCATCCACAGATTACAATGATTGAAGAACTGTCTGTCGCAAACCACCTGCCCGGTCTGAAGGGGGATGGTTGACAAGTCACAACGGTGTGACACAAAGAACCTTTTTGCAACATGTGCCGGGTCTGCTTACGAGTTATTATGTTACGTTTAATGCACTATCACTGCTGTCTGCAACTAGTGGACTTCAAAGTTTGTCATCGTCGAACGGACACAGAATTTTCGCCGTTTGATGTAATCATTGACAAATCCCAAATGGGGAAGGCATAGAGACAGACCAATTTTGTAACCCTTTTATCTACAGTAGACATTCGAAAGATAGTTCTAACTCAAAGATGTTTACTCCATATACTATTTCCATGGGGATCATGTTTCCAACAGATCAAAGCGAAATCGCCAATCAATAAGAGATCGCATTGTGTATTCATTGCCATCGCAATTTAGTATAAAAGCCGACACTGAACATCCCAAATGCGTAACGGCTTGCAAAGTATTGATCATAAATTAATCTCCACTTTGACGTATAAAATTAAAAACATAACATGAATCCTTACATCGATAAAGAACAATTTCATTCCGCAGACTTACAAAATATAAATCTGGAAACCCAATAATGATGTTTGTTCCCTGGTCATTATGAAGAACATTTTGTCCCGACAAAAGAACACAAATTGTTGTTAACGTAGTAAATTATTGATCTAAACGTTGAAGAGATAATATAAAAAAGGCGTGGGGGCTCAAAAGCCATGAAAAACACCATACAAGACACACCTTGTCAGTATTTTGCGACACTACTTATTTGTTTTCTTTTATCAAGACAATAGGTGCTGTAATTCTTAATCGAATGTCAGTTAGAGTCTAAGCAGAATACAATTTTGTCGCTACTCTCGTTCACAGTGTACGACACGTTAACACGCGCCTCAAATATTAACGCTGTAATACACAATAATAATTAAAGTCGTGCAACACTCAGTACCATTATCATCATCAGCATCATTGTCATGGACATAATCAATGTCATCATCATCATTATTATCGTCAAACTTCTGTTCATTTAATCTTGTATAAACGCAGTTACCACTCAGGTGCAGATGAAGTTATCGAGCCATACGGATTCGGAAATGGAATAACATGCAAGTCAGTTGATGGAACGAATGTTCAATAAGGCTTCTCAGACTTCAATGATAATACAATGACGTAGTTGTGCATGGTGAATAGTGGAGGGCGACATGTATGAAAATTCAGCTCAACTGATAACAATATATCGCTATGATGAGAGGACGTAGCAGCTAACAACACTTTATCACAATGACGAGATGACGTAGCAACTAACAACACTTTATCACAATGATGAGAGGACGTAGCAACTAACAACACTATACCACAACGACGAGAGGACGTTTTGTTGTGATATTAAACTATAAACGCAATCTACTCTTGGACTTAATATGCATTATCAGCTTTTACTCAAAACACATTCACATCTGAGTACACAATTTTATTCCAGCTCTTCAGAATGAGCAAAAATAAAATTTGTCGTTGTTATGTTTAAACGTATGCACAGTAATCAATTTCAGATAATGGCAATATGTTAATGCATAAGTACTACAGCTATATGTTAAATTGAAATTGTGGTGATCGATGATGGCAAATTACTGCGATAATGTAAATGCTGGCTAATTTTTGCACAGGGGTATTTTCAGCCACGCCTTTGCAGGTTCCCGTGGCGTACTGGTATATTGCATGGTTTTTCGACCCTACGGTTGTGGGTTCGATACATCGGTGGTTCCCCGTGACTCAATAGTGCTGTGCTGGACCTACGCCGCAGCGGCGTTGGTTTCGCAGCATGGTCTGGGCAACAGATTTGTGCCGAAAAGGGCACTGAACTTAAAGGGAACTGTCCAATCATCACAGTCGTCTTCATCCATCACCATCACGATGTCATCTCGCTGCTGAAAGTCACGTTAAACTCCACCATTACCATTGCTGTTTTTTTTTTCAGACACGTCGTCTTCAATGCACTGCCGTCTGTTTCAGTTATAGATAGATATGATATCACAATGCTGGGAATATTTTCTACTGTTTACAAAATGGTCGATGAAATGAACAAACATCATTCACTGTAATGAGTACGACACCAAGCTGTTTAGGGCAGAAGACGTGTCTTCAATTATTCATAATCTCGCTTAAGGTTTGCATACCTTTCGGCGAAATGTGAGTGTCAAGAGACTGGGGCAGCTGGTGACTAGGTGATGCCTCCAACTTACAATATAATTAGATAGTTATTTCTTGTACCAAATGCAATTGAGCTGCCGATGCCTGGTGAGACTGGTTACTTGTATGTGTTTAGTATGACTTTGCCATATAACCATTGCTTTGTAAAACACCTTATTATTGTATATTTCTCAATTGAAAATAGATAAACTAAGCATATCATTTCTGTAGCACGACTAAGAGCGTTAGTTATTCCCCCCAAAAAACTGCACAATTCACCTCGCACAAAAACAAATATTCTTGGCTGCTCGTGATGGCTATAATTGTCTGGTTGCTTAACTTGTCTGGTTATATGGCATGGTGTCCCCCCCCCCCTAAGTTTATCTAAGGGTCAATGCACCCATTTTACAAGTCGCCGTTTTCTCATAACGTGCAGTACCTCGTCTCAGTTAGTACAGGCATTGATTAAGATACTGTCACTATAATAACCTTACCTATTGTCACTGCTATTAGGGCTGGTGGGGCTGCTTGTGGGCTATTCAGCATAGCCTTGGAACCTAGCTGGCTACTGAAGTTATAAAAAAACACTCAGCTCCGCGTTCTGGCACGTTGCAAATACCGCTGCGACCTTTCGATGCTCGATTGTGATGTAATTATTACGCAAACGTTTACTGATTGATGTAGTTGTTGACTGGCATGTAGTTTGGCGTGTTGGGTAACATACGGCTCACTTTGAGTAGCAAATATTTGGATGTCTGTGCTTGAACGCTAAAAGAATATCCGATTTAGTTAGCTAAAGGATGGAAGTGCATAGTTCTTCACCTCCCTATGCAAGAAGCATTTGAGTTATCACCATACCTAACATCTACTCCCCTTAAGCCGATTTATCAAAACATACTTGATAGTTAAGCAGTAATTTAAATAAGTATGTGCAAATGACAAAACATAAAACCTCTGTCAAATACGTATTACAACAAACAGCAGCTCTGTTACAAAATTGCCTGAACAATATGGATAATTGTGGCGTTTACAGGTGTAGCTACCTTACTTGGCAGAATTAAAAGCGACGGCCGCAGAAGAATCAACTGCCGGTTATATTTCTGTTCATGTCGTGGCTAAACAGATTTTCATCTCTTTCACGAGATTTTATGACCTCTTGACGCTTATCTCCTTCTATGCCCAGGGGAGACAGGCTGCACAGAAGATAACTACACTAAGGGTTATTTTCGGATGCCGCTGAGGTCCTCATACTGCAATGAAATGGTGCACGCTTCATTTTCAATAAGAAGTGGTACAACAAATCAGACCACTTTTCCAACCCTGTGTTCATGCGATCTCACAAGTTTTATCTGTTTATCCGTTATATGTCGTAATCATGGATGCAGAACTCAGAATTAATGGCCTAAGAGTCATCGTCCCCTGATATGTTGAAAGGCTATTTTAAGGACACTTTCTGTCCCGCTGCGGGCCTAAAACACGACATACGAGGCTGGACCGTGGATTTGACACGACGGAAAATTTCGTACTGTAGTTCATGTGGAATGGCTAAATAATTGGTTGCGATTTTGCTTTCTGTCTAAATTATGAAATGACTAAAACACTAGCCGAGGCTACCATCAAGCTTTACATTACTGCATTACTACCCATATCCGGCCACAAAATCGATCAAATCTATTTTCAGAGCTTGAGGCAGATCCTTTCATTGTGTGAGCTGTGGAGTTGCATAGGCATGTACACATTAAACAAGACAGCTCTGCTGGATGCAATCGATGATATCAGAGGAACTACAACACCGGGAACTAGAATAGAATAAAGGGCAGAAAGTAACTTAACCCAGTCTGAAGAATCAGATTTTGGTTGCTCCTGGGAGAGCAGAGAATAGGGTCAAAAGTCCGAGCGGAGAACTACAAGAAATCATGTAGTCTTTATAACAAGCTAATACACTTACTATTGTTGTCTCTAATGAACACCAGAACTGATTTGCGGTTCGCCATTAGCTCCAACAGGCAGTCTATATAAGAGAACGTCAGTACTACTGAAACCTGGTTAGTTACGTAGGTATACTAGTTGGAGAAGCAACAAGATATAGATACTTGATGATATAAAAGACCTCTACTCTGGAGGCATACAAAACCTAACTATGCGCCCAAGCTGCATTGCGAATGAAGTACTATGCAGTAACATAACGGCCAATATTATAGCCAGTTAGTAAGCTATTCCTCGCAGATGTAGTGCATTGAACGGGCATACCGACCATCACGCGAAACCACTGTTCGCTTCCATGCTTTTCAACGAGATCCTATTTTAGCGTATCGGTACGTTAAGTAGGGAGCACTCGAGAATTCCAGTAATTATTAGATAATAATGATAAGTGAAGTGACATTTGACAGCGTAATCGGCTCAAATCATCCTTTATTGCTAGACATGGCAAAATTTCGACATTTGTGGCTAGGTTCGGTCAATGATTACATTTTACACCAGTGCCGTTGTTTTCAAATATCCACTTGAGAGTAGTGATGGATGAGTGCCACACAACAATACTGTCAGCGCGGCATTTACCCACAATTTATGTTCAATTTGATGGAATTTAGGAATAGTTATATTGCATACTTAGTTGAAAAAGCAGTTAGCGAACCCGTAATTAAGTCTGAAAATGCAGATATATAAACCAGATGATATGCTTGAAACGACATATTTCACTAGACAGAATGGCGTTCGCGACAGTAACATGGACGTTGGTTGCAGCTGTTGGTAAATACCTCAAGCCCCTTTCATACATTGTAACTTAATTTTAACTACAGCATGTCCAGTAGCGGATATCATTGTCTTTCAGTGGCCTTTGGAATGGCGTCCGGGCGTAACAGGGCATCTCCTTGCCAAATAGTCACCATCCTATCCTGTGATGAGCGCATACACCGCGCGTCGTATACAATGACGGATGGGGTCAGAGTCAGTCCAGATGAGTACGACTCCATGTGCAGGTGCGTCTTACAATGTTTTAATAGTTCGCATTAATTTGTTGTACTCCACACGATCATACGAAATCAGGTCAAACAATGCTCATAGCAGTAGAGTATATGATGTGCTGTAGGAATGCAAATTCCACCAAATCATGCATAAGACAAGGCAGTCGCGGATGCATGGATGGATCTGCAGGATTTCCCGGTGCATTTGTAGCACACATCGACGCCCTGTGCAACGGCAAAGACGGTATGATCTTCAACACAATCACTAATCTGCATCCTTGGTGCATTCTTGACAGAACAACTAATTCCATTCGTATTCTATTTCAGTATATCGTAGCATTTATCCGTGCCTGCAAGAACATCGTAGTGCGTTAATTGACTCAACGGGCGCGTGTTTCGATGCTCATGACAGAATTATCAGAGAGAATATTCATCGTAACGACCTCACAGATGTCGAGAAAAATGCCCTGTTTTGCGAGTAAATGCATGTTTTTTTCATTACAACTTCCAAATCTACGCACTCAACAATAATTGCAATTTCCAGGAATTGCAATCGAGCGTATATATGTTCTGCATTTCGTCAAGGGCAGAGGAAGCGGAATTTACATGCAACAGGGAAGCTGCTGAAGGCCTTTGTGGTGCTGTGGCTGCGCAACACTTAGACACATCCCTAGGTGGAATGTACGTCGCTTTATACGGGACACTTTCCGCAGTCGGCTGCCATATCTGTGAGAATCATTAAGCATCTTTGTATTCAGATATTGTACAATCAAATGCTGGAAATTATATTAATAGCAGTGATGTTTGTTTCAGATGACAGATACCTGTTACAATAAGGGCTACAATGGATAGGAATGCAGCATTTCAAAGTTAATGAAAGAGCAGGGGGAAATCGCATGCAGCAAAAATTCAAATAAAGAGACTTATTTGAGACAAAACCTCCACAAATAAGCATAACTATATGTATATATATATATATATATATATATATATATATATATATATATATAAACACACACACACGCACACACACACATGCACACACATACATATATATATTTATATATATATATATATAAATATATATGATATATATATATATTATAATATATATATATATATATATAGATATATATATATATATATATATATATATATATATATATATATATATATATATATATATATATATATATATATATATATCTATATATATATATATATATATATATATATATATATATATATATATATATATATTCGCGCGGAAGGATCATTCGCAAATTTTACACGCACATTTCCGAACGTTTCAGGCCACTAGCGTTTTTTTTTTTAAAATGCAAATATTTCGATTAACGTACAATTTGGGTGAGATGAGAATGAGAATAATTTTAGCTGTGAGCATGTAGTGAAACAAAAATATAAAATATTCTAGAGTATGTTAGCAAACCGATTGTTACTAGCTGAGGTTATGAGTGAAAGGACGATGATATCATTAATCAAAGAATCCTAGCAATATTTGTGGAGCAGTTTTTAAGTCGCAACATCAACTCAGCGTTTATACACACACACACACACACATACTAGGTTTATTAATTATTCAATATCCTGTCCAGGGTTTGCATACTTTTCTACTTCAACTAAGTATCAAGAGACGGCGGCAGCTGCTGCTTGGGGATGAGGTGATGTCCCCAATTTATAAAATATCATGATGCATATATCCGTGTCGAATGACTAATTTCAGTTATTCCTTTCTATAGCATGAACTTTTCGAACTAGCGCTTATTGCAATCACCGCTGTTTAAAAAGCTGTCGTTTATATATGTATTACTTTAGATGATCGTTCGAGCTACATTTGTATGGTAAAACCAAATATCATATATTTTTTTATCTATATCCCTCTATATAGCGCAGGTACCTTAAGTCGAAGTTTGTTTCTTTAGTGCATACATCATTTTAATTGTTGTCATAGTATCGTTTATGTTCGTTACAGCTACACCTGGCTGTAGAACTACGATAATCAAGACTCATTGCAGTTTATCCGTCGATTATTACTCCGCCGATCTTGTATATATATAAACTTATATATATATATATATATATATATATATATATATATATATATATATATATATATATATATATATATATATATATATATATATATATATATATATATATATATATATATATATATATATATATATATATATATATATATATATATATATATATATATATATATATATATATATTGTGTTCTTGCTTAGCCCACGACATCATGTCTGGTTACGTATTTCAAAATTCCACATTGGGCGTCGCATGATGGTCCCGTTGATTACAGCTGCTCACCAAATATCATTTGGACGAGCCAGTCTACTTAACAGGTGAATCGTTCACAATTATGGTACTGATGAAGGCAAATGTAGTTACATCACGCACTTGCCAACTTTTGCTAGTGTTACAGTGTAATATTTATCTATGCGGGCCTTCGTTTATGTGGATAGCTAGAAAGACGTACTGGTAGATGTTGAAATCTACTAATCGTTTGAAATAGCCTCTATATGGACGTTTATATAGACGAAAAGTGGCAGTGTCTCTACATAATCAGCATTACTGGGAAAATATTTGCTTATCACCGAAGACAGAAGCTATCAGCTGCTGGTATTTTTTTTTCAAGACGAGTTATTTTATCACGAGTGAACAGAGGTGTAAAGCATCTGTGTAGACCGACAACAAGACAGATGCTGATTACGTTCATGCAAGTGATTAACAGCCCAGATAAATGACACCAAGCATGCTGGTTGTCTTGATTAAATAATACAATTGTACAAAGTACTAGACTGTCCTGTAATCAGTTGAGGAATTATTTTCATGCTTAAAAAATCTTTCAATATAGAATGTACCCGTTGACATCAGGATATTTTTTATACGTCTATTATAGTTTACATCAGATAGGTGAAGCAAAGGTCACATGGAGATTGTTTCTTCTCTGCTGGCAAATTAGGAGACATTGTTTAAGCAGGATAACACCCGTACATTAACAAATCTTCAATTTATTTTGGTAGTGTGTGAACAATAACTACGCCTATAATCTCTGAAATAACGAGTCTTAGCAGGCAATAATGGAGAAGCACAAGGGCAGGAAAGACACAAAGAGCTCTCCTCTTTCAACTCTTTCAACTCTTTCGCTCACTTCAGTTGCTAGCTTCTGGAAATTGTCTAAAAATCACCAATTCAGTTGAAAATCTAGCTATCTATATATATAAATATATATATATATATATATATATATATATATATATATATATATATATATATATATATATATATATATATATATATATATATATATATATATATATATATATATATATATATATATATATATCCTGTCCATATAAAGTTTCGCACCAATATAGCTATATATTGTCATTCCGCAGACGGCATTTATTGCACCCCCCCAACCAAATCACCCTGGCGACGCCCCTGCCCTTAACGAAATGCAAAACAATCATATGCTTGCTTGCAATTCCTTGAAAATTGCATTGATTTCGAAGTTGTAATGAAACACAAAGTGCATTTACTGCAAAACAAGGTATTTGTTTCGACACCTCTCAGGTCATGGCGATGAATATTCTCTCTGATAAGTCTACCATGAGCGCCGAAACAAGTACCCATTATGCAATCAACGCACTTCCATGTTCGTGCAGGCAATATTCTCTCTGATCAGTCTGTCATGAGCATCGAAACATGCACCCGTTGAATCTATCAACGCACTTCCATTTTCTTACAGGCACGGATAAATGCTACGATATACTGAAATATAATACGAATAGGTTTTTCTGCCAGGAATGTACCTAAGATGCAGATAAGTTTTCAACCAATTAATACAAACTATTGAAATATTGTAAGAAGCATTTGCACATGTAGCCGCTGTTGAGTGCCAAATTGATAACAAACCTGCCCTTCATCATAACGTACCCTCTCAGTCATCAGTTGATGGAGTAACCCCCCAACAGCTTATATTAACTATACGCCCCAGTTTCCCAGATCCACAAGTGACCTACATGTCACCTGCCACTTCCCCCCTCTCCTCATACATACCCCATATTCCAGAGCCACATGACCATCCTGCCCAGGCAACGCCCGAAGGCCCCAACCCTCACTGACCTGGCTACTGCACGTCCCATAAGAATTGGGATGGCGTGCCTAAGTCGTGGAGGGAAACCCTTTACATTTTAATATCAGTTCTCTCCTGGCCTCCGAGCTCAACACATCTCTCTCTTAAATTTAGGCTAAGTAACATCGAAAATTCCAAAGTTTAAAACAGTTAAATAAAGTTCAAGTTGTTATAAACCCTCCATCTGGAGTTCGAGTCGTCATTATTACAAGTGCGTATCGTGAGCATCTCAACACCACAGATCACGTTACGACACCGCTATCATCTGGACTGACCTTGACCTCAACCGTCAAAGTATACGACACGCAGTGTATGCGCTCATCACCTGATCCAAATGCTGTGCTGATAGTGATGTTGTGTGGCACTCATCTACCACCATTCTAAAATGGATTCATGAAAACAATTGCATTGGTGTTAAATGTAATCATTACGCGAACCGAGGCGACTACATTGCTTCCAAATCGTCTCATATCACTTCAACTATTGTGATTATCCAATGGAATACTTGCGTTCTCCCCTGTTAACATTTCACGGTTCTTGTTCACTATTTCAAACGACAATGAACGTACCAATATGCGAGAATGGGATATTGTTTGAAAGCATGGAAGCAGACAGTAGTTTGGGTGGATGGTCGAGAATCTGCGAGGAACGAATAGAATACTAGATGACTATAATGGTTTGCAGCTGTTTTGCTAGAACAGATAGATAGTTTTGTATGCCTCAAGAGTAGAAGTCGTTTATATAATTTTGTGGCCATTTCGCAAAATATTATACTATAGAAGTGTTATTTCATAGCACGGCAGGGTGGTCTTGCCATTGCAAGTCGTCAATCATGATTAGTTAATTATACAGATGATCAAAATTACTTGATAACACCAGAAGTAAAGGCGGTATTTGAAATGTTTCAGTTGTGTAATATTTATCCGATGGTAGATATAAAAGTACTGCGCGTACATTTTGAAGACAGACATGCGTTGCTGATGCGTGTTCAAAAAAGTGACTAGGTCCTTCATGTAATTGCGTTGGTAACACTCTTGCAACCATAGTAGTGTGGTGTTAACCACAGAGGCACAATGATGTCTATAATTGGCACCCAGGCATCACTTGACGGATAATGTATCATTAATTGCAAGGCGGAATCCGTTGCTTTACGTGATATGTCTCACTTTACGAATATATATATCATCGTTACGTTCTATTAATTTTTAACATACATAGCCCCAAATACATGGCCTTAAAGCATCCTAGGATGTTGAAGATCCAAAAGGAAAACACCAATGTAAAACAAATTGATTGTTAAGTTGGTGGTAGATTGACGTCCCTGGGGGAAGACCACTAAGTCTTTAGCTGGAATACCTAAGGTACGATCATGTTCAGTATGCCAGCTCATCTCAAGCCAAGTATATCCATGTCACAACATATTTGGCTACGCATTCTTGTATGGCATGTTCAAAGTCCTGGAACGTTTGCACGTTGTGATCTTTGGCTCTGTGATTGCATTCATGTTCTGTATTATCAGCTCCTCATAGACAGTAACTCACTGGGTGTGCAAGAGAACGAAAAGCTACCGCTAGGTGCGCAAAAGAACATAAAGTTACTTCAAAACCGCACCTGTTCGAGAGCCTATGAGAGCTGCTAATGGCGAACCGCAAAAAATCAGACCAGCTACAAGACAAGGCTTAACACCGAATAATACATTGTGGCTTGCGATTTTCAACAGCTGTTTGCTCAGCAATTGTATAAGCTGGTGATAACGACTTCTTGATTTCTTGTGGTGTTTTCTCCGCTCTGGCTTTTCGGGCCTCATCCTCAGTTTCCCCAGGAGCAACCCAAATCTGATTCTTCAGACTCGGTTTATTTACTCTCTGAACTTGGGTCTTTTCAAGTTCCCGTCTTGTAGTTCCTCTGATAGCATCAATTAACCCAGCAAGGGTGCATGCACAATAAAAGGATCCATCTCAAGAAAATAGCTTTGATCAATTTTGTGGCGGGATATGGGTACTGATGCAGTAATGTAAACCTTGATGGTAGCCTCGGCTAGTGTTTTAGTCTTTATTTCATAGTTTCCACAGAGAGAAACATCGCAGCCAATTGTTTAGCCAATCCACACGAATCCACGGCAGAGCTTCGTAGGTCGTATTTAGGCCATATTTTGGTCAAAACTGTGCAAACTGTTGCCACAAGGCATTTTTGGTTTTGTGGTAAGATTTACCATTAGGGTGTATCGCTTATTGATGGGAGACGCCGAAAAGTACTTTCTAACCATACATACTCGGCACGCATCAGCTGGACTTAAAGCATTTTAATATACACATTTGTTTCAATAATCCGGTCATTGTTATTGAAAGTGAATGCGCATATCCGAGGGCCAAAGACGCATCGTTATGGAGTAGCATTCTTACCAAGGAATCCACAATATGTATGTTTATTACGTTATCTTGGCTCTGTTATCAAACTTGAATAATACGGATTACTCGGCTAACTTACTTGACAGAAAGACATAAGAAGCGGCACTAACTATGACAAGGCACTGTGCTTTAGGCGAAAGAGCATGCTTCATATGGGTGCATTGACCCTTTCATATAAAAAGGGGGATATATAATATGATTAGCTAAGCAGCCAAAAAATTGTAGCCATCAATAACCGCTCATAAGGTTTTATGTATGACATTCTTCAGCAAGATAGCACACAGATAAAATACACTAAGAAAGAAGGTAATTGTGCATTGATTAGGGGGTGGATATAACTAACGCTAATTTACTTTTGTTAACTAATTTTCGCAAATAACTGTGAACTATAAAATATTTAGGTGTTTGGCAAAGTAATGGTTATATTGCAAAGTTATATTGAATATATACAGGTAACCAGTTTCACCAAACCTCGCATCACAATTACATTGGGTACGATGAATAACTATCTACTTAGATTGTAAATTGACGGCATCCCTTATTTAAAACCGCCACCAGCTGCCCCGGTCTCTTGATACTCATTTGATGCAGAAACTATGCAAACCTTAAGCGAGATTATGAATTATTTAAGTAACGACTTTGTACATATCAGGGTCCATTTTCTAAGCGGTGGTTAAATCCCTAACATTGATGGTATTATATTTATCCACAATTGATAACGACGCCTGTGCAATAATAAATGATGTCGTGGCTGTGCATACAACTGTGGACAAAATCGCACAGTGTGGGTCACATACTTAACAATATGCATGTACAGGACGACACCTGTATGCATTGGTTGAGGCATACGGTAATACATACATCTTGTATGAATAAGCATGTACTAGCTTGTCTCTGGAGCCTATATACGTAAGCGTTATCAAGGGTATAGTATAAGAATGGTAAGTCATTTTTGATGGTACAAAGTGAGAGACGTTTGTATTCGTGCTGTTGATTAAGATCCACCACAGAGGTGTTTGTCTAGGGGATTGTGTGTTTTATGGCAAAATTACCTTAACGACTTAGGCACGCTATCCAAATTCTCATGGGACATGAACTAGGCTGGTCAGGAGATGGGCGTGGCTATAGGATGTGGAATATGCATGGCGAGAGGGGGAAGTTGGCAGGTGGGTATGACTGAAAGGGCCACGTTACGGTGATGGAAGTTTTTTGCATAATGTGCTTTTGACACTCAACCAAAGAGCTCACCAAAGAGTTTATAGCTACGCTACGAGGGCTTACTTCGAGCGGCTCTGAGATGATCGCTTCCCTAATTATTATACATTGCAATCGTAAGGTGGCGCTACCGTGACACAAACAAAAGCACATGGGAATACTAGTCTGACGTCACCGCGACTGTTGAGTGCGGAAAAAGTTTCGCAGAGCCTTGCCGCTGCCAAAACACGTCGCACAATAGGCTTATAAACAGCAAAAATATCAAGTACTCTACTAAATAAATATCAACTGTAAGGTAAATGGTTCAGATTTGAGTTCTATGAAAATGTATCATCCATTTGTTATAGATCTTGCTTAATAACAATAGAATACAAAGCAATTGTTAGTTATGGCAAATTTATCAAGTAAGACAACCTTGCGTTGAATGGTTCAAACATCATCCCTTTATAGTTGAAAAATTGAAAAATAACAGTTCTGTTTCCAAGTTGGAAACAGAACTGCTGATAACGGATCATGAAGCATCATTTGTCAACTCATTCCGGTGCTCCTCCTTCCATGCAAAGATCCGCTGTTGATCCAATTTGCGAACTAGATAGGCTTGACTGCAGTTGTGGATAGAGGTGAGGCCCATCTGTACCTGGCTGCGCTAGACTGTTGCCAAGGGCGCATCAGTTAGATCCATAACGAGCAATTAAGGTCTTTCCTTGTCCCTTTTCACCAGTAACCTGTGCTGCGCTGTCACTACCCTGAAGTACCAGTAGAATAATGCACGTCAATGCGCAGTGTGGTCGCCTCTGGCCATGCTGCAGGCTTCTCCTGTCTCGGCAAAATGGCCTTTGGATAGGGGGCTGGGGGTTTCGCCTAATCTAGTCACACCACGCAACCTGGGCTTAGTGCCTGGTGAATCTCAACGACTGCTTGTTTTCTTTTGCGATCCACTTACCGTCGGCCCGCTCATATAGAAACTTTATTTTTATGAGATATTCACTTGCGCGTACGGCCTTGACGCACTCTCGAATTACCTATTCAGTGAACAGCACGTCAAGAATAATAAGGTATTTAATCAATGGTTCCGCATTTTGTCTGTATACCAGTAATAAATTATTGCAAATGAATTGTTATAATATGAGCGGTCACTCTTTTGTTTTGGCTATATGCAATTAACATTTAGCTACATTTCATGCCAAATATGCTCACCCTATAAAAGTAACACGTCTGAAGCGTGGTTTTGCTGCTTTATATTTTTAACATATACTAAGAGACGCCCAGGTCTTTAAGCAATCCGTTTAGTCGCTCCAAGGGGAACAATGAGTATCATAAAACTCTCGTTTCAGAATCGGTGCAGCCAAGCCCAAGGTGGCCTACATTCGATATTTAGTCTGGCTTTATCTAATCTGCCGGAATTTTAGTAGAATGGAATTCGCTTAAATTTATCCCTCGTTTGACGATTTAATGGATGCCAACCCTGCACAGGGGCATCGTTTACGCACAAAAATGTTTTCCTTGTGTTGACGCTTGATCAAAAAAGAATATCCGGGTGATTTATTTGCAACTTCAACTATTATCGCCGTGCCTTATCTACGTACCAGGGAGTCAAGCAAACCCACGCGTGCAACCGAGGTCGCTTTGTCGTATGCGTGTTGTGGTAGGATCTCCGTTCGAAACACGAATTCTGATGCTGTGAACAATGATAGACTTTATATCTACGCAGTGACTGTAAGAATGATTGAAACACAAGTACTCAAAGTTCCATCAGCTTGTTGTCAATGCGAGCCATCCCAACTTTGTAGGATAAACATGGACATGTCGCCGTATTCATCCGGACTGACTTTGCTCCCGTTCATCAATGCATTCGACTCTCCCGTTATGCGTTCATCACATGATAGAGTGTTTATACCTCTATAGATGGTGGCCGCGTTTTGCCCAAATGCCACTCCAAGTACCGCCGAAAAAGAATGCTGAAATTATTATTGACTACAGAAATGATCAGGGTATCAGGGATAATTTATACCAATAATTTTGTTTTAAAAGTATACAGAAATATTTTCCAACAGCGGCAGCAAACGAACGTAAATCTATCTGAAACGTCATTCTGTTAAATGTCATAAGTCGTTCTATGCTTTGCGTTGATATTCTGGAAACAAATTTAAATCGAATATTTATTTGCTCGCCGAATATCCAAAAATTGAACAAGGATAATGATTTATGCTGCTATAACTGATCGTTCTTTTTTGTCGTTCGTGACAACATGTGGTTCTTCGCGAGCGTTTATATCTTGCCTTTGTTGTAGATATTGAATAATTGGGCATCTTTCTTCTTTTAGTGTGCATACACTCGTGACTCGTCAACAGTCGTACATGTGATCCGTTATATGATTTGCACAAAAAAAGATGTACGGCCCGGATAAAATGTGAATCATCCATCAATAAAATATTTGTTATCAATACTGTTCCAAACAACATGAATCGATTTGCCATCATGGCTGTAAGAGGAAGTATATGGTTTACTCAGTGTGACATGCAATTGATGATTATTTCAGTGCGCTGTGTCGTCACATCACGCGGGAACATCATCTTATAGAATAGAGGGAGGCAAGATCTGGGCCTCATCCAACACGGCCGAAATATGCACGGACAAATGACGTGCATTTAAAAAAATACTTTGTTGGGCCTTCAGCTTGACATTTCTCTTGTCAATGATCTTAATGTTATGGCTACCACAATTGTTGGGCAAGGATAGCCATTATGGTCGGAAATGTATGGACGTGCAGCACAGAGAGTACACGTGCATTATATGCAGTCTATAACGTATCTATACCGAACTTGTATTCTTCCCGTGAGGAATATGGTCAATAAATACCAATGTGTTTATTTCCTCATTGATCTTAAGATAAATGATTGCTTCTAAAATAATTTCACACAAATGTCCTCTTCGAATTGACACTGATGAATTTATCCGCCATATGCTTTATACGGGCAGGAATTTCGTGACTGGTATTTTCAATTCGATATGGATTGAAGTTATTTATAATAATTCTGATATATTTCAACTGACGCATATAAACCCCAAATTTACATACGGTACACGGTAAATGTGAATTTTGAATATCAAAACTACTTGCCCGAAAAACAGAACAAATCGTAACGCTAATAAGGTTTATTGAAATACACTATATGCAACCAACTTATGTGAGATACTATCCAAATCACCAATGCTCAAAGTAAATCACAATTGCAAGTAAAAATAACAGAGCATCAAAATCCCATTTCAGTCATCGTAAAATCATCATTAAACCATAAACAAATCCCACTTAAATTTCTTAAACAACTACAAGTCAAGAACTAAACAACTACAAGTCAACCGATGTTGCACTAGTTAATTAAAAACCTCTGAGACAATGTACAACATTGTGCACTAACCTGGGTACGCATGGCTATCAGCTGCAGCTGGTAAGTTTCAAGGCTGTCCAAGGCAGCTGCCAATGTAAGCGCGTCCCTATGGAACGACTTATGAAGTTGGCTGACAACATTAAGTACATCACACATAAAATGGACACACTCCATGTGCGTGAAGCTGTGTATGGTGAGCGCCGGGCGGCGATGAGCTGATACAACGTCTGCGCAGTGTGCTTCAATGACCTTGTAGCTCCTAATCACTGTTTAGAATGCTCTTGAGATGTGGTGTATCCACCTGATTCCTGCAATGTTGGTTGGATTTAGCACCTCTTCATCTAAGTGTTAAGCGGTTGGCCTCAGTTCCCGAAGTGCTTTGTTGGGAGTAATGATACTGCTTATACAGCAGATTCAATATTTCCTGGACTTCAGACGTGGATTGTCTTTATTGGCATCCAAAACTGCAAGTTCAATCGATAGGCTATGTAATGCATGGCAATCAACACGCTGACCTGGGGAGAGCAGCCACAGCTTGTTTGCAACCCATATTAACTGCTGCATCATTAGCACCACAAGCTTGTCTTTCTAGTCTGGAATGCCAGCATCTATGAACGCACGGCATTCTCAACATCTTTTACACATTCTTTGGACCACTAGGCTTATATTGCCTGGCATATAATAATTTAAAGATACATCCCAGCAGAATCGGTTGCACCATCTACCATTACTGATATGAAGCGAGCATTTTAATCTGCGGAACTACAGGCTTTCTCAGGTGCTCGTAAATATTCTTCGAGAAACTTGCACATGCATTGCTGCTTGAGTAGCTGTTATCCAATTCACCCCCAATGCGAGAATGTAGCTTGCTGGAAATGGGATGGATAAAAAAGGTAATTCGTACGAGAATACGAAGTAGGCAATGTGGAAAAAAATAGTCAACTGATCGCGTTGCTCTGTAGGATTTGTTCCTCAAGCGGACCTGTTGCCATCTCTCCTGCTGTGTTTACGTGCTCGAGCAGTCTGGGCTCCCTTAAATGACCCTGACTTTGGTCGTGACTAGCAATATTAGGGAGTCGGAAGCTGTTAATACCGGTGACGAACGATGATACCCTGTCGGAATAAGGATAATCGCAGCAGAGCTGACACCACATTAGGTCATCCTCTGCTTTGACAACCACGTGTAACTTTCGTACCAGTGACTTTGGAAGTTTCTTGCTCTTTTTTCTTCATTCTTTTTCTGCCCCTTGCATCCATTTGGTTCTCTTTTCCGTTTGCACCCTGGCCTGTCGTCAGTCACTGGAGGTTGAGAAAATTCCTCTCAATTTATATCTATCCTGATTTTATGTTATAATTCGCCGATAACACTACATAAACACAAGTGCCTTTATCACGATCATGGTTATCATTTCACTCACCTTAAGATCTCTAATGATCTTGATGAGGTTCTTCTTCTTGACATCAATGGATGAATAGATCAAGTAGAACCAAGGTATAAAAGGAGACAACTTGACCAAATTAAACTTCCATGCATAGCACAATTATGTGTTCTTTTTGTCAGTAATTAATGTCCTTCATACAGGATGGAGAACCAACGTCATTTTCAGGGTTACATATTCAACGAAGTATTTTAAAAGTTAGCGGAATGAAAATGTTCTATAACAGTGTTAGGATTCAAGCTACGTTTTTAATTGTATACATAAATGCAGGGATTAATTACTGATTTATGTTTTGCAGGCCATAACATATTTAAGATGTTCAATGTCGATCATTGTACTGACATTGCGGGTGCAGACTCCGGGGAATATAAATGCGATTCGTTCATGATGGGCGATTTCGGTTTGATCCATTGGAAACACTATCTCACGTACATGACGTAAACATCATTGAGCTACAGTTCTCTTCGCATGTCTGCTGCTCATAAAAGGAAAACAAAACTACCCCCCATTTGGAATTTGTCAATGATTACATCAAACGGCGAACATTCTGTGTCCGTTCGATGATAGCAAACTTTAAAGTCCTCTACTTGCAGACAGCGGTGACAGCCTGACCGTTGAAAGTGCAGACCCGGTCATTATTGTAACAAGCGATTCCACGAGCCTCGTTCTATCTTTATCTCACTTTGGCAGCTTTTCTGCATAACATCGCCGTGACTTGTCGACCCTCCCCCTAAAGACCAGGTAGATGGTTTGCGAGAGTTCTGATACCATGTTAACCTATCATACCCGCTGCAATAAACCGAATATATCAGGGCCCCATGCTACGTATCTATGCAGAAAAGTAAATGCTTAATACTTCACGGGTTAAGCATTTAAAAAACCAAGCATGTTCTAACACACAGTTCCTCAGATTACTGTGCATAGATGTCAGTTAACACACTTATGCGACTTTGTGACTCATGCCAGTCGCGTTCAGGGTTTTATTCTTCCAACAAAAGCCTAGTTGTTCGAGATGATCCTCAAAGGTCATTGTGTGTACTGCTGGATATAAATATTAAGTATCTGTATTTAATGATTCTCTGTATAGGCTTACTGCTGATTGGATTTGCAAATTCTTCTGAAACATAGTATTGTAGTACATCTCTACACAAGCCATTCGACAGGACAGTTTGAATTTGTTGTGTATGCCAATGGATGATCACCATGCATTGTTTGTATATTCAATGGCCACAGTGAGTGTCATGATACCGACTGCTTTACACTCTAGCGCTTGCCGTTTTGCTAGGTAGGGTATTTACCATCCAGAAACAACCATTCACACAAAGAACCCGATGCGGATCACGCATATGCCGTTACTTAATACGAGCACCAGCTCATTATCCAACTTCATGTACCGCATCTGTAATTCATTTTTCCAGAAGAAAAAGACATTACAATTCTGTTCTTAATGTATTCTCCTTGATATGTTCACTACTGATTGCATATAGGTGTATTTACAGAACCACAATAAGAATAAAGCTCACAATGGGTACGACAAGATAACACGTTCCACTGAGTCACATGTGTGGTTCTCTATCAATTAAATCCTGCATGAAATGTAAAATGGCACCGGACATTGTCGTCCCAAAATATTAGCACGACACTTTGTTTGGGTTCAACCTTGTGGCATGAAATTAATCACTCTGGTGAGTCGTAAATGTGGTAAATAGGCAATGAGAGTGAAGGGTTTTACGTGATAATGATATAAATTAAGTCAAGAAGAAGTCAAGCGCAGCAATATATCCAATAATCATGCAAACATCCAATTAGGAATGCGATATATGCGTGCTTTGCTTTTAAAGCGTGTCACATATGCACAGCTAGAAACACATCAATTCCGCCGATGCTGGTTAATGAGCACAATGAAAATATCAATAAATGTCATCTTGATAAATTTTCTGGTCTTAGGTACACTTATCGATAACAGTTCGCCTCACACAGCGACCGCGCAATTTTCTATCATCGATCTCTCATGAAAGAGTTTATGGCTGCCCTCCGACAGCAATATGGTGATTATATTATTACATGAAATACACACCCGTTATCAGCAGATGATACCATGAAATCAACTAAAGCACGTGGCATTGTGTCCCAGGGCTTGGTGTCTGTTAAAGATATGGAGATGTATGATTTGTCAAGGCGACCACGTGGTTTGAAGAGACGCTATGATAAAGCAACACGCGGCTCAAAGGTGGCTTCTTGAGTGAACACATTTAGCGTTGCTATAAACTCTTTTGTTTGACCATAGGTAGTTCTTTTAGGAAATAACCAGAAGAACATGCAATCAGTTACTTGCATTCCGTCATATAAATACAGTGGGTCAAAACTTGAGACTAGAACATGCTAGCGTAGAAGAGCTAAAACCTCTGTAAAAGTGCCACTACCAATAACCTGAACGATTCTCAACATCGACCCACGAATGTCGGTTACAGATACATCAACATTCCAATTGATTAATTAATATTTGCATTTCCTAGTATTGGTACCTTACCATGATATGTTGCTCGGAATACAATTAACTATACCCCTTTGTCATTATCGCTATTGGTTGGCTATTTGAGAGTCAACCAATACCAAGTAGAGAAAGGAGAAAAGACATTAGCAATTGCGTCCTTCACATTATTTCTCCAAGAACTTAAGCACAGCGATCGTTTTTTATTTATATATTGAACATAATATATAAATGGTCTTGGGCGCGCTCGAAATGCATCTATGCCGTTGTTATGCCACTGAGAACTCCGCAAATAAACACATTCCGAGACCGAAATTGTGTAGCAGGCATGACTGATTCATATTATCAATACAATGCATCGTAATACGAATGGCGATAATTCCAAACAGAACAAACTTAAGGATCATAAATAATGTACGAATAAATCAATATTTCGATAATATCTGATCGCACCTGAAGGACAAAAAATTCTGATTTGTATGGGCTGTGATTTCAAAATGCATCATTAAGTTGTTGGTTCATCTAACCTGGTGTTTAAATGAGGTCATGTCATGAAATGCGGAAATTTTCAGTTTTACACCTATGAACCTAATTGCATTATAAATGTAAGTCGTTGATGAATAACATAATTCCGTAGCTAACTTCATGATATTTGAAATATTAATGCTTCTTCAATTCCTACGAATCGCACCTAATCAAGTATTCATTCACTAGGACATCAATTATTTCAATGTTTTGAAGTATTCTGACAAGCGACAAATATGTGTTCGTGCGTAGGGGAAGGGGTACGTATTACACATTATGTGTGTTGCCATTCATCCCTAAGTCGTTGGCATTTATGATGATTACACGGAAAATAATTAATCAATTAATGTCAGTAAGCAATCTTCGGACAATGGTGCTGTGATTGGGACGGCTAATATACTGTATGTCCATATTGATTAACAGAATGCCTCACAGCATCTGACGGCTAAGAATCTTGGGGGTACATTTCTATACCCTGATGTGTATTCAATTCACCCTACGGACCACATACATTTATTTTAATGATATGAACAAAGATTATCCCAGATTCTAGCAGTAATCAATCATATCATCAGTAGATATCCTCATGGCAAAGTGAAGATACTCCGTTAATAAAGTTGTATAATAATTATGGGGGCATAATATATATCGGATGCACGTCATGGATGTATATAATGGTGTATATATACGATTAATGATAATTTTCGTCTGCTGTAACTGGTGCATATATGGCGGTACTGTCGGATAGCGCGGGTTATTTGCTGTAGTGCAGGCTACTACTGATTGCTTAACAGAATAATTCACAGCAGCTCGGCTATATATACATATATTTATATATAATATATAAATATATATATATATATATATATATATATATATATATATATATAATAAATATATATGTATATATATATATATATATATATATATATATATATATATATATATACATGCATATATATATATATATATATACATTAAAGAATAGTTCGTCTGCTTTTAGTGGGTGCGTATGGCGGTACATTCATAGCAGCTCGGTTATTTTGGTTGTACAGTATCACACTAAGAATATATCTATATACATATATAATATATATATATATATATATATATATATATATATATATACATTAATATATATATATATAATTATATGAATATATATATCATATATATATATATATACATATATATATATATATATATATATATATATATATACATGCACATATATAGATATATAAATACATTAAAGAATAGTTCATCTGCTTTCAGTATATACGTTTGAAGTATATATATATATATGCATATATATATAAATATATATATATACATATATATATATATATATATATATTTATTTATATATATATATATATAAATAGCTATATGCATATATATATATTTACCTATATTTATGTCTATATTTATATAAATATATATAAATATATATATAAATATATATATATACTTAGATATATATGCATAAATATATATATATATATATACTATATATATGAATATATGAATATATAGATATGGATAGACATATATTTATATATATATATATATAATAAAGAAATTGAAATATATACATTAATATCTATGTACATATATATATATATATAATATAGAGAGATTCATATATATAGAAATATATATAGAGATATATATATATAGAGAGAATATAGAGATAGGTATTTATCTCTCTAGAGGGAGGGAGAGAGAGAGAGATCTCTCTCTCTCTCTAGATCTCTCTCTCTCTCTCTCTCTATATCTCTATCTCTCTCTCTCTCTCTCCTCTCTCTATATATATGTGTAAATCTCTCTAGAGAGAGGATCTCTATATATATAGATATATCTCTCCTCTCTCTCTCTCTCTCTATATCTATATCTCTCTATCTATCTCTATCTATATATATATATATCTATATATCTCTATATATATATATACCTGTTCTAGATTAACGCACTGTATACTCAATAAACAAGCGTGGAAACGTTTCCGAATTGATATCATGACATAAGGCTTAAGGATTCAATAAATCAACGATCCTGTTTATACTATTCGTACTAACATTGTGTGTCATGTGGGTCATTAATATTCCTGTGCGCACTCTTAAAACATCAAAGCCTAGGCTCTTGCACTGGGAACAATGCAATGAACTTTTTTGTAGTAAAGAATGACGTGCGTGCAGCGATGGATTGATAAAAATGCATATCTTTGCCACACATAACACATGAATCGCTTGTCATTGCTTCAGTTGCTTTGCAAACGTATAAGAGTTATTATCGTGTAACAGTTATAGTGTTAGATATAAGATTATGTACCATTGCACCAATAGTGATATTACAAATAGGGAATATCGTTAGGAAATAAGACAAAGTAGCCTCATTAATGGCTCCGTGGAGGATGGGAGTATTGTATTGTTTCCAGATAAAACCAGTGGGCCTCATTGCAATAGAAGCTCGATTCTGATGGGTTGCGGCGGTGACTGACAATGCATTATACATAACGGCTTTGGTGTCACCAAAAAATACCAATTGGTAAAAATGTGATTTTGGTGGCGAAGGATTATATCTTCTATTCATACATAATATGCATCTTTTTTCATTTGTTGCACAGTTGAGAAAATTGCAATCACATCAACATACGCTATAAAATAATTATATTTTGTTCCTTTGATAGCCCTTCGGACAAGATATATTTTTAGTTTAATATATTTTAATGTTCTACACAATTATCAGAACCAAAACCGGTAACAGGTTTCAATCCCTTGGTCATCAATGACAATATGTGTACAAATATGTGAGGTCTGTCGCGGTGCTAGTCGTGTTGATGAGTATATAATTATCTATTTGTATAAAATTCGAATAGTTCTCGCAAAACAAGTAAAATAATGACGTCCTTATTGCAGTATGTGGGCTGCAATCACTATGAATATCACTCTGTCAATCGCCTATTTAATTAGTAGATATGGTACGGCGTGATACGACGTCATTAGAACAACTATTTTGATGTATAGGATCATGTATCTTAGGACGAATGAGTATATTACAAATGAAGAACCACATCAAGCAGAATGCCTAAGGAGCGTTAGAAATAAACATGCCGAGTCGTATTGTGGTCGAGAACGTTACAGACTCGTCCATATCCCACTTTTTATCGTCCTCGAGGATCTCGCTTTAAGAATATATATATATATATATATATATATATATATATATATATATATATATATATATATATATATATATATATATATATATAGATATATATATATATATTATAAATATATATATCTATATATATATATATATATATACATATATATATTTATATAAATATATATCTTATATATATATATATATATATATCTATTATATATCTATATATCTATATATATATATCTCTATATATATATCTATATATATATATATATATATATATATATATATATATATATATATATATATATAAAGCATTTGGAAATCATTTTCCCTTGTCAATCTCGTTACGAAAGTTTACTTGCAAGTAACATGCCGGTTTTTGGTCCTCACTTGGAGTTACTGTTTTGGGTCAACAGCACTGTGTAGATAATAGTTTTTGATATAGAAAAGAACGGGTCCCAGGACCGACCCTTAAGGGACAACGCTATCAACCATCATCCCAGACAAATATAAATGACTTTTTTAGAATATTCAACGGGATGAGTTTATACTGACGTTTAATTGTATGGTTATGTTTGATTGGATAGAACCAAGAGCGAACATTTGGTACCATGATATACTGCCTTCACTATATCGTTCATTTCTAATGGATCATTCGCAAAATGCAAACCAAAATGGTTTGATGAACATAGGCCTACGAACTTTCAGGTTCGTTCTTTCCATAAATGGTTAACATCACACAAACTGCATCATGCAATAATCTTTTCATCAGAATGTTATAATACATACGCTGCTTTTGAGATATTCCAGGTTTACAGGAACTATGGGTTAACATCTACCCACCCAACTACGCCCCCACCTTGAGATAATCATTTTCATCAGAATGTTATAATATAATACGCTATATATATATTGAGATATTATGCAATGCGACGGTTTATTTCTAGGAAACTATTCCAGGCTGTATAGATAAAGCTTGACCCCCCCTTGATATATATATATATATATATATATATATATATATATATATATATATATATATATATATATATATATATATATATATATATATATATATATATATATATATATATAACCACACCCACCCAACTCCGCCCCCACCTTGAGATATATATATATATATATATATATATAAATATATATATATATATATATATATATATATATATATATATATATATATATATATATATATATATATATATATACATATATATATATATATATATATATATATATATATATATATATATATATATATATATATATATATGCTATATATATATATATATATAGATCTATACTCTATATATATATATATATATATCATATATATATATTTATATATATATATATATATGTTTATATGCATATATATATATATACATATATATATATATTATATATATATGTAAAATATATATATATATACATATATGCATATATATATATATTATATGTATATATATATGTTCCTATATATATAAATATATATATATATATATATATATATATATATATATATATATATATATCTATCTCTATATATATATCTATATATATATATATATATCTCTATTTATATATATATATATATGGATGAAAGAGCAGGCTGAGTTGCAAAGAATAACAGTTCGAAGAATGCATTATTGCAAATAAGCTGCCAGGGTCATTTGAGATAATTTACGGATCACATCTATGCCCAAACAGAGGATCCTGTAGAACAAATAGGCTCTTACTTAAGCTTTCACAAACATTTAATATCATATTTGTGCATCATGCTTCATTTGTCATCCGTTTATACCCGTGTATGTTTTCTAGTGACCAGACATAACGCCAAATATATTGTCGCTGCTGATTGTAACCAGTTGACATTAAAGTCTGCCACAGTCGACCTCACACAGGATCCATGCCTTGTGATGTGATCATCGACAGATCCCAAATAAGAAAGACTTAAAGCCGACCAATTTCGGTATCCTTTCATCTGCCCCACCCCGTGAGTTGTGTGACGATGCACTGTGAATACATCAATTGCGATGTGCAATTATTTTCCTCGCCATCTGAAAACAAACAAAGCGTTCAGACGCACGCATTTAGCTACAGCAACATATACGATCTCAAGTGATCTTCTCAATAATGTTAATTTGCCTAGATGTTGGCCAGCCGTTTAAAGCAATGACGAGCATTGAAGTTCCAATTCTACAGCTTATGCAGCAATAGATATTTTGCGATCAATGACAAATTTCCACATTGGCCATTAGGCCGTTACAATACCTTTCATTACGCTAATTGGTGTATTTGATGTATCTTAAATGACATGCTTTGTTGTCAACAAACCTTACATGCTATTTGGCAATTCGTTTTGACATCGTTGCAGTGTTGCGAGAAACAACTGTGAAATATCTTCTCCAAAACGGGATCGCTAATGGAAATGAATAAATATTACTTTCTCCCTCTTAAACAAGGCTTTGTGGGGATGCCAGTCTATGTATCCGGCCGTATGCATGGGTTCTGTTGCAATATCATTATTAACAGCAAGCTGCGAGTCAGTCTGGAGTTATGAACAAAATATAACTACCGCGGCCGATCTAAATGCTTATGCACAAAGGAGGCTGCTCTGCGGAGAATATTCAAGGATAAACGCCCCTATATAATGAACAATAATTTCGATTTAATGTTATTATATGCCTTTCGAGTTGGATGCTTAGGAATTTTCTGATGACCAAAAGAGCGATGACAGTTTTCCGCTGGTGAGAGCCCTGATGTGCAATCTTGCAAGCGTACGTTAACCTTCTACCTGTAGTACAACACACCCTCAGCTCAGGCAGCTAAACAATGATCACAACACATGCATGATTTTTAACTAAACACAGGTCACCATTACATGACGCCTGGCACTCTGTCGATTTCTCAGTGAACGCACCCTGGTTGACTTAAATTGATTCCTCAAAGGTTTGATCCTTCCCACAAACCAACACAGACCTGAGTAAAATGGGCAATGATGATGATGACCGGAACAATTGTTTGAATATACACCAGAATCGACACTAAAGATACATATATATCAAACCCACAGCCTGCTGACTTGCACCGAAGAAAAATACCCTGAAGTTACCTCATGAATTGCACAACGTCGAAAATGTCCAGACAAGCCATATAAACACCTTATGAAAAATTCACCAAACTCTTTGACCGGCCTGTTTAATAATAGACGAATGTCAGATATACATAAGCAATATCTGTAGAATTCAACATATATGGTGCGCAATTGATAAATGGTACGGCACTCTTCTAAAAACCCAGGGTCACATTCGATTTATGCAAAAAGGTGAAATCATCGAAGACAGCTATATCTAGCAACAACGGTTGAATCATAGTTTAATCATATCATTAATGTATGGTGTAAGCGGACCACATGCCTAGCTTAGATCACTTGAGGAATGATGACCTAAAAATATGTTAGGTACAATGACACTAAAGTAGCTTATAGGTTCGGATTGGAGCCGTTTGGTATACTTTTGTGATATATGGAAGGCGGAGTACCGTTTATTCGGATACATATTATGCCATCAAACTACCGGGAATGCTATATTTTATGACATTATCAAATGCCTGAAATTTGCAAAGGTGAATGCTAAGTGTTGTCGGTCTCAGTCATATGACGAGCCTGGCAATATAGCTGGATACCAGATTGCTGCTGCAAAAATAAATCCAAGAGATACTTGAATCTTCATGAGCTCTATATTTACGCTGTGTTTTCCATGAATTAACTTGCACATAGAAGCTTGCCCATTGTAACAAATTAGCTACATAACTAATGTCATGCGGGCTTTTGGAAGTTCTCCTTTTGACGCCATTGAGAATCGAGAAATGTCATTGAGTTAATTATAAGAAGAAAATGTGAGCTATTGTGACGCCTACGGCGAATGTGTACAGTTAGAGCTGAATTATGTGATGGTTTTTATCCGCTAACAGATGTCTCATATTTGCATTTATAGCAACATAAAAATGTTAAAGCCTATTGTAATGACCGTTACTTGCATCATCGAAACTCGCCCTTGGATATCTTTTATCTGTTGCGTTTGTGTTACCATTGTGTCAGCATACTGCGTTTATCATAGGCAATTTGCTATTGAACACAATGCTGTTCCTTTCTCGTTTAATCGCGTTACCGCAATAACCCTTGGGTGTAAAATGATCAAACGCACTGGTCAATAGTTGATGTAGTGTGTCTGATACTAGAA
This sequence comes from Urechis unicinctus, assembly GCA_034190875.2. NCBI lineage: Eukaryota > Metazoa > Annelida > Polychaeta > Xenopneusta > Urechidae > Urechis > Urechis unicinctus. The sequence goes on from CM067343.1 coordinate 40,602,074, forward strand.
GATTCACTTGTGAGACTCATTTCAGTATGTCTCTGCAACAATGGCATCCTGCAATCAACACATTGAGCCTACGATTGGACAATTAGAGTCAAGTAAATAATTCATATACAAAATTTGCTGGTTTCAACCTAGTAAATGGATCTGTTTGCATCTAGGCTTGCGCAGCAGCATGATTGACTTGCATTACACATGCCTGAACTAATGCAAAACACCTGACGACTGCACCGTAATGCATTAAAGGGCGTATGTCAGTGAGAGCTTTAACAAAATACTTTGGTCGATAACTCGCTCAGAGTGATGCGACATTCGTTTACACGCGCTACACATATAAACACTGTAATACACACTTATTATTAAATTCATGCAACACTAAGAGCTATTAGCATCCTCAGCATCATTGTCATGGCCATCATCATTGTCATCATCATCATTATAGCTGTCAATTCAATGTGATGGCGCAGAAATAAACTGTGTTTGTCGTCGTTATAATGTTAAAATTTATGCAGAGTAAGGTAATTGCCTATATGTAGCCATATGTGTTTTAACGGTATTTGTGCTCATCAATTATGGCAAATGACAGCGATAACGTAATTGCTGACCAATTGTTGCACAGCACCAATTGGACAAGCAGTTTGAGACCGGTTATATTCACCAGCCGACAGGCGATAAGCTGTCTAGCAATGATTGATTACCACATTTAACAGCAATAAGTATCCACCAATTGATCTGGCCATACCCATAGAGTGGCTGCTCAAGTAAATATATTAGTATCAACTGACACCTACGGTGCTGTTGACGATGCTCCATTTGCATCACCCCAATTATGTACTCAAACAATGATATTTTCATGTACTTGCCTTGGAGGATGGTCTTACTACTGCATTTTGTGGTCAAAGTCCAAAACTAGTTTATCATAAGTGATTGAATCACCTTATGATTATATAAAATGACAATGAAATGGCATCCATTAGACAACAGTAATTGATGCGTAGCGTACATAATTCCTGCTATAGTTCGTTTGTAATTTCGAGTAATTATTTTAAGTTGTAAAATGTTTCACGAACATGTAGTTACGCTGGACGATATAGATATGTAAACCTGACTATGTATATGTATATAAAGTTTTGAGCCGGAAGTGAAGTATTTCTCCATCATAACAGCTGCATTACAATTCTTTTGTGAGCAAACAGCGGTAACGTTGAAGATTGTGTAAGGTAAGGTAAGTATAGGGTTTAACGGCACACCAACAGTGTGTTATATGGTGACTACAAAGGTGATAAGTTGGACCTGAAGACGGAAATTAATCATTCTGATGAGTCGTAAATGTGGTAAATAGGCGTTCCCCACTATGTGAATGATGCGTTTTACGTGATAACGATATAAATTAGTTTCGATTAGAAAGCACAGGTGTTATCGAGAAGTCAAGCACAGGAATATATACAATAATCATGCAAACATCCAATTAGGAATGCAATATATGCGGGCTTTGCTTTTAAAGCGTGTCGCATATGCACAGCAAGGAAACACTTATCAATTCCACCGATGCTGGTTAATGAGCACAATGAAAATATTAATAAATGTTACCTATCGAATACAGTTCGCCTCTCACAGCGTCCGCGCAATTTACTTTCATCAAAGAGTTTATGGCTGCCCTCCGTCAAGCAATATGGTGATTATATAATTACATGAAATACACACCCAACGCATGGTGTCCCAACGCTGTTACAGATATGGAGATATATGATTGGTCGAGGCGACAACGTAGTTGAAAGAGACGCTCTGAAGACTATGAAGCAACACGCGGTTCAAAGGTGGTGTCTTCACATAGTGTTTTGGGCGGAGGCTTGAGTGAACACTTTTAGCGTTGCAATAAGCTCATTGGTTAGACCATAGGTAGCCAATAACCAGAACGATTCTCAACATCGGCCCACTAATGTCGGTTACAGATGCATCAACATTAATTAATATTTCCATTTCCTAGTATTGGTACCTTAAAACCATATGATGTTCGGAAACACCTTTGCCAATGCAATTAACTATACCCCTTAGCCAATATCGCTGTTGGTTTGCTATTTGAGGGTCAACCAATACCAGGTAGAGAAAGAAGAAAAGACAGTAGCAACTGCGTCCATTATTTCTCCACTAACTTTAGCACAGTGATCGTCCTTTATTTACATATTGAGCATAATCCATGTCATTAATGGTCTGGGGCGCTGTCTCAATGTCTCAATGCCGTTGTATTACCATGCATTGTAATTCGAATGGCGATAACTCCAAAATGAACAAAAGGCCAACTTCAGGATCATAAATAATGTACGAATAAATAAATATTCCGTGGGTATGTTTGACGGTTAATATATATCTACAGATATAATATATATATATATATATATATATATATATATATATGTTATAATGTCATCAGCATATATATATATATATATATATATATATATATATATATATATATATATATATATATATATATATATATATATATATATATATATATATATATATGGACATATATATATATATATATATATATATATATATATATATATATATATATATATATATATATATATATATATATATATATATATATATAATGACTTTTATAACACGCTTTCGCATCTGATATACGCTTTGTCCCCATTTATTATTTTCCCCATTTCATTACTAGAGTATCTTTACTTTGACATAAAGTAATAATATCTATCATGAAATATTATAAGCGGCATGCTGTGTCTGAAGCAATTTGACCTTAGCCAAACGCATGCTGTTGTCATGAATATGCACATACATCTATATTAACATTTACAATGCTTGTCTCTTATTCTACCAATCTCCATTGTGTTTCACGAGGGGCATCACTGTGTGTGTGGGAGCTCTAAGGTCACAAATGCCGAAGCTGTGTCACCGAGAACAATGCAATAAACATTTTCTTACAAGAATAACTTGCCTCTGTAATAACCAGATGGACTACAAGTTCATGCCGCGTATGTGACATTAATTGCATTTAATTATACCATGTGATGGAGAATCGCAAGAGAGTCATAAGAACAATTATTGAGATGCATAGGATCATGTATCTTAGGACGAATGAGGATATTACAAATGAAGAACATCATTAAAATGCCTGAATGCCTGATATATATATATATATATATATATATATATATATATATATATATATATATATATATATATATATATATATATATATATATATATATATATATATATATATATATATTTTATGTACGTTGAATATCGAATTTGTATTTGTGCATGATTGGAGCATACATAGTTGCATTATGAGCTACTTTAATGTAACTTAATGTAGAAGAGAAGAATACGCTATGTTGTGTGATGGCTCCTTTCACATCGGCTTACCCTGTGACACTCTCTTAATGAATAACATCAAATTGTTTCCCCGGAATGATTAACTTCCACGATGCGCAAAAGAGCACCATATGTTCTGGTCAGCAAAGTATAAGCATTAAACGGCATAGGAAGAGCAAATTCGTAGTAGGAGAGGAATTAATCTTTCTGGATATATTTAGCCTTGTGGTTCTTTAATATTTCATGATAATAGCTAGATCATTTTGCTTTCGTTTTAATAGTATTTTGAGTGATCAATGTAGACAAAAATCGTCTGGCCATACTCCATTGAATGTACCCTTTTGACAATCATGATAGCTAAATGTATGTATTTTCACAACGTAACTCTCATTCTCACCCCACACATGCTATATTATATCAAACTGATCCCTAGCTACTCATATAGTGACGGCCTTAACGTTGGATCAGTGTTGTGTCTGGTCTAAATAGGACTAATTTTCCATTGCATTCTGTTCCATATATATGCATAATAACGTTGCACATGACCTTGAACAGATAAATTCCAAACTGGAATAGAACTTGCCGCTTACTGAAATCGTTAATCATTCACAGCGTAGGCCGGTTTGGGCATCGTGATATTCCAAGAGACTAGAACAGTTGCTGATGGTTTAAAAGGTGATAGTTTAAATAAACATTAAGTCAAAATTCTTCTTAAATACAAGCTACCATGAAATCAATAAAAACACGTTTGACTGTTGATCAAACGTCCGGCCTCTGCATCTGGCTGCTGATGTTAGAGTCTTTGGATTGTTTGAGGCGATCACGCTCTAGAAAATGGATTTTAACAGATGCTATACGAGTGGCGCGTTTACATAATTCGCAGGTAAGAGGGGCGAGTGACCAATCTAAACATGAAACAGATTTAGAGGAAATTCGCAGAGCGTTGTTTGTTGTTACGCGTTGTTACATATATGCCCGACTAGGCCATCAGTGCTAATAAATCAGTTATATGCATTAAACAGTGCCATTTTAAACATTCGTTTCTATGCCGGCTATGTCCTATCACCGCCGCCGACTGCAAACAGTAAATTAAGTGATTTATTCAAAAAAAGATGTATATCAATACCATTATAAACCACACTTTCGTCAACGGTATCTCCTTAAGGTTGTTATCATTATCACTACTAGCACCAACAAGGCACAAAGATGATAACTCGTTTGATCAAGCCTCAATATACTAGAATTTATTGGTATAATAATTGGTTCATTGTCAATTGCTGGCTACAATCCGCCAACGACTTATAATGTATATGATAAAAGAGTGATAAGCCACTTTGCTTGCAGCAGTGACTGTTTTGTTACACGTCTTAAGGTAATGCGTAACTGACTTAAACATAATATTCGCTATCTCAAGTATTCAAGCAACAAAGCCTCAAATGCATCCGCATGGGCAGTCATCCGATAACTGCATGAGATAAACTTTGTACACATTCGTCTATGTGCATGCGTGGTTGCTTGGATTCTAATCATATATGTGGAACTCATCAATAGTCTTCTATTGATTCTGGGCGGATAAATATGAGCATGCTTAGAGTAGATTATCTCAACCGAGCAAAAGATTGATGTGTTTTCAGGCGGTGGCGAGCGGATATGAAAGATTCATGTTATTGTTAAGATGAGTGAGTTGTTTAGTCATTTGAAACCAATGCACAATAACATCGGACAACTTGAGGCTGTGTTAGTATTGGCTATATGATGAAACACAAGTAGACTTCATCCACAGATTACCATGATTGAAGAACTGTCTGTCGCAAACCACCTGCCCGGTCTGAAGGGGGATGGTTGACAATGGTGTGACACAAAGCAGCTTTTTGCAAAATGTGCCGGATCCGCTTACGAGACATTATGTTATGTTTAACGCACTAACAACAGTCAGACTGTCACTGCTGTCTGCAGCGTGATGACTTTAAAGTTTGTTATCGTCGAACGGACACCGAATGTTTGCCGTTTGATGCAATCATTGACAAATCCCAAATGGGGTAGGCATATAAACAGACCAATTGCGTTTCCTTTTTATCAGCAGCCGTTAGAAAGAGAGTTATAGCTCAAATGAAGCTTACTTCATATACTGCTTCCATGGGAATCATGTTTCCAGTAGATCAAACCGAAATCGCCCATCATTAAACAATCGCATTGTATATTCATAGCGATTGCAATTTAGTATAATAGCCGACACTGAGCATCCCATGTTAGTACTGGCTTGCCAAGCATTAATCAAAAATTAATCCCCGCATTGATGTATAAAATTAAAAAAACATGTCATAAATCCTAACATACAACAGTTTTATTCCGCAGACTTACTAAATTAAGTATCTACCAATTGATCTGGCCATAACCATTGATGGGTGGGTATTGTTTTTATACAATTTGCGTACAAGCTATAGAGCACGTGTTATATTGACCACAATAACCCTTTGACAAATTGTCTTCTGAAGTTCTGATGTCTGTTTGCCAATTAATATTCAAAGCTGTTCGAAGGAATGTCCCAAAAACCATATGAGCACGATCAAATTTGGGGATGCAAATTTCTCAGCTTCATCCTTCACCATCACGATATAATCTCGTTGCTGACATTGACGTCCCCACCATTACCATAACCTTTAATTACGGGCAAGTCATCCTATATGCAGAGCCGTCTGTAACAGTTACGGATAAATATATTAACATCAATGCTGGGAATATTTTCTTCTGTTTACGGAATGAAAGCTGAAATGTACAAATATATTCACACTATTGGGGACTCCACTAAGCTGTATAAGTCAGAAGACGTGTCTTCCATTATTCATAATCTTGCAAAAGGTTTGCATACCTTTCGGCAGCATGTGAGTATCAAGAGACCGGGACAGCTGGTGGTGGCGGTTAATAGGTGATGCCTTCAATTTACAATGTAAGTATGATAGTTATCGACCCAATTCTATCAAAAGATCAAAGCATCCATTTAACAAGTCGCCATTTTCTCATAACGCGCAGCGCCTCTTCTCAGTTAGTGTCGCTTTTAATTCTGCCAAGTTAGGTAGCTACAACCAAAAACGCGACAATTATCTGTATTGTTCAAGTTTTGCAACAGAGCCAGGGTAAAGGAATAAATCACACTCCGGAATCGTTGGTGAGAATGCCAATCACTTTCAATAACACTTTTAATCACCCAAGTCTGACTATATTTGTCATTTGCGCATACATATTTACAATACTGCTGTAATATTTACAGATATCAGATATCAGGTTTTTAATTAATCAGCATAGTGTAATTACAAATGGTCCACGTGGATGTAACTGACAAATATCAAAGGCGAGGTGATGTTTTACAGGTATACAACTTCAGCAATCAGCGAAACTTTTGTGCAGTAATTACATCACAATCAACCAGCGAAATGTGGCAGCGGTATTTAATTGGAACGTGCCAGAACGCAGAGCCTTTCGTGTTTTTTAGAACTTCATTGGCCAACTATGTTCCAAAGCTATGCTGAATAGCCCATAAGCAGCCCCACAAAGCCTAAAAGCAGTGACAATAGGTGAGGTTATTGTACTGATCATGCTGATTCCATCTGATACGTACCGACCGTAAATTAATTAGTGTTTATGGCCTCAGTAGAATCAACTGCCGGTTATATTTGCTGTTCATATCGTGGCTAAACAGGTTTTCATCTCTTTCACGAGCTATTTTGACCTGTTGAAGCTGATCTCATTCTATGCCCAAGGGAAACAGCCAGCACAGTGGGCAGCGAAACTAAGGGTGATTATCTGATGCCGCTGAGGTCTCCATGCTGCAACGTAATGGTTCACGCGTCATTTACAATAAGAAGTGGTACTTTTCCACCACTGCTTTGAGGGAACCAACGATACATCAGAGGCGCGATGGCAGTCTGTATATAGAACGTCAGTGCTATTGAAACCTGGTTAGTCACATTGGTATACTAGCTGAAGAAGCAACAAGATGTCCACTTTCCCAATGAATGGTATGATAATCATTCGGTCACAGTTTCTAGTCTTGCAATTGGATTAGCAATCATTGGTAAGCCGATTTTGGAGATGCAGCTCCGGAACCAGGATATGGCCAGGAACAAGAGAAGCAACAAGATGTCCAGTTACACCAGGGCATGGCCAGTAATTGAGCCATCGTAATCCTACTTGTGGGCCTGTCCATAGCAGCACGGATCATGCTCGTGAAGTAACGTCCACTTCTTTCTGCCATATTGACTAAGTCAGTCCATTGTAAACATAAATATATTGATTTACTGGTGCTGTCGTTGTCAACTCTCTTGCGCTCCTAGCAAGTTACGTTCTATTCTATTGCGCACATAGAACGTTACTTTCTCTAGGCACCCAGCGAGTTACTGTCTGTTGTCCATTGTACAAGGAGCTGACAAAACAGAACATAAATGTAATAGCAGAGCCCGAGATCAGATTGCAACACTGAAGAACTCGTCAGGCAAAAACCATGCTGTGCAAACGTTTAAGAACATTGACCAGGCCATACAACACAATCATCTACACAACGCTCAACCCCATCGGCCCAAACCCAGCATATTTAGATTTTCTCGTGCCATCGAATGAGCTCAACGAATCTGAAAAGGCTTTCATTAGCGAAGTCATGTGTTGCAAAGGTGAGACTGTTATGGCAGTTTTGAGTGAATATTTGTTTATGCTTCTTCTCTAATGAGTAACTCGGAGGTTATTTATGTTGCCATGATAGAAGTTGGGTATGATGCAAAGCAGTTGAAATACTAGAACCTCTCCGTATAATAACGAGTTGCTCCCCATAACGCTCCGTTAATCTTGGACCTCAAGACTCAACCCTCATATCCACGCTTGGCCAGCAAATCGCAACTTAAGCTGTACAGCTGCCAGTAAAGTATGTGCGCGCTTGCTTTAAACTCTTTTGATGGTAATAATGCATAAGCAAATCCCCGCAATTTGGCAAAATAAACACGGGTCACAAGGTGTTCTGTCAGGACACCTGCCAGCCACATGGACCTTGTGGATTACACAGGGTTAAGATAATGTTTAACCTCACAATTCTTCACACACTCGTACATCACGATTTCGTCGTCCTCTACCTTAGAGTGCATCCTTAAGAAAAGACCCGCATACTTTGAGAAGGGCTCTCAAGCGCATCCATCCGTAAGTTACCGAA
>CM067343.1:40615615-40698115 GCA_034190875.2 Urechis unicinctus
TCCCAGCCATATTTGTGCAGCAGTCTTTAAGTTGCAGCATCCACCCATCCAATATATATATATAAATATGTATAAATGTATATATATATATATATATATATATATATATATATATATATATATATATATATATATAGATATATATATATATATATTATATATATATATATATACAAATATATATATATATGTAAATATATATATAAATATATATATGTATATATATATATAAATATAATATATATTTATTCATATATATATATATATCATATATATATATATGTGTGTACATATTCATATATACATATTTATATCTATATGTGTATTTATATGTGTATATATAATAATTTTAATGAAATAGGCACACATATATATGTATGCGGCGAAAAGTATGTATATTTATATTTATAGATATATATTTATGCATAAATGTGTATATCTATAAGCATAAATTTATATATATATACATATATGAATATATATATATATGCATATTTATACATTAATATGAATGCACATATTTGTATATTCACATATGCAAATTTATATATATACATACACAACGTTGTCACAGGTATCTGTCATCCAAAACAAACATTGCTGCTAGCAGTCTTTATTTCTCAAATATATTCATAAAATGATGCATAAGGATTCTCACAGGCATGGCAGTCGACTGCGGAAAGGGTCCCGTATTAAGCAATGGACCTCAGCAGCTTCCCCGCTGCATGTATATTCCGCCTCCTCCGCCCTCAACAAAATGCAGATCAATCATACGCTTGCTTGCAATTCGTCTAAACGTGCATTGATTCCGAAGTTGTAATGAAACACAAAGTGCTTTTACGTGCAAAACAGTGCATTTGTTTCGACATATGTCAAATCGTTGCAAAGTATTGTTTCTCTGATTAGTCTGTCATGAGCACCGAAACATGCACCCATTGAGTGTATCAACGCACTTTCATGTTCTTGCAGGCATGGATAAATGCTCGAATGGAATTAGTTGTTCTGCCAGGAATGCACCTAAGATGCAGATAAATGATATCTGAGACAGTCTTCTCTTATGCACAATGTGGTAAAATATCCAGCAAATATACCATCGGTGGAGTACAATCAATCAATACAAGTTATTAAAATATTGTAAGAAGCACCTGCACATGGAGCCGTAATCATCTGGACTGATCTTGACCTCAGCCGTCAATGTATACGACACGCGGTGTATACGCTCATCACAAGATCCAAATGCCGCAACTGACAGTGATGTTATTTGGCACTCATGCAACACCATTCTCAAATAGATTCATGAAAACAATTGCATTGGTGTTAAATGTAATCATTAAGCGAACCGAGCCGAATGCATTGTTGCTAAATAGTCAATTGCTGACATTATCCTTTGGAATACTCGAGTTTTTCCCACTTAACATTTCACGGTTCTTGTTCACTATTTCGAGCAACAACGAAAGTACCAATATGCGAAAATAGGATATTGTTTTAAAGCATGGAAGCGGACAGTAGTTTGGGTTGATGGTCAATGATCTGCGAGGAACGAATAGAATACTACCTGACTATAATGGTTGGCTGCTTTGTTATTGGAGACCGTTTTATTCGCATTGCTGCAAGAACGGATAGGTAGTTTTGTATGCCGCAATAGTAGAGGGTATATCGCAAAATACTATATCATAGAAGGGTGGTTTCATAGCACGTCAGTGTGGTCTTGCCATTGCAAGTCGTCAATCATTATTACCAAATAATTTAGATGGTAAAAATAGATTAATAACACCTGAAGTAAAGGTTGTATTTGAAATGTTTCAGTTGTGAAATATATATGCGATGGTCGATGTTAACGTACTGTGCATATATTTTGATGACAGACATGAATGAAACACCGAATGAGTTTATTTAGAGACAATAGCTGTTCGTTCCTCAATTGTATAATTTGGTAATAACGTGAGGTGTTATCTCCGCTCTGGCTTTTCGGGCCCCATCCTCAGTTTTCCCAGGAGCAACAAAAATCTGATTCTTCAGACGCGGTTTAGTTACTTTCTGACCTTTGGTCTTTTCAATTTCCCAGTCTAGTAGTTCCTCTGATGGCATCAATTGCACTAAGCAGGGTTGTCTTGTTTAATTAACAATTTCAAGTTGTACATGCCTTTGTAATGCTGCAGCTCACAAAAAGAATTCGTCAGTGCATTCCCAATAAAAGGACACACCTAAAGATCTGAAAATACATTTGATCGATTTTGTGGCGCAATATGGGTAGTGATTCAGTAATGTAAGGCTTAATGGCAGCCTTGGCTAGTGTTTTAGTCATTATTTCATAATTTCTACAGAAAGCAACATCGCAGCCAATTGTTTAGCCAGTCCCCACGAATCCACGGCTAGGCCTGGTAGGTCGTATTTAGGCCATATTTCGGTCATAACTGTGCAAATGATTGCCTTGACCCATTTTTGGTGTTGTGGTCAGAAAGTATCATTTCATGATGCTGGCCCTATGCTATATTTTCCATTAGATAGTATCGCTTATTGAGGGGCGACGCCGAAAAGTGCTTTCTAATCTTGTCACATACTCATCAGCTGGTCTTAAAACTGGGTTGATACACTCTCAATGAATGCATCGACCTTCGTAATTATTGGACTGTAGAATGCCTCAGACAAAAGGCTGAACCCGAATGCCTTTTATCAATTCATCGGACGTTGCAACGGTTTGAAATGGGTTCTTCCTTGCTCTCTATGGTTGTGATAAAGTGCAGGACTTCATTGTAACTGATGTGACATCATGTGTATATCGTATGAATATCATGGACTAGTGTTGGCTTCGGGACATCATCATACTCAAAACTTACATAATTTGTTGTAAAGCCAGCATTGGCATCACCCGTGACCTTCTTAACCCGGTGGTAATCATTAGTGGTCAGCTTCTATACTGCCTTATCCGCAAGGTCACTCTGATTTAATGAATTTAGACTCTCTCGCTTCTCAACTTAGAATCGATTTTGAAATGCCCATGCTATGCATCCGAGTTGTCCTTGCTACCGTAACATATTTCTCATAACATGTTATCAATGAAGCTAAGAGGGATCATTTTTTAATTCACCTTAGCGATAAGTACCAATACTTTCGACTGGCCTTTGGCCATAGGATGTAAAATCAACAAATCCCAGTGTTGTAAAAAGTGGTCTGATTTGTTGCACCACTTCTTATTGAAAATGACGCGTGCACGAAAACGTTGCCGTACGAAGACCCCAGCTGCATATGATAATTACCTTTATTTTCTCTTGGGGATTAAATAAGATCCCCCTCAAGAAGTATTGGCTCGTGAAAGAGATGAAAACCTGTTCTGCCACGACATGAACAGAAGATATAGCCGGCAGATTATTCAACTGAGACCACAGACACTGATTAAATTAGTATCGGTACGTGTCAGGCGCAATCAGCACGATCGCTATAATAACGTTAGCTATTGCCACTGCTATTGGGGCTGGTGGGGCTACTTGTGGGCTATTCAGCTGTAAAGTTCTGGAAAACACGATAAGCTCTGCGTTCTGGTGCGTTGCAAATGAAATACCGCTGCCGACCTTTCTCTCGTCGATTAGGATGAAATTTTTGCATGAAAGTATATTGATTGTTGCAAATGAGTCACTGTAATGGAGTTGTGTACGTTGGTTTACATAAGACTAACTTTGGGTAGCAAATGCTCCGATATCTGTGCTAGAACGCCGATGGAATATTTCACCTAATGAGTGAGTTGCATAATTCTTCTCCTCCGTATGCCAGCAGAATGTATAATATCGCCGTATCTAGCCACAACAGGGTTTCAATGGGTATACCAAGTCGAACAGAACGTGCGCACAGTAATGTCGTCGCTGTGTAGGTACAAATACACACGAGGGTAAACATCACATATAGCATTAGGAGGTGTCATTACGTATTTAATTAGCTGATATACTTCATAAGATCATGCATTGGCATGGTTTGCAGCAATATATATCCGTTGTCTACATGGTATTACACAGCACCTGATATCATTAAGTTTTCAATGAGCTCATATACTTCATTATACGCCGAAAATATTGTTGGCTCACATGGATAGGCTTTCATACGTTCCAATATACGGTATATATTGTACGCCACGCCACAGGGTATAGCAACTCATTCCCGGATATACGCATAATTTAACAGTTAATTCATTACACTTTTCTTGTTGTTAAAATGTAACCTAAACACGAATCATGATTTCATTGCAATTCGTATTCGACCTACCTTGGAAGGCATCAAATGAAACATTCGGATTAGTCCATTGTTGAACCCTACATCATTTCACCGTGCCTTTTATATTTGTCAGTTACATCCACGTGGACCATTTGTAATTGCGCTATATTGAATAGCTAAAAACCAGATATTTGATATTAACGCAACTATTTGTACAAGTATGTGCAAATGACAGAAAACTAATACCCAAAGAGCTCATGAATTTGCCACACATGGATTATCGCTACGATTAGGTTTAACGATAATCAGACTTTATATGCGATTTTGATATTGGAATCTGCATTTTGATATACTCATTTGTTTAAATAATCCGGTCATTGTCAGTGAAAGTTAATGCTCACCATCAAGGGCCAAAGACGCATCGTTAAGGAGTGGCCGCAAGATGTATTATTTTATTGAGTTATCCTCGCTCTGTTATCAAACTTGAACAAGATCGATTATTGTCGCGGTTTAGCTAACTTACTTGACAGAAAGACATAAGAAGCGGCACTAACTAAGACAAGGCATTGCGCTGTATGCAAAAGAGGCATGCTTCAAATGGGTGCATTGACCCTTTGATAGAATTAGGGGGACCTATAATACGATAAGCTAAGCAACCAGACTATTGTCGCCAAACGATTTTGTACATATCAGTGTCCATTTTCTAAGCGGTGGTTAAATCCCCAACATTGATGGTGTTACATTTATCCACAACTGATAAAGACGCCTGCGCAGTAATAAATGATGACGTGGCTGAACATACAACTGTTGCCAACATCGTACAGTGTGGGTGGCATGCACAAAACGTTACCTATATGCATCGGTTGACGCATACGATAGTACATATATCTCATATAGATAAGCGTGTATCTGGCGCCCATATACGAAAGCGTTTTCAAGGGTGTAGTGGAAGATTGTTAAGTCATATTATGTGTTTGTATGATACAAAGTGAGAGATGTTTGTATTCGTGCTGCTGATTACGATCCACCAAATAGAAGTTTGTCTAGGGGATTGGGTGATTTATGATAAAATTACCTGTCAAAAGCTGCCATCCTAAACTACACTATACATATTTTACAATAAATGGATACATTTATTGAATGGTGGACCGGGGCTTGATTACTTGTAAATGTAAACGGGATATCATATCGGCTGGTGACTAGCAACACTTAGCGGAAAGTTGAATGTATCAATGGTAATTGTTTCGAAGCATCATGCATCATGATATAAATCATAATTTAGTTGCGTGATTAATTAATGCATTACGCCAGCCATGTTAAGATGTACGATTTAGAAGGATAACTGTTTTGTCGCGTGAGGTGTCATATGGCACTTGAGGTAATGAAGGTAGACTCAAACTATTGCCTAAAAGATGGACAGAGAAGAGTAGAGCTCGGAGGCCAGGATAGAACTGATTCTTAAAGGTCAAAGTAATTTCCTCAACGACTGAGGTACGCTATCCATATTCTCATGGGACATGCAGTAGGCTGGTCAGAAGATGGGCGTGGCTATAGGATGTGGGATATGCATGGCGAGAGGTGGAAGATGGCAGGTGACACTTAGGTCACTCGTGGGTATGACCAAAGAGTTTATAGCTATGCTAAGAGGACTCACTTAGAATGGTTCTGCGGTGATCGCTTCACTAATTATAATACATTGCAATCGTAAGGTGGCGCTACCGTGACACAAACAAAAGCACATGGGAATACTATTCTGACGTCACTGCGATTGTTAAGGAAAAATGTCTTTTCGCAGAGCCTTGCCGCTGCCAAAACACGTCGCATAATAGGCTTAGAAATAGCGAAAATAGCAAGTACTCTACTAAATAAATGTGAACTTGATAAATTACCCTGTCTGGGGTACCCCGATGGAAAACAGTTCGCCTCTAACAGCGTCCGCGCAGTTTACGATCCTCGATCTTGCATGTCCGCACTGCGGATGGTAGTTTTAGATTGTCAATAAATGTCTGAAGCGAGGGAACTGGCCTGGTGTGAACATAAACATTTTTGGCATGTCAGGGGGATGTGAAGGTTTCGAGCGAAGAGTTTAGAGCTACGCTGAGCTACGTGACGATTATGAAATTACACGAAAGACCCCCACGACATCAGGCGATGATACCATGGAATCAACAAAAGCACATGGGATGTGATCTACCGTCTCGGGGCTCAGCGGCTGTTATAGATATTGAGTCGAGGCATCTACAGCTGCGAATTAAACAGAGAATTCCACGTGGTTTAAGAGACGCTATGTCAAGATGCTATGACAATAACGCTTCGGCTAACAGATGCCGTCTTCACATATTTCCTCCGGCGGAAAGCTCGAGTGAGCGCTCTCAGCGAAGCTATAAAACTCTCTGACTCAACACGGGAAACCTTTCAATCGTATGGTTTTGTACTCACTTTTGACATAGTGAAACGTGGCTTATCGCACTTATGAACTTTGCCAAGCCCCAAATGGATGTTACGTTAGATAAGACCGAGTTTGAATTTTTTTCATCAGCAGCAGTCATTGTCATATGGTGGTAGATTTAATGCTGTTAGTTACTAAATGTGATTAGCATAAAGCATACCCATAGCAAATAAGTAGCCGTCGTCGACCATTAACGCAATGGACCTCTTTGTATTCATCTGGCTGGTCTCTGTTTGTAAAAACAACAGTAAGGTAAGCCGTTCAGCCTTGATTTCCATGAAAATGTATCATCCACTTGTTATAGCTCTTGCTTAATAACAATATAATACAAATCAATTGTTAGTTATGGCACACTTATTAAGTAACACAACCTTGCGTTGAATGGTTAAAACATCCTCCCCTTGTAGTCAGCATTTTGTGAATAAGTGGCCTTGCTTACACCATATTCTGCAAGCGTTCACTCTGGCAGGAGTGAAGTTATAACCAAAGAAAACTTTAATAAAAGACGCAAGCAGAGGCTGACATTTTGCATCAGTGAGCGGCCGTGCTATAGCTATATTGTTGTTTATCAACCGAACCCGCAAGACAACCAACTGCTAGCTGCAGGGCGGATAGGAGAGGCAACCTGAAAAACCAAGCAAAATAAGCTTCTAATTTGGCTCCGCGAGACCAAGGCCATGCTTTCCTCGGCTAAAAACAAGGGAGCCGCCGCTAACACCGCGCAAACAATGACCACGTGAAGAGCTGCAGAGATGACAGAACGCGGACGGCAGGTGGTGCTGCCTCGGCTAAATCGGCGTCCTGAGTTGCAGGTGGCGTCGGATTGGGTGGGCTTGTCTGGCTGTACAGCAAACATGATCGTTGTGCCCTAACTGTCGTTACCTAGCCTGCTGTCAAAAAAAGTTGGATCCATAACGAGCAATTAAAGGTGTTTCCTTACCCCTTTTCACAAGGAATCAGTGCTTCACTATCAACGCGCAGTATCGCCTCTGGCCTCGCTGCAGGCTTCTTCTGTCTCGGCAAAATGGCCTTCGGAGAGGGGGCGGGGGGTTCGTCTAAGCTGGTCACGCCATGCGACCTGGGCATGGTGCCTGGTGGATCTCAGCGACTGCATGCTCTTTCTTATCCTCAGCCAAGACTGGATCGAATCATTCTTCCGCGACCCACTTACCGTTGGCCCGCTTATGAGATATTTACCTGCGCGTAGGGTACTTTCGAATTACCTATTCAGTGAACAGCACATCAAAAAAATAATAAGGCACTTCAACAATCACATGGTTCAAGTTGGGCAGCATTTTGTCGGTATCCCAGTGATATTGATGCGCATTTTATTTGTTAATTGTCTTTTACCAATTGCAAATGAATTGTTATAATAGGAGCGGTCAATCTTTTGCTTTGGCCATATGCAAGTAACATTTAGCTACATATCATGTCAAATATGCTCACACTCAGAAGCGTTGATTTCCTGCTTTATATTTTCAACATATTCTAACGCCATCCGTTTGTGTCTTATTAACGGCCAGGGAATGGAGCAGACCCATGCGTGCAACCGAGGTCGCCTTGTTGTATGCATATTGTGGTAGAACCGGCGTTCGTCACACAAATTCTGATGCTGTGAACAATGCTAGTCTTTATATCTACGTAGTAACTGGAGGAATGATTGAAATATACTAGGTTCCATCAATGTTGTTCGCGTTGTTGTCAATACGAGCCATCCCAACTTTGTAAGAAGTACCTGCACATGTCGCCGTATTCATGCGGACTGACAGTGCCCCCGTTCATCAATGCATTCGACACTCCCGTTATGCGTTCATCACATGATAGAGTGTTTATACCTCTGCAGATGGAGGCCATGTTTTGCCCAAATGCCACTCCAAGTAATGACAAAAAAGAATGCTACAATCATTGTTTATACAACGCAAATGATCTGGGTATCAAAGATACATTATACCAATAATTTTGTTTTAAAAGAATAAAGAAATATTTACCAACAGCGGCAGCAAACGTCCATAACCTTACCTTAAACGCCAAAAGTGATAAGTCGTGTTATGCTTTGCGTTGATATTCTGGAAAAAAGATCGAATATTTAATTTCTCGCCGAATATCCAAAAATCTAATGATGAACGATTCTGCTGTTAACAATACCATACCGTCTTTGTCGTCTCACATAGAGTCGAGATGTCTTATTAACGCACCACGGAATCGAGCATCTAAACGCTACACATCCATCGCTATTGTTGAGTGGATGCCACGCATTTGTTATTGAATGCAATCATTTGGTGATCCAGTCACTTATGTAATTTAAGTGTAGGGCTTTGGTCTTTTAACCGTAATCAATGTACTCAAACCAATGCTATTTCTATCTATTTGCAATGTTTCATAGCAGTTAAAAAGTAATTTTATCGCCATTTTATTAATACAAGCGCATTTGCTCACTATCCAAAGACATTCAATGGTCGCTATTCGCCAGTGTGTTGTATGTAAATCCTAACGCATCCAGCCTACGGGCCAATGGGCCCCTGGTATAAGAGAGTCTATCTCTACCCCTGTCATTGTATGTGGCATCTACTATGACAGCCTCACCAGATGTATTATAAATGATTATCAACGTGAGTCAGAGACAATCGCACGACCTGCACTTTATTAGCTGCCAATACTAACATTACACAAAGACACTATAGTCATCTCATTGTTAGCAAGTGGTGGTCGAGAAATTGCAATATCAATTCCATTTTTATTCCCATTTAGCAGGAAATCAATGCTGTTAAAATGATCGTTAACAAACCGCGTGCGTTAAACGGGCAAAGGCAGGTGGGACATTATGTTTATTGCTGCATCTTAACTATGATCAGTTCATGATGCATCGCCAAAAGCACCGTAGGTGTCAGTTGATATTAATATATTTACCTGAGCGGCAACTGTTTGGGTAACTTGTGGCTGTGATCCGTAACAACACCTTACGCAGCCACAACATGAATCCCCTACAACAACCGTGCACCATATGGTTTTCGGGACATCCCATCGAATCGTTTCGAGCATTTAAAGATGCATTTTTCGGCGATTTTGCGCAATTTTTATTTTGCATCCACGTACGACTCAATACAGCTATTTTGTTGCGTCCTTGCGGTGTATGTATAATCGCTAATGATTAAAACCCCTGGTTTCCAGCTTGGTACAAAATACTATTATCATGTGATTATATGGAACTATATAGGACTGTTAAGTTAGATGTATGGACTGATTGATACATATTACCTAGCTCAGGACTTATTACTTTTTTGATTAAATAGAATATTATAGAGCGCCTGGCTCTAAAGAACTTTTGTGGTGTAAACTGTGATCTAATTAGAGTATTTGGTTTTTTGTTTGTCTATGAAATAAGTATTATGCGCAACAAACGTTTGAGGAGGACACAGAACAAATCGAAACGTTAATAAGGTTTATTAAAATACACTATATGTAATCAACTTATGTGAGATACTATCCAAATCGCCAATACTCTGAAATTTGCAAGTTAAAATAACAGTGCATCAAAATCCCATTTCATTCATCATCAAATCATCATTAAACCATAAACAAAGCCATTTAAATTTTTAAAACAACTACAAGTCAATAACTAAACAACTACAGGTCAACATATGATGTCCAAAGTTAAATTCAGACAATGGCCCTAAAAGCTGTCAGGGTATGGGCCTTCAAGTACCATGAAAATTAGCAGTGAAAGCTGTGATGTGCAAAAGATGAGCGCCAGTCATTCTTGATTCTTTCATGCAAGAGAGGCCTCTCTCGCACACAGTTGTGTAGAATGGAAGCACAGACATTATAAAAAAATGAGGCTTAAGTTGCCAAACCTTTCGTTGCCCATAGTTCATGGACCAGCAGTTTGGCCTGAAAGCGCCGCCAAAACAGCTTGAACTGCATGAATTCTTGGGAAACTGATTCCACTTGGCATCCCTTGTTTGCTAACGGCTCCTGATAATGGTCAAGGAGGCGACGTAGTTCGGCTATGACATAATTTGCCAACTGGTCTCTCTCTTGTGGCCAGTTGCTGGGGGTCACAAATGTCCATCCTGTTCCAGCCAAATCTTTCATCCTGGCTTCCAGACGATCACTGACACACTGTATAACTGTTTGCTGCTGGAGATGGTCACCTCTTACATAGCCTTTTAATTGAACCATATAGTATTCCCCATTCCTCACGTCACAACCTTCCAACAACTTACAAAGGCTGTCCCCATGCTGGGCACGCATTGCTATCAGCTGCAGCTGGTAAGTTTCTAGGCTGTCCAGGGCAGCTGCCAATGTAAGCGCGTCCCTCTGGAACGACTTAGAAGCTACCTGACAACATTAAGTACATCACACATAAAATGGACAAAAGCTATTTACTTGAAGCTCAACAGAATTCTAAGTATGGTGAGCGCCGGGCGGCGATGAGCTGATGCAACGTCTGCGAAGTGTGCTTCAATGACCTTGTAGCTCCTAATCACTGTTTAGAATGCTCTTCAGATGTGGGGTATCCACCTGGTTCCTACAAGGTTGATTGGGTTCAGCACCTTTTTATCTAAGTGTTCAGCGATTGCCCGCAGTTCCCAAAGTGCTTTGGGAGAGTAGTGATACTGCTTATACAGCAGGTTCAATATTTCCTGGACTTGCTTCAGACGTGGGTTGTCTTTATTGGCATCCAAAACTGCCAGTTCCAATCGATGGGCTAGGCAATGAGTGGCAATCAACACGCTGACCTGTAGAGAGCAGCCACACACTGTTTGCAACCTATATTAACTGCTGCACCATTAGCACCACAAGCTTGTCTTTCCAGTCCGGAATGCAAGCCTCAGTGAACGCACGGCGTTCAGAAGACAGAACCCCTTCTGCATTGGCATTCTCGACATCTTCAACAGCATCAAACACATATCTAGGATCACTGGGCCTACATAGCCTGGCATATAATCACCTCAAGTTACATTCCAGCAAAACCGGTTACACCATCTATCATCACTGTCATGTAGCGAGCATCTTGGATCTGCTGAACTTCATGCTTTCTCAGGTACTCGTAAATATCCTTTAAAGAAACTTGCACAAGCCTTGCTGTCACCCGAGTCACAACCAATGCGAGAACTTTGCTTGGCTAGACCTAGGAAGGATGCAAACGGCACTTCGGACGAGAAGACGAAGCAGGCGATGTGGCGAAGTCTAGTCTGCTGATCGCGTTGCCTGTGTTCTACCGGACTTGTTCCTCAATAGGCCCTGTTGCCGCCTCTCCTGTGGTGAGGCGTTTACGTGCGCGAGCAGTCTTGGCGGCCTCAGATGCCCTGACTTCGGCCATGACTATCAATATTAGGGAGTCGGAAGCTGTTAGTACCGGTGACGAACGATGATGCCCTGTTGGAATAAGGATTATCCATGCACAGCTGACACCACATTAGGTTATCCTCTGCTTTGTAAGACAACCACGTGTAACTTTCTTGCCAGTGACTTTGAAAGTTTCTCGCTCCTTTTTCTTCATTTTTTCAGGCTCTCGCATCTATTTGGTTCTCTTTTCCGTTAGCACCCTGGCCTGTCATCAGTCACAAGATGTCGGAGAAAATTAATCTCAAAATGTGTCGATCCTGTAGTCTTGTAATGATTCGCCGATAATTGCTTAGTTTGAATCCGGCTGTTTGTTATTTTATTTGCTGATTACCTGGTTTCAAAGCTATATACAGTAATCATTCGGATGAACTCAGGTATTTCTCAGAGATACAGAAGCTGCAGATGACATCCTTTGAATTTGACGCACAACCCGTTGCGCAGCGCAAAAAGCATGCACAACCAGTTAAGATATAATAGAACGTTTCACTGCAAAGTGTAATATGCGTTGATGATCATGACTTGCATTGTGTTCCTGTATGAATATTTCGAGGTTGCAGCGTCGAGTTAGTTATCATCTCTACACTACATGAACACAATTTTCCCTTATCACGACCATGTTTATCATTTAACGCACCTTAAAATCCCTATTGGTCTTTATGAGGCTTCTTCTTCTTGACATCTTCAGATGAATAGATTAAGTAGAACTTAGGTATAAAAGAAGACAACTCATACAAAATTAAACATTAAAGCATTGCACCATAATGTGTTTCTATTGCCAGTAAAAAATGTCTTTCATACTTAACGGGGAACAAACGTCTTTATCAGGCTTACATATTTAACAAAGTATTTTGTAAGTGGAATGAATATGTTCTATATCGGTGTTGGGATTCAAGCTACGTTTTTAATTGTGTACATCAATGCCGGGATTAATTATTGATTTATGTTTTGCAAGCCATAACGCATTTGAGATGTTCAGTGGCGTTCATTGTACTGAAAGTGCGGTTGCAGTCTCCAGTAAATATAAAATGCGATTCGTTCATGATGGGCGATTTCGATTTGATCTATTGAAAACACTATCTCAAGTACATGAAGTAAGCATCATTTGAGCTACAACTCTCTTCGGATGTCTGCTGCGGATAAAAGGAAAAAAAATGGTCTGCTTCTGTGCCTCCCCCATTTGGTATTTGTCAATGATTACATCAAACGGCGAACATTCTGTGTCCGTTCGACGATAACAAACTCATCTAGTTGCAGACAGCAGTGACAGCTTGGCCGTCGAAAGTGCGTTAAACATAACATAATGCCTCGTAAGCAAACCCGGTCAATATTGTAAAAATCGATTTTACGAGCCTCTTTCGCTGTGACTTGTCAACTATCCCCCTTGAGACCAGGCCGATGGTTTGCTACCATGTTGACCAGAAAAATCCGCTACAGTGAAGGGACTGTATCAGGGCCTCATTCTACTTATCTTCGCAGAAAAATTGACTGCTTAATACTTCATGCGTTAAGTTTTTTTAACAAACCGGATCCTCATTACGTTGCATAGGTGTCAGTTGACACGCTTATGCGACTTTATGACTCATGTAAGTCGCGTTCAGAATTTTATTCTACCAACAAAAACCTACTTGTTCAAGATGAGCCTCAAAGGACATTGCCTGTATTGCTGATATAAATATTAAGCATCCGTATTAAATGATTCTCTGTATATGCTGATTGGATTAGCAAATCTGCAAGGGCTACAGTGTAAAGCAGTCCATATTCATGACACTCATGGTTGGCATTGAATATGCAAACAATCCATAGTGATCATCCACTGAAATACACGACGAATTCAAACTGTTTGGTCGAATGGCTTGTCCTAGTGAGGTTAAACCAATAACAACACTGCGTTTAAGAATTAAGAAGAGTTTGGTAGGGCGCGTTTGCAACACTGTATAAACATGCCGTTTGCAACACTGTATAAACTTTAATTACCGTATGTTCACCGACCTACTGTTATTCTTGCCGAAAGAACATTTAGTATTTGGATAAGCTCATGCAATGTGATTTTTGTTAAACCTAAAATAATATTTTTATGCTTGTATTCGTTTGCGCAAGGCATAGATCTGTGAATAGTTTTCCTGCAATAGTATCACTATAAATAACGTGTCGTTACTAACGTAATCATATATATATATATATATACACACACATATATATATATATATATATATATTTATATATATATTTATATATATATATAAATATATATATATATATATAGTTTTTATATATATATATATATGTATAGATATAAATATATATATATATATATATATATATAGTTTTATATATATATAAAATATACATATATATATAAATATATATAAATATGTATATATATATTTTATATATATAAATATATATAAATATATATTTAATATCCATATTTACCACCATTTTGTTTTTTTGTACAAAACACATCATGGCATGACAAATCATTGTTAACTTATGTTATCAAAGTCCAATGATAATTTGCAGCAGTCAAATTAAGTTAGTTTTTATATTGTTTGTATTGGGAGAGAATATATATATTTTGGTTAAAAAAGGCCGTTCAAAAAAGTCAGGCACCAACGGTCATGCAAAACATAAACCATATTGTTTCATACTACATATGCAACCAATTTGACTATCATTGAATTAATAATCGATTTGGAAAACCATAAAGAATGCGCTGACTAACGTTCGAAATATGCCGCCGATGGAAATCAAGCTATCTCAACATACTCAAATTGCTGTTAAAGCCAAGCTTGACCAATTGTGGCAGCGTGCGATGAAAATATATATTTTTCAACTTTTGTGGAAAGTTGCAATATGTTCTTGAAAATTGTTCACAGTGTTGTTCAAACATTGATTTGGCAAGTTGTCCATAGTTGGTACAAATATATTCGAAATAAATAGGGAAAAAAGTGTTTTTAATCAAGCAACAAATTGGTTGTGAGGTAAAAATATACAAATTTCAAAATAAGGTCCGGAATTCAAAATGATTGCTTAAATAAATACAACTTCAGTGAATCCAACCTCAAAACGAATATATTTTAGTGGTAAACCTGCATAAATTACAGAGTTGGGCCCTTATATAGTATTTAATCAAGATTTACATTTTTGAATCACAAATCATATATATATATATATACTGGATATATCTATATATATATATATATATATATATATATATATATATATATATATATATATATATATACTGGATATATATATATATATAATATATATATATATATATATATATAAATATATATATATATATAAATATATATATATATATATGTATAAATATATATATAAATATATTTCTATATATATAAATATATATTTATATATATATAGATATACATGAATATATACATATAGTATAAAAACACACATATGTATATATATAAATTTGTGTATAAACATATGTTTTCATATAAATACGCATTTTTATACATATATATCCAAGTGTATTTATCAACACACATATAAATATAAATTTATGTATATATGTAGGTGTAAAATATAAATATATCACTACATCTATGTCGCAGATTGAAACAGCAACACAATGTGTATAAGCGGTCGCTGAAATACTCAAGCTTGTCTGGTGGTGTGTTCATTTGTTTTGTATAGGAATAGATAGAAAGTTTCAGATTCTTTTGTTGCGTTAGAGGTTCAACGGTGAAATGATAACCCTTTGTGCTTTTTTATGCACAAATACGATACACGTATGATTATTGGAATATGGATCAAACCGGAAATACTTTAACCGCTGGAATCGTTTAAAACGTTGTCTCGCTCGTTTAAAGTTGAAAGCAATCGTAATGTCACGTATATATGCACGTTCCTCGTATGCACATGTTTGATCGGAGGCTTAACTGTCACTATGCTTGTATATCAAAAAGCTCGTGCGATCGCTCAGCCTCGTCAGAGTATGTTTAAGAATTTGTATGACCTTGAAGCCACAACCAATAATCATGATTGATTTCTGGTGCTGCCTGTAAACACTGTCATTGAAATTCTTATAACGTTATATCTTTTAAATGACCAAGCAGAATTACGAGAGAAATTATGATGCTATGAAAACAGTACTCAAGTCATATATACAAGCAAGGGAAGACATGAGCCATGGCAATAATTAGGCTATTAGAACAGAGACAAGGTGTGATCAATAAAGGTGATCGATATGATTACCAGCGATGAGAAAAAAAGATTACCAATTCGCCGATTGTCAGGTCCGCCTACCAGATCACTGCAACTACAACATGGAATATTCACAGGGAGAGGATCTCAATACCACACACACGAACAAACGATCACACACACACATATATAAACACACACATAAGCACACACACGCGTGCGCACACACATACATACAGGCGCATGCATACACGCACACGCACACGCACAAACACACACACACAACACACACACACACACACACACATACACATATATATATATATATATATATATATATATATATATGTATATATATATATCTATATAATAAATAAATATTTCTGTATATATATTAATTTATGATTATATCAAAATTTGAATTTATATGTTTATTTATATATCGAGATATTAATGTATCGATATGTTTATGTATATTCATATATAAATAAACATATGGATATATATTTATATATATATATATATATATATATATATATATATATAGATACATATATTTTTTTATATATATATATATATTTAAATATATACATATATATATATTCACATATTCATATATATATTTTTATATTTATATATTTATATATACATATACATATTCATATATTTGTAAACACATCTGTCACACTGTATACATATTTATATATGTTTACTTATACATATTCATTTATATATAGGCATATTTATATGAATATTTGAATATATATATATATCAATATATATTTACATATACATATAGATGTATTTAATTATATATATGTGCATTTTGATATCTATAATCTAATATATTTACATATACCTGATTATATAAATATTTACATCTATATTTGTATATATTAATGCATATATACATGTGTACATGTATATATATTTCTGTATATATTTAAATATATCTATATGTATATGTATATATATATATATATATATATATATATATATATATATATATACATATATATATGTATGTATATATATAAACATATGTATATATATATATATATATGTATACATATATATTTATATATATATATATATATATGCATATGATATTGCACTCATAGACCGTGTTGTGTGTCACATTTCGCAGCTCTTTATAATACCTTCACCCACTTAAGCATTGTTATCTTATTCATCAACGACTTACCCTTATATATTCGTAGGTGTAAAATTGAAAATGTCAACATGTCATGACGTGACGTTATTTAAACACCTGGTTAGATAAACTAGCAACTTTATGATGCATTTTGCAACTTGTTATATGCCACAGGTCATATAAATCAGGCTTATGATATGCGATCCTCTAGACGCGATCAAATGCTGTCGGAATATTTATTTAATCGTACATTATTTATAATCCTGTGGTTGGCCCTTAGTTCGCGTCAGCCTTCGAGAGTGTGTAGCCACTCACACATTCCAGGTTGTTGAATATTGCTATTTGTATTAAGATGCACAGGATAGCATCGATAATATGTACGGGTCCGGTATGCAAGCACAATTCCGTCCTCGGAATGTGTTTATTTGCGCATTCCTAAATGGCACAACATCGGCAGTGATGCATTGAGACAACGCGGAAGAATATTGATTCCCCGGATTATGCCCAATAAATAAATAAAGGACGATCGTTGTGCCAAAATCGGTCGAGTTATTAAGTGAAGTGTCTTTATTCCTTCCTCAATCTGATATTGTGGTAAAGTACCAAAAAGAGGAAATATAACTATTAATTAATTAATTCGAATGTTGATGCATCTGAACCCGACGCTATGTTGATATTCGTTCTGTTTATTGCCGGGGGTTTCACAGCGGCACTTTTGCATAGGTTTTTGCTCGCTTCTATGCTAGCAGATTCGAGTGTTGCTGAATGTGCTGCAAACTGTCGCCGATCTCTCGCTTTTAGGTTAAGGTTTGTATGCATATATGCGTAAGCAGGTTCGGTTCTCTAATGTAATGGTGAAGTATGTAATACGACTGCTTCATATGGAGCCGCTGCGATTATTGGACAGCGGACGTTGGCTACCGATGGAAAATGTTGAGCCGATGTACTTAAATGCAAACGTATGCAGGTTACTGATGTCCCGTTTTGAGCCACTGTATTTATATGACATAGGATATAGGTTACAGATGGCAATCATGATTGGTCGTGCTCTTCTGGTTATTTCCTTACCAAAATACTATCTGTGGTCGAGCCAAAGCCGAGATAATACGTCACCTGTGAACCGCGTGTTGCTTTGTCATCGCGTCATTTGAACAAACGTGGTCGCCTCGACTTATATAATAAATTCATATATTTAATAGACACAAAGGAGACGATTTTATGGTATCGTCTCCCGATGACGGGTGTGTTTTTTACGTAATTAAATAAGTACCACACTGCTTGACGGAATGAACCCTTTTTGGCAGCTATAAACCCTTCGATGAAAGATTGATGATAGTGTTATTGCGCGGACGCTTAGCGAGGCCAACTGTTATCGATAGGTCTACCCAGACAAGGAAATTAATCAAGTTGACATTAATTAATTTTTCCATTTTTGCTATTTTTGCTACGTGTTCTGGCAGCAGAAAGTCTTTTTTCCGCTCCCATTAATCACAGTGACGACAGACTAGTGTTCCCATACACTATTGTATATCTCACGGTAGCGCAAAGTTACAATAGTTGCGTATTTTAATTAGGATTGTGATCAAAGCCACTTGTAGTTATCACTTTTAGCGAAGCTATAAACTCTTTTGTCCTATGATTTTTATTTGAGTGAGACAAATGTAATAAAGTTCCTTCACTATATAATTCGATAATATACATATTGTAAAACAAAGCATACAAATGACGTAGAAATGCTCTCGTTCAATCCATTGAAGCAAGCCAATTGTTTATTTTGAAATTACATATTTACATATATATGCATGAGAACGTATGACATTTTGTTAAAGAACCAAAACCGTTATTACGAGCCGGGAATTATCGAACTGTAAGAACACACAACGATTGGATGTCAAAATTGTTTAAATTGTCCGTACTTTGAAAATTGGCAGTTTTAGAAATTTCAAAGGTTTGGATAAGTTGTGTCAAGCAGTAAGTAACAGAGAGGTTATTTTATGTAATCATTATTTGAATATGTTCGACCCCATAGCTAGTTTTGATTGAGTAAAGATGTCTTGGACTTTCCAATAGTGCGGTCGCAGTGCCCAAAAAAGTACGTTTAAAAGAGCAGCATTGTTCATCAGATCAACAAATGTACTTTTTGTGTGGAGCACAGCTGTTTTAGCTTAATTTTGATACAAGTGCATAATATAAGAAGGTCAATGATGATAAGAATAGCAGTAGACGGATTAGTAGTTTTTCACTCTCATCGTGGGGAACGCCTATTGACAACATTTATGACTCACCAGAGTGATTTATTACAAGCCACAAGGTTTATCCCAAATTAAGTGTCGTGTTTGTATTCTCCGAGACTATTTTTTTTAGAAAGCCATACCTGTGAATCAACGGTACATGTTATCTGGCCGTACCCAGTATGAGCTTCGTTTTAATGGTAGTTCCGTGATAGTAATGAGTCGAAATCTCGGACTTACACAGAGCGCTCAGATTGTAGGGAATATTTCCTTACATGGCGCTTCTGCCTTCAGAATGAATTGAATTCAAAATGACAGAATGCTGTATTATTTAATATTATTACTGTCACACTTTGTATTAACTCCGGAGGCGTTTGTGTAGAAAATACATGCTGGTGAGAGTTGATATAAACCACATTGATACAGCACATCTACTACGAGCGGGACACCCGAACAATCATATAATCGTTCCAGATTGTCTGGCGGAACAAAGGAGCAACAATTCGGTCAGCATAGGTAATTGTTAAAACTTGTGAACTATTGGTGTCAGTACAAACCACCAACTGTTTGATCAGCCCAAGTGATTGTCAAGATAGTGAAATATTGCTGTCGGTACTAACGAGCAATTTGTTGTACTTGTTTCTGCTATGTACAAGTTTTGTGTCACAAGGCAATAAGTCAATACAGTTGTCACTGCAATTTTTTATTGATGTCATTAACCCGATTACCAGTAATACAAGTGCACCAATGCAAGTAGCAAAAAAAAAGCTCATGGCTACATTAGGAACGAATACGTTAACATCGACGAATAATCCATTTATAGTAATGTCATACACTACAGTCGTGTCTGCATTTTGTGTGTTCGCTGTGAAAGTCTGAGCAAGACCTAAATGAAAACTTTATTTCAGGACAGTAATTGACCCACCATGCTGCTGTTACATTAACTATAGGACACATGGGCAGTAGCAGCAGTGTAATACATCATGTATAAAGTGTCGAAGTAATATGCTCTCATGCAAAGATGATCTGCTATCATATGTAAGCGCATGCGAGTTATTTATGCTCATCTATGATATTAACTGCACCGTTATCATCATCTTTACAGCTATGTAAGGTGATGATTGCCGCTGTGTTGTAGTTAATAATGACGCCATATTTTGTCTAGCAATAGATGTCTGCAACCAAAGAGTGTGGATTAGTTCTATCATCAATCGCCCGCCAGCAAAGTAGTGTGTTCTTAAATATTAATGCAACACAGCTAATATAAACTTACTACCATCACTATATATTAGTTCGCTAAAAACCATAATTCAGCCAACATATTTCATAATCTTGAAATTTAAAAAAAAAATATATATTAAAATGTCTGCTAATTGCATGGAATGAAGTGGTTTCTCTCTTGGACCATTCTATTGTTAAGTAATGTTTCTAAGAGCGCTGTGGTCATTAGGGAACATCACATTAGCATCAATTGTTGTTTATTATCATCCTTTAGCAGTTAGCTAAACAAGATTATGCAATAAATATTCAACTAACAGAAGTAATCAATCTTCTGATAATGCCGTTGAAGACGATAATTATGGTGTTGCTAATGTAGATAAAGATGTAAAATACATATGAATGACAACAGCATGTTTTAGCTAGACATGCATTGCTTCGGACACTGCTTTAAGTCATCATGGTAAATATGGTAATGACACAAAGAAAGATGCTGCGAATATCATATATATCTGACAGCAGTAATAAACCTTTAAACGTCGTCTGTGGCGGTGTTTAAGCTATAGTGAAGATGGATAGGTTGATATAGGTGTGGCAACAGTTTGCATGTACAATGTGGACAGTAATAATCGACTGCTTATGAACTGAAAATAGCAAATATACGCAGTAGCAGAATGAACCGCATCAGTAATTCACTTTACTAGTGGAAAAAGACATTAGAATTCCGTTCTAAATCTTCTCCTGAGTATGTTTACTGTCGATTGTATTTAAGCGTATTTACGGAACCACAGTTAGGACAAAGCTCACAATGGTACGACAAGATAACACGTTCCACTGAGTCACATGTGTGGTTCTCTGTCGATCAAACTCTGCAGGAGTGGTAAAATGGCGCGGGACTTTGTCGTCCCAAAATATTAACACGACACTTTATTTGGGTTCAACCTTGCGGCTTAAAATTAATTACTCTGATGAGTCGTAAATGTGGTAAATAGACGTTCCCCACGATGAGAGTGAAGCGTTTTACGTGATAATGATATAAATTATTTTCAATTAGAAAGCACAACAGATGTTATCGAGCAGTCAAGCACAGGAATATATCAAATAATCATGCAAACATCTAATTAGGAATGCAATATATGCGGGCTTTGCTTTTAAAGTGTGTCTTATATGAACAGCTAGGAAACACGCCGATGCTGGTTAACGAGCACATTAAAAATATTAATAAATGTCAACTTGATAAATTTTCTAGTCTTAGGTACACCTATCGATAACAGTTCGTCTCCCACAGCGTCCGCGCAATTTACTATCATCGATCTATCATGAAAGAGTTTATGGCTGCTCTCCGTCAAGTAGCATGGTGATTATATAATTACATCAGCAGACGATACCATGAAATCAACTAAAGCACGTTGCATTGCATCCCAGGGCTTGGTGTCTGTTAAAGATATGGAGATATATGATTTGTCAAGGCGACCACGTCATTTTAAGAGACGCTATGATAAAGCAACACGCGGCTCAAAGGTGGCGTCTTGAGTGAACACATTTAGCGTTGCTATAAACTCTTTGCTTTGACCACAGGTAGTTATTTTAGGAAATAACAAGAAGAACTCGCAAACCTGTTATTTGCATCCCGTCATATAAATACAGTGGGTAAAAAAAAGTGACACTGCTTCTTCAATTCCTACGAATTGCACCCAATCAAGCGTTATTTCACTCGGACATCAATTATTTCAAAATTTTAAAATATTCTGATAAGTGACAAATATGTTCGTGTGTTGGAGAAGGGGTATGTATTACCCATTATGTGTGTTGCCATTCATCCTCCATTCGTTGGCATTCATGATAATTACACGGAAAACATTTAAGCAATTCATGTCACACTTAATCAATCTCCGGACAATGCTAGAGAAGACATTTATAAAGATTCTGTAAATGTAAGTGCATATTTATGACACTGCATTCCGCTTATAAGATCTGTCAAGATAGATACGAATACTGTTGGGCGAGACATTGCTATATCCCCTGATGTGATTCAAGTCACCCATGGACAACTGACATTTATGGTAATGACGTGAAGAAAAATTTAACGCTCTAGAGAGTAATAGTATTTTTGGTGAAAACCCATATCTGTTTTGCGCGCAAGTTGTTATCCCCATATAGCGCGAAGTTATCATGATAAGATTGTCTCTTGGTATGACACTGCAAGACTTGAGTTGTCAAGTGCCACTGTATTTGTGTATTGTGAATAGGTATACCGGGGCCTCTATACTATATACGTCTGCTCCTACTTCCATTTCTTATTACCAGTTATAGCACCCCGCTCTCTAAGAGCCGGCCCCACAGCCCACAACTTCAAGAAGCGTAGTGGGCGCACCATCAAGCATGTTCTGCGTGGTACTGACTCGATGGAGGTGGACATAAAGTGGGTAAAAGATGCTAAAGTTGATGGGCCGGGCACCTTTGAGAGTACCATCCTCCACCCAGACCGGTATCAAGACCCAATATTTTTAACACGCTGTCGTCACATTGTAAAGCCCAATCATCAGGAATTGAGATGGTAATAGTCCCACCTGTCTCATTATCCTTCAAAGTAAGATCTAGAGCTGTAAATACATCCTGCAAAAGTTTGAAGTTTCAGAGGCCAGGGTGAAAAACTACACCTACTCATTCAATGCGAATAAAACGTTCAAAACCGGGCCAGCATACCCAAGCCATATTGCTGCCGAGGATCTGACACATCTCCTCATCCAGGTAAAATTGGATAATAACACACATTCGTTTGGTGTGAGTTCTCCAACCTGTTCGATAAATACTTGGTGCCAAAACATAAGCGACGACAGCCTTGTAGTTGGCTGGAGAACCAACCACATGCAATACTGGCAGAAACAAGTAAAATTTGTGGTATGGTGCGCAACCAGTGGCTGCGGAGTTTCTGCGCTGGACCACCTCAGATCTGACTCCCCAGCACTAAGTAACCTAAGAGAGCTTTTGCTTCCTTTTGTGACACTGCTTTTCGGGTCCACTCAGTAAACCCCAACCCATCAGGGACGGCCTTAGGCCCCCCATCCTGTCTGCTAGCTATTGTTTGAAGTGAAAGCGGGGCCTTAGTACGAGAATGAGTAATAATTAGGCCAGGGTAGTCCTTCAAACGTAACTGTCCTCTAACAAGTTCAAACTTTGTATAATCGCGGCCGAGGGCGGGTGTGTGGCCTTTTTCAGCCAATGCATCGTAATAATCATCGACAGCGCTTATAACTAATCGCCCTCCCTGTGGTATAGACGTATCCATCGCAAGGTCCCCTCCTATAGCACACTGGGAGAGGGGCCTCTGGGAGTACCCCATCCTCTCTTCCAGCGTCCTCCATACCGTCGTTAAGTGTTGGGTCATCAAACTCCATGCTAGTGTGTTAAAGATATACTTATAGATAAGAAGTTCAACATGACGAGTACTTACGGACGCAAACTAAACCCACCGCGCCTGGTACGCGAACCCTAGGGGTAAAGGGCGTGCGACAGTCTGTAGTTATTACAAACAATCAAAACACTATTGACCGGAACCAACAACTGCTGGTTCGCTTCCCCAATCTAGGCGCAGAAGACGTCATTGTCCCAGGGACAGCACGGCTGGCCTTTACAATCACGCTGACATCGACCGATGCTAACCGAAGCGTTGTGCAAAACCTGGGTCGCGCTGTGGTTAAGAAAATGACAATCAAGATTTCTGGCAATGAGGTCATATCTATTGATGACAGCGATGTGTATCACTGTTACCACGACTTGTGGCGGACCGCACAGGAGAGACAGGGCCTCCAGTATTAGGGCATTTACACATCAGATGACAGAAACACAACTAAGATACGAGTGGGGGCAGGAGACAAGGATGCGACCGAGGAAGAGGACAAGCCGTAGCCGATGTGTATAGTAACAGGTTCTACGTTCCACTTGACTTTGAACTCGAGAGCCACATGCCCTTCTACCAGAGCGCGCTTCATGACAGACTGCAATACGAGCGCACGTTCAACGACTACAACCGCGTAATTCACGCAACAGGCGACAAAGACGCCAGCTACAAAATTGACGGCATCTCGCTGGAGTATGACATGGTTACCCAAACAGAGTTGGCCCGCATGATACGCACCCAGTACACAGGTCGGCTCTCGATTCTGTACGACCGTGAATTTCGTCACAGAAAGCTTGTATACAATAAAAGAGATACAATGTGGAATATCAACCTGAACGTGCCGGCTCGCAGCATGAAGGGCATCCTACTGCTCGTTCTACAACCCAAAGATTACAAAGGTCGAGGTGACCATTGAGGGCATCCCCAATCAGCTCTATGCCCAGGGCATGCGTGGCTACCAGCAGTGGGATGAGGTGAAGAAGGCCTTTGCAGCAACGAGTAAACGAGACCCCAGTGTAGCAATAGCAGTGAAAGACTTGGCATTGTCGGACGTTTCCCTAGGAGAGTATCTAACCAGTAAGTATGCTCTGTGGCTCGACTTAAGGACGCGTGATGACGACCAGCTGCATGGTAGTGGCAGGGCTGCGGAGAATGCGTCTGAGGGTGTCACCATTCAGATCACAAAAAAGGCAGAGACGGCCGGCGCATTGAACGTCTATATATATATTGTTATGGATGCACAGCTTAACATTAAAGATGGCAGGTTCGTCAGCGCAGTCTATTAACAAGGATTTGATGAAACCGAAAGCTAAGTTTACATTTCCAGATGGTCCCTGTTCGGCAATTGTTTGTGGGCAGACAGGGTGTGGGAAAACCGCATTCATTCTCGACCTACTTGAAGGGCCCTTCTTCGGCGCCTTTAAGCATATTGTAATTCTCTGCCCTACCATACGTTTCAACGAGGCCTATCAGACGCGGTCATGGGTGTGGAACGATTCAGAGGTATATGTGGTTGACCCCGGGGAGCCGCTGCATGACCACTTGAGGGCTTTCTACCACTGTCTCAAGGGCGAGCCTACCCTCTACATCATCGATGATTGTTCGGCAACAAAGGCCCTAACCAAGAAGAAAGACATGTTATCCGAACTGGTCTTTAGCGGCCGCCATGCGTGGCAAAGTGTCTGGGTCCTCACCCAGAAATTCAACGCTGTGCTGAAGGATCTACGTGAACAGACTCGTTGGATGGCACTTTTCCACACCAAGGATCGTGACTCGTTTGAAGACGCCCTACGAGAGAATGATGTGATTCCAACGAGTGAGGAACGTACCACAGTACGCCATCTACTAGCAAAGACCAAGCACTCAAAACTGCTGCTGAAGACTGATCAACCCACTGGATATGCTGTCAATTGAGGTGATACAGCCTCTGCTTCAGTAACCAATTTAGGTTTCTTCGTCTGGGGAGCAGTGCGATATATTAGACTTCGAAGGTGTATACGTATATTCATGGATCCTGATACCATTATTGATCAACTCCTTGAACAGGACGCAGCTTGCCCGCCGGCCCCAAAGTCAGAGCGAGCAGAACCCCGCTGCACCCCTGGTAAAGATGTGTCTTCTAAGAGAGATAGGCTTGCTGCTGTCATAGTTGGGGGTCAGGTCCGTCAGTACCTCGGCGATCAACACCTGTCAACTGCAAAGATTGAATCGATGTCCGATTAAGAGATTACAAAGATTAGGAAATATGAGGCTAGGCTGGGCGCTAGCATGACGCGGACTCTGGAGCAGTCGGTTCTCCAACTGTTTTCTAGCGTTGCTTGTATGTTTCTACCAATCCCCCTAGAACATCAGCCAAATCTGATTACGGACTTCGAGACTGACCCGTTTGTCGAGCACGCGCTAAAAACTGCCACATGTGAACTTTATAATCGCTATCGTATGATGTTGGCTCCGCTTACCGCAGCCTTAACAACCGCCAAGTACTGCCAATTTGGAGCAAGCACCCCTCCATCCGGGACCGGCCGTCCGACACCCCTCCTGCAGAGGACCTGCTTGGGTGCTGTCAATTGGAGGAATAAAATTAGTTAGGTATCATGGAGAACGCAAATCAAGAGATAACGGCGGTGACTAGTGATCAGCCTCAACCTCAACCTGCACCAAAGGAGTGACCGACACAAGACGCTAAAAAGGTTGACTTCTGAGAGAGCTGCAGGAGGCTAAGTCCGTCCTATAGTCTGAAAATCGGGCCCCCCAATTTGTCCGGGACGGTGAAGGGGGGTCCGCCTCAGGGCAGATGGGTTCGACTCAGTATTGGCCGGCGTGGGCGACATCACATTTGTTTGTTGGCGGATTAGGGGTGTTTGGACTAGCATTGTATTGTAACAGGTAGAAACTAGTGGCCTCCACCCCTATTCCGTTTTACATGGAATAAGATGACAACACCAATTACTGATGGAAAAATGCTCGTCAACGCGCTGTACCACTGTGCAGTTATTTCCAGTATATCAATAGGTTATGCCAGACTTAGTAAGATGCTTCTGGGTGGCGGGACTCCACGTCTTGATTTCAACCCACGCGACCTGGCTATGGTTGTTGCCGATGTATCACAAGCCATGGCTACAAAATATATGCTTATTAAACAAGGGAGGCCAGGGTGTGTACACCTCCCGAAGCTATCTATCGCTTTGTATCAAAGGCGGATAGAGACACCTTATTAACGTGCAGCCCATATATCTTGTGGCTGCCACTTCGGAACCGCTTTTGGTTGAACAGCGATTCAAGGTATTGTGCTTGGCGCAGGTGTTTCTTAACCACTACCTTTTTTACGCCT
Source organism: Urechis unicinctus (assembly GCA_034190875.2). Taxonomy (NCBI): domain Eukaryota; kingdom Metazoa; phylum Annelida; class Polychaeta; order Xenopneusta; family Urechidae; genus Urechis; species Urechis unicinctus. Next base: position 40,643,126 of record CM067343.1, read on the forward strand.
TTTGCTTTCTTGATTTCCTCCCGGGTCGACATCAGGATGGAGTACATCTTTGAGCGCAGGCCTACATACTCCTTGTTGGAGACACCGCCGCACTCGGCCTTCATCTTTCCTAGTACCTTCTTGTTCGCTTTACTGTGGAGGCGATGGGCTGGGTCATAGTTGCTGGTGTCAAATAGGGCACTGTCTTTTTTCATGTCGGCGTAAATGTCTGGTGTGCAGATCTCCAGGAGGAGGGAGTCAGTGTCGGTGTAGAGTAGGGTGAGATCGCGGCCTACCGTACTACCTACTCGTACATGAGATGCTTGGACAGGTCGAGGATACACATCCCCACATAGACTGGGCGGTTGAGGACTTGGGGGTGGGCCTTGTGGATATAGATGGCGGCCAGGTCGTCGTCAAATATTTTCTGCCGGGCGAAGGCAGGGCTGGCGATGAGCTTTCTTATTTTGTTGCCGTCTGCGCCTCGGACCAGCTTCACGTCAACCCGCTTGCAAAGGTTCTCCATGGTCTTGCCGAAGACGAAGTTGTTCATTAGTTTGTAGAGGTCCTTCTCGAAGTCGCTGGTTGCTGCCTTGCAGAGATCTGTGTTCTACCTCAAGGATGTACCCGGTCTCGGCGTCATCAGAGTGGGTGCGGACTATTCTGGAGAGCGACTCTGGCCGGTCCACCCACTCAATGTTTGAGGTGGGTAGGGCCTGGCTCATTGCCCATCCATAGAGGTTGTTGGCGTCGAGGTACTGGATATAGCTCGTGGGCTTGTCCTGGTCGAAGTCTCCTACATAGGGATTGTTCGCCTTGGCGTGGCGCCGTGAGACCATACTTATTCCTCCACGTAGACCCTTCTCGATGAGGAGGTGTTTGTCGTAGTCAGTGAGGAGTTCGAGTTTTACCCCGTGTGCTCTTGAGAAGATGGCCCCACGAGAGGCCTGGGCTGGTGTAGTAGTGAGCCGGGTCCAGACCGTACTGCTTTAGGCTGGTCTTCTGGAATGTTTCAAACACGTCGGCAAGGAGGAGGACGTCTGTCCGGAGGTAGAGGTCATGGTAGTCGCCCATGTTCGTGCAACAGAACGTCCTCCAGACCTTTTGCGCGTGGGCGTAGTCTGTGGCGGATATACCCTGCTCCGAGAGCTAGCTGTAGAAGTCTTGGATGGGCGGGAGGGGAGAATCAAACTTATCCCAGCTGTCCATGTACTCGTAGGGAAAGACTCCCTTGCGTAGGAGTAGCCCTCGCTTTGCCTAGTCTGGTTCATGATGTGCTGTCACGGAGAAGGCGTCTGGGTTGTTGGCGGAGACCAGCTTGTCGAGGGAGGCCAGGAGGAACTGTGCACTATCGATGAAGCGGAGCAGGCCGAGGGATAGGGATATGTACTTCTCCATGTTGTTGGGGATGCAGTTAAGGTCTCCCTCCACCTTGCTTATGCCCTGCATCAGGAGATGGGAGGCATAGCCCCTCAGGTTGTGGAAGACCACGGGGATGGGGGTTGTCTTGGGACTCAGCCTAAGCTTTAGGTTGCAGGCGTTGTGGGCTGGCCCTCTGTACTTGCTGTTTATGTGGCAGTAGTCACGGACCTGGTCGGTTTCGAGTGGTTTGCTGCAGATGTGGCGTTGGGTTGCGGTCTTGTGGACTCTTTGGTTCTCCCGGGTCATCCGCATGGGGACTGGCTTGGAGAGAACTGCTTTGATCTTTTGTGGTTTCCTGGAGGCTGGCCTCTGGTGTGGGGCCGGTGCTTTTGTCACTTCAGACCAGAGTTGGGCAAGTGGAGTCGGCGGAGGGGCTGGGTTGCGGTCCACCATGGTTCTCAGTCTTGCGTAGATCTCTTTGTACTTCCTGTCGAAGGCGTTTTTCTTTTCGAGTGACGTGAGGGCGACATTCGTCCGTGGATAGGAGGCAGGGCCAGGCCGTGTATTTCAGCATAGTCAGCTTGAGCCTGTTTCGCGCGTGTGTGGTGGGGCGTCATTACTATACTGCGCCGTTAGTGTAAAAGGGCGACTAAAAACGAAAAAAGGAAGTCATGACCTGAAACTAAAACCGAAACTAACTCAGGTGGTTGGGGTGGTGTGTTTTCTAATTGGTTGATTCCCGGTAGCCCGGCGGCAGTTCCCAACTGGACACCATACCGCAGTATAACTGGGTTACCGTATAGATTGGGGTCTGGGGGGCCAAAGTAGTATGGTTATGTGGGTGCGTTAGCAGCCCTATTACCTTTACTACTAATTCATATGATATATGCAATGTGATATAGATGTATGTAAAACAAATTTGTGGCATGTTAATGTGGAGATTTGTCTGCCATATTAAAGTCAGAACAGGCCTGATGATACAGCGTTTGATAGGAAAGCATCTAAATATGAATAAATGTTTCAGGAATTACATTGCCTTATATATGTTCACTGTTCGGAATTGCTTCGATAGACACAAATTAACTCGCAGTATCCACTGAAACACTTTCGCACTTGGCTCTAATATAACATGATTACGTTATTTAGTTACAGCTAAGAATACTATGTGAAAGGAGCAGAAACATTCACAAAGTACGTCTACTACGAAAAAACGTTGAACTATTTAGTGGATGTAGTTGCAGCGCTCATCTCCTATAGCGTATCATGTGGGTTATCGATTATACTGATCGAGCTCTAAATAAATATATGCCGGTGCTTTGTCACCGGAAGCATTAAAATAAGGTTGGTCGATAGAGAGTCACGATTGAGGACCAATTAGTATGATGTAGTTCGTGTTATAGCGCGATTGGTACATAGGAAATACATTCAGTGGCAAATATGGTGATGCGCATCAAATTTCGCGGTGTGATGGACTATGGATGTATAGACTAAGCCAAATCACGATATTAATTCTCTAGATGGCCTCACTGCATGGGATATTACAGCCTGATCTTGGTTAACTGCGACGGAACAATAAAGCATTTTGCATAGTGATTTATTAGATTTATGTTGCCATGTGTCTTAATCATGCCGCGCTCCATAGTTTGCGCCAAATGAATAAACAGGCAAACGAAATAAGCGTCAGAAAAATACAGCGATGTCCAGAATACGATACCAAAAAAAACCAATTAGCCTATTGATTGAGCTTCATACCGAATATATCGCTGACAAATATCATAACGTCCGACTCACTCCATGTATTGTATTTAATTGCATTAATTGTTCACCATGTCTATGAATTAATTCCCTTTTTGTGACATTATGCATTACAAGAATTCTACGACGATGTACTGAAGACATTGACAAAATAGCGGAATAATTTCATGCACCACACTCACAAATAATCTGAAACGTTTATATTGTTGGATAGCTCGCTTAAAAAAGCACTGAACAGACCACATATGAATATTATACAGGCTCAGTTGAAGCTGCCTTTCGATGGTTTGCTTGTTTTTGAATGAGAACAAACCAGAAGATTAAGCAACGTAAAGCGAACCATTGGCACTATGTTACTTTGACTTCTATGTATTGTTATCTCTAAAGCACAAATGGAGATACAAGTAAGATGCAAGTTGTGATTTAAAAAAATCTCCTGTTGATAATTTCCAAACTAACAATCTCATTGGAAAAAAAAATTATATAAAAGTCAATGCAATAATTTTGAATCATGCCATGCTTTCACGTGATGTCATATTAATTTCTGGGTTTAAAACATATTTAAAACACATATCACTGTTTTGCCATAGTTCATATGTATATATATGTATAAACATATATGTATATACATATATGTATATATATATATATATATATATACATATATATATATATGAATATATATATATATATATATATATATATATATATATATATATATATATATATATATATACATATATGTATAAAGGAACATATATATGTTTATCAAATGTACATACATACATATGTATAAATATACATATATATAAATATATATACATCAATTTATATATATCAGTATATATATATATATATATATATATATATATATATATATATATATATATATATATATACATATATATATACTACCTATGTATATATATATATATATATATATGTGTGTATATATATGGATGTATATTTTTGTTTATTGTTAAGTCCATCGTAATGTTTATATATATATATGTTTATTTCATACTCAAGGTACCTGCATAAACAATAATTGTGATACATAAATTTAAACTATAGTGCTACATTCAACGGAAAAAGAGATAAAACTGTTACGATACTAAAATATCTTGTTTCACCAAATAAATCATTTCAACGTCAAATTCATCAATCATAATTTCGTTGTTTTTAACAGAAAACAATGTATTTAAGATACAGACCAAAGCCTTCTGTTCATCTGCTAACGACTCTTTCTTGATAATTTGTGTGATATTGAACCCCACCTCATTATGTACATTAATGTTGTATATGTGTCTAAGGTAAGCAATATTGCGACCCAAAGGTGAAAGGGCATTAGAACAAGCATGTTTGATCACATACTTAACTACTGCATTGTCACTGTGATTCATTTGGACAATCATTTTCAGCGTTTTAATGCATAAGGAAACGCTAATGTGTAGTTGGCCACTTAATGGCCCCAGTACCCAAGTATGCGAAGCAATTGGTAGGTTGAGTATTCGCCTAACAGCCTTATTCCACTGAACACATATTTTTTTTATAACCATCAGAATCAATGGTCCATAACTGGGAGCCATAAAAACTGCAGCAATAGGAATTGAATAATTTACACAATGTGTTTTTATGCAAATCTCCAAAGTTCCCCATCATTTTGTTAAAAGCAACATTAAACATAGAACATTTTGATGTGCAATCACTATAATCATTCAACATGTTATCAATGACGTTCCCTAAGTGTTTAATAGTTGTAGCCCTTTCAATAGTAGAGCCATACAATATCACCTTATCAAATTCATTTACTGCCCTCCCATATTTTATGCATTTTGTTGTCAAAGGATTAAAAACTACGTTATATTCATCAGCAAATCGTTCACATATTTTCAACATATTGTTCAGTGCAATGAGACTTGGACTGAGTAAGGTAATGTCATCAGCATAACCAAGCGCACCAACATATTCGCTGCCTATATGACAGCCTAGTCCAGACGTTTTTAACCTTTGTATCAGCTCGTCAATGTACACAGTAAATAATATCGGTGATATGACACCACCTTGCTTAACACCGTTTGATACATGACACTCTTTTGATAAGCATGCATTCCATTCAACAGATATAGTCTGTCTCGAATAGCTATCCATAAGAAACCTAACTATAAGCGGAGGCACTTTACGCTGCAATAGCAATTTGAATAATTTTCCATAATGTACCCTGTCAAAGGCTTTACTAGCATCTAACAGACAACTAAAAACATCACTATTTCTTTGTGTATAAAAACTAATTGTTTCTTTATATACAGTCGTGCAAAGGATTGTAGAATGTCCCTTTTTGAAGCCAAATTGAAGATCAGACGTACATAAAACTAATCATATCTAAAACTTTGCAAATTGAACTGTATAATGCAATCCCTCTGTAATTATCACTACAACTTAATGATGATCGCATATCTTTTGGTATCGAAACAATCGTTGAATTTAATAAATTTTCAGGTGTATGGCTATGTGAAATCATAGCATTGAATAGTTTACATAATAGTTTTAAGTAGCGTAAAAATAGATTAAGTATAATGCATTGTCAAGCCAAATTATTACCTGGGTTGAGCATATGCGTGCTTTCGCATTGCAAAATCATAGCATCGCTTACTCGAGCACTCGGATTCCTTATGATTTTTCGACAGGCGTGTCATATCGGTGCGCTGGTGCATATTGAACTCGCCTTGTTGACAAGTTGATGGCACAGCACAAGAGCTCCTTGCAACCATCACCAGTATCATATGCCATCATAACATAGCTGAACATACATCTGGTCATGGCAATACGGAGGACCCCCTCGAGTTACAGATCTATGCTGCATAACTGTCTGCATATAAATGCTTATAAATGAATATTTACCAATATCAAATATCACCAATTATATCCTAGTCAGAGGAGAACCTCGACAGTCTGTACTCGCCTCCCTTAACAGATGACATCAAAGAGCATTATCATCGATAAAACCTGAAATAAGTGATTATTAAAAGCAAACTAAGATTGACTCCCTTTCATCTGAACGGAACATGAAGACCAGAATTACTGTGTCATCCAGTAACATTCCAGTATTGAGCTACAGCGTACCATTGTACCGAATTTACATGGATTATGTAATCAAACGGATGTATTGTTGAACATATGCGAGAGGACTGTATATGGGAAAAGTCTAAACATAGACTGCTAGGTTATGTCACATAGATAAGTATATATATGGACATATATACACACATGTGATGTACATATATATATATATATATATATATATATATATATATATATATATATATATATATATATATATATATATATATATACATATATATATGTGGACATGTAGTTATATATATATATGTATATACATACAAAATTAATATATGTGTATGATATGCACACACATTATATATGATATATATATATATAAGTATATATATATACAAAATTATTATGCATATATATATGTATGTATATAGTGCATTACACAGACTCTAGTCATATTATTTATGATTTTATATATATATTTAGTTATTTTATATGGTTCAGCATATAGCAAGGATATTCATGTCATTAATTTATACGTACAAATGCCTATATACTTGCATACATTTATACATATTTTTTATATGATTGTTTATCATAGTGGAAAAACAATATTTGACGATTACAAAACCACTTTTTTGTAGACTCTAGTCATTCGTGGACACATTATTTAACTGAATTTTCGCTGCCATTAATCATCAGTTATTAATTCGGCTTATTTTATATGGTTCAGCAAAACAAAAATAATTTCGCTTTTTATCCTTATGCATGCTTTTAGTCTTCTAAGGATATTCAACAAATGGTCAAGATACTAATTTATACGTACAAATCCAACCTTTCGTGCCTATATATTACTTGCATACATTTGCGGAATACCGATATTTTTTAATCATTTTCGTTCATCATAGATTAGAAAAACATATATATATATATATATATATACACACATATATATATATATATTTGTTTATATATATATATATATATATATATATATATATATATAAGCATTTATATATATCTACATATATATATCGATATGTTTTTATATATATATATATATATATATCGATATGTATATATATAACTTGACCAAATTAAACTTCTATGCATCGCACAATTATGTGTTCTTTTTGTCATATAAATATGTCCTTCATACTGAACGGAAAACAAACTTCATTATGAGGCTTTCATATTTAACAAAGTAAGTCAGCGGAATGAAAATGTATTATATCGGTGTTAGGATTCAAGCTACGTTTTTAAATGTATACATAAATGCCGGGATTAATTATTGATTTATGCTTTGCAGGCCATAACGCATTTGAGATGTTCTATGTTGATCATTGTACGGACATTGCGCGTGCAGTCTCCGGTGAATATAAAATTCGTTCATGATGGGCGATTTCGGTTTGATCTATTGAAAACATTATCTCATATGAAGTAAACATCATTTGAGCTGCAGCTTTCTTCGGATGTCTGCTGCTGATAAAAGGGAAAAACTGCTTCGGTAACTCCCCCATTTGGGATTTGTCAATGATTACATCAAACGGCGAACATTCTGTGCCTATTCGACGATAGCAAACTTTAAAGTCCTCTAGTTGCAGACAGCAGCGACAGCCTGGCCGTCAAAAGTGCATTAAACATTACATAATGCCTCGTAGCAGACCCGGTCAATTTTGTAAAAAGTGATTCCACGAGCCTCGTTCTATCATAATCTTACTTTTTCAGCTGTTCGGTGTCACATCGCCGTGACTTGTCAACTAACCCCCTTGAGACCAGGCAGATGGTTTGCGAGAGTTCCGCTAACATGTTGACCAGTTAAACCCGCTACAATAAAGGGACTACATCAGGGCCCCAATCTGCGTTTCTTCGCAGAAAAGTAAACGCTTAATACTTCTCGGGTTAAGCATTTAAAAAAACCAAGCATCTTCTAACACCTGGATCCTCAGATTACTGTGCATAGAAGTCAGTTAACATGCGTATGCCAGTCGCGTTAAGGGTTTTATTCTACTAACAAAAGCCTATTTGCAAGAGATGAGCCTCAAAGGTGGTTGTGTGTACCGCTGGTATTAAAATAAAGTATCGGTACTAAATGATTCTTAGTATATGCTTACTGCTGATTGGATTTGCAAATAGGCAAGGGCTAGAGTGTAAAGCAGTTCATATTCATTACACTCACTGTGGCCATTGAATATACAAACAATGAATTGTAATCATCTATTGGAATACACGACAAATTCAAACTGTTCTATCGAGTGGCTTGTCGTAAGGGATTTACAAATTACAACACTGTGTTTCAGAAGAATAGTTTTGTAGCGTGCGTTTTGCAAGACTGACAAAAACATGCGATGTAACTCACGATATATTCACCATATATATATCAATATATATATATATATATATATATATATATATATATATATATAAATATATATTTATATACATACATATATATGGCATATTTATGTATATATATATATGTATATATATATATTCATGTATATACATATATATTTATATATACATATATATATATATATATATATATATATATATATATATATATATATATTCATATATGTATTCATATATATTTACGCGTATCTTATTGTATGCAGATTTATATGTATATTCATACATATTCATTTAAATATATAAATATATTGATATGAATATAGGTATATGTATTTAAATATATTTATCAATCAATACACTTATGTATATGCACATATTTATTTATATATATATATCAATTCATATTGATAATGATATTTGAATTTATATAATCATTTGTATATCGAGATATGTACGCATTATAATATATATTCATTTACATAAATGCATATATTCATATATGGATCAATATGTATAGATATATATATATATATATATATATATATATATATATATATATATATATATATATATATATATATATATATATATATATATATATATATATATATATATAAGATGTACGTGTTTTTTCTTTTAAAAAGCGTGTCCCGTATGCACAGCTATGAAATATCAATTCCGCTGCTGATGGTTAAAGAGCACAATGAAAATATTAATAAATGTCATCTTGATAAATTGTCTGGTGTTAGGTAGACCTATCGATAACAGTTCGCCTCTCACAGCGTCCGCGCAATTTACTATCATCGATCTTTCATCAAAGAGTTTAAAGCTGCCCGAAATGGTCCACTCCGTCAAACAGTATGGTTATTATATAATTATATTATAGACACACCCGTCATCAGGAGACGACACCATGAAATCAACTAAAGCACATGGCATTGTTGATCCAACGTTCTGGGGCTTGGTGTATGTTGAAGATTGATCGAGGTGACCACGTGGTAATGATAAAGCAACACGCGGCTCACATGTGGCGTCTTCACATATCTGCTCGAGGGGAGGCTTGAGTGAACACTCTTAGCGAAGCTATAAACTCTTTGGTTTGACCACAGGTAGTGGAAATAACATAAATAACTTTACCAATCAAAATTGCAATCAGTAATCAACTTCCATTCATATTAATGCAGCGTGTCAGAACGATTATTAACATCGACCCACGAATGTCGGTTACAGATGCATCAACATTAGAATTGATTAATTAATAATTACAGTTCCTAGTGTTGGTACCTTACCACAATATGATGTTTGGAAGCACCTTTGCCAATGCAATTAACTATACCCCTTAGCCAATATCGCTATTTGTTGGCTATCTGAGGGTCAACCAATCAATATCAGCTACAGAAAGGAGACAATACACTAGCAAATGCGTTATTCACATTATTTCTTCAGCGATTGTTTTTTATTCACATATTGAGCATAATCCGGATCATTAATGGTCTTAGGCAAGCTCTCAATGCATCTATGTCTATTTTATGCCACTGAGAACTCCGCAAATAAACACATTGTGTAGCAGACATGACATATTATCAATACTATGCATCGTAATACGAATGGCGATAATTTTAAACAGAACAAAGGGCTAACTTAAGGATCTTAAATAATTTACGAATAAATCAATATTCCGAAAATATGAGATCGCACCTGGAGGACAAAAAAGATTTTTATGAGCTGTGATTGTGTCTAACATATTTCAAAATGCATTATTAAGTTGATTGTTCATCTACTCTTGTGTTTAATTTTGGTCATGTCATGATATGTCAGCATTTGCAGTTTTACACCTTTGAGCATAATTCCGTTATAAATGTAAGCCGTTGATGAATAACATAATTCCGTTGCTAACTTCATGATATTTGAAATATTAATGCTTCTTCAATTCCAACGAATCGCACCCAATCAAGTATTCATTCACTAGGACATCTATTATTAAAGTTTTGAAGTTTTCTGACAAGCGACAAATATGTGTTCGTGCGTAGGGGAAGGGGTGCGTATTACACATTATGTGTGTTGCCATTCATCCCTCAGTCGTTGGCATTCATGATAATTACACCAAGTTAATTCTGCCAAGTTAGGTAGCTACAACCATAAACGCGACAATTATGGAATAAACCTAAGTCACACAGCGGAATCGTTGATGAGAATGCCAATTACTTTCGATTACACTTTTAATCCCCCAAGTCTGACTATCTTTTCATTTAATCGTTTGCAACAACACGTATTTGTCAAATGTGATAATTTTTGTCATTTGCGCATACTTATTTACAATACTGTTGTACTATCAAATATCAGGTTTTTAATTAATCAGCATAGTGTAATTACAAATGGTCCGCGTGGATTTAACTGACAAATATCATAGACGAGGTGATGTTATATAGGTATACAACTACAGCAATCAGCGAAACTTTTGTGTAATAATTACATCACAATCAACCAGCGAAATGTCGCAGAGGTTTTTAATTGGAACGCGGAGTGTCTGTGGCCTCAATGGAATCAACTTCCGGTCATATCGTGGCTAAACAGGTTTGCATCTCTTTCATGAGATATTTTGACCTGTTGAAGCTGATCTCATTCTATGCCCAAGGGAAACAGCCAGCACAGTGGGTAGCGAAACTAAGGGTATTTATCTGATGCCGCTGAGGTCTCCATGCTGCAAAGTAATGGTTCACGCGTCATTTTCAATAAGAAGTGGTGCTTTTCCACGGTTTTGAAGAGACCAACGGGACATCAGAACGTCAGTGCTATTGAAACCTGGGTAGTCACATTGGTATACAAGCTGGAGAAGCAACAAGATGTCCAGTTTCCCAATGAATGGTATGATAATCATTCGGTCTCAGTGTCTAGTGGCTTAGCAATCATTGGAAAGCCGATTTTGGAGATGCAGCTCCGGAATCAGGATATGGCCAGGAATTGAGCCATTGCAATCCTTCTTAAGGGCCTGTCCATAGCAGCACTATAGACATTCTGGTGAAGCAACGTACGCTTGTTGCTGCCATATTGACTGAGTTAGTCCATTGTAAACATAAATATATTGATTTACTGGTGCTGTCTTTGTCAGCTCTCTTTCGCTCCTAGTAAGTTACGTTCTATTCAATTGCGTACGCAGCACGTTACTTTCTGTTCTCTTGGAACCCAGCGAGACACTGTCGGTTGTTCATTGTACAAGGAGCTGATAAAACAGAAGATGAATGCAAAAACAGAGCCAGAGATCTGATTGCAGCACTGAAGAACTCGTCTGACCAAAGCCATGCTGTGCAAACGTTTAAGAACATTGACCAGGCCATACAACACAATCATCCACAAAATGCTCAACTCCATCGGCCTAAACCCAGCATATTTAGATTTCCTCGTGCCATCGGATGAGCTCAACGAATTTGAAAAAAGGCTTTCATTATCGAAGTCATGTGTTGCAACGGTGAGACTGTTATGGCAGTTTTGAGTAAATATTTGTTTATGATTCGTCTATAATGAGTATCTTGGAAGTTATTTATGTTGCCTTGATGGAAGTTGGGTATGGTGCAGAGCAAATAAAATACTAGAGCCTCTCCGTGTAATAATGAGTGGCTCCTCACAACGCTCGGTTTAGCTGGGACCTCAAGACCCAACCCTCATATACTCGCTTGGCAAGCAAATCGCATTTTTAGCTGTACAGTTGCCTGTGAACTATGTGCGCGTTTGCTTTAAACTGTTTTGCTGGTAAGAAGGTATAAGCAAATCCCCGCAATTTCACAAAATATACATCGGTCACAAGGTGAACTGTCAAAACACTTATCAGCCACATGGACCTTGTGGAAGAGAGCCTCGATGTACTACACAGGGTTAAGATAATGTTTAACCTCACACTTCGTCACACCCTCTTACATCACGATTTCGCCGTCCTCTACCTGGGAGTACATGCTTAAGCGAAGACCCGCGTACTTTGGAAAGGGCTCTCAAACACATTTTTGCTGTAAAGTAGACGGTTGGCTGGGTGCTAAGTTGTGTAGAAGTACACCTTCAAGTCAACAATATCTTGAATCTCCATCAACAGTGAATATTTCCACATCTTGGCTTCATTGTGTTGTCATATATGTCTTCCATCAGGTTCTTAGATCGATCAAAAATTGTCATGCCAACGTTGAGTGTTGCCGAATAATGTGTGCCATATGTATAGTTTGCTGGAGGTGAGCTGGCACATGCAATTTGGTCTTTGGTGTTCTATCAAAAAGCTTTGTGGGCGTCCCCGAGTACGTGGCTCCCAGGAACGCTCATCTGCCACCACCTTATGAATCGACATATTCCAACATTGCGACTTGCAATTATGATAATGCACAATTCGTCAAGTGCCCGTCGAGATGCCAATTGAATGTATCATTGTGCCCCCGTGGGCTATGGTCGTAAAAGTGGTACCGACATGAAGGACTTGTTTGCACATGCATCAACAACGCATGTCTGTCAACAAAATATGTGTGCAGTACTACAACATCTACCATCACATTCATATTTCACAACTGAAACATTTTGAATAGTATATTAGTAAGTCTAATTAGCTTACTGTTGATAATCTCTGTAATTTGTTAATCATAGGTTACGACTTGGCATGGCAAAACACCCTGGCGTGCTGTGAAACCACCCTTCTATAATATATTATTTTGCGATATAGCTGATATAAAAAAACCTCTATTCTTGAGGCATACAAAGACTAACTATGCGTCGAAGCTGCATTGCGAATGAAGCGGTCTGCAGTAACATAACGGCCGATTATTATAGCCAGCTAGTATGCTATACCTCGCAGAAATAGTGTATTTAACGGGCATACCGACCATCAGGCGAAACCACTGTTTGCTTCCATGCTTTTCAACGAGATCCTATTTTAGCGTATATCGGTATGTTAAGTAGGGAGCACTCGAGAATTCCACTAGATAATAACGATAAGTGAAATGACATTTGACAGCGTAATCGGCTCAAATCATCCGTTATTGCCAGACATGGCAAAAATTCGACAATTGTGGCTAGGTACGCTCAATGATTGCATTTTACACTAGTGCCGTTGTTTTCAAATATCCATTTGAGAATGGTGATGGATGAGTGCCACACAACAATACTCTCAGCGTGGCATTTACCCACAATTTATGGTCAATTTGTTGGAATTTAGGAATAGTTATATTGAAAAAGCAGTAAGCGAACCCATAATTAAGTCTGACAATGCACATTTATAAACCTGATGACATGCTTGAAACGACATATTTCACTAGACAGTATGGCGTTCCTGACAGTAACATGGACGTTGGTTGCAGCTGTTGGTAAATACTTTGGGCTCCTTTAAAACATATACATTGTGACTTTATTTTAAAATCAGCATGTTCAGTAGCGGATATTATTGTCTTTCAGTTGGTTTTGGAATAGCGGCCGGGCGTAACAGGGCATCTCATTGCCAAATAATCAGCACCCTATCCTGTGATGAGCGCATAAACCGCGTATCGGACACAATGGAGGCTGGGGTCAGAGTCAGTCCAGATGAGTACGACTCCATGTGCAGGTGCATCTTACAATGTTTTAATGGTTCGTATTGATTTGTTGTACTCCACCGATGGTATATTGGCTGGATATCAGGCCAAACTATGCTCATAGCAGTTGAGTATATGATGTGCTGTAGGAATGCAAATTCCACCAAATCATGCATAAGACAAGGCAGTCGCAGATGCACGGATGGATCTGCAAGATTTCCCGGTGCATTAGTAAAATACCTCGACGCCCTGTGCAACGGCAAAGACGGTATGATATTCAACACAATCACTAATCTGCATCCTTGGTGCATTCTTGACAGAACAACTAATTCCATTCGTATTCTATTTCAGTATATCGTAGCATTTATCCGTGTCTGCTAGTACATCGAAGTGCATTGAGAGATTTAACGGGCGCGTGTTTCGATGCTTATGACAGAACCATCAGAGAGAATAAACATCGCAACGACCTCACAGATGTCGAGAAAAATGCCCTGTTGTGCGAGTAAATGCATGTTTTGTTTCATTTCAAAACTTCCAAATCAACGCACTCAACAATAATTGCAATTTCCAGGAAATACAAACGAGCGTATATGTTCTGCATTTCGTCAAGGGCAAAGGAAGCGGAATTCACATGCAACAGGGAAGCTGCTGAGGGCCTTTGTGGTGCTGTGGCTGCGAAGCACTTGGACACATCCCTAGGTGGAATGTACGTCGTTTTATTCGGGAATTTCTCCGCAGTCGGCTGCCATGCCTGTAAGAATCATTAAGTAGCTTTTTATTCAGATATTGTACAGTTTAAAATCCATATTATTAAATCATATCAATTGCAGCGATGTTTGTTTCAGATGACAGATATCTGTTACAATAAGGGCCACAATGTATAAGGAAGCAGCAGTTAATTGAAAGCGATAGATGCAGCATAAAATATCCCTGTATTTGAGACAAATAAGATATTTACATAGCATAAATGACTATATGCGTATATATATATATCATGATATATATATAGATATATAGGTAATAATCATATATATATATTTTATATCGAGCAATATATATATATATATATATCCATATATATATTATAGAATCATAAGTATATATTTATTCACTATATATTTGTACAGTATAGACAGATATCGGATTCACTATATCATATATAATTTATAGAGCGATCCTCATATATATATAAATAGGATAATATATTCAGAGGATATATAAGGGAGACAATTGCGATAAGGAATTCTATATGCATATATAAAAGATATATAATGAGATATATAACAGTCTATATCGAACAATATAGAAATAATATATATATTGTATATAGATAATATAGCTATAGAGGAGAGATAGACATAGAGAGATATATCATTGATATATTTACAGAAATATGAGATTATACGTTTATATAGATAATCTCCGCAGTAATTTACATGCCTAGATATATATATACCTATTTATAGAGCTATTGTTATGATATATCCATATTCGTATAATATATATATATATATATAATATATATAGATGGAGAATATATGAGCTATATATATATAATAAATTCACATATATGCGAGTATAGAAAAGCATGGGATATATATAAAATATACATATAATATACATTCGGGATGCAGCGTAATTCGGCTTATATGGAATTAGATATCTATTAAGTATAGGATGTATATTTATATTGAGAGTTTAATAGTATATTATTAAATCATATATAATTGAGAGCGATATTATATATAGATATATATCATGATATATATATAGGAAGCACAAAAGAAGCGCATGCAGCATATATAGTCTGAAATAAGAGATGTATTTGAGACAAAATCTGATATTTACAATAGAGATATGTATAGATATAGATATAGAGAGATATATATATATATATATATAATAGATCATATATATATATAGATATATATATATATAGAGAGATTATATATATATGAGAGATATATATATATATATTATATATATATATATTTCATATATATATAAATATATATATATATATATATATATATATATATATATATATATTATATTATATATATATATATACATATATGCATATTTATTTATATACATTTATATAATATGTATATTTATATTTATTCTATATATATATATATATATATGCTATATATATATATATATAATATATATATACATAAATATATATATATATATATATATATATATATATATATATATATATATATATATATTATATATATATATGTATATATACAAAGTTTGTTACAGGTATATGTCATCTGAAACAAACTTCATGGTGTCGTCTTTTTTTCTAAAATATATTCACAAAAAAATGATGCATAATGATCCTCACAGACATGGCAGCCGACTGCTGAAAGGGTTCCATATTAAGCGGCATGCATTATGCCTTGGGATGTGCTGCGCAGCCACGGCACATCAGCAGGTATTCTGATACTTGTATATTGCGCATTCCTTGCCGTTAACGAAATGCAAAGCAAGCATACGCTTGCTTGCAATTACTCTAACATTGCATTGATTTTGCAATGAAACGCAAAGTGCATTTACTGCAAAATAGCGCATTTGTTTCGACACCTCTCAGGACGTGTCGATGAATATTCTCTGTGATTAGTCTGTCATGAGCATCGAAACATGCACCCGTTGAATCTATTAACAAACTTCAATGTTCTTGCAGGCACGAATAAATGCAACAATATAGTGAAATAGAATAAGAATGGAATAACTTTTTTTCTGCCAGGATTGTACCTAAGAGACATATAAGTGTACAACCAATCAACTACAAACTATCAAAATATTGAAAGAAGCATCTGCACACGGAGCCATAATCATCTGGACAATGTATACGACACGCGGTGTATGCTCTCATCACATGATCCAAATACCGCGCTGACAGTGATGTTGTGTTGCACTCATCCTTCACCATTCTCAAATGGATTCATGAAAACAATTACATTGGTGTTATATGTAATCATTACGCGAAACCAAGCAAATTGCATTGCTGCCAAATAGTCACATATCATTTCAATTATTGCGATTATCCATTGGAATACTCGAGTTCGTCCCAGCTAACATTTCACGGTTCTTGTTCACTATTTCGAAAAGCAATGAATGTACCGATATGCGATAATAGGATATTGTTTGAAAGCATGGAAGCAGACAGTAGTTTGGGTGGATTGTCGATGATCTGCGAATAACGAATAGAATACTAGCTGACTATAATTGTTAGCCGCTGTGTTGCTGGAGACCGCTTTGATCGCATTTCTGTTAAAACAGTTTTGTATGCCTCAAGAGTACAGGTTATTAAGTGGCTATTTCGCACAATACTATATCATAGATGGGTAATTTCATAGCACGTCAGGGTGGTCTTGCCATTGCAAGTCGTCAATCATGATTACCAAATTATACAAATGATCAAAATAACTTAATAACACTAGAAGCAAAGGCGGTATTTGAAATGTTTCAGTTGGGAAATATATATGCGGTGGTAGATGCGTGGATGATGCTCGTTCAAACAAGTCTGTCATGTAATTGCGTTGGTAACACTCTTGAAACCATAGTATTATGGTGTTCACCATAAAGGCAGAATAATATTGGCTTCCAGGCATCACTTGACGGAGAGTGTATCATTGATTGCAAGCCGGAATCCGTTGCAGTACGTGATATGTCTCACCTTACGAATATATATCACTTTTACTGTACGAAAACACTTTGAATGTTAATTGTTTAACATACACAGCCCCAAGTCTTTAGCTGGAATACCTATGACACGATCATGTTCAGTATGCCAGCTCATCTCAAGCCAAGTTTATGCATGTCAAAACATATTTGGCGACGCATTCCTGTATGGCCTGGTGAAAGTCCTCGAACGTTTGCACGTTCTTCAGTGCTGCCATCTGATCTTTGGCTCTGTGATTGCGTTCATGTTCTGTATTATCAGCTCCTCGTATACAGTAACTCACTGGGTGTGCAAAAGAACAGAAAGCTACTTGCTGGCTGTGTCCCGTTTAATTGGCATTTCAAGTGGTACAATAAAGAGATCCATCTCAAGAAAATAGCTTTAATCGATTTTGTAGCAGGGTATGGGTACTGATGCAGTGATGTATAGCTTGATGGTAGTCTCGGCTAGTGTTTTAGTCATTATTTCATGGTTTCTACAGAAAGCAACATCGCAGCAAATAATTTAGCCATTTCACACGAATCCATGGCCGAGCTTGGTAGGTCATATTTAGGCCATATTTTGGTCAAAACTGTGCAAACTGTTGCCGCTATGCATTTGAGGTTTTGTGGTAAGATTTACCGCTTATTGATGTGAGACGTTGATGAAAAGTACTTTCTAACCTCGTCACATACTCGGCACTCATCAGCTGGTCTTAAAGCAGTTAAATATACACATTTGTTTCAATAATTCGGTCATTGTCATTGAAAGTGAATGCGCATATTCAAGGGCCAAAGACACATCGTTATGGAGTAACATTCTAACCAAGGAATCCACAATATGTATGTTTATTACGTTATCTGGGCTCTGTAATCAAACTTGAACAATACGGATTATTGTCGCGGTTATGAATTTAGCTAACTTACTTGGCACAAAGACATAACGCGGCGCTTACTAAGACAAGGCACTGTGCTTTAGGCGAAAGAGGCATTGACCTTTTGGTAGAATTAGGGGCATGAATAATATGATTAGCTAAGCAGCAAGACAATTGTAGCCATCAATAACTACACATAAGGTTTTATGTTTGACATTCTTCGGCATTGTGTAGAGGGGGATATAATTAAAGCTAATTTATCATACCACAGAAACTAAAAACTGTTCACTTATTTTCGCACATAGCTGTGTACTATACAATATTAAGGCGTTTGCCTAAGTAATGGTTATATGGCAAAGTGAAATTGAATGCATACAAGTAACCAGTCTCAGCACACCTCGGCAGCACAATTACAATTGGTACTATTAGTAACTATCCGCTTACATTGTAAACTGAAGGCATCCCTTATTCAAAACCACCACCAGCTGCACCGGTCTCTTGATACTCATTCGATGCCAAAAGTTATGCAAACCTTAAGCGAGATTATGAATTATTTAAGCAACGTCTTGGTGGAGTAACCAATATAGTGAAGGATTTGGTACATATCAGTGTCCATTTTGTAAGCGGTGTTTAAATCCCCAACATTGATGGTATTATATTCATCCACAATTGATAACGACCCCTGTGCAATGACAAATGATGACGTGGCTGAACATACAACTGTGGCCAAAATTGCACAGTATGGGTCGCATACTAAACAATATGCATGCACAGTTCGCTTTCATGCACATCTTCTCAAGATATATTATGATATATTACACTAAAATGTAATTCCGTGCTGAAGGACCTACATGGCCACGACCTTTGGGTAGCATTCGTTCCCGCTGATTACCGTGACTCGTTTGAAGACACTTAGTGCGAGACTGAAGTGATCCTGACAAAGGATGACAAGACTGATCAACCTACCGCAAGTGCAATCATTCTGAAAGAACAATTTGATGAAGGTAGACAGCGACAATTGGCATGGGAACAATCTTGCTTGGGGCCACACTACGATGGCTGTGTTACACTTTGACTGAGCAAGTTGGAAGCAGAACTGCTGATAACGGATCATGAAGCATCATTGGTCAACTCGTTCCGGTGCTCCTTCTTCCATGCAAAGATCCGCTGTTGATCCAATTTGCGAACTAGATAGACTTGACTGCAGTTGAGGCCAGAGGTGAGGCCCGTCAGTACCTGGCTGCGCATCAGTTGGATCCATAACGAGCAATTAAGGTGTTTCCTGACCCCTTTTCACAAGAAACCAGTTCTGCACTGTCACTACCCCCAAGTACCAGTAGAAAAATACACGTCAACGCGCAGTGTGGTCGCCTCTGGACTCGTTGCAGGCTTCTCCTGCCTATGTAAAATGGCCTTTGGATAGGGGGCGGGGGGTTTCGCCTAAGCCAGTCACGCCACGCAACCTGGGCTTAGTGCCTGGTCAATCTCAACGACTGCTTGTTTTCTACCGCGACCCACTTACCGTCGGCCCGCTCATATAGAAACTTTATTTTTATGAGATATTCACCAGCGCGTACGGCTGCACTCTCGAATTGCAAGGTATTTAATCCATTACATTGTTCAAGTGGTTCCGCATTTTGTCTGCATACCAGTGATCAGTAATTGCAAATGAAGTGTTATAATATGAGTGGTCACTCTTTGGTTTTGGCTATATGCAACTACCATTTAGCTATATTTCATGCCAATTATGCTCACCCTATAAAGGTAACACGTCAGAAGCGTGGTTTTGCTGCTTTATATTTTTAACATATACTAAGAGACGTCCAGGTCTTTACGCCATCCGTTTAGTCGCTCCAAGGGATTCAGTGAGTATCATAATCGGTGCAGACAAGCCCAAGGTAGCCTACATTCGATATTAAGTCTGGCTTTACCTTATCTGCCGGAATTCAAGTAGAATAGAGGCGCGGGGGGGAGGGGGTGGGGTTAGGGGAGGGGGGTTGCATGGTGATTGTCATACTTAGTTCATAACATTTTTACCATTTGCTTAAATTTATCCCTCGTTTGACGATTTAATGGATGCCAACCCTGCACAGGGGTATCGTTTACGCACAAAAATGTTTTCCTTGTGTTGACGCTCGACCAGAAAAAATATCCGGGTGATTTATTTGAAACTTCAACTATTATCAGAATGATATGTGTTCATATTATTCGTTGCTGTGCCTTATCTACGTACCAGGGAGTCCAGCAAACCCACACGTGCAACCGAGGTCGCTTTGTCGTATGCGTGTTGTGGTAGGATCTCCGTTCAAAACACGAATTCATATCTACGCAGTGACTGTAAGAATGATTGAAACACAAGTACACTAAGTTCCATCAATTTGTTGTCAATGCGAGCCATCCCAACTGTGTAGAAAAATCTGGACATGTCGCCATATTCATCCGGACTGACCATGCTCCCATTCATCAATGTATTCGACACTCCCGTAATGCGTTCATCACATGATAGAGTGTTTATACCTCGACAGATGGTGGCCGCGTTTTGCCCAAATGCCACTACCGCCGAAAAAGAATGCTGAAATGATTAGGGTATCAGGGATAATTTATACCAATAATTTTGTTTTAAAAGTATACAGAAATATATACCAACATCGGCAGCAAACAAACATAACTCTCTGAAACGCCATTCTGTTAAATGTCATAAATTGTTCTATGCTTTGCGTTGATATTCTGGAAGCAAATTAAGATCGAATATTTAGTTTCACGCCGAATATCCAAAAATTGAACAAGGATATTTCTTTATGCTGATATAACTGATCATTCGTTTTTGTCGTTCGTGACAACATGTGATTCTTCGCGAGCGTTTATATCTTGCCTTTGTTGTAGAAATTGAATCATTGGACATTCTACTACTTTTAGTGTGCATACACTCGTGACTCGTCAACAATCGTACACGTGGTCCGTTATATGATTTGCACCAAAAACCGTTGTACGACCCGGGTAAAATGTGAATCATCCATCAATAAAATATTTGTTATTAATACTGTTCCCAACGACATGAATCGATTTGCCATCATGGCCGTAAGGGGAAGTATATGGTTTACTCAGTGTGACATGCAATTGATGATTATATCAGTGCGCTGTGTCGTCACATCACGCGGGAACATCATCTTATAGAATAGAGGGAGGCAAGATCTGGGCCTCATCCAACACGGCCGAAATATGCACGGACAAATGACGTGCATTTAAAAAAATACTTTGTTGGGCCTTCAGCTTGACTTTTCTCTTGTCAATGATCTTAATGTTATGGCTACCACAATTGTTGGGCAAGGATAGCCATTATGGTCGGAGATGTATGGACGTGCAGCACAGAGAGTACACGTGCCCTATATGCAGTCTATAACGTATCTATACCGAACTTGTATTCTTCCCGTGAGGAATATGGTCAATAAATACCAATGTGTTTATTTCCTCATTAATCTTAAGATGTATGATTGCATCTATAATAATTTCACACAAAACTGCTTAATGTCCTCTTCGAATTGACACTGATGAATGTATCCGCCATATGCTTTATACGGGCAGGAATATCGTGACTGGTATTTTCAATTCGATATGGATTAAAGTTAGATATAATAATTCTGAAATATTTCAACTGACGCATATAAACCCCAAATTTACATACGGTACACGGTAAATGTGAATTTTGAATATCAAAACTACTTGCCCGAAACACAGAACAAATCGAAACGTTAATAAAGTTTATTGAAATACACTATAAGCAATCAGCTTATGTGAGATACTATCCAAATCACCAATACTCAAAGCAAATCAAAATTGCAAGTAGAAATTACAGAGAATCAAAATCCCATTTCATTCATCGTAAAATCATCATTAAACCATTAACAAGTCCCATTTAAATTTCTTAAACAACTACAAATCAATAACTAAACAACTACAAGTCAACCGATGTTGCACTAGTTAATTAAGAATAATGTACAACACTGTGCACTAATCTGGGTACGCATGGCTATCAGCTGCAGCTGGTAAGTTTCAAGGCTGTCTAAGGCAGCTGCCAATGAAAGCGCGTCCCTCTGGAACGACTTAGAAAGTAAGCTGACCAAATTAAGTACATCACACATTAAATGGACACACGCGATGTGCTTGAAGCTGTAGGACTTGTTCCTCAAGCGGACCTATTGCTGCCCTTCCTGCTGTGAAGCGTTTACGTGCTCGAGTCTGGGTTGCCCTTAGATGACCCTGACTTTGGCCGTGACTAGCAATATTAGAGAGTCGGAACCTGTTAGTACCGGTGACGAACGATGATACACTGTCGAAATAAGGATCACCCCTGCACAGCTGACTCCACTTTAGGTCATCCTCTGCTTTGTAGGACAACCACATGTAATTTTTTTACCAGTGACCAATAACACTACATAAACACAAGTGCTCTTATCACGATCATGGTTATCATTTCACTCACCTTGAGATTCCTGAGGATCTTTATGAGGCTCTTCTTCTTGACATCTTTGGGTGAATAGATCAAGTTGAACTAAGGTATAAAAGGGGACAACTTGACCAAATTAAACTTTAATGCATTGTACAATTATGTGTTCTTTTTGTCAGTAATAAAATGTCCTTTATACTGGACGGAGAACCAGCGTTATTATCAGGCTTACATATTTAACGAAGTATTTTGTAAGTCAGCGGTGCTAGGATTCAAGCTACGTTTTTAATTGTACACATCAATGAAGGGATTAATTACTGATTTATGTTTTGCAGGTCATAACATATTTGAGATGTTCAATGTCGATCATTGTACTGAAATTGAGGGTGCGATTCGTTCATGATGGGCAATTTCGGTTTGATCTATTGAAAACAATATCTCAAGTACATGAAGTAAACATCATTTGAGCTACAGCTCTCTTCGGATGTCTGTTGCGGATAAAAGGAAAACAAAACTGGTCTGCTTCTGTACCTCCCCCATTTGGGATTTGTCAATGATTACATCAAACGGCGAACATTATGTGTCCGTTCGACGATAGCAAACTGTTAAGTCCTCTAGTTAAAGACAGCAGTGACAGCCTGGTCATCGAAAATACAGACCCGGTCAATATTGTACAAAACGATTCCACGAGCCTCGTTCTATCGTTATCTCACTTTGGCAGTTTTTTGCGTCACATCGCCGTGACTTGTCAACCATCCCCCATGAGACCAGGCATATAGTTTGCGAGAGTTCTGATTCAATGTTGACTAGTAAAACCCGCTACATTAAACGGACTATATCACGGCCCCGTGCTACGTATCTATGCAGAAAAAGTAAATGCTTAATACTTCACGGGTTAAGCATTTAAAAAACCAAGTATGTTCTAACACCCAGTTCCTCAGATTACTGTGCATAGATGTCCGTTAACACGCTTATGCGACTTTGTGACTCATGCCAGTCGCATTCAAGGTTTTATTCTTCCAACTAAAGACTAGTTGTTCGAGATGAGCCTCATGCTATAAACTCTTTGGTTTGACCACAGGTAGTTTTTTTTGAGTGAGGAAATAATCCGAAAAATTTGCAATCAGTTATTTACATCCCGTCATATAAATACAGTGGGTCAAAACTTGAGACTAGAACATGCTAGCGTAGAAGAGCTAAAAAAGTGCCACCGCCAATAATCTGAACGATTCTCAACATGATGCTCGGAACCCAATAAACTATACCCCTTGGTCATTATCGCTATGGGTTGGCTATTCGAGGGTCAACCAAAACCAAGTAGAGAAAGGAGAAAAGACATCAGCAAATGCGTCCTTCACATTATTACTCCAAGAACTTTAGCACAGCGATCGTCTTTTATTTACATATTGAGCATAATCCGGGTCATTAATGGTCTTGGGCGCTCTCTCTATGGATCTATGCATCAATATTCCGATAATATCTGTTCGTACCTGGAGGACAAAAAATATGATTGTTATGAGCTGTGATTGTGTCTAAACATTTTCAAAATGTATCATTAAGTTGTAAGTTCATCTAACCTGGTGTTTAAACGAGGTCATGTCATGAAATGTGGACATTTTCAGTTTTACACCTAAGACCATAATTGCGTTATAAATGTAATTCGTTGATGAATAACATGATTCCTTAGCTTACTTCATGATATTTGAAATATTAATGCTTCTTCAATTCCTACGAATCGTACCTATTCAAGTATATATTCCCTAGGACATCAATTATTTCAAAGTTTTGAAGTATTCTGATTAACGACAAATATGTGTTCGTGTGTAGGGGAAGAGGTTCGCATTACCCATTATGTGTGTTGCCATTCATCCCTCAGTCGTTGGCATTTATGATAATTACACGGAAATAATTAATCAGTAAATGTCACACAGTAATCAATCTTCGGACAATGCTAGTGATGACATTTATAATGATTCTGTTCATATTAATATAGATGTATGTGCATATAGATGGCATGCCGCTTATAAGATCTGACAAGATAGATAAGAATACTTTTAGGCGAAACATTTCTATATACCCTGATGTGTTTCAAATCACCCTCGTGAACAATGATTATGCAATTTTTCCTAATTTCTAGCAGTAATCAATCTTCTCACATCATCAGTAGATATCCATATGTCAAAGTGAAGATAATCCGTTAATAAAGTTGTGACAATAATTAATGTGGGCATAGTGTATATCGGAGGCACATCATGAATGTTTATAATAGTTTAGAACGCGATTTAATGATAATTATACTATCCGTAACTGACGAACATATAATACCCCACTGTCGGATAGCGCGGCAATGGTGCTGTAGTGGACGGCTACTACTGATTGCTAAACAGAATAATTCACAGCATCTCGGTTATCTTGGTTGTACAGTATCACACTAAGGATGTCAGATGCTGATCATGCATATCACATTACCTATTTACACAAAACCAGCGTGTCGTCCCCCTCAATGAGCCGCGGCAGCAATTCCTTTATCAAGTAGAGAGAGATGCCTAAGTGTCCGGTATAAATGTTGCTTTCGAAATATTTACTCTTGGTGCACTTTTATGACTTACTATGATGGGAGATATATGGTGCATCCAAAAGAGTGCAGTGACAATGATAAGGCTCAATCGTTCGTGCTTTGGACATTTTGACCAAAAAAAACTTTAGGTATATAGATATATATATATATATATAGAGAGATAGAGAATAGATATATATAGAGAGAGAGAGATATATATATATAGAGAGATATAGAGAGAGAGAGATAGAGATAGAGATATATAGAGAGAGAGAGATAGATAGATATAGATATAGAGATATATATATATATATATATATATATATATATATATATATATATATATATATATATATATATATATATATATATATATATATATATATATATATATATATATATATATATATATACATACATATTTTATATATAAGTATATATATGTGCAGTATCTATCTTGAAATATTATAAGAGGTTATATGCTGTTGTCATCAATATACACATACATCTATATGAACATTTACTATGCTTGTCTCTTATTCTTCCAATCACCATTTTGTTTCACGAGGGTCATCACTATTTGAGACGAGCTCTCAATTCACCAATGCCGAGACTGTGTCACTGAGAACAATGCAATAAAACATTTTCTTGTAAGAATATCGTGCCTCTGTAATGGCCAGAACTGAATATGAAACATGGATTACATTTAATTACTCTATGTGACAAGGAAGCACAAAAGAGTCATTAGAACAATTATTGAGATGTATAGGATCATGTATCTTAGGGCGAATGGTGATATTACAAATGAAGAACATCATTAAACAGAATGCCTGAGGAGCGTTAGAAATAAACATGCCGACTCGTATTGTGGTGGTCGAGAATGTTACGGACTCGTCCATATGCCACTTTGCATCGTCCTTGAGGACCTCGCTGCAAATATATATACATATATATATATATATATATATATATATATATATATATATATATATATATATATATATATATATATATATATATATATATATATATATATATATATATATATATATATATATATATATATATATATATATATATATAGTATATATATATATATATATCCCATCCATAGTGTGATAATCCCTATCGTGTTATCAATGAATAATGGCTAAGTATTAGAACTGTGATGTCCCGTATGTGATCAATCCGCAACACATTAATTGACGGCACTGATAATGTTGATATGGCAAATACACACGTTGGCATTATTGGTGTTTGACTCCATCGCATTGTGTATCAATGCATTCATTATTCACCAATTCTAGTGAATGTAGTTTCGACTGAAATACAGCCAAAGTCTTGAATCTCTTATATAATAGGAGAATATACATCACAGTCACAAGGTTTAACATCAGTTTTGAAGTATATATGGATTTACGGCTAGCACTTATCTTCTTACGCGTAATTTACCGTTCTTTGACATTTTATATCCCAATAATTAAACGATGATATACCTAATACACATACGAAATAGTGGAATGACTTCATCTGTTTGATTGGTCGGTTGACTGGCAGAGTATTCGACAAATATAAATGACCTATTTAGATTATTCAACGGGAAAGTTTAAACTGCCATTCGATTGAATGGTTATGTTTGATTGGACAGAACAAACAGCAAACCTTTGGTACCATGATATACTGTCTTGAATATATCGTTCATTTCGCATGGAACAAAGGATTCTTTCGCACAATTCACACTATAATTATTACATTGGCAAAAGAAAAGGTTTGATAAACATAGGCCTACGAACTTTCAGGTTCTTGCCATAAACATTCAGCATTATGCAATGGTTTTGTATGGTGTCATATTTCTCTTTCCGGGTCACAGAAGGTTAACATCACAACATCCCAATTCCGCCCCCACCTTAAGATAATCATTTTCATTTAATATAATACGCTGCTCTCCGTTCCAGGTATTATGCAATGCGACGGTGAACTTCAAGGAATTATTTCAGGCGCGGTTTTATCTTCCGTTTCACGGTACCGACTATAAGTGTAACCATACCCACAGCTGTCTAGATAAAGCTTGACCATTATATATATATATATATATATATATATATATATATATATATATATATATATATATATATATATATATATATATATATATATATGCATATATATGCGTATATATGCATATATATAATATATATATATATATATATATATATATATATATATATATATATATATATATATATATATATATATATATATATATATATATATATATATATATATATATATATATAAATAATAACAGTTCGAAGAATGCAATAATGCAAATAAGCTAACAGGATCATATGAGATATTTTACGGATCATATCTATGCCCAAACAAATATTCCTGAAGACATAGAGGCTCATACAATAGCTTTCACGAGCATTGAATATCAAATTGGTACATAATGCTACATTTGCCATCGTTTATACTCATGTACGTTTCCGAGCGACCAGACATAGGGCCAAATATATTGTCGCTGCTGATTGTAACCAGTTGACATCAAAGTCTGCCATGGTCGACCTCACACAGGATCCATGCCTTGTGATGTGATCATCGACCGATCCCAAATGGGAAAGACTAAAAGCCGACCAATGTCGATATCCTTTCATCTGCAGCAGTCATTTTCAGATGATTGGATTCACACTATGATTACTAGATGTTAGACTCCCTTTGGGATGTTGGGGCTCATATCCAATGATCTGGAACGTAATAGCGTTTTACGTATGCGTCTGATCCCAGCGTCTTATTGAGTGATATCGGAAATCTGTTTTTGTTGAAGATAGGAGCTAGTTTTGACAATCCTGCTGGGCTTAAAAGGCTGAATTCGGAATCATAGCAAGATGTTAAAGGAGAAACACCCCCCTCCCGTTAGTTGTGGACGATGCACTGTGAATACGTCATTTGCGATGAGCAATTATTTCCCGCACCACCTGAGAACAAACAAAGCGTTTAGACGCACGCATTTAGCTACAATCTGCTCAATAATGTTAATTTGCCGTTTAAAGCAATGACGAGCATTGAAGTTCCAATTCTTCAGCTTGAGCAGCAATAGATATTTTGCGATCAATGACAAATTTCCACATTGTCCATTAGGCCGTTACAATACATTTCATTACGCTAATTGGCGTGTATCGTGAATGACATGTTTTGTTGTCAACGAACCTTACATGCTATTTGGCAATTCGTATTGACATCGGTGCAGTGTTGCGAGAAATATCAACAGAGAAATATCTTCTAAAAAGAAGGATCGCAAATGGAAATGAATAAATATAACTTTCTCCCTCTTAAACGAGGCTATTTGGTGGAAGCCACTACATGTTGCCCGCCTTATGCATGGGATCTGTTGCAATATCGTTATTAACGGCAAGCTATGAGTCAGTCTGGAGTTATAAACAAAATATTACTACAGCGGCCGATCTAAATGCGTATGCACAAAGGAGGCTGCTTTGCGGAGAATAATTAAGGATAAACGCCCCTATCAAATAAACATTTCGATTAAATGTAATTATATGCCTTTCGGGTTGGATGCTTAGGAATTTTTCCCTGATGACCAAGAGAACGCTGACAGTTTTCCGCTGGTGAGAGACCAGAAATGCAATCTTGCAAGCGTACGTACACCTTCTATCTACAGTTCATTAACACACCCACTTGTAGCTCAGAGAGCTAAACAATTATCACAGCACTTCTGGTGTTTATGATATAAACTACTGCATGATTTTAACCAAACACATGTCACCATTATTTACATGACTCCTGGCACTCTGTCGTTTCTTCAGTAAACGGACCCTGGTTGACCGGACTTTGGCCAAAAACTTAAATTGATTCCTCAAAGGTTTGATTCTTCCAACAAACCAACAAAGACCTGAATAAAATGGGTAATGATGATGATGACTGGAACAATCATTTGTAAATACACCAGAATCGAGACCAGAGATACGTATATATCAAACCCACAGTCAGCTTACTTGCACCGAAGAAAAATACCCTGAAGTTACCTCATGCATTTTACAACGTCCAAACTGTGATCCAGACAAGCCATATAAACACCTTATGAAAATTTCATCAAACACTTTGACCGACCTGTCTAATAATAGACGAATGTCAGATATACATAAGCGATATCTGTACAATTCAAGATATATGGTGCACACTTGATAAATGGTACTTCTGAAAACCCAGGGAAATTAAAAGGGTCACATTCGTTTATGCAAAAGGGTAAAAACATCGAAGACAGCTATATCTAGCAACAACGGTTGAATCATAGCATAATCATATCATTAATGTATGGTGTTAGAGTACCATATGCTTAGCTTAGATCACTTGAGGAATGATGACCTGAAAATGTGTTTGGTATAATGACACTTAAATTAGCATATTGGTTCGGATTGGAGCCGTTTGGTATACTTTTGCGATATATGAAAGGCGGAGTATCGTTTATTTGAATACATTTTATGCCATCAAACTACCGGGTATGCTATATTTGATGACATTATCAAATGACTGAAATTTGCAAAGGTTGATGCTAAGTGTTGTCGGTCTCAGTCATATGACGGGCCTGCCAATACAGCCGGATACCAGATTGCTGCTGCGAAAATAAATCCAAGAGAAACTTTAATCTTCAAGAGCCCTACATTTACACTGTGTTTTACATGAATTAACTTGCCATAAAAGCTTGCCCATTGTAATAAATTTGCAACATAACCAATATCATGCGGGATTTTGCAAGTTCTCCTTTTGACGCCATTGAGAATCGAGAAATGTCATTGAGTTAAATATAACAAGAAAATGTGAGCTATTGGGAGACTTGCGACGCGCAACGGCGAATGCGTACACTGAGAGGTGAATTATGCGATGGTTCTTATCCACCAACAAATGTCTCATATTTGCAATTATAGCAACATAAAAATGTTGAAGCCTTTTGTAATGGCCGTTACTTCTGTGATCGAAACTCGCCCTTGGAGATCTTTTACCAGCTTACAGCTTCAACTTTTCCTTTATGATAGCAAAGACCGACAAAGATGCGTGATCATAGCGTTCACAAGGCTGGAACAACTGCAGCGTATTGCAACCATATGTATATAGCAATTACTCAAATACAGAACGCGAAGCTTTGTATAAAGCACGAATTCGAATATTATAAGAAGCGTGGCACAAATGCGAGGAAGGCGAAGCAGTGAGGGGATGTTTTCTAATGAGCGAAGTGGGGATGGGAAGGAAACAGTTAAAAGAATGGAAATTCAAAGGGGTGTTTAGAACGGTTAAATAAAATGTCAATAAGATCCGCACATAGAAGAAGATCACTTATAACCCTATGTAACGCGCATTCCTCCCACTGTTGAGCATCGCTTCGGTTGCTTGAATGAGGATATGTTTCATTTTCCCAACTACATTATGTTGAGACGGAGATGGGACAGACATTTGTAACGACTGTTGTGTTTGTGTTACCACTGTGTCAGCATACTGCGTTTATCATAGGCAAAATGCCATTGAATAAAATGTTGTTCCTTTCTCGTTTAATCTCGTTGACGCAACGACTCATGGGTGTAAAATATTCAAACGCACTGTTAAACAATTGATGTAGTGTGTCTAATATAAGACCTTTTTCATATTCCAATAGAAATGATACAGATGACCACAGAACGAGAGCCGCTAATATCTCACTTGATATGTTTGCGTCAGCGAAGTGTTTTCCCAACAATACAAATAGGCTAGTATGCAGTTTATGCATTATATAAAAATATCTTAACAAGCATCACACTCAATTTATGTTTCAGCAAGAGCAATGGATGCTATCTCTGCATGATTGGAGGATACATAGTTGCATTATGAGCTACTCGAATGTAACCTAATGTTGAAGTTAAACGACTTCGGCTGCTGTGACATTCTCTTAATAAATGACATCAAATTGCTCACCCGGAATGATTAATTTTTACAATACGCAAAAGAGCATCATATGATCTGGTCAGCAAAGTATACGCATAAATGTTCATGGAAAGAACAAATTCGTAGTCCGAGATGAATCAACCTCATAGATATATTTAGCCTTGTGGCTGTTAAATATTTTATAATAATAGCTCGATCACTTTGCTTCCCTATATAAGTATTTTGAGAGATCAATATAGACAAAAATCGTCTGGTCATACTTCAATGAATGTACCCTTATGACATTCATAATAGCTAAATGTATGCATTGTCACCAAGTAACTCCCGTTCACACCACACACATGCTATTTTATGTCTAACTGATCACTAACTACTCATATAGTGATGGCCTTAATGTGGGATTAGTGTTGAATCTGGTCTAAATCAGACTGATTTTCATTGAATTCTGCTCCATAGATATGCATTGTAACGTTGCACATGACCTTGCACAGATAAATTCCATATTGGAATAGTACTTGCCGCTTACCGAAATCGTACATCATTCACAAAGTAGGCAGGATATATTTGCTGTTCATGTATTGACTTTGGAGTCGTTCAGCATTGGTCAACGGAATGACTTGCCGCTGACTGAATCAGCAACCAGAGTGTGAGCGGTATTGATTTACATAAATGAATGATGCGCGCATTGTTACTAAACAACTTATATACAAAATTTGCTGGTTTCAACAGCCTGGTAAATGGATCTGTTTGCATCTACGCTTGTGCAGCAGCATGCTTGACGCGCATTACACATGCCTGAACTAATGCAATACACCTGACAACTGCAATTAGACTTACGCAAAGTTAAGGCATGCTGGTATCAAACATTGATCTTCAAAATAGCACCGCAATGCATTAAATGGCGTATGTCAGTAAGGGCTTTAGCAGAATACATTGGTCGCTACTCTCGTTCACAGTGATGCGACATCCCCTTTACACGCGCCACACATATTACCACTGTAATACACACTTATCATTAAAGTCATGCAACGCTAAGCACTATTAGCATCCTTAGCATCATTGTCATGGACATCATCATTGTCATCATCATCTTTATTTTCATCAAATGCGATTTAAAGATTTATTCTAACTTATGGTTATTTGATCTTGTATAAAGGCAGTTACCACTTAGATGCAGCTTTAGTTATACAACACTGACTGCTGCATCAAGCCATTCGGATGTTGCAATGAAATACGTGTCCGTTTATGAAACGACTTGTCAAATAAAGCGTCCCGATTTCATTGATAATTCAATGACGTTGTGGTGGAGGGTGAATAGTGGAGGGTGAAATTTATAAAAATTCAGTACGATTAAATCCTGACGTCAATCTATGCTTGTCCAGGCATTATGCTAAACTACAACATGTTTGCTTGCTCTACATACAACACATGTTGTTTTGTGGTGTTATTTAGCTATAACTACCTTATCTTGGATTTAACATCCATACTTAGCATTTATTTGAAACACATTGATATTTGAGTAAAACTACAGTTTGCCAACAAATATATTCCAGCTGTCAATTCAACGCGAAGGCGCAGAAATGAAGTGTGTTTGTCGTCGTTATAATGTTGAAATGTATGCATAGTTAGATACTTGCGTATATGTTAATACATGCGCACTGCAGCCATCCGGGTTTTATCGGTATTTGTGCTTACCGATTATGGCAAATGACAGCGATAACGTAATTACTGACCAATTGTTGCACAGCACCACTTGGACAAACAGTTTGAGACCGGTTATGTTCACCAGCCGACAGGCGATAAGCTGTCAAGCGATGATTGATTACCACATTTATCTACCAGTTGATCTGGCCATAACCATTGATGAATATTGCGGGGGTATTATTTTTATACAATTTGCGTACAAGCTATGGAGCACGTGTTATATGACAAAATGTTAAATTGGCCACAATAACCCTTTGAGAAATTGTCATCTGAAGTTAGCCTGATGTCTCTTTGCCAAGTAGTGTTCAAAGCTATTCCAAGGACTGTCCCAAAAACCATATGGACACGATCAAATCTGGGGATGCAAATTTCTGTAGCGTAAGTGTAACCCTTATTTGTTAGGATCACAGCCATACATTACCAATACAGTTGCTGCTCAGGTAAATTAATTAGTATCAACTGACACCTACGGTGCTTTTGGCGATGCTCCATTTGAATCACCTCAATTATGTACTCAAACAATGATATTTTTATGTATTTGCAATGTCTATCGCCATTAAATATATTGATGCGCATGTGTTCAAAACCCGAAGGCGGGCTATAATAGGCTATCATTTGGAAGCATGGGGGAAGTCGATAGTGGTTCGAGTAATTAATTTCTATGCCCTTCATGTATTGTTTTTTTCTTCCGACAAGAAAGCGAATACCTTGCGAGTAACAGTCACATTGTCTGAAATGGAATTGTAAAATAACCTCTAGAGTAATATTTGTGCTAGAACCTTTTATGTTAGGTTAGGTATGGTATATTCGTATATTGTTGTAGACATTTACTTTCGCATGGGAGGATAGTCTTACTACTGCATTTGGTGGTCAAAGGCCAAAAGCAGTTTATCATAAATGGTTGCATCACCTTATGATTATATTAAATGACAATGTAATGGCATCCATATGACAACAGTAATGGATGCGTAGCGTACATAATTCCTGCCAAAGTGAGATTATGATTAGAGACAAGTGCTATAATTCGGTCGCAATTTTGGAATAATTATTAAGTTGTTAAATGTTTCACGAACATGTAGTTATGCTGGACAATATAGATATGTAAACCTGAAGCAGAACATTGAACGACTTATCGCATTCAATAGAATGAAGTTTTAGATAAGGAAATGTTCGTTTGCTGCCGCTGTTCGAAAGTCCCTGTCTACACGAAAATGGAAATGATATAACAGCCTCTACCGGAGCATGTCATGATGACAAGACGCTTATATAAATATATATATATATATATATATATATATATATATATATATATATATATATATATATATATATATATATAGATATATATATATATATATAGATATATATATATATATATATATATATATAGATATATATATATATATATATATATATATCTATATATATATATACATATATATATATATATATATATATATATATATATATATATATATATATATATATATATATATATATATATATATATATATATATATATATGCGTACATATAAAGTGTTAAAGTTTTGTGCCAGAAGAGTATTTGTCCATCATAACAGCTGCATTACAATTTGTTTGAGCATACAGCAGTAACGTTGAAAATTTTGTCAGGCAAGGTAAGTATAGCGTTTGACGGCACACCAATAGTGTGTTTCATGGTGCCTTCAAAGGAGATAAGTTTGATCTGAAGGCACTCGCCTTCCGAGATAAATGGGAAAACAATACGAAATACAATTCGTTGATGATGAAAAACTCGTGTTGCTGCTGGAAGCTATTTTGTTAAGTTAGGTATTTTATATCAATGTTCTACTTAATTTTATTTGCACATTAAGATGGCACCCCACCCTTTGTTAAATAATTGCAATTGAACTTGATCTTCACAAAATATCTGCATTATGTGTGCGAAATAAATGCTATTATTATTATTATGGTTGGTTAGGGGTATGTTCAGCCACGTTATTGCCGGTCTCAATGGCGTACTGGTATACTGCGTCCCCTTTCAAACCCCCCCCGCTAAGGGTTCGATACATCGGTGGCTCCCCATGACTCCAAAGTACCGGGCTGGACCTTTGTTGTAGCGGCGTGGGTTTTGCAGCTGGGTCTGGGCAACAGGTTTGTGCCAAGAGGGCGCTGGCACTTAAGGGAAGCTCATCATCTTCACCCATCCCCATCACGATATAATCTCGTTGCTGACAGTGACGTAAGTCCCCACCATTACCATAACCTTTTATTATGGGCAAGTCACTCTATACGTAGAGCCGTCTGTAACAGTTACTGATAAATATAATACCATCAATGCTGGGAATATTTTCTTCTGTTTACGGAATGGACGCTGAAATGTACAAATATATTCACAGTATTGGGGACTCCACCAAGCTGTATAAGTCAGAAGACGTGTCTTCCATTATTCATAATGCATACCGTTCGGCATCATGAGAATATCAAGAGACCGGGGCAGTTTGTGGTGGCTGTTAATATGTGATGCCTTCAATTTACAATATAAGTAGATAGTTATTTCATGTACCAAATGCAATTAAGCTGCCGATTCATAGTGAGACCATATATTTGTCACATTACCATTGCTTTGGCAAACACCTATTTCTTGTATATTTAGCAATAAATACACCAAGCCTTTAATTTCTGCAGCATGACAAAGAGCGTTAGTTATTCCCAAACAAAAACTCCACAATTACCCTCGCCCTTAAAAAAGAACAAGTTTTGGCACAAGGTGTACTGTCAAGACGTAAGGGTCAAAACAAAGCAACTTGGTAGATGCACTAGCCAGCCCAATGGGCCTTGTGAATGAGAGCCTCGATGTACTACACAGGGTTAAGATAATGTATAACCTCACACTTCGTCACACCCTCGTACATCACGATTTCGTCGTCCTCTACCTTGTGTATATAATGCATCCTTAAGCGTAGACCCGCGTACTTTGTGGGCTCTTTCACGCGCTTTCATCAGTAATTTACCGAACATATGTTGTCCTTGTTATAAAGTAGACCTCGTGTAGAAGTACACATTTAGGTTAACAATATCGTGAGTCTCCAACAACAGTGAGTCAGAATATTTCCGCGCCTTGACTTCATGGTGTTGTTATATAAGTCTTACAACAGGTGCTCAGTTATATGCGAGCACAAAGATGTCAGTTCCCAAGAATCGGCGAGTTTCTAGTCTTGACATGGGCTTAGCAATATGGTAAGCCAGGACAGGATATGGCCAGGAACAAGAAGGATGTTCAGTTATAAACTAGGGCATGGGCCAGTAATTGAGCCATCGTATCCTACTGGTGGCCTGTCCATAGCAGCACGGAGTCATGCTCGTGAAGTACGAGATCCTAGAGATTTCAGTACTGACCAAGCGAGTTAGTTGTCCACTCGACAAAACAGAACATACATATAATGATCAGCAAAAGAACCATGGCTGTGTGCAAATGTTTGAGAACATTGACCAGGCCATACAACACAATCATCTACACAACGCTCAACCCCTTCGGCCTAAACTCGGCATATTTATATTTCCTGGTGCCATCGAATGAGCTCAACGAATTTGACGTTGACAGGACGGGCACTATTCAGTCAGCTGTTACGCACATGCCGAGCTGCCAGGGTGTGCCATGCGTATAATTCGCTGTAGAAAAGCTGGCACATTCAATTTGGTCTTTGGTATTCTATCAAAAAGCTTTGTGGGCCAATACACAGAACTCAGTCACATGAGTGGCAACGCGAATTCGTCGTTATGTTACCATGCATTTATCATTGCAATCGAATAATATATAATAGTAGGGTGAGACCCATCACGTTATGCAACGGGTTCCGACTTGCAACTATAATAATGCAATATCCGTCAAGTGATGCCTGGATGCAAATTATATATATTATTGTGCCCCCCGTGGTAAATCACACCACTATGTTCGTAAAAGTGCTACCAACGCAATTACATGACGGACTAAGTCACTTGCTTGCACATGCATCAACAAGGCATGTCTGTCAACAAATGAGGCATAAAAAGATAACTATGCGATCAAGCAGCAATGCAAATGAAGCGGTCTTCATTAACATAGCGGCCAATCATTACAGTCAGCTAGTATGCTATTCGTTCCTCGCAGATGCAATGTATATAACGGGCATACCGACCATCAACCGAAACAACAGTCTGCTTCCATGTTTTCCAACGAGATTCTATTTTCGCGTGTCGGTACGTTAAATAGGGAGTATTCCAACGGATAATAACGGTAATTAAAGTGATATTTAACTATTTGGCAACAGAGCAATCGACACAAAACATCCTTAATTGCTAGACATGGCAAAAATTCGAAATGACAGTGGATCGGTTCGCTTGATGATTACAATATACACCAGTGCAATTGTTTTCATTTACCCATTTGAGAATGGAGATGGATGAGTGCCACACAACATTTCTGTCAGCGCGGTTGTTTTCCCCACAATTTGGGTTCAATTTAATGGTATTCAGGAATAGTTATATTGAATACTTGGTTGTAAAAACAGTCATGAACCCGTAGTTAAGTCTAAAAATGCAGATATATAAACCCGATGATATGGGTGAATTGACATATTTCACCAGACAATATGGCGTTCGTGACAATAACTTGGACGTTGGTTGCAGCTGTTGGTAAATCCTTCAAGCTCCTTTCAAGCATATACATTGTGAAATGCACTTTATTTTAACATCAGCATGTCCATAGCGATTATCATTATCTTTCAGTGGGCTTTGGAATGGCTTCCGTGCGTAACAGTGTATTACTATGCCAATTAACCACCATCGCATCCTGCGATGCGCGCATACACCGCGTGTCGAATACATTGACGGCTGGGGTCACTGTCAGTCCAGATGATTACGACTCCATGTGCAGGTGCGTCTTACAATGATTTAATGGTTTATATTGATTTGTTGTAATCCACCGATGGTATATAAGTTGGATAGCGATCACATGATATCAGGCCAAACAATACTCACAGCAGTAGAGTATTTGATGTGCTGTAGGAATGCAGATGCCACAAAATTATGCATAAGACGTGTCAGTTCCGAATGCATGGATGGATCCACAAGATTTCCTGGTGCAATTGCAAGACATCTCGACAATCTGTGTGAAGGCAGAGACGGTATGATCTTCAACACAATCACTAATCTGCATCTTAGGTGTATTTGTGGCAGAACAACTAATTCAATTCGTATTCTATTTCAGTATATCGTAGCACTTATCCTTGCTTGCAAGAACATCGAAGTGCGTTGATGGACTCAACGGGCGCGTGTTTCGATGCTCATGACACAATTATAAGAGCGAATATTCATCGCAACGACCTCACAGATGTCGAAAAAAATACCATGTTTTGCGAGTAAATGCACGTTTTGTTTCATTGTGGCTACCAAATCCACGCTCTTAACAATAACTGCAGGAATAACAAGCGAGAGTAATATCTTCTGCATTTCGTTAAGGGCACAGGCAGCAGAATTTACATGCAACAGGGAAGCTGCTGAGGAACTTTGCGGTGCTGAAGCTGCACAACACTTGGACACATCCCTAGGTGGAATGCACGTCGCTATATATGGGACCTCAGTCAGCTGCCATGACTGTATGAATCATTAAGCATCTTTTTATTCAAATATCGTAGAATTAAAAGCTTAAAATCATGTTAATAGCTGCGATGTTTGTTTCAGTGGACAGATACCTGTAACAATAAGGGCTACAGGGTACAAGGAAGCAGCATTTCAAAGTTAATTGAAAGGGCACATGGGAAAATCGCATGCAGCATAAATTCAAATAAAAAAGACTTATTTGAGAGAAAATCTCCGCTGATATAAACATAAATATGTATAACGATGTTTTCATATATATATATATATATATATATATATATATATATATATATATATATATATATATATATATATATATATATATATATATATGTATATATATAAATATATATATATATGTACCTATATATATATATATATATATATATATATATATATATATATATATGTATATATATATAAAAATACATATAGAATTATATATATATACACAAATATATATAGATAAATAAATATATATATTTTTTCATTTATATATATACATATATTTAAAAACATATATATATACATATAGATATATATATATATTCATTAACATATATATATATATACATAAATATATATATATATATATATATATATATATATATATATATATACAAACATACATACGCACGCAAACACACACATATATATATAAATATATATAAATATTGTATATAAATATATACTAATGTATACACATATTAATATGTAAATATATGCATTAATATAAACGTATATATATATATTAATATATGTATATATATTGAAACATATATATATACATATATATACATATATGAAAGTATACTTATATATATATAAAAATATATATATTCAGTAAGACACACACACTTATAGATAATAATACATATATATATATTCATACATATTCATACGAATAAATATGTACATATATATTTATATAGACATATATATATATGTACATACATATATTTATATATTAATTTTTGTAAGAACATCGCATTCGTATATATATATATATATATATATATATATATATATATATATATATATATAAATATATATATTGAAACATATATACATACTTTCATATATATATATATATATATATATATATATATATATATATATATATATATATATATATATATATATATATATATATATATATATATATATATATATATATATATATATATATATATATATATATATATATATATATATATGTATGTCTGTTTATACGAATGCAACTTTTTTGGCACACAGTTACATCTTGGCACACGATGTGATTGCCAAAAAAGTCTTTGTTCTGCAATTTTTTATTTAGAATTTATTTTACCTTGTTGATTATCGCCATTCATATTTATCCATTGCAAGGTTTTGACCCCTGTATCACGCAGATATTAGTTAGGGACGTTTAAATTTTTTTATATTGGTACCCTGCATTTAGCAGCTTGTTTCTCGTTATTATCCGATATATCATAATCCCTACTTCTGATATATAGCTAAGAATTACTTCCTTCATAAATATATTCTATCCGCGTGACGTTTGATAGGGGGAATAATATATATATATATATTTGGTTTCGACGTTTTCCAATGAGCTGGTGACAGATATATATTCGCCCGGACAAACGGAAATGCTTCGGCTGGTCGGATAATTCGTATGGCATCTCGTGCTTTGAGTTGAAGTTGCGTTGATTTGGTAAGCAATAACCACAACTCTTGAATATATTATGGCGTTATTTAAGACGCTTATACCCAGCAACCAGATGATAGCGAGAAAATCTATATAGTGTTGCTAAAGTGACTCGACAACCTGGGTTCTCAGCCTGGGTTTTCAAATATTGCCCACTACGACATTTGTCATTGATCTAAATTATGACAACGCTAGTTCGATAGATTGGATATATTGTGTAGTATACTCAATCTGACGTATA
Organism: Urechis unicinctus; assembly: GCA_034190875.2. Classification (NCBI taxonomy): domain Eukaryota; kingdom Metazoa; phylum Annelida; class Polychaeta; order Xenopneusta; family Urechidae; genus Urechis; species Urechis unicinctus. Next base: position 40,683,929 of record CM067343.1, read on the forward strand.
AATAAAATCTGGTCATTGTTTGAGGTACTTTACTTAAGCTATGTTGAGGCAAGCCGGGCTTGGCGAGTCGCTTCGCCAAGTTCTGTTGGTTAGTCGCGTTTGTCATAATGTATGTATGTATGTAAACAATTTTTGGATCCGCGATACAGGTCGCCATTTTTTTCCCAGATCGTTAGGCGTCAATTATGCGCAAAACCGAACGGTTTTGTTTTGACCTTGATCTGAAACTAATGACAAGGTCATCGAATAAGTGAAAAACTAGTACCTCGAATAACTCCATTAGTAATGGTCGGGTTGTTACACAATTTACATCATTGTGTCGCTCATTCTAACTGCAAACCTCTGCTTAAATAAACGTAGGCATCGAACCAACATTTTTCTCAAGCGCCCAGCCCCAGATAGTTCAGATTTTGCTAAAGGTGTCTCTGTGAAAACCTTACGTGAAAAAACACCTATATGATCATGGTTCACCCTACTCCTTAGATATGGACAACGAGATATGACAATTTCAGCTCGAAAATCAGTCTTGAAAGTAGCTGCTGACTCTTTATTGTTTTGTCATGTAATTACCATGTCTATTAAATATGATTATACTTATCATCCATAATTTTTAAAACTTTATACAGAAAATGATGTTCATTGGCCTTTGAAATCACTGTAGATAGTATGCTATAGAGCAAGTAAATTGTTTAAGCAGAAAGGTTGGAAAATAACAAGTCTATGTTAACTGAGCAATTTAATAACAATTGATATGTTGCATGTTTATTTCATCATATCATTTTACCCTGATATAGATGTATATGGAACTATCACTATGTATATTCTTGATAATTTCTGTATCAGTTACTGATTAGTCATGGATGCACCATATATGGTATAAAATGGGATATGTGTTTTTTTACTGCTAAAAGTGTCATGTTGATTCAAAAGTAACTCTTATCCCCAACCTACCATTACATTGGGAAGCATAATTGATAGTATTATTGATTTCATAGAATCGACGAATGTTTGCACACTTATTCATAACCCCTCTAAATGCTAATACTGGGAAACAGCCACTCACTAATAGCCATTGATATCAGCATCGTTATTTTGCTGTTCCCCACTCAAAAGCTGCTCTCGGGCTCTGAGTGAAACGAGCGCCTATGCGCCCATCCAGTCCGCTAAGACCTCTAAACGATTCATATACGCCAAGACACCTCCGTTTACTCCCGTGACCCAGTTAACTGTAGCGCTGTATGTTCCTAAACCCCTTAATTAAGCATCCTACTCCAACGCGAAAAGGCTCTTCTGTCCTCACCCACCAGACGACCATCATCATACACCGTGGTACGGGATGGAGAGAAGAAGTGAGTTTCCCAAACAATGCAGGTCAAATTGTTCATTGGGATGTTCCAATAAGCAGGGTTGATAGATTCAGCGGGATGACATTAAGTATTTTAAGCATGGCAACAGTTTCTGTCACACACGCCAAATGGCTGTGAATCGTGTAAATGTCTACAACAATTGATTTTGTAAATCAGGTTAATTCCATATCGACTAACTTAAAAAAACGTGACCTACTCAGACTCGCCAACCCTGGACAAAGTCGCAATATGAAATCTCCCAAGGACGCGAATCGTTGCCAGACGCCGAAACTTTATGGCGTTGAGAGATTTCTCTGGGAAAATAAGCTGAATACATGGTGACTTTAAATTAACCGTACCATTTTATTCTTGGTCCCACATGATATTGAAAATATGCAGAAGCTTTTATAATGATTTCCCCTATAATATTTGTAAGATAATTCAATAACCCCGGGTCCCTCCATGGAACTCACGTAGTCGACACATGCGCTCTTATTCTCAATGACCCCGCCTTGTTTACTTTCTGTATGGTCATGTGACCAAACAATCAAGTGTGACCGTAAAAATCAAGTACTTTCTTGACAAACTACCAAATATACATTATTCACACAGTATTCAACACTGTTGGATCATTGAATACCATATAATAACAAAACACTTGATATAAAAACCCATTCGTACAATCGAATCTACCAAATACACTCTTTGACCCTAGCCATGATAATCTGGCTTCAAACTTTGACCCCAGATGAACGACAGATCGGCGAAATATAGAGCGCAAAACTAGCAGACTTACCTTAGTCAAGTCACATAGAATTGCCAATCCGACAAATAATGATCATGGACGGAAAAGAAGCTGTGTCGGTAAAATAATATACTATCTCTATTACTGCGTGTTCTGTATTACCTAATCCGCGTTTTACCCCTACCCTGACCGAATTTTTTATCATGACCCAATTCCCTTGACGGAACGACTGCGATCAGCTGTTCCACAATATAGGCGTAAGCAGTAGCCCAACTGACCAACAGACTTGAACAGTCGATCGAGTACTCCCTTGTTGAGCACAAGCTCCACTTGTTTCATAAGAACTAGTTAGCAGCTTTCGTTTCAATACTGTTGGATGGTTCTGTTAAGTTGAGAAACAAATTGTTGTTTGATAGACTTGTTTTGCTATTATAGCTAAGACGGTTCGGTGATATGTAAATGCAAAGAGAACTTGACTATGAAACATCAACTTAACAATTTTAACAATTAATTTATGCCCTTCGCTCCATTCACTAGGCTTCAGCCATGGAGATAGATATGATGTAATATGGACATGATGGTAAGACATAACCATAATGTGTATGGTACTGCGCTGTTTGGCAAGTTGTGATTGAAGAGACTAATATTGCAGCACCATTGATGGTTTTATAAATTTATCAACACATACCAGTGGCTGCTTATTCACCGTCACTTGGTGTTTCATAAACTTAACTATTGCCTATTATCATGGTATGATAGACCTCAAAGGTCAAAGGGTCCTCAGATTGCAATTATAATCAATACTAGGGGGTAGTCATAACATCACATGCATATTGGGCTGTTGCCTATCCAGGCAATGGCCAATGTGGTGGTCTATCAAAAAAGGGAATAAGTTGATGGTGCAAATATAGACCAGAGGGTCACCTAATACAAATAACACCAGCCACTAAATAAACAGCCTCTGAACTGCATAACAATTTAATTGCATAATAAATGAGCATCTGTGCTATAAAAACCATGACTATGATTATTATGTAATTTGACAGTAGATAATATTGAATGTTCTCAGCTAAACATAAGTTTCCTGGCATTGAATTGTGTGACCTCTGCAGGTATCCTATAAGTGAATTAATGCATAGTCTGTAATGTGTCAATTATATTAATTTTGCAATGCATACTGTAAAATGTATATGTTTATGTTTATTAGATACTGAACCAGTTATGCAACAAGTTTGTCTAGAACAACAAGCCCTGCAGACCCCAGACTTAAAGATGCCAACAAAAACAACTTGATTTCTAGTGACTCGGAGTCAGATCAGGATGTCTCGAGCAGAACATGCATCAAAGATACAAGTGAGTATTTTTCATTCCTCAGTGATCTGTTAACTAGCGAAAAAGTATAAACCAAAGAAAGGCTTCTTTTCATTATAAATGAATTCTAGTTAAGTGACCTTCATATAAAAGGCACTATCCTCTGCATGTTCTATAAAGGCCTGTGCTATATTATAAAAGTCATTACAAGTCTGCTATAACTAGAAACTAATAGCGAAATATGAAAACAATATACCAATGCACATGCAGACCGCTTCTAATGGGATACAAGGCAGATCCAAGCTCTTCAACGTGCCTTCAGAAGTTATATTCAGATCCCCAGTCTAAGGAAACTACTCCCATGTATGGTATATATACTTCAGAATATACTGTATTAATCAGGATAAATTTGACAGACAGATTATTCCCAGTATCTCTTTTATGGTAGATGTCATATATTATATACAATTGTTGCACAATTGTGATATATGCTGAATTGTTATTTAAGCTTGTAGATTATCCATGCACTGCCATGTGATGTTTCATGATTAAGTACCTTTTTCTGATGCTTAATCAGTAAGTTATATCTTCTATTCTCAGCATTACACTGCAGATAGATTATTACAAAAGTAGTAGTTACACTGACTCAATGTACAATCTGTGTAGCTCTAAAATAATCTCTCTTATTGTTCTGTGCATCTTTCTGAAGATGTCCTGGGCAATCTAAAACCTGCTGCGGTGCTGCAATCTTGAGTTCAACAGCAATTTAGTCTGTAAAACATTTATGGTCACCATCTTATACAGAATGGATGTGACACTATTCATTTGACACTACCCTCACACACAACCTCACTCTGACACCTTGAGTCGCTCTACACCATTCATTCAGACAAATGGTGGGTTATAGTTGTACCTGCAAGGAACACTACCTAACATTCTGTGGGATAACCCATCAATCTGAGCCACACATCTTCTGCCTCTAGTTTTGGTTGAATAATAGAACTGTTATTTCTGGATTAGTGGTGCCAAGTAATTTGCTTAATATGTGTACATGTTGATTGTTTCAGGGAAGAAAGAAGTTATTAAGTCTAAGAATGAGCAGCGCAAGTTCCATGGCCCTTGTACCACCTCTTAATTATGCTTGAAATGTCATTAACTATGCATAATAAGATACCCGACTCGGACGTTACCGTTGTGAAGCTCGCGACCAGCGCGCCACCTGGTTTCGTGGAAGCTAAAATGTAAACAAAAGCGCGTGGCTTAATGGGCCGCAACCAGTCGGATGCGCGTAGTTATTATTAGAGAGGTTTCGACCGGGGAAATCCGTATGACGTCATTAGTTAGCGTTTCACAAGGCGCGTTGTCGATGCAGGTTTCTGTCTGGTTACATTGTCTGGAAACGTAAGCATTTTATTGCTAGCTTTCTTTGTTGTAATCGAAAAATCGTCATCGATGAACATTTATAATTTATAAAGGCTAATGTGAAATTTAAGCGATCACCATTCATTATTTTCGTGAATATTACCCGTTCAAGTACGACAATAGCCGCACATATAAATATAAATATATATAAATATGTATATATATAGGAAGTATTTAATAAACAGTCTGTCAATACACTATTCTTATATGATTATCGGAATTTTCAACTAGGATTTATAGTTTCTCGTTCATAATTAACTTTTCCTCGCTGAAAAATTTACGAATCATCACAATGTTCATCGAAATGTAAAACAATGAATTAATGCATTCCTACAAAATACTGGGAGAACTTGTTGAGATTAGTTAACGCTATGATAGGAAATACATTATGACGGTATATAATTTGTGTGTTATTCTTGCCGATGTCAGCAAAAAGCTTGTATGATCACACAAGTTCTGTAAGATATTTATGTCAATGTGGACATAAATGACGCTGAGTCTACAACTTGCGGCTATAACCACATCGCCTTCGTATATCTATCGTCGCCATGATGTTTAAGCTCACTGTGCATTCGTTTTCTCACAGGTTCTGTGTTATGGGCGTTCTTGCAGTGGGACCTACTGACTTCGCTTTCCCGCATCTGTTCTTTCGGAAATACCCCATGGACCTCAACAATGACTGCCTTCTTTACTCGGGCCAGGGAGTCCCGTATGGAAGATCCGGACGAACGGAAGCGGACATTTATTTTCTGGCCTTCAGCAAATCCGGTAAATCCAGACGCGTTGGTTGACGCATATTTCCATTACACAGGAAATGACGATGAGGTGAAATGTCACAGCTGTCACATGACCCACAAAGGTTGGACTGGATCGAATGACCCACTGGAGGTCCATTTGCGGATGAGTCCAAATTGTATGTTAGCTCGAGGCAGAGCTCTGGCTTACGCGTCCGCGGGACAGCAGAGCCACAAGCGCTGGACCGCACATAAGTTCTAAACTCGAAAAAATGAAAAGGAATAATGAAACTAACCCCCATTCCGCCCATCACAGCAACACGGGGCAAACAGATAGTTCGACACATGAAGCCCCTACATCAAATGTCATAGCCTCGCGTCTGCCTCCCAGAATTCCAACTGATTCGCCAAATGTCAACTTGAAACAACTCGCCCACGAAGAAGCAAGGCTACGGACTTTTGTTGGCAACAGGCCTCGTGACAACCCTGTCAACGCTCAAAATTTGGCCAAGGCTGGTTTGTTTTACAAAGGACCCGGGGACCGCGTTCAATGCGACTTTTGCAAAGGTGTGCTGGTTCCAAATGGATGTGCCACAAATTCTTAATTATGCTTGAAATGTCAATAAACATGCATATTTGTCATACAAGTGACCTTTTTAATCACTTTATAGTTTATAGACAATATAACACATGCCCAGTTTACTCAGTTAATGATGCAATAATATTTCATCATAGCTTTTGACAGTAAAAAACGATTTCTAAACTATATTTACCCATGGCCTCGGTGTTAAAATTGTATTTACCAGTGGACTTGTTCGATAGCTGTGATATTAATATGTTACCTGCATTTCAAATCCAACCCCTTTGAAACAAATTATGGCCACTGTCAGTGTGCCCAATTCCCGTTTCCGGTGGTTGCGGAGCCCAGCGAGTTCACATTGACGCCTTGACTCCTTGATCAAGTGTCAAGTCGGGTGGTTTAAAAGGCAGAAGTGTCATCATTCATCATCAAACTGCCAAAGAAACTGTCACAATGCCTAGAAGAAAAGACCTCACCCTACAGAAGAAAGTAGAGATCCTGAAAGAACTAAAAAGAAGTCGCAAAAGCCGGGCTACAATCGCCATTTTACGCTTAGTAAAGAACAGGAATGACATCTTGGAGCAGCAAGTAGCCGGCCAATACGAAAGCCGAAAAAGAAAGAGAGCGGGTGGAGGCGAAGAACTGGATGAGGCACTGTTTACGTGGTTCAAACAGAAGTGGGCCCAAGGCGCACGACTGTTCGGAAAAGAAATTCAATCAAAGGCTCTCAAGCTAGCGGAAATGAAGAGGGTGCCGAGTTTCAAAGCATCATCTGGTTGGCTATGGCGCTTGAAGTCACGGTTCAACGTAGCCTTCAAAAAGCAGCAAGGTGAAAAACAAGACGCCGATAACCCGTCCGCCCGCCACTGGCTCCAAGACATATTTCCTGAAATTTCCGCCGACTTCAGTGACCAGGACATATTCAACGCAGACGAGACGGCCCTTTACTTCCGGGCCTTCAATGACAAGGAACAGTGCCTGCCCACTGAGAAATTCGCCGGAGGAAAAGTCGCCAAGGAAAGGATCACCGTCCTACTTTGCGCCAATATTGACGGATCGGAAACGCTGACGCTGCTCGTCATCAGTAAAAGTCGTCGCCCGCGCTGTTTTCCGAAAGATTCCACAAAACTGCCGGTCGAGTACGCTTCTTCGAAAAATGCATGGATGACGGGAGAGATCTTCGCAAACTGGCTGGCTAAATGGGACCAAAAGCTTTACTTCAACCAACATAAGGTCTACCTGTTGATCGACAACTGTTCTGCCCACTCGCCGCAGGTGACGCTGGCCAACATCACTTTACACTTCCTGCCGCCCAACACGACGAGTCTGATCCATCCGATGTACCAAGGAGTGATACGGATACTGGAAAGGACATTACTGCAGCGCGTTGAATAAACGAATCATAAATGCCCATGACGCTGACAAATCGGTACAAGCACTGCGAGATGCCCGACAGATCAATCTTCTCAACGCCATCTGCCTTGCCAAGTCTTCGTGGTCGATGGTAAAGGCCATGACCATCGCCAACTGTTACCGTAAAGCCGGCTTCACTCGAACCGACTAGCCCGCCGTTGACGATTTCGACGGTGACCTGTACGACGTCTTTTGCCGCCAACCATGCCAAGAGAGGAGTTCGATCGACTCGTGTCACTCGATGATCCCGTTCCGACAAGCGGCGAACACGACGATGCCACTCTCCTCGAGCAAGTCAGTCCAAAACGCGCTGCCCCAACAATGACTAAGAAAGAATGACATATGCTCGTGGATTTTTTGAGACGATTCGCTCAAGAGCAAGGCTACGGCGATGATCACGTTGTGTATTGTAGTCTGCGCCACATCAAAAACGTGTAAATGGACTTAGCGGCCGAAGAAACCACCCAATCGCGTTTGGACCAATTCCTCAAAAGTAATTAGAAACCGGATATGTGGATGTATAAATGCAATACGAACTCTGATGGGAAAAGCCAAGCCGATTTTACCGTATGTTCATTGTACACAATTGTCTGTGTTTTTTGGTTACTTGTAATAAATAATAAATTCAAATTGTGATGTCGTAACGTGATCTGCGGTGTTGAGATGCTCACGATACGCACTTGTGAATTTGGCACTCAACAGTGAGATGATTTAATTGTTCACATTTTACTTGCTTTTTGTGCGTTGGGTCGGGCCCTGTAGTTTTCTGTTGGTTATGGACACCTGCATGTCCTTTAGTTGTGTAGGGTTGGTGGGACCTCGCTATTGGGGATGCCTCATTAAAGGGGATGTTAGTCCGGACACGGAGGCGTCCCCTTTAATGAGGTTGCACTGTATTACTATAACTACATCAGTGTTGTTATATTAGTAGCAGAGGATAATATTTATGTGTAATGTGTGCACGATTGGGGCTTAACCTCGCTTGCAACATCGAAGATCACTTAGCGACGGAGCGTATAGGTCTCGGGCAGGATGTGGAATGATGCTGAACTATGTTCGTGTTTTCTCAATGATAAGAAAGCCGACCCCTGTCAAGTTCATATGTAGACTCTCGACACATATTGCGCGTTCCATCCCACGACTTCCTGTACGACTTCCAGTTTCACAGTGTGCGTATTTCGGTGTAGATATATCTATACATGCGCCTGACCCGGCACTCGAAAGCGCCAGACATTTAAAGCCTTTGCTGCTCCATGTTTGAAATAAGTTGGATAGTACTTCTTTCCATGTGAAATAAATGAATCGTCGTTAATTAAACATGCATTGTCCCTTAACTGCACGTTAATTCTATCGCTTATTATCATTTCAAATTAAGATTCCCCATCATACAGACAGGGAAGAAAGACATACCCCATGGCATAGTTGCAAACATTTAATTCTCCCCACAACAAGGTTTTTTGCTATGTTTCCAAATAGTTGGTTTTTTACATGTCCCTAATACCCGAACTATTTTGGAACACCCATTTTGGTACACAAAATATATAAGTATAATAAAACAATAAAAAACCAAGATAAGTTTACGAAACCGAAAACATGTTACCGAAAGACCAACAGAAAACAATAAATAATCATCATATTCACTACATGTAGTGTCCCCTCCAAAGTCTCAAAATGGTTGGCTTTTACATGAGTTCATCCCAGAAATCCTTAAGCACTTTCTGAAAACCACTGCTTTTTTGTCTGTGTAGGGTTCACTGACAACACAGTGTTGTATAATACCAAAGAACTGGCGATATATTATTGGATAATATACACAAAATACATAATACACTGCAATTAATACAAACAAAGCATCTAACATCAATGACTTTTTTGTGTTTACAGTGATACTCCCACAGAGGTAATTGTTCCATTGGAATACACGCAATTTTTAAAATGTTCTGTCGAATGGATTGTCATAGAAGGGTACACCAATTACAATACTGTGCTACAGGTGTAAGAATAGTTTTGTAGGGGGCGTTTGCAAGAGTGTAAAAACATGCAATATTAGTTAAAGTATGTTCACCGACCGAACCGTTCTGCCCTATGTCCAAGTTTGCCAAAGCGAATATAGCATTTGGATATGCTCCTGCAATGTGATCTATATAGACCTAAAGGTTATTTGTTATGTTTGTTTATCTTTTACTGCAAGGTATAGACCATAAATGATATAATTATATAAAGATATACAAATGTATATCCATATGTATATAAATATATATATACATATATAAATATGAATATATATACATAAATATGTATATATATGTATATATATACATATATATATACATATAAATATAAATATATACATATATATATGCATATCTATATATATAAATATATATACATATACATATATATGTATATATATATATACAAGGCAAAAAAGTTCAAATTTAAATCAATATATAGACGCATATAAATATATATATTATATATGTATATATATATTTATATGTATATATATATATTTATATATATGTATGTATATATATACTATATTTATATATATATAAAGATATATGAATATATATAGATATATGTATATAATATATCTATACCCTATATATATATGTATATTTATATATTTATCATATATATCATCGTGCTTAACTTCCGTTTCAAATATATGCTTGTATACCTATATATATATATATATATATATAGTATATATATATTTTTATATCTACATAAATATATTATATATTTATATATATATGTAAATATATATATATATAAATATGTATATTTACATTTAAATATGTGTATATTTATTTCATTTTGCTTATACTTCGTCTGAAATATTTACCTATTTACATATAAACATAATATATATATATACATATGTATATATATATACATATATATAAATAAATATATATATAAATACATATATTTATACATATATCTATATATTCCGTATATATATATATATACATATATATATATATATATAAAAAATATACGTGTATAAATATATTTATATATAATATATTGATATATACATAAATATTAATATATTTTGCTATATCAAACATATGTTTAAAATGTGTGTATATATATAATTCATATATATATATATATTTATATATATATTACATATATATATATATATATTTATATATATCTGCATATATATATAAATATATTGATATATATATATATATATATATAGAGGGGGATATATATATATATTTAGAGATATATATATATAAGAGATATATATATATCCTATATAGAGATATATCTATATATATATCTCTATATATATATATATATATATATATATATATATCTATATATATCTATATATATATAGTATAATATATATATATTTCCTACAACGGGCGAGATGGTTTAAATTTTGATCTATATACATATGGATATTTATATAATTTATATATAAATAAAAAGCAACATTTTTATATCGATATATAGCCAAAAAACTTTTCTTGTCGTTACCATGAATGTCAGCGACCCATGGGTAACTTTATACACCGATGGATACATAATGTTACGTCCCAAATTGATCTGATCTATCATGGCAAATCCAATAATCTGCAGACAATGTCAGAAGTATAATATATCGAAGTATATATATATATATATATATATATATATATATATATATATATATATATATATATATATATATATATATATATATATATATATATATATATATATATATATATATATATATATATATATAATATTTGTATATGTATATAGTGCAACCGGAAATTGCCAAATTAGCCAATGGATGTTGCGTTAGTTCACGATTTCTTACATTCAGCTGTAAAATAGAAATATATCATCACATCTAAGTCTCAGATTAAACTTTATCACATTTTTTATAAGCAGCCGCTTGAATACTCAATCTTCTGTGGTGGTGTTTTGCTGTGATTCTTTTATAGGAATAGCTTAAAGGTAATATATTCTCTTGCTGTGTGGGAGGTTCAACAGTGATAGTAACACTTTATGCTTTCTAATGGGTTTTCATGCTTCGGAAATACGGTTCACATATGATTATGCAAATATTTATTAAACCGGGAATCCTTTAACCGTTGGAATCCTCTAAAACGCCTGTCTCGCCCGTTTAAAGTTGCAAGCAACAATATGTTTGCCATCGGTGTGTCACGTTCGATTCTACGCACTTGCATGATCGGAGGCTTAGCTGGTAAAGAGGTCGTACGATCGCTTAGCCTTGTCAGAGTATGTGAAAGAATTTGTATGAGCTTGATAAATCTCCCATGGAGCAACAGCCAATAATCCTCATTGATTGCTGGTGCTAAACATTCAATAAAATTCTAATAACGATTAAGTAGAATGAAGAGAGAGAATCACAATGCTATGAAATCAGGAATCAAGTCATATATACAAGCTTAGGGAATACATATAAGCAATGGCAATAATAAGGCCGTTAGAATAGAGACAAGGTATGATCAATAAAATTGATCGATGGAATTGGCTGTGATGAGAAAATAAGAATACATTGTCGCCACTTGTCAGGTACGCCAACCGGACGATTGCAACTACAATATGGGATCTCAATACCATACACACACACATAAGCACACACACACACATACACACACACGTGTACATACATATATATATATATATATATATATATATATATATATATATATATATATATATATATATATATATATATATACTATATATATATATATATATATATATATATATATATTTGTATATGTACATGTAATTATATATATATATATATATGGATATATATATATATATATATATATATATATAAATATTGACAATGACACTCACGTCAATAGATATATATATATATAAATATATTTATATATACATATGCATATATATATACATTTAATATATATATTATTTATACATATATATATATATATATATATATATATATATATATATATCATTTTAATTATTTACATAAACATTTTTGAATATATTGATATGAATATAGGAATATGTAATTCAATATATTCATAAATATATATTTATGTGTTTATATATATATATATATATATATATATATATATATATATATATATATATATATATATATATATATATATATATATATATATATATATATATATATATAAGTATATACATTTGCAAATAAACATAATTGTATATATATCCATAAACTTACATGTCTTCACATTAATATATATTGTTATATATATATATATATATATATATACTACAAAAATGTACTTAAATATATCAATATATTTATTATTATATATGTATACAAATGAATATGAATACATAGATATAAATATGTATATAATTATATATAAATATATACATACATATAAACTTATATTTATTCATATTTAAGTACATACATGCGTAGATATAAGTATATTTATATATATATTGACATATGCATGTATATATTGACATATGTATATATTTATATATAAATGTACATTTATATATAAATATATATTCATACATATTTACCTATAATTAATTGTTTCCATATTTATATGTATATTTATATGTGCATAAACATGTGCATATGTATAGATGTATGTATATGTATATATGAATATATATATATATAAATATATATATATATATATATATATATATATATATATATATATATACATATATATATATATATATATATATATATATATATATATATATATATATATATATATATATATATATATTTATATATAAATTTATATCTACATATACATGAACAGGGCACGAAATTGGCAAATATGTGAATTGGCCCTCCATTTTTTTTTAACTGGCCCTTCAACAAAATGAACTGGCCCTGGCAGTATTTAACTGGTCCTCTCAATGGTCTTGTTATTCACAATGCCGAAAAGTTTATTGAAAAATTTGAGTGAAGGTGGACTTTTTTTCTAATTCATTACCGTTGCATTTAGGTAAACGTTTGACAAACTTGTCCATTGTTAAACTTGGGAAAATAATTTGCGCGAAGTATCAAATAAGCGATGCATAGGCGACTTGTAACGCCGGGAAAATTCGACACTCATCTACATTGTGCACGTGACATAAACTGACCAATAAAAACGAGTTATACGATCTCATTGATAATCGTGTGCTTTCGTCAATACGGAAATAACCGAAGTACTCTGGATGATAGCTGAGGTCAAGTCAATTGGGTCAGTTCACAATTTCAAACGAACGCGCGATTGTCAACATGTTTATCTTTTGACGTTGAGCTTGGTAACAGAATAGTTATCGGCCTGGCGGACCGACAACTTTGACAAATGAGTCAGCGGAATAAACATCTAGTCGGCGCGCCGACTAGAAGTAGTCAATTTCGTGCCCTGATAAATATAGGATCAAAATATCCGTACCTTTGCCAAAATGAACCGTCTCAGATGAAATAGAGCTATATCTGAATGTCCTAATTCAGGTATATATATATATATATATATATATATATATATATATATATATATATATATATATATATATATATATATATATATATATATATATATATATATATATATATATATATATATATATATATATATATATATATATATATATATATATATATATATATATATATAT
>CM067343.1:40703115-40763115 GCA_034190875.2 Urechis unicinctus
GTTTACCGGACCTGGGCCAAAAACCGTCAAAGGTTTTAGCCTTCCCACAAACTAACATAGACCTGAGTAAAATGGGCAATGGTGATGATGACCAGAACAATCTTTTGAAAATACACCAGAACCTACATTAGAGATACGTATCTATCAAACCAATAGTCAGCTGACTTGCACCGAAGAAAAATATACTGAAGTTACCTCATGAATTTCACAACGACCAAGCTGTGATCCAGACAAGCCATATAAACACATTAAGAAAATTCACCAAACACTTTCACCGACCTGTATAATAAAAGACGAATGTCAGGTATACATAAGCAATATCTGTAGAATTCAAGATGTATGCTGCACACTTGATAAATGGTACGGCACTCTTCTAAAAACCCAGGGAAATTAAAAGGGTCACATTCGTATTATGCGAAAAGGTGAAATCATCGAAGACAGCTATATCTAGCAACAACGGTTGAATCCTAGCTTAAGCATATAATTAATGTATGGTGTAAGCAGACTATATGCTTAGCTTAGATCACTTGAGGAATGATGACCTGAAAATGTGTTTGGTTTAATGACACAAAAAGTAGCTTATAGGTTCGGATTGGAGCCGTTTGGTATACTTTTGCAATATATGAAATACATTTTATGCCATCAAACTACCGGGGATGCTATATTTGATGACATTATCAAATGACTGAAATTTGCAAAGGTTGATGCTAATTGTTGTCGGACTCAGTCATATGACGGGCCTGCCAATACAGCCGGATACCAGATTGCTGCTGCGAAAATAAATCCAAGAGAAACTTGAATATTCATGAGCCCTATATTTACACTGTGTTTTACATGAATTAACTTGCAAATAAAAGCTTGCCCATTGTAACAAATTTGCAACATAACCAATGTCATGCAGGATTTTGCAAGTTCTCCTTTTGACGCCATCGAGAATCGAGAAATGTCACTGAGTTAAACATAACAAGAAAATGTGAGCTAATGGGAAACTTGCGACGCGCTACGGCGAATGCGTACACTGAGAGCTGAATTATGCGATGGTTCTTATCCACCAACAAATGTCTCATATTTGCAATTATAGCAACATAAAAATGTTGAAGCCTGTTGTAATGGCCGTTACTTGTGTGATCGAAACTCGCCCTTGGAGATATCACCAGCTTACAGCAACTTTCCTTTATGATAGCAAAGACCGACAAAGATGCGTGATCATAGCGTTCACAAGGCATGAACAACTGCAGCGTATTGCAACCATATGTATATAGCAATTACTCAAATATAGAACGCGAAGCTTTGTATAAAGCACGAATTCGAATATTATAAGAAGCGTGGCACAAATGGGAGGACTGCAAAGCAGTGAGGGGATGTTTTACAATGAGCGAAGTGGGGATGGGACGGAAATATTTAAAAGAATGGAAATTCAAAGGGGGTGTTTGGAACGTTTAAATAAAATGTCAATAAGATCCGCACTGCCCCGAAATTGCTTTGAATCAAACAAGAAGATCACTTATAACCCTATTTACCGCTCATTCCTCCCACTGTTGAGTATTGCTTCGGTTGCTTGAAAAAGGATATGTTTCATCTCCCAAACTACATTATGCTGAGACAGAGATGAGACAGACACTCGTAACGACTGTTATGTCTGTGTAACCACTGTGTCAGAACACTGCGTTTATCATAAGCAAAATGCGATTGAAAAAAATGCTGTTCCTTTCTCGTTCTAATCTCGTTGCACAACGACTCATGGGTGTAAAATAATCAACCGCACTTTTAAGCAATTGATATAGTGTGTCTTATAATAGATGATTCACATTTAGGATTCACTTTAGTATGTCTCTGCAACACTGACATCCTGCAATTAATAAATTGATCCTACGAGGTGTTGCCAAATTGGACAATTAGAGTTAAGTAAATTATCGAATGCCGCTAAATTGTCCTGCTTGGCTGAGCCTATATGTGACTCACAAGGCTGGTTTGGGCTTTAGTTGGTTGTTCTGTTGCTCACTAGACTGCTATGTGTGCTTAAGCATATTTGTAATTTTTTTCATATCCCAAAAGAGATGATACAGATGATCCAAGGAGAGAGCTGCTAATATCTCACGTGATATGGTTGCGTCAACGAAGTTTTGTCCACCACTAAAACTAGTCTAGTATGCAGTTTATGCTAGATGTAAAAATATCTTAACAAGCATCACACTCAATTAATGTTTCAGCAAGAGCAATATCTGCTATCTCTGCATGATTGGAGGATAAATAGTTGCATTATGAGCATCTTGTACGTAACTTAATGTCGAAATTAGAAGAATTCGCTATGTGCCGGATAGCTCCAAGCACATCGGCTTACCCTTTGACACTTTCTTAACGAACGTCAAATTGCTTCCCCTGAATGATTACTTTCCACGATGCGCAAAAGAGCATCATATGTTCTGGTCAGCAAAGTATACGCATGAATATTCATGGAAAGAGCAAATTCGTAGTCCGAGATGATAGCCTTGTGGCTCCTAAATATTTGATGATAATAGCAAAATCATTTTGCTTCGTTTGAATAGTATTTTGAGTGACCAATATAAACAAAAATCGCCCGGTCATACTTCAATGAATGTACCCTTATGACAATCATGATTGCTAAATGTATGTATTTTCACAACATAACTCCCATTCACACCACACACATGCTATATTATATCTAACTGATCCCTAACTACTCATATAGTGACGGCTTTAACGTTGGATCAGTGTTGTGTATGGTCTAAATAGGACAGATTTTTCATTGCATTCTGTTCCATAGATGTGTCTAATAACGTTGCACATGACCTTAAACAGATAAATTCCAAACTGGAATCAACTTGCCGCTTACCGAAATCGTACATCATTCACAACGTAGGCCGGTTTGGGCATTGTTGTACTCATAGAGACTAGAACAATTGCCGATGGGCTAGAAGGTGACAGTTTAAGAAGGTGACTGCAATTGTAGAAGTCTTTTGATTGGTTGAGGCGATCATGCTCCAGAAAATTCCACTTGATTTTAACAGATGCTATCCAAGTGGCGCGTTTACATAATTCGTAGGCAGAGGGGGGAGCGAGTGACCCATCCTAACGAGAAACAGAGTGAGAGGATATTCTCGAAACGTGGTTACATGTTACATATATGCCAGACTAGACCAGCAGTGCTAATAAATCAGTTATATGCATTAAACAGTGTCATTTTAAATATTCGTTTCCATGCCGGCTATGTCCTATCACCGCAGCCGACTGCAACCAGTAAATGAAGTGATTAATTCAAAAAAAGATATATATCAATACCATTATTAACCACACTTTTGTCAACGTTATCTCATTAAGGTTGTTATCATTATCACTACTAGCACCAACAAGGCACAAAGATGATAGCTCGTTTGATCAAGCCTTAATGTAGTAGAATTTATTCGTATTGTAATTGGTTACAAACCGCCAATGACTTATAGTGTATATGATAATAGAGTGATAAACCACTTTGCTTGCAACAGTCAATGTCTTTGTTACACGTCTTAAGGTAATGCGTAATTGAAGAAAACACACACAAATATTAACCGACCTAAACATAATATTCGCTATCTCAATTATTCCAGCCACAAAGCCTCAAATGCATACGCATGGGCAGTCATCCGATAACTGCATGAGTACACATTCGTCTATGTGCATGCGTGGTGGCTTGGATTCTAATCATATGTGTGGGACTCATCAATAGTCTTCTATTGATTCTGTTTGGATAAATGTAAGCATGCTTAGAGTAGATTATCTCAGCCGAGCACCAGATTGATGTGTTTTCACGCGGTGGCTAGCGGATATGAAAAATTCATGTTATTGATATTATGAGTGAGTTGTTCAGTCATTTGAAACCAATGCACAGTCGATCAGACAATTTGAGGCTGTGTTAGAATAGGCTATATGATGAAACACAGGTAGACTGCATTTACAAATCACCATGGTTGCAGAATTCTCTGTCGCAAACCACCTGCCTGGCCTCAAGGGGGATGGTTGACAAGTCACAACGGTGTGGTACAAAGAAGCTTTTTGCAACATGTGCCGGGTCCGCTTACGAGACATTATGTTATGTTTAACAAACTAACGACAGTCAGGCTGCCACTGCTGTCTGCAGCTTGAGGACTTCAAAGTTTGTTATCGCCGAACGGACACCGAATGTTTGCCGTTTGATGCAATCATTGACAAATCCCAAATGGGGTAGGCATAGAAACAGACCAATTTCGTTTCCCTTTTATCTGCAGCAGACGTTCGAAAGATAGTTATAGCAAAGATCTTGTTATAATAAGATACCCGACTCGGACGTTTCTGTTGTGAAGCTCGCGACCAGCGCGCCACCTGGTTTCGTGGAAGCTAAAATGTTTACAAAAGCGCGTGGCTCAATGGTAAAAGATCGATCGGTGATGGTATGTACTCAAAAATACCGCTGTATTTCAAAAATTTAACGACGTTTTGATAGAGCCAATACATAAAAGCAAAGCCAATTACTATTGACACCTTTTTATCAATTTGTGTGACGATTTATTAACTAAAATATTTTTTTATGAACGTTTGAACAAAGTCGCATATATCAGCATCTATTCCAGGGCTAGCCCCGATCGGACGGTCAAATACATACTTACTCAGACGTCCTGTAGGGCTGAATTTACCCCTGGTTTTGTCATTAGTGTGGACATATTTGCGGCGGAATATAAGAAGTTGACTTTAATACATGCTCATGATTTCCCGATTGAATGATATTTGATTTGTCACCCGAACCTCCACCGAATCAACAAGCTGCATTGTCGGTTGATGGGATGCCCTTCGCAGACGTATGATTTTATTATTTAGTAGTGTAACATGTATTCTTGCTTATTTTGAATAATGAATTATTTCAGGACATAGCATATACTAAAAACATGGTGCAGCATGAATTTAATCATCATTAACTCTCTCGCTCTCTCTCCTTCTCTCTCTGTCTCACTGTCTCTCTCTATCTCTTTCTCTCTCTGTATTTCTGTCTCTCTCTTTGTCTCTCTCTGTCTCACTACCTCTCTCTCACTGTCTGTCTCTGTCTCTGTCTCTCGCTCTCTCTCTCTCTCTCTCTCTCTCTCTCTCTCTCTCTCTCTCTCTCTCTCTCTCTCTCTCTCTCTCTCTCTATATATATATATATATATATATATATATATATATATATATATATATATATATAAATATATATATATACAATGCGAGTTTTAGTTGTAATGACCTTAACATATACATATATATATATATATATATATATATATATATATATATATATATATATATATATATATATATATATATATATATATATATATATATATACTGTCTCTTTCTCTGTCTCTCTTTCTCCCTCTCTCTCTATATATACATATGTTTATATATATATATATATATATATATATATACACATGCGAGTTTTAGTAGTAATGACCATAATATATATATATATATAAATATATATGTATATATATATATATATATATATATATATATATATATATATATATATATATATATATATATATATATATATATATATATATATATTAAGGTCATTACAACTAGAACTCTCAGTCTTACTAGCATATGCAGAACAACCATAAATGAAATGAGATCATCAACATACATTAGACGATTGACAACAAGCACATTAAAACTCCACTGAACACAAGAGTTACTTAAAACCAGAGCTCAAATCATCCATACAAACACTCAACAGATAGGTTGACAATATGCCTCCCTGTCTTTTGCCATTAAACACACTAAATCAGCCAGACATAGTTCTGCCCCATCTTACTCACACTTCTGGTTGGAGTACCATGCAACCGACCATTCAAACAGTATATCCAGGGACACCTTTGTTCGACAAGCTCCCCCCGCAACTACAAGCTAAGGTGCAGTAGTCTTACATACTGGTGTGTAATTATTATAGAATAGCCCTTGTACATCTGCCATAGATAGTTCAAGAGTCTAAAAAACACATTCGATATGGATTTAAATTAAGATATAATTGCTCTGGAATATTTGAATTGACGCATACAAACCCCAGATGTATATACGGTACACTTGGTAAATGTAAATTTTGTTGGTATTTGAATCCCAGCAGAAACAAAATTAATCTCTAAGTTGGCGCCTCCCTCAATTGATTTGATCGTGGATTTACATCTTATGAGCGTGGTGATCACAACAAATGATGATTCATGTCTGGAATGCCAGCCTCTGTGAACGCACGTTGTATAGAAGACAGAACCCCTTCTGCATTGGCATTCTCGCCATCTTCAACTGGGCGTTTTATAGCCTGGCATATAATCATCTCAAGTTACATCCCAGCAGAATCGGTTGCCCCATCTATCATCGCTGAAACTGTAGCGAGGATCTTTAATCTGCTGAACTACAGGCTTTCTCATGTACTCGTAAATATTCCTTAAGAATCTTGCACATGCCTTGCTGCTTGAGTAGCTGTCTCAAAAGTCACCACCAATGCGGGAATTTAGCTTGACTAGACCAGGGAAGGATGCAAACGGCAATTCGGACGAGAAGACGAAGAAGGCAATGTGGAAAAGTCTTGTCAGCTTATCGCGTTGCCTGTGTTCTCTATGTCGGACTTGCTCCACCAGCGGACCTGTTGCCGCCTCTTCTGCTGTGAAGCGCTTACTTGCGCGAGCAGTCATGGTTGCCCTCAGATGACCCGGAATTCAGCCGTGACTAGCAATATTAGGGAGCCGGAAGTTGTTAGTACCGGTGACGAACGATGATGCCCTGTCGCAATAAGGATCATCCCTGCACAGCTGACACCACATTAGGTCATCCTCTGCTTTGTAAGACCACCACGTGTAACTTTCTTGCCAGTGACTTTGAAAGTTTCTTGCTCTTTTTTCTTCATACTTTTTCTGGCTCACGCATCTATTTGGTTCTCTTTTCCTTTTGCACCCCGGCCTGTCATCAGTCACTGGAGTTCGGAGAAAATTCATCTCAAAATGCACCGATCCTGATTTCTTGTAATAATGTGCCGATAATTGTGAAGTTTGAATCCGGCAGCCTGATCTTTTATACGGCTTGTTCTTTTATATGGCGTGTAGGCGCGGGTAGTTTGGCTGCGGTAAGAGCTATTACTCGGTCGCTTTGATTGCATGTTGGAATGAAAATGTTCTATATCGGTGTCAGGATTCAAGCCAAGTTTTTAATTGTATACATCAATGCCGGGATTAAATATTGATTTACGCTTTGTAAGCCATAACGCATTTGAGATGTTCAGTGTCGGTCATTGTACTGAAATTGCGGTTGCAGTCTCCAGGGAGATTCGTTCATGATGGGCGATTGCGGTTTGATCTATTGAAAACACTATCATGAACATGAAGTAAACATCATTTGATCTGCAGTTCTCTTCGGATGTCTGCTGCTGATAAAAGGAAAACCCAAACTGGTCTGCTTCTGTGCCTCCCTCATTTGCGATTTGTCAATGATTACATCAAACGGCGAACATTCTGTGTCCGTTCGACGATAACAAACTTTAAAGTCCTCTAGTTGCCGACAGCAGTGAGAGCCAGGCCGTCAAAAGCGTTAAACATAGCATGATGCCTTGTAAGCAGACCCGGTCAATATTGTAAAAAGCGATTCCATGAGCCTCGTTCTATCTTAATCTCACTTTTGCAGCTTTTCTGCGTCACATCGCGGTGGCTTGTCAACCATCCCCCTTGAGACCAGGCAGATGGTTTGCGAGAGTTCGGCTACTATGTTGACCTGTAAATCCCGCTACAATAACGGGACTATATCAGGGCCCCATTGTACGTATCTTAGTAGATAAAGTAACTGCTTAATACCTCACAGGTTAAACATTTAATAAACCAAGCATGTTCTAACACCTGGATCCTCCGATTACTTTGCATAGGTGTCAATTGACACGCTTATGCGACTTTATGACTTATGTCAGTCGCTTTCGGGGTTTTATTCTACCAATAAAAGCCAACTTATTCGAGATGAGCTCCAAATGGCATTGTCTGTACTAATATTAAGTATCCGTATTGAATGATTCTTTGTATATGCTTACTGCTCATTGCATTTGCAAATCGTCAAGGGCTAGAGTGTAAAGCAGTCCGTATTGATGACACTCATGGTGGCCACTGAATATACAAACAATGCATTGTGATTATCCATTGGAATACACGACATATTCAAACTGTTCTGTCGAATGGCTTGTCGTAGAGAGGTATACCAATTAAAATACTGTGTTTAAGGTGTAAGAATAATTTTGTAAAAAACATGCCATGTGAATAACAGTATGTTCGCCAACGAGCGGTGATATATATATATATATATATATATATATATATATATATATATATATATATATATATATATATATATATATATATATATATATATATATATATATATATATATATATATATATATATATATATACACATATATATATATACACATATATATATATACACATATATATACACATATATATATATATTTATATATATATATATATATATATATATATATATATATATATATATATATATGCCGTTGAAGATGATAATTACGGTGCTGCTGATGTAGATAAAGATGTAAAATACATATGAATGACAACAGCATGTTTTAGATAGATATGCATTGCTTCAGACACCGATTTAAGTTATCCTTGGGCCGCTAGTACACATGATAATGACAGTACACTAAGAAAGATGCTGTAAATTTTGTATGTATATGACAGCAGCAATAAACCTTTAAACATCATCTGTGGCGGTGTTTAAGCTATAGTGAAGATCGATTGGTTGATATAGGTTTGGCAACAGTTTGCATGTACAATGTGGACAGTAATAATCGACTGCTTATGAACTGAAATAGCAAATATACGCAAAAGCAGAACGTATAAAGCACCCCTATCTGACGGTCCAATGATCGTGATACCGTGTACGACTACTACTACTGACCGCTGCGTTAAAAGCCCCACAGCGGCTAGGTGGGGTTATTTACCATCCTTAAATAACCGTTTAGATTAAGAACACACGATGCTGCTCACGCCATTACTAATTACGAGCACCAGCTTATTATCCAACTTCATGTACCGCATCAGTAATTAACTTTACTAGTAGACAAATACGTTAAAATTCCGTTCTAAATGTTCTCCTGGATATGTTCACTGCTGACAGTATTTGAGCGGATTTACGGAACTACAATTAAGACAAAGCTCCTAAAAGGTACGACCAGATTACACGTACCACTGAGTCACATGTGTGGTTCACTATCAATCAAACTCTGCATGATTGGTACAATGGTGCCGGACTTTATCGTCCCAGAATATTAACACGACACTTTATTTGGGTTCTCCCTTATGGCTTGTAATTAATCACTATGGTGAATCGTAAATGTGGTCAATAGGCGTTCCCCACGATGCGAGTGAAGCGATTTACGTGATAATTATATAAATCATTTTCGATTACTGTTATCGAGCAGTCAAGCACAACAATATATTCAGTAATCATGCAAGCATCCAATTTGGAATGCGATATATGCGTGCTTTGCTTTTATAGCGTGTCTCATATGCACAGCTATGAAACGCTCATCCATTATGCCGATGCTGGTTAATGAGCACATTGAAAACATTAATAAATGTCAACTGGATAAATTTACAGCTAAACTAATCGATAACAGTTCGCCTCTCACAGCGTCCGCGCAACTTACTATTACCTTTCTTTCATCAAGGTGTTTATAGCTGCCCAAAATGATCC
Organism: Urechis unicinctus; assembly: GCA_034190875.2. Taxonomy (NCBI): domain Eukaryota; kingdom Metazoa; phylum Annelida; class Polychaeta; order Xenopneusta; family Urechidae; genus Urechis; species Urechis unicinctus. The sequence goes on from CM067343.1 coordinate 40,712,886, forward strand.
ACCCCGTCAAGCAGTATGGTGATTATATAATTACATGAAATGCACACCCGTCATCAGCAGATGATACCATGAAATCAACTAAAGCACGTGGCATTGTAGATCCAACGTCTCGGGGCTTGGTGTCTGTTAAAGATTTGGAGTTGTATGATTGGTCAAGGCGACCACGTGGTTTTAAGAGACGCGATGATAAAGCAATATGCGCCTCACTTGTGGCGTATTCACATATCTGCTCGGGCGGAGGCTTGAGTGAACACTCTTTGGTTTGACCTCAGGTAGTCCTTTTAGTGAGGAAAACACCAGAAGAATTTGATCAATCAAAAGCAAACAGTAACCTACATCCCCTGTCATATAAATACAGCGGCTCAAACTGGACACTCGAACATGCTAGCGTTGAAGAGCTAAGACTTCGGCAAAAGTGCCATTGTGTACCCCCCGCCAATAACCAGAACGATTTTCAACATCGACCCGAGAATAACGGTTACAGATGCGTCAACATTCGAGTTGATTAATTAATAGTTAAATTTCCTAGTATTAGTACTTTACCACAATATGGTGTTCGGAAACACCGTTGTCCAAGCAATTAACTATACCACTTGTCAATATCGCTATTGGTTCGCTATTTGAGGGTCAACCAATACCAGATAGAGAAAGAAGAAAATACACTAGCAAATGCGTCCAAGAACGTTAGCACAGCGATCGTCTTTTATTTACATATAGAGCATAATCTGGGTCATTAATGCTCTTTGGCGCGCCCTCAATGTATCTATGCCGATGTTATGCCACTGAGAACTCTGCAAATACACATATTCCGAGAACAAAATTGCGTAGCTGACATGACTAATTCATAGTATCAGTACTATGCATAGTGATGCGAATGGTGAAAATTCCAAACAGATCAAAAGGCCAACTTAAGGATCATACAAAATGTTCGAATAACTAAATATTCTGATAATATCTTATCGCGCCTGGAGGACAAAAAAAGCCAGATTTTTATGAGCTGTGATTGTGTCTAACAAATTTTAAAATGCATGATAAAGCTGTCGGTTCATCTTACTTGGTGTTTGTATAAAGTCACGTCATAATATGCGGACATTTTCAGTTTTACACATAATTCGGTAATAAAGGTAAGTTGTTGATGATCAATATAATTCCGATATTTGAAATATTAATGCTTCTTCAATTCCTACGAATGGCACCCAATCAAGTGTTCTTTCACTCGGATATCAATTATTTCAATGTTTTAAAGTATTCTGATAAGCGACAAATATGTTTTCTTGTTTTCAGGAAGGGGTACGAATTACCCCTTATGTGTGTCGCATTTCGTCCTTAAGTCGTTGGCATTTATAATAATTACACGAAAAACAATTAAGTAATTAATGTCACAATTATAGCAGTAATCAAGCTTCCGACTATACCAGTGAAGACATGTAAAATGATTCTGTAAATGTTAATATAGATGTATGAGCATATTGATGACAGCAGCATGCGTTAGACCGAGGACAAATGACTTCAAACGCTGCATGCCGCTTGTACGATCTGTCAAGATAGTTAGGAATATAAATGGGCGAGACATTTCTACAGTCACCCTTGGACCGTTGACATTGATGGTAATGACGTGAAGAAAGATTATGCCATTATTGTCTTAATTTCAGCAGTAATCAATCTTCTGATATCATCAGCAGATATCCTTATGTCCAAGTGAAGATACTCTGCTAATAAAGGTGATAACATAATTAATGTGGGCATAATGTATATCAGATGCACGTTATGGATGTTTATAATAGTTTAGAACGCGATTGAACGGTAATTATACTATCCGTAATTGACGACAATATAATACCCAATTGTCGGATAGCGCGGGAATGGTGTTGTAGTGCACGGCTACTATTGATTGCTGAACAGAAAAATTCACAGCAGCTCGGTTATCTTGGTTGTACAGTCTCGCACTAAGGATGTCAGATGCTGGTCACGCATATAACATTACCTATTCACAGAAGAAGCTTGTCGTCCGCTACAATGAGCCGCGGCAGCAATTCCCTTTACAAGTAGAAAGAGATGTTTATGTGTCCGGTCTTAATGCAGCTCTCTATTTATTCACTACTGGTGCACTTGTATGGCTTACTATAATGGGACATATATGGTGCATTCCAAAGAGTGTAGTGAATATGCTATGGCGCAATCGTTTGTTGCATTGGGCATAATCACCAGAGAACATAAGGGTCAGAGTTTGCCTGTCATTCTCTTCAACTGTGAAACTAATACATACACCTTCAATCTGAGCGTTGTGCGGTGCATGGAAAGGCATTTTGCAACAGATACATTGACTAGCGGTACAAGGTTGATTGGTGGGAATAGAGTTTGGGAACTGCTATAAGCATAGACTAAGAGATTCAGAGATTCACAGATAATGTTATCATTGATAAACACAGTTTCTGATCGGAGCCGAATACGACGGAAAGGAAAATAAGTGCATCTAGCTAAACATGGGTGTTTTCTTTAGGAATTGCACAACAACAATTACAATTGAAAACTTAATGCCGATGGTTTACCAATTATGTATAACTAGCATAACGACACTGATTATGGCATGTGAACCCAATTAACAGTTTAAAAGTTATCCAACCAATAGTCCGTTGAGAGCATATATGTATATATATGTATATATATATATATATATATATATATATATATATATATATATATATATATATATATATATATATATATATATATATCTATATATATATTTATATATATATATATATATTATATATAAACATCTATATATATACATGTTTATATATATATAAATATATATATATATATGTATATATAAATATATATATATTTATATATATGTATATTATGGTAATTTATCCATATATATATGCTTATATATATATAAATATATATATGTATATATTATATGTAATCATATATGTTATATATATATATACATACATAATATATACTTATGTTTGTAGATATCTATATATTTATATTTATTATATATATATTTATATTGATATATATAAATATATTATATATATATATCTGCATATATATATATTTATATATACATATATAGATCTTCAATATATATATAAATATATATATATATATATATATATATATATATATATATATATATATATATATATATATATATATATATATATATTGATTGGTGGGAATAGAGTTTGGGAACTGCTATAAGCATAGACTAAGAGATTCAGAGATTCACAGATAATGTTATCATTGATAAACACAGTTTCTGATCGGAGCCGAATACGACGGAAAGGAAAAATACAATGTGCATCTAGCTAAAACATGGGTGTTTTCTTTAGGAATTGCACAACAACACATTACAATTGAAAACTTAATGCCGATGGTTTACCAATTATGTATAACTAGCATAACCCGACACTGATTATGGCATGTGAACCCAATTAACAGTTTAAATTATCCAACCATCCAACCAAATAGGAAATATGATAGAGTAGTTGATGAGAGTATTGTATATATATATATATATATATTGACAATATATATATAGATATAGTATATATATTATATATATATATATATTGCATATATATATATATATATATATATGTATATAGGAAATGCATATATATAATATATATATATATATATATATATAAATGTATATATATATATATATATATATATATATATATATATATATATATATATATATATATATATATATATATATATATATATATATATATATATATATATATATATATATATATATATATATATATATATATATATCTCCTAAATAAAGCGATCAAAGTGCTTCAGTGCACTAATACACTTAGATATTTCCCTCTACTTGTCAAGAGATTCAATGCCGCGGTTCGTTGTAGCGGACGACAGGCAGTGAGTAGGTGCCGTCATATGCATGACCAGCATCTGTCATTTCTTGTATGAGCAATCAAAATAGCCGAGCTGCGGTGATTTTTTTCTGTTTAGTGATCAGTTGCCAGCGTGCACTACAGCACCCTAAACCGGCCGTCGGAGAGTGGGGAACCATATTTCAATTACGGCTATTATAGTAATCACTAAATCTAGTTATTAACTATCATAAACAGCTAGATGTGAGTCTGGTATACACTATGCCCACATTAATTAGCTTCCAAGCTTTTATCAGGTTATCTTTATTTTTACATAAGGATATCTGCTTATGATATCAGGAGTTTGATTACTGCAGACATTAGACATAAATGGCTAAATCTCTCGTCACGTCATTACCATAAATGAAAGCGGTCCAAGGGTGACTTGAAACACATCAGGGGGTATACAAATGGCTTGCCCAAAAGTAGTCTTATATATCATGAAATATTATGAGCTGCATGCTGTGTCTGAAGTAACTTATCCTCGGCCAAATGCTTGCTGTTGTCATCAATATGCACATACATCTATATTAACATTTACGATGCTTGTCTCTTATTCTACCAATAACCATTGTGTTTCCTGAGGGTCATTTCAATTGGCGTACGAGCTCTCATTTCACCAATGCCGAGGCTGTGTCATTGCGAACAATGCAATAAACATTTTCTTATAAGAGTAACGTGCCTCTGTAAATGCCAGATGAACTACAGATTAATGCTGCGTGTAAAACATGGCTTGCATTTAATTGTACTATGTGATGAGGAATAGCAAGAGAGTTATCAGAACAATAATTGAGATGTATAGGATCATGTATCTTAGGGCGAATTATGATATTACAAATAAAGAAACTCATCAAGTAGAATATCATATCCCGATTTTCATCGTCCGTGAGGACCATGCTGCAATAAAAAATATATATAATTACATATGTACATATATATATATATTTATCTACAATTATATATATATATTTATATACATATATATATGTATATGTACAAATATATATAAAATATATATAAAATTTATATATAATACGTATAAATATATATATAAATTTATATATATACGTATATATCTATATTTATATTATATATATATTTATATATGTATATATATATATATATCTAATTATATATATATATGCTTATAATATATATATATATATATATATATAGGATCTTCTCTATATATATATATCTATATATATATATATATATATCTATATGGCTAAATCATATATATATCTGTATATAAATGATATATATGTGTGAGTGTGTAAGAGCATATACAAATCATTTTCCTGGTTTATCTCATTATGAAAGTTTTGTTGTAAGTTATTCCTGTTTTTGGTCCTCACTTGGAGTTAACGTTTTGGTAACAGCAATGTGTGGATCAATTTAGTTAATATAGACAATAACGGGTCCCAAGACGACCCATGAGGAACAACACTACCAACCGTCGTCCCAAAGCAAGATAAAACGCAGGCGTGAGATGTAGCTTAATCGCACTTGACCTGTCAACACGAACTATGATTATATGAAAATGAAATGACTTTATACCACGAACTAACTGTAAAAATGATTTTATAGGTCAAGTAGTGTATGTCATTGCGTTAACTCTTCAACACAAACCCAGATAAGGATTATCTTATTGCATTAAATTTCCCAATTAATCAGTTACAATGTTGCATGGTGCAATATAATGTGATAAACCCCATTGTTTTATCAATGTATAATGGCTAAGTATTAGAAATGTGCTGTCCCGCATGTGATCGATTCGCGACGACTTAATAGACCGCACTGATATACGTTAATATGGCGAATACACATGCTGGCATTGTTGGTGTTTGGCTCCATCGTATTGCGTTTCAATGCATTTATTATTCACCTATTCTAGTGAATGTAGTTTTGACTGAAATACAGCCAAAGGTTTGAATCTATTACGTAATAGGAGAATGTATGTTGTTCGTCGCAGTGGCAAGGTTTAACATCTGTTTTGAAGTACATATGGAATTTCTGCTAGCACTTATCTTCTTATGTGTAATTAACGGTTCAATGATTAAGTTATCTTTCACACCATATACCACAATAATGATATACCAAATTCATAAAAGAAATCGTGGAATGACTTCATCTGTTTGATGGGTCGGTTGACACATATAAATGACCTTTTTCAATTATTCAACGGGAAGAGTTTAAAATACCGTTCGATTGTATGCTTATGTTTGATTGGATAGAACATAGAGCAAACATTTGGTACCATGATATACTGACTTGACTATATCGTACATTTTGTAAAGATCAAAGGATACATTCTCAAAATTCACCCTGTAGTTATAACATTTGCAAGAGAAAATATTTGATAAATATAGGGCTACGAACTGTCAGGTTCGTTCCGTAAGCATTCTGCATTATGCCATGCTTTCACATGGTGTCATATATCTCTTTCCGGGTTAATTACGCACACCTTATTAAATTACATCGAAGTGTTTTACTGTCGATTAGAAAATGGGTCTCTGGTTGATGCGACCATTACAACACTTCAAACGGGAGATTATCTAAGGCGGAATCGGATTGACGTCTTTTCAGCCCCATGGGTTGCTGAGTGAAGTTGTTTGATGAAATGTCCTTATTAAAGGTCAAATACAGTGATTTTTTGTATTCCATTTTTCCAACGTTCTATGTTATAAAAGGGTATCGTAGCCAAAAATAAGGTGATTGCGCGCTTTTTTCTTTTAGAAAAATTATTTTGAAATGAACATTTTCCACGTCGAATCTGTCAAGATATCGCTCGGTAAAATTCGTGAATTTCAGGAAAGTGACGTCACTCAAGTCGTTCGCGAACATTCCGCGCCATCTTCAGCCTTCACGGTTGGATGACAGCTTGTTTTCACTTACTTTAAAATACCGTTTTTGTCACGGTCTGGCGAAATGGATAGATGTGCAAACATGCCTTATTGATATACTGACTTGACGTTCGGTTGTTTGTAAAATGATTTCCGAATGACAGCAAAAATGCGCCCGCATAGTTATGACGAAAGTCAAGCGTAAACACTGGAGACCTACCCTCACGAGAGTTCTATTCGTTCCGTGATCATTTCGAGCATAGTGCTGCTTTCACATAGAGACTTACGCATCTCTGCTCAAGGGTCTACGATTTCGTATGAGAATTAGCTATACGACTCCCTTTAGCCACGTTGGAGTTAATGACAGTCCAACTAAGCGACGGAGTGCCTCGGTAAAAATGCAGCGACAACAGTTGAGATCCGTTGGCTAAGCCTTTAGGCTAGTCTTGACCTGTTGACATATACTTATTTAGATGTTGATGAATGCATCACCAAGTTGTCAGTATATCAATCCAGCTGTTTCTCGTCATGCAGGTAGTAAATGAAAAGGTATTGGCGTCTGAGGGGACAGATAAATCAAATGACAGTGATGAATCACAGACTGAGGTGTCACACCCAAGCACAGCCGACCTAGGTACCCGAGTTTATGTTAGCCCATCTCATGAGATGGAAACTGACCCTGACCATGACTTCACTGATGATGCCGAGATGGACACAGATGATGCCATGGAGTTGGAAGAAGTGTAAGGAAAATATTGTATTGTTTGTAGTGTTATCACAGGGTTTTATTTGGTGGAAAAAAAATATAAGCTTATGCTGGGAATTCAATCTTATTGTTCACAATGGTTTTGATCTGGAGGATGGCTCTAGTCAGAATCAAAGACAATTTATGGTATATGAGAGCTGTTTGAGAACCCTGCTGCTCTCATGATTCCTGTGCTGGGGCCCCTTGAGGGTCATCATCAAGCCGATACGGGGTAGTTTTGCTTGTTTTGAACAAATCTCTGAGAATGTACACCATAAGATGTGGGATAGCCAACCTTGTACAGGAACTATGCATGCAGGAAATTAATTGATGGCCTCGGGGATTTTTGTTATTTGCTATAGTGATTTAAGAACCCTGAACATGTTCAGGCATGTTTATATCCTAACTATATCTATGTCATCATTGTTCCAGCTACAAGACGAAAGTGGAGGAGCTCGCACACCTCACTGACAACTTAAAGATTAGACTGTCATTTTAATTTTATATTTTTGATACAATGAATGAAAAATACTTTATATACTGCATGCAAACATATGTGCAAAATATAATATTTGTTGAGGGTACAATGACAAAGCTACATTCACTAGCCAAGTACTATTTGTTGTAGTATTTAGGTCTGTCAACATACCATCTTCAACTAACAGAATGTATAAGTTTATATGGAAACTTATACTAACGATTATGTTTTACCAGTAAAACATAAATACATGTATATATACATATATATATTTATATATATTTATATATATATATACATATATAAATATGTATACATATAGAAATATATATATATATATATGTATATCTATTTTATTACGATTAGTACACTGGTTAAGGAACACTAACCGAGTAACATTCCGATAAACTTCTGGAAGTGTAACTTGTATTGCTTGGTATAACCAAGGGAGGAGTTATGGTTTGATCGGGCAACCAGGGTTGGGTTTGATTTACCATATGAAAATAGCAAAATGTGAACGCAATACAAACTTGTGCACGAAGCTATGTGATTGCTTGTAAGGAAGCTGCGAATACTAGCACTTTCTAAAAAGTTGCCTGACCCGTAGCCTATATTGAATGATGATACACTTAAATATTCAATGAAGACATTGTGTTTTGGTCAAATATTTCCTAAATGCCGGAACCCTTCAGTGTATTGTGTCTATTGTGGAATGGGAGAGTAATGTCATGATTGATTAGATATTGGATGAAAGCATAATTAATTGACTAAATCAGTTATAAATCGTACGATATGCATTGAACCAAAGTCACACAAAGTCACGCAAAATGCTGGCGTGCTCGCCTTAAAATGTGACTAACATCTCACGGAATCCAATAATACTTTGATGGAATACATTACAATATCATTCGAACCGGCGTTAAGTAATGATACCTCGTTGAGTTGCATGATAACTACAAAGTGCTGTAGATCACTTGAAAACAAAATATGTTTCGAATGCAGATGTGTTGCTGCTCCGGCGTTGAACGAGTATTCATGGGTCCTGTCTGCGTTAATGCTACATTACTTTGCAGGACTAAAACCAAATGACCGTCTTGAAAGGCGGCGACTTAGTTATCTTTTTCTTGTGAATGTTGAGATGATAACATTTACCTTGCGGTGACGCTTAAATGGGGATGAAGGTGCATTGGCGAGGTTGTTCAGGTTATATTTTTGTCAGATTAAGACTTTAATCGTTAGGAACTTTGAGAATGAATACGGCTTGACGAGCAGCCCGATTATAACATTATGCAATGCTTAAAAACACAACAAAATATGATAAAAAAAACATATAATTGATCGGACAAGCAATGACACAGATGCCCACATCATGACCACATTCGAAATAACATGCCAATGAATCACTCCTTTTAGCACACCCATCATCATTTGATTTGCCAAAAATATATCGTAGCACACAAGAACTTTGACATATTTGAACTTTCCCAACAAGCAATGGGTGAAAATATCTGTTGCTTTGCGTAAAGCATGCTTTGTGCAGCGTTTGGCAAAGCAGTCATCTCGTAATGCGTAATATGTAATATTTCGTGAGGGACAAACAGGCAATAAGGTGTATAACTACAATCAAACTAAGCTGGGTTTCAGAAGCAATTTATCAACCATTATGTATTTATTTGATATTTGAATTATGTTTCCCTGTTAAAAGGCATGCATTGCTCGCTGTAAAACAATAAACCTCCCGCAAAATAGTAATCCATGCTATTCAGCTCCATCGTCTCACTTAACGTGGCACGTGCTTTATACATTCGATATTATGCAATGTGCTTAAGGCATTTAAGCTTGGTTTCATGGCACATAATGCTGTAAAATGGCAGAATTGTAACGTTGCGTTTCTGTCATTTAATGTGTATTTATGCACATATTTATGCCTGAAGATAGAGATATATATGCATATATACCTGTATTATATATATGTTTGTATATATAAATATATATTTATATATACAAGGTTTGTATGTCTTTATTGATCATTCATCTAAATTTAGCAAACAATGCAGTGCACCCGCATTAAAGGATTAGAGAGTTCCCGGGATGATCACGCGGATGTACACTAGTCGCCCTGAGTGAGTTTTACAAAACGTTGTAAGACACTTGTTAGGCCTTCTATGATATTTACAATTCATATGATATATGCAATGTGACATAGATGTATGATTTAGATATATAAGAAAGAGCTCAACTCACATGCAATCGAGTGATTGCGCCAATAATATATGTATGTGTTGCGTTATGGGGAGATTTGTCTGCCATATTAAAGTCAGAACAGGCCTGATGATACAGCGTTTGATAGGAAAGCATCTAAATATGAATAAATGTTCCAGGAATTACATTGCCTTATAAATGTTCACTGTTCGGAATTTCTTCCATGGACACAAATTAACTCGCAATATCCACTGAAACACTATCGCACTTGGCTGTTATATAACATGATTACGTTATTTAATTACATCTAAGAATACTATGTGAAAGGAGCAGAAACATTCACAAAGTACGTCTACCACGAATAAACGTTGAACTATTTAGTGGATGTAGTTGAAGCGCTCGTCTCCTATAACATATCATGTGGGTTATCGATTATACTGATCGAGCTCTAAATAAATATATGCCGGTGCTTTGTCACCGACAGCAATACAATAAGCACTTTTGTGGAATATTTAAATCCCAGTAATAGCCAGATGAACAATATACCAATGAGACGCATATTATCGTGTGTGATGGTTGGTCGATAGAGCGAGTCACGATTGAGGACCAATTAGTATGATGTAGTAAGTGTTATAGCGCGATTGGTACATAGGAAATACATTCAGTGGCAAATATGGTGATGCGCATCAAATTTCGCGGTGTGATGGACTATAGATGTATAGACTTAGCCAAATCGCGATTTTAATTCTCTAGATAGACTCACTGTTTGGGATATTAAAGCCTGATCTTGATGAACTGCGACGGAACAATAAAGCATTTTGCATAGTGATTTATTAGATTTATGTTGCAACGTGTCTTAATCATGCCGCGCCCCATAGTTTTCGGCAAATGAATAAACCATCGGCTCATACGAAATATGCGTTAGAAAAATACAGCGATGTCCAGAATACGATACCAAAAAAAACCAATTAGCCTATTGATTGAGCATCATACCGAATATATCGCGGACAAATATCATAACGTCTGACTCACTCCATGTATTGTATTTAATTGCATTAATTGTTCACCATGTCTATGAATTAATTCCTTTTTTGTGACATTATGCATCACAAGAATTCTACGACGATATACTGAAGACATTGACTAAATAGTGGGATAACTTCATGTACCACACTCACAAATAATTCGGTCTGAAACGTTGATATCGTTGGATAGGTCGCTTAACTAGCACAGAACAGACCACTTATGAATGGGCGTTTGTGAATATTATACAGGCTCAGTTTGAAGTTACCCTTCGATATATAAACATATATATATATATATAAATATAAATATGTATATATATATGTATACATATACATATATATCTACATATCTATATATATATATATGTGTGTATATATATGGATGTATATTGTTGTTTATATTTAAGTCCATCGTAATGTTTACGTAGCGTAAAAATGGATAAAGTATAATGCATTGTCAAGCAAAATTATTACCTGGGTTGAGCATATGCGTGCTTTCGGCATTGCAAAGTCATAGCAACGCTCACTCGAGCGCTCGGATTCCTTATGATTCTTCGATAGGCGTGTCATATCGGTGCGCTGGTGCATATTGAACTAGCCATGTTGACAAGTTGAGGGCATAGCACAAGACCTCCTTGCAACCATCACCAGTATCATATGCCATCAAAACATAGCTGATCATACACCTGGTCATGGCAATACGGGGGACCCGCTCGAGTTAGAGATCTATGCTACATAACTTTCTGCATATAAATGCTTATAAATAAATATTTACCAATATCAAATATCACCAATTATATCCTAGTCAGAGGAGAACCTCGACAGTCTGTGCTCGCCTCCCTTAACAGATGACATCAAAGAGCATTATCATCGATACAACACTAATATGTCGCTGTTTGATGTGACCATTGACAAACCCCCAATTGGTGATTATTAAAAGCAAACTAAGATTGACTCCCTTTCATCTGAGCGGAACATGAAGACAAGAATTACGGTGTCATCCAGTAACATTCCATTATTGAGCTACAGCGTACCATTGCACCGAATTGACATCGATTATGTAATCAAACGGATGTATTGTTGAACATATGCGAGAGGACTGTATGTGGGAAAAGTCTAAAAACATAGGCTGCTAGGTTATGTCACATAGATAAGTATATATATGGACATATATATATATGTGTGATGTACATTTATAGATTTACCGATATTTTTAAATCATTTTCACTCATCATAGATTAGAAAAATTATATTTGCAATAGATGTGACCATTTAAACAATTAGAGGCGTTTTGCGATATAATCAAATATTGTTTATAGATACATAATGAGAACAAAGTTTTCGGCAATAAAATGTGAACATCAATTGAATCTTTTCATACTCCAAATATACATATCTAACAGTCATGTTTCAACATTATTTTGACCATTTTGCTTGAAGTATGTATGGTTTTGAGGAAGAAATAGAGGTTATCGGGGTTGAGTCAAAGACTGGTTAGTCGCTACGATTTGATTTTTCTACTGTATTCAAAGTCAGATGAAATCAATCGTGAAAGATTATCTTCGTACTTGACTAAGACAACATTATATATATATATACTGTATATATATATATATATATATATATATATATATATATATATATATATATATATATATATATATATATATATATATATATATACTACTGTATATATATGTATACATAAATATATATATATATATATATATTTTATATATAGTATATATATATATATATATATATATATATGCATATATATATATATATATATATATATATTCTATATATATATATATATATCGATATAGTATATAGTATATATATATATATATATATATATATATATATATATATATATTTATATATATATAAGTATATACATACATATGCATGTGTATATACAAATGTGAATATATTTAGCGAAACTAAAATAGATCATACTCTTCGTTTATATATGCACACTGGGATATTTTATGTCTTATTGGAAGCGATGGTGGTAATTAAGCGTTCGTCCCAAGATATAGATTTATCTCGGTACATTGTAAATCGCCGACATCACCGAATTCCCCAGCTGCGGTTGCCCCTGTCTCTTGACACTCTCTTTACGTCAGGGAGTATTCAAACCCATGACAAGGTAATGAATAATTTAGTCAAGCTCTCTCACTTCCCTGTTTCCACACAGTCCAGCATAAGCCCCAGTCCTCAAAGCATAATACCCATTGAATTACCTTGGATGTCTCCAATGGTAAAAGGTGGCAAATGCTATCATTATTCACGCATTTATTTGTCCGGATTCATGAAAATGTACATTCGAAGGGTGGATGCATTTAACGTTTAGCCATGTTACTTCGCACGCTACATAATTATTATCCCTATCGAAAACTAAGTTTATTAATATTAATGTTCCTAAGAATATTAAATGCAACTTGTCAGTCGTAGACAAATGCCGCAGCCATCAAATGTGGAGCAACTAATAAAGATGACAAACGTGAACACCAAGTAGTGGTTTTTACATTTGTTCCTGAGAAGCATCTTGTAATTCGATGAACACAACTATGCATAGTGTATCAAGCTACGTTATATCAGTAAACGTGCCGTACTGTAACAAACAACAACAATAGCATCATCCTTACCGTGACGAATGACATCACTACATTTGAAAATTATGTTTTATTTTATTAAAACATTATTTATGTAGCGTTATATTGGACCGTTAATGATGATTATCCCAATCAGTGGTGCTTACTTTCAATTGTGCTGCTGAAAATACTATTGGGCTGTTATGGCCTTCCATAGTTAGTCCTCATTATTGCCTCACTTTCTCCACTGCTGCATTCATGGAATTGCGCGTTATCCCTGGGGATGCTGACACCTACATTAGTTGGGCTTTGGCATGATATATAAGAGTGGCATCCTTAATCCAATGGGGGCATCAATATCACAAATGTAGACAGCCTCGTTGGAAATCTGATGTTAAGATGGTTCTACATTAAAATGGCAGTAACATTCAAACACCATCTGCGTTAAACAAATCAATAAAATATGTTTGTGGTGGCTTAATTTGATGAAAATATGCAGCGCGTTCATACCAACATGTAATTTATAAATTGGGACACGAATCACCACAGTCACCATAATTGCTCGAAACGTTCCATGCACCTGCCCAGTCCCCATTTGGGGCGATTGTCGACCCCCCTTGCATCTTCATAACACAAACGACATAATATATAAAGGCACATATAAAGCATATATGCAGTAAGTCGTACTTCCCTATAATGGATCATCAAGCCGCTTGCTCAACCTAACAAAATCAATCATCAAATTCTTACTCGCGGGAACACATCGGCGTTCTTTGAGCAGATGACATCAAAGTGTATTTGGTCGACCGACGTGCTTTCTGCTATTTGATGTAATCAATGACTAACCCCAAACCGGTGATAAGTAAATGCAGACAAACAGGTGTTTCATTTGATCTGTAGAATATATTTACAAAACAACTTCCTGCTAGGTTTCTTTATTGACAATCTAAACTAACCAGGTCAATTATTAACGGCTTGATGATTAATATTTAATATACAAATGACACAATCGATGAGCTAATAAATATTGCGGTGTACCGAAGCGTGACTTTGCAATGACATGACATTCACCATATGTTTCCTGCTTTTGTTAGCATCACAAATTACAATAATTTGTTCGACATTTTTATCCACAGAAGTTTTTATCTACTTTTTCTCAATATGTCGGATTTCCACGTAGCCGCGTTTGACTTATGGTATTCCTCAATTACGTTTTCATTAATCTGCAGCCGTTGAAGGAGCGTACCACAAAGCATTATGGTCCTGGAATAGCTGCAAAGATTCCACTTATTTTGTTGACGAATGGCAGTACGTCATCAGAATCGTTCTTGTTTACGTCAACAACAGCACCGACTAAAGTTGCAAGTAAACCAGAATGATGCGTGTGGCCCAAGACCAACGTTGTGCAGATTGTCATGACCTCCTTTGCAAAATACAGATCGACGTCATAGCGAGATGCAACAGGTTGTTAGTGCTCTTCTGACGCATCAGGTCTGACAATAGTGCAACCGAATGCCGGTATGTCTTGGTCCTTCCCATTTCATCAATTGTGATAATATCCGCATTTAGACAGACAATAATTGGTACATTGTCATGGCTGACTCTAGCAGTTTGACCCTTTGGCACTTCCATTGTTGAATCACCAACCAGGGTTTCCAGTCTGCAAGTCATGTATTTCTCCATATAACTTTCTTGAATAAGTATTGTGTGCTTTGTATGACTTCTATGATTGGTTCACTGAATTTTTCAGCACATTTTCGAACGCATTTTCAGCCTTTTGTACGAGGTTTTATAATTGCTGTAGTTGTTTTTCTGGCTGTTATGACATCTGCCGAAGCTGTTTGTGTTGAACAGCATATTTGTTAACACAACCAATCCATTTACGAAATCAACATCGCATACTGCCTTTGGTAACGCTTATAAATTTTGGGGACTATCATGTTCAGTCAACCGATGCTTATTTGCATACTGACCGCATAGCTATTCAAAGTGAGCCCTCTTACCATAGCTATAAGTTTTATTGCCCAACTACGAAAGTTCACCGGAAAACTCGGCAATTTAAACAGAATGCATGCAAATCAGCGACTAAAATTTGAAAATCTGTGTAATATCACGACGTTACATTTAGTAATTATTCAACTCATGCACGTATACGCGTCGTGAATAATAAGTCCCGCCATAAGCGCATTTGGCATGTAAATCGTGGAAAGCCTTGCCAAACGCAAAATCTATCAGACTTTTATCGCACCGAACAATGACACGTTGTGACATAATATATCACACTTACGACACTGCTATTCGGCTCATAAACCAGCCTGTATTGCATAGTGAATTAGAAAACCAAAGGAATAGGGTAATATAGCAGATGATAAAAATGATGAAGACACCTTCGGTGAGCCCTCGTAATGAATTAGTTCGGACATTGATTTTGGCTTCCAGACATATGTTGGCACTAACGTGTTTGCTCATTCCACAGTGAGTGAACAAAAACGTGTTACATGATATGCGCCTCGCAGTAGAAAAAGGTATGCTCATGGTTAAGACTTGCAGCTGCTTCGCATATGACACTGATTAACTATTGCCCAGGTTCAGATAGCTACTACGTTAACGTTGAAAAAGAAATGAGTGGCGGAAGGGAAGACGGTTGATGGACACATACCTACTAAATAACCATGCTTTCATTCGCGCGTATAAAGTCTAATCATACCCCTTAAATAAGAAATTTTCGGCCATTGTACATGTCATCGAGTGTATTATTTTTAACAAGCCTACTATTTATGCAACATTTAAGTAAATTATAGCAAATGTGAAAATGTATGAAGCAACAGACGATGCATATATATATGCATATGTATATATATATATATATATATATATATATATATATATATATATATATATATATATATATATAATATATATATATAAATTTTTATATCTCTATATATACATATTAATACATATATTATATATATATATTTAGATATATATTTATGTATGTTAATATATATATAGATATATGATTATACATATATATGTATATATATATATATATGCATATATATATATATATATATACATAGATACATATGCATATATATATATATATATATATATATATATATATATACATATACATGCATATTTATACATATATATGTTATATATAATATATTTAGGTATGTAAACATATATATAGGTAAATATTTATGCATATATATATATCTATACATACATATAAATCTATATATATATACATATATATATATATATATATATATATATATATATATATATATATATATATATATATATATATATATATATATATATATATATATATATATATATATATATATTTATAGTGACGATTTCAGCCATTCTTAGACTCGTAGACACATTTTCAAAGGACTTTTTTTGTGTAAGTAATTATCAATTAATATTCGGCATGTTTTTACTGATGAAATGAACAAGTTAGATAGAAATTAAAATGCTTTTTTCATTTTTATTACTTTTATATACTGTAGGTTCTCTAAAGGTCGTCCACGAATGGTCAATACACTATTTTATTCGTAAAATTCAAATTTGTCGTGCCCATATATGTTTGCGTATATTTTCGGCATACAAAAAATGTGAAATCATTTCCATTGATCATGGATTAACAAAAAATGATATTTGTTATAGATGTTATCATATTGAACCCTTAGTAGCGTTTTGCGATATAATTCAATGTTGTAGATATATGTATAACGAGAAAATATTCGATAATAAAATTTCAAAATTAAACAGATCGTTTAATATTTCAAATAAACACATTCCGCAGTCATGATTTAACATTATATTTATCATTTTGGTAAAGGTATAAAAGTTGTGGGGAAGATATTGGGTTTTTCGGGCTAACTCAACGAATGGTTAGTTTAATAATTTTTATTTAGCTATATTATTCAAAATCCAATTAAATCATTCGAGGAATATTATATTTGTACGCTGCTAAGACTAAATTATCAAATTGAAATGGTCAACCCAAAATATATTCAAGCATTTTGAAACAAAATGTGCATTAACATTACATGGACACAGCTGTATATCCTTTCGTTGACCCAAGTCAACGGATTGTCTACTAAAAGTCGCATTCGTGCTAATATCGTGCTACATATGAATATGTATGCATATATATATATATATATATATATATATATATATATATATATATATATATATATATATATATATATATATATATATATATATATATATATATACATCACACTGATGGTTAATTTGTGGGAAATCTCCAACACAATCACATGCATATTTATTTACACATGTTTCATCACGGGATGTATCCTCGTTCACCTTATGTAGATGAGCAAGCGCCGCTTCGATGGACTTTGAACAAACAAACAAGAATTCGAATATATAACTATTTAGTAAAACATGGACAAGTTAATTCCTATACATTATATTTGGGACAAAATTAATTTACTTCTATCTTGATGTTTGGTGACATCTATGCAAATGGCGGTACCCGGCAGCGCATTACAGTCAATCTACGGTGCAGGAGGTCTACTCATTAAGATTCAGTGTACGCATTGTCATTAGGAGGATTTCAAAGTATACTGTAAACCATAGTATCGAATACATGGTATCGAGTTCACCAATTGACGCCAGCAAATGAAGTCTGTAATTTACCTCAGTTCCCTAGATGAGGAGCGATGACGTATCTTGGATGTGTGATCGTGTACTTATCTTCGAAATGCTCAGACCAAATCCGAGCAGAAGTTGCCGGAGAATGCATTCGTCTCAATTTAGTTAGCCATTATTGAATACGCTAACGTGTATTCCATAGCAAGCTGAAGAAAGATGTGGGCGGCTTGTCTCCGTTTTATTGCAATTTGGAGCACAAAACGTAGCCATTTTGAAGCCAGTAGTAACAAATTGTTCACGAGGGTCACATAATAGACGCCCTTTCACGATATTTTTCAAGCCAATTCGAAACGAAGGAGCTATTAACAAGAGGGTTTTCAACGGATTGAAAAAAACAATAGACTTTGCTTACCACCGCCTGCTCACAACAAGCCGACGTAACGGTCAACTCGGCTGTGTGCCTGACCAAAATAAATGGGCATATTCGTTTTTTACGGCTCAACCCCAAATACCCAAACAAAGAAACCACCTCTATGCTCGAAGATGTGGAACTAAAGTTGGGTTGAGAAATGTTCTTCATCATCCTTGATACTCGCTGTGGCTACCGGGATATCGCCTTGGATGAAAAAAAGCGCATTGTTGACCACGTTCAGCACTGTGTTTGGATATTATATGTTCAACCGCCTCCGGTTTTGGCCTGAATGGTGTGCAAGAGATTTTCCAGCGAAAAATCTGTGACACGTTTTGAGATCTTCTGATGTTCCATGTAACGCCGACGATATCATCATCACATGACATAGGGCAGACGACAGTGACCACGATGACAATGTTCATGTTGTTCTGCAACGAGCAAGAGAACGCGTTGTACGCTTCACCGAAGGCAGGATGTTGGACCGGTGCAAACGGACAATCCGTTATTTGGTCACCTCATAGGCATACACAACACTCTGTCAGATCCAGGCAAGGTAGGAGCTATCCTGACCATGAAAAACACCGATGACATCAAGGGATTGCAAACCTTCCTGGTCGATTACCTAAGCCTATTCACGACTAACTCCGGTCGGACGGCAATATAAATATATACCGTTCTGCTCGCACATTAAAACATGCGTTTGACTAAGGTGCTGGGTTACGCATCTACAAAACAACATTTATCAAGAGCCTGTACAAAACAAGTCGCAGCGCCACCAAAAAGCTTACCCCCGATCGATTCTATTCTTTAAGAAATGCCATCTGCGATGCGATGACCGCCATTTTGGAAAATATTGGGTCGCGTGATTTCCCTCCGCCTCATCCGCATTCCCTCCCCGCTGAGCTTGCAAAGCACGTAGACGT
This sequence comes from Urechis unicinctus, assembly GCA_034190875.2. Lineage (NCBI taxonomy): Eukaryota > Metazoa > Annelida > Polychaeta > Xenopneusta > Urechidae > Urechis > Urechis unicinctus. The sequence goes on from CM067343.1 coordinate 40,732,687, forward strand.
ACCATTATTAAAATCTGCAGTATCTTAGCGTGTTCAGACGCAGGAAGCAATAGTCGTCGATGAGTCACGTCTTTCTGAGCATGCGCGATGTACGTGGTCTGGAACTTGAAAACAAACATGTTGCTGTGTTTCGGACTTTCTACCGCCTCCAAATTGATCGAACTATAACTAATTACCATGGATGAAATTTTCCGCAAAAAAGGGATAACATTGTCCGTGAACATTATTGCATTCTAAAACTCTATCACTTGGGTGTGTTTGGTGTTTGGTAGTTGTCTGAAATGATTCCAAAATTTATAACATTGCATCGTTTTCAAACCGAGTAAGACGACTTCTCAGACGTCTTGTAGGGCTACTTCGTGAAATTGGTCATAAATGGCATCCCCAAACTACAGTTGGTCACCTATCGACGTAACAGCCGCCACCTGTACAGGATACACGGCTAGGATACACCACTGTTGACAGCCCCTGCCGCCACTCTTACCCCAGTATCAGACACTACCGCCACTGCTACGCTGCTTACGCCTCTTTCTCAACCACTCAAAAGAGATGCGGTGTCATAATATCTCCCAATCGTATTATCATAACGTGTCACATGTATAACTGTCATAACGTGAAGAATCTTCACAATTCTACCACCTAATTTAGCGCCTTTGATCCCAGCCTTTGAGCTTGTTGTGTTAACTTCCAATTTCGTCTTATTACTGTGTCACCTGCTAGATTGGAGAGTAAAAACAATGCTGTTGTGTGTTTAGCGGTGGGTCGTTTGTCCACATTGGAGGGAGGACGATCGCACTTGAAGCTCACTTATTGCCGCTATAATGCTTTATTGACGATTGTCGCTTCATTTGATCATCGTAACGTGAAAAAATACCGGTTTATAGCCAAAATAATTGATATGACATCGTTTTGTACAGAGTTTGCTTGAAATTTTACGATCTGGCTCACCAAGATACCGGTCAATCACTCATCTAGTTAAGTGTGCTTGATAAGCGGACCTCAAATAACGCACCCCTACCCTTCAATCTCTTATCATATCTTCTGAACACATATGATTTTTTCTCGGCTAAGCCTCGGCGTGTATTGAACTCAATCAAGAAGACAGGGTATATATATTTGTTACGTGGATTAGCATAACTTCACTCATGGTTGAATGGGTATATAGTATTCGTTGAAGGTTTTCATGATAACCCCCGACAGTATCGGCATGTATGACCAGCTGATACTATCGGGTGAAGTTCACATCGTGAAGTGAATAGTGAACTAAGGACTATACCCTGGGGCTAATCGTTATCACGCGCTGACTTATTGACTTTGCTCCAAAAACAGCTTATAAATAGTCGTGATTCAAGCATACATATATTCAGTCCTCGCAATACGGCACCAACATCACGTAATAACCGTCAGTACACTTTCCAAACATAAAATGAAACGTGCCCAGATCACTGGCCCTAATATGCCATTAGCCGTTACGGCTTGTACAGTACCAGAAGCTCCACCTGGCGGTTTTGTGTTGAAAACATTATATTCTGGCATATGTCACACTGATTTGCATGTCATCGAAGATAATACATCCATTGGTGAGGGCAAGACTCTGAGAACAAGAGACATTATAGGTAAGTGCATGTACGAAACTTATGCTTACATATTTTGTTAAATCGATTTAATTGAAGCCCAAGTTACGATTTAAGCACGATGAACACTAAGCTGGTTAACGCTGCGTTTCAGGTGATAAGTACATAGGCTTGGTTCCTGGACATGAAATTTGTGGCATCGTGCAAGCTCTGGGGGCCAACGTTGGCGACGATTGCCACATTGCGATAGGAGACACCGTCATGGTTTATCCTTGGTTTGGATGTCGCAAGTGTGAGAACTGTGTACTTGGAGAATGTCAGCTATGTGAGCACAACAAAGGTACCACAACTGACCTTGGTAAAGGTCACGAAAGCGGTGGCTACAGCTCACATATAGCAGTGCCGGAAATAGTGGTCGCCGTCAAGGTTCCAGAATGCCTGTCTCCAGAAGTGGCTTGCACTTTGCCGTGCAGCGCTTTGACCTCTTATTCGGTCATGAAGAAAGCAAGACCGTTTCTAGAACATGCAAGGAAGATTAGAGGTTCAGGAAACCTCCTGATTATCGGGGCTGGTGGTCTTGGTATATGGGGCATTGTCCTCGTCCGGCAGATCATGAAACTACAAAATATTAATGTAATCTGTGCAGATGTCAGTGAAGAAAAGCTTGAAGCTGCAAAGAAAGCAGGCGCTGACGAGGTTCTAGTCTGGCCCAAAGACAAAAGTGTGGATGAGCTGGTCGCGCTAAGCACCCAGTCAGGACAGCGCCGCATGGACGCTGTGATAGATTACGTGGGACTGCCCAAGACGAGTCAGGTGGGCTTCTACTCATTACATACCGGAGGAACCTTGGCGCCCGTGGGTCTCCATGGCGGACAGCTTCCTATTCCAATCCCCATTCTGATTGGTCGCTCCATCGTCGTCCAGGGACACCGCACTGGTTCGCTTTCAGGACTTAAAGAGCTAGTCAATTTGATAGCCGATGTGTCCGGTCAATTCAAACCCCCAGTAATTGATTATTTCAACATAGATGATGTGAATAAAGCCATAGCTAAGCTGTACAAAGGGGAAATACAAGGTCGTGCCGTACTTACTTTCGACTGAACATCAAGGAGGAAACTTCAGCTAACGCATTCATATATGACAATGTTTAACCTTATTAATTTCCCTGTGTTTTTCTTACCTGAGATTTGTGATTTGCATATTTTCTACTGGTATTTGCAGAAGTATCATTAAATTCTTATTGAGTACATGAGCTCGCTTTAACATAACGACTTCAGACTCATTGCGTTGCAAGTGCAGACAAATCCGATTGCAAAGTGCGCATATACTTCGCCGTGCAAGTAAACTATCCGTACTTTGGTCATTTGCCTGGAGCATCAACAGGGTGGTTGATAATCAGCACTCAGGCGATGACATCAAATACGCACTGATTTAGATTTTTCAAGATCATGTTGATGTAAATAGTTGAAGAGGCACATAACATCATCCATTCCTAAGTAAAACAACCGTAGTAGTGTGTCATCGTTCGCTTTGCCATAAGGCACACAAACTAGGTCGGTTGGGCGTTATGATCGCCCATCATCATAACAAGCTTCTGCACGTGTATGTACGGGCAGGGAGGCGCTGTTCTTTTCCGGGTTTTTTAACCGATTTAGATTTGTGTATCCACGATTAATGAGAAACACACGACACCTCTGGGAACGAGTGCTCAATGGTAAATTTTGCGAGCTGTTATTCGCAAGAAGTGGTCACCGTGCTTGATTTTGGTGAGGCAGCTTTATATTATTTTCGTGGTTTCGTCGTTAACCACGACCCCAACCCCCCCTCCCCCCTCACACATAGGGCAGGCTACAATAATAACTGCTAGGTTAATTGACTGCTGATGGTAAAAGCGTTATTGTCAACGGACAGCGTGACCCGACCTCGTACCCGTGATGACCACACCCTTATCCCCTCGGCGACCCCAACTTAATGCCTGATGTGACTCTGCAGTAATCGTCAGAGATAAATTCAACTTTACAAATATACTCACACAGACCGACAGACAACCAGGCAGACAAAGTGACACACGCACTCAACGCATAAATGCACCCACACGCACATGCGCACCACGTATCCCAAGTAAATACGTTAATGGTGCTTGAACACGATTATGTCTCGTCATAATGCCTTGCCTGCTCGGTCTGTGCGGCTATGGTTAACACGTACAGTGTTTTAAAATCGGCCGTTATGGTATCAGTAACTTGCTCTTTTATTAAACGCTTAAACAAACTGACGTGTGTTGAGGCAGGCCACAGAGGCAATTCAGTTACAAATGGGAGTCAGCTCTGCAGATGAAACTGTGGACATCGGAGAGGCGGCGACGGGGATTGAGGGGGAGTCACACGAATCAGCGAAGATTAGTCCAGTCAGGGTCATGACTGTGGTGGATGTAGTAGTAGTAGTAGTAGTAGTAGTAGTAGAAGTGATAGTAGTAGTAGTAGTAGTAGTAGTAGTAGTAGTAGAAGTGGTAGTAGTAGTAGTAGTAGTAGTAGTAGTAGAAGGAGATACATAATCTGTAATGATTATCGTTGTTAAGCCAATATAAACGGATATGTAAGACGCAGTTGCAACGCTGCTTGTTCGTCATCGTCCGGTTTATGTCGCGCGATCGACTCAATAACAGAGGTAAGGACATGACATCGTATGATCTAATCACACAGCGAGTCGCTTAACTACTCTTGACACCAACCCATGTAAATAAATGACACCTTGTTAACCGCATTCGTGTTTTATACAGAGCAGATACATCAGGAATGGCGCTTAGCCAGCAAGTTGCAATTGTATCATTGTTGCATTTAATATATTAAAGCACCAAACAGGAAATGATGTATCAGATGCTGTCACGATTGTCGATGCTTATGGTAATTGTAGAGGAAATAAGCAACTGCAACACTCTCACGCTCCCCATACAAAACATCAGCATCACTTAACCCGCTGTTCTATGGTACACAGCCTATAGTTGTTAGATTGCATCAGTACAGGTGTAGTTTGTCTGGACATTATCTCGTGGTCAGTAGGTGTTAATTAGTATGGATGCAGTGTGTAACGTACTCACCACCACTCAAATGATGGAAATCAGGTCAAGTGATGCTGTACATTGACTGAACGATTATATATTGGAAGAAAGTCCAGTCCTTCGAAGAGAGACATTTATGGCATTTTCATTGTCAATGCCTGATGCATTCCGGGCACAGTGAGCCTATTGCTGTATTTGCATTAGTCTATCAAGCCGGGGATGAGCCTCAGTGCTAATTTACTTCACTAGAATGGCGAAATGTGAATTATCCATATCAGCTGCTTTAGAATAGCTAACAGCGGATTGCTCGTGCATTACACAAGCTGTGAATTGTGGTGTCAAATGGATTGGTGATATTTGTTGTACTAATTGAAGGAGGTTCGCTCTTCGTCGAATGTTAGTATGATTATTGTAGAATCAAAAATAGCAATTCACAATCTTCTAAAAACGCCAAGCTTTGGCATGAACTGTCACTATTAGCAAATGCGTGTATTTGGCAAATAGAGGTCACGAACTGACTGCGCAACGTACGTAGGGCTATTCAACACGAGAAACACGGGAATTTCCGACTGAATTGTCAAACTCTCCAGCCCAAAGTGGCATAGCATGTTAGTTTACAGTGTCATCAAAGTGTTTATTTATTTCTATGGGTTGATAATCCCATAAATGTTGGCTGGTTGGTATATCGGCTCGCACCACCCTGTAGGCATATGCCCATAAACTTGTTGGCTGCAATGACGACGCTTGAATTCAGAAAAGATTGCTTTCACCTGTATCAGCTCGCCACTTAGGTTACTTTCCGAACACCTGTATAGACCACATGCATTGCGGATAATATTGAAGTTGTTAAAAAGCTGCTTTCGGAGGCCAGATGACTGCGCTCTATTACAAAGTTGCTGCTTTTATTTGTGGTCACATGAAATCTTTGGAAGAAATAGTAGTATCACAGACGCGAAATCGATAGTCAGCGGTGCATATTTTTCGACATTTTACTCTCATTTCGATCACCACCAGCTCTATCGGTTGGTTTCATGAATTGCTGATTCGTCGAGCGAGATAATGTTCCCAGCGATTACAGTTGCCATCGTTTTTGTATATTTTATGAAGTTTATGTGTCGAATGTATGACTTGCAGGTGGATTTCAGGCGGTTGGGTTGATGAACGAAGTGTTTGAGATAGATGTGGTGAATGTTGCAACAACCAAGGCAATGTTGCGTAGTGTTAGTAAACATTGAAAGCACGTCTACCTCAAACACGGTCTAAACAATACTTAGCCATGCAATAAAGAGAAATAATCTTAGAATGATTTCAGAAAAGCAACTAGTTTCTTCTCTTTACAAATTAAGAAATTTTCAAGAATAATTTTCATCACATTAGTTGATTAAATCATCGAACCTCCAAATACTCGGATGACGGTTTCTTTTTCCCATTTGCTCTCTCTATATATATTTCTCTCTCTCTCTCTCTCTCTCTCTCTCTCTCTCTCTCTCTCTCTCTCTCTCTCTCTCTCTCTCTCTCTATCTCTCTCTCTCTCTCTCTCTCTCTCTCTCTCTCTCTCTCTCTCTCTCTCTCTCTCTCTCTCTCTCTCTCTCTCTCTCTCTCTCTCTCTCTCTCTCCCTCCCTCCCTCTCTCGCTCTTTCCCTCTCTTTCACTCATAATATTTCCTCTATCTAACTGGTATGCTTGTATCCCGGGGTGAATATTCATTATGTAGGGTTATTCATGTTGCAGGTCGCGCGTTGCTTCATACACACAATCAGTCCAACAAGGAAGCGGGAAGTAGGTGTGTCTATCGCATAGTGTTTTCTCGAGGTGGATAACCTTTTTGCATCTAAGGTAGGCGTTTTCGAAACTTTAACAAATCCAATGAGTGTCAATGAATTTGTTCAGGGTGGTCGTTATTAGTATTTGCAATTCGATTCCTGCATCATTACGAGCAATTAAGTCCCTGTGCACATCTGGCTGTTATAGCGCATGAACCTACTGTAGGTTATCCCATTGCAGCAACACAGTTTTATGCACTGTATGAAAGATAAGAAAGATGTACCTAACCCAGCACGGATAACATCTACTTCCATTTTGGCGTGCTGCAATCATGTTATTGTCCTAAAAAAGCTACTACCTAGAAGACAATGATTACATTTAGTATAACATATTTTAGAAGCAAATAACAAATTTATATTGTAGCTAAGCTGCATTTGCAAAGGTTTTTTATTGGCACTATTTATTGGACCTACTACAATCGAATTATTGTTTTATCTGCTCAGGTGCAGTTGTGAATATTGCATGATGTAGCCTGGGATTTGTTAATACCCTGAACGTCCTAATATATGCGGTATGTGGACGGCTGCTGCTCTCAGCATCGCGTTACGGAGTAATCTGTAAAGAGTTATTTGAAAAGTAAACTGGGATTTTAAGTTGCTATCATTACCAACGAGGGATATCGCGACAAAAATACATAACATGGTTGGCATGTTGGTTCATGCCAAGCGCTTCATGAAGATCATCGCTGTAATCATGCTAGGTGCGATTGTGGTAGCGGATAATATGTCGTTCTTATGCACATATATTATGCTGAGCGAGATATATATATATATATATATATATATATATATATATATATATATATATATATATATATATATATATATATATATATATATACAACTATATATATATATATAATATCAGTATACCAACATTTACGTGTTCTAGGTGCCTACAAAAATCAATATTTTAAATGATGAATTTGAAGTGATTCAGCAGCCGCCTTCTTGTATAAATAGTACCTAGGGGAAAATCCACGTTAGTGAAACTCATGCAAATTGTGGTGAAGATAAACATGCGAATAATAATCCGGCACATCACCACCAGCCGATTGCCTGGACAAGACCATTCTATATATGAATATGGAACGAATCTGTATTCTTATGCAGAGCTATTCCCACCCATACAGAGTGCTACAAAGAGCGCATTTAAGCTGGCAGAGCGCATTGTTTTTAATTTGTAACCTGAATATTCTGCGATACCTATAAGTGGCTACTTACCACCGACGGCGCGTGGTAGCTGAATTAGTACATGCGTACTTCAATGTGCCAGGTATAAGCCCAGTGTTTCATATTTTATATAATCATGAAAACACATCGCGTAAGTAAAACTGCCTTTATGTAGCATGGTCCTACTCTGAATTATAGCCGTCAGGGTGGTATCGGCGTAGTTGTATCTCAATTTACGAGCATTTTCCAGTCTGAATACAAATAAATTTGTTTTGCGGTTTTCCCTCCTCGACTGTCTTACAACTTTAGCGTGTCTGTATATCACCATTAAAATGTGTCAAAATATCACTCATGAATAAACATGTCCTGTGTTAAGGAAAATTAGGGTTATTCCCCGATTGACAGATAAGAACAGAGAAGCACGTTAACAATGGTATCAATCAACGACCCCACTTTTGCACCTACAGTTCCATTTAAGGGAACATTACGAGTTCACCTGCAAAATGTTCAAAACAAGCCATATTATCTCAAAAGAATATTTTGCTATTGGCATGAACAGATATGCATCATTTCACGTGATATGTGGCTTTACGTGATATTGTAGTAGGTATGGCATGTATATCTTTCTGAGTTGTATTTATTGTAATAGATCCAATGAAGATCACGATTCGCTGCGTGCTATAACAAGGTTAATCGGAATTGCACTGGTCACAGAAAGCGTGGACATGAATAATTTGCATCCAGACTCAATTTATAGTGGTATTTCATTAGAATGGCCAGGTAGTTTCTAGGGGTAGCTGAAATGGTTCGGCAAATCAATATTAGCACCCATGCCGTTGCTAGATTCATTGTTATTATTTTCAGGGGAATATGTAATATCGCAATGAGAGAAGAGATAATGGTCTACTTGGGTCTATATAACAAACATTACGTCTAGATTAATCAAATTTATAAACATTATTTCTATTTACAATTTCATGTATCTGACCAATTTATTTTATGGTAATTCAACTTAATATTTTGCAAAGTATGCTAATGATTGTACCTATCTGCCTCTCCAAATAGTATATAATGACTTGCTGCTTGGTAAAAGCATATTCGATTGCAAGTTACGGTCCGCGAATTACGTAATCTGTTTGCCATAGGGAAGATTGACGCCCCTATCCATGATTTTCTTGCGATTTTGCCAATAGCGGAAAGCATTGCTCTTTGCTGCCGTTTTGTGAACCAGTATTTAGCAATCGACCACCTTACATTGAAGTGTAGAAAGTGGTTCACCTAAAATATCACTTGTCGGTTCACAAACGTAATCATGGACAACACAATACCAGAAGTGTGAGCTGTAGTAATTTCGATGTCTAAAATAGATAATATTAATAGTAATATGACAATATATATTGTGCCAGATCGGCCATTACCACTCCAATCTAAAGCTCTAGACATATGACCAAAACACAGCTACACTAATACGATAATTTTGTGGAATGCGATTTAGAAGTAAAATATGCAGCACTTAATGAAGCCAGCGATGATTGCAATTTAGTTACGGCCTAAAAAGAGCGACCTATCCGCACCCGACTGTACATTACAGTGAAGACCTGATTGTTTTTATCTTAAAGGATTAATTATCCCAATTAATCAGCAATTTGCCCTAAGTCTTTTCATCACGAATAATTACGAAACAGTTTATAGCTACGCTAAGAAGGGTTCACTTCGAGTGGCTCTGTGGTGATGGCTCCCCTTATCATAATACACTGGAATTGTAAGGCGGCGCTACTGTGAGATCGAAGCACACATGCATAATGGGCCGACTTCACTGCAACTCATTCGAGCCTTTTACCTATCAAAACACTTCATCCCTGATTGATAAACTTTTCAAAGCCAAACTGCTTGATGGTAGCATAATCTTATATATCAACCATTACAGCTAAATGATGCACGTGTCATTGCCATGTCAATTGTAATATCTTGTTCAACAGATCTGTCACCGCTGATTGAATGATTGAAATATTGAGCAGATGAAATCAATGAGTATACGTTCATAATGAACTTATAAGTGACAGCAGCTGATAATATAATTTAATTATGGAATTATTTCATCAAAAGCTAGCATACAAACTTTCTGTGTTATGACAACCCGTTAACTTAACCTTTTTTATTCCCATTAAAGCTTCTGCATATGCTCTTAAGTTATGCTTAAGTCAGGAGATCAAACCTTTATGTGCATGCTGCGACTAAAGTTGGTGTATATTGGAGCAGTAATTTCTGAAGGTCCATCCTGCATTAGGAAATTATGCGATTGAACCTATAAATACCATGAACCATGCACTGACAACAAATTATGTCTAATCCTTTGGTTCTGATGACTCTGCCATGGTAAGCGACCGATCAAATGCAAGTCTGTATGATCTAAGCATTTACGGTAGATGCTGCAATGAACAATTGGCGTAATTAGAAAACGGTTTGTTTGTCAATCCAAATCAATAGCAAAATAGCTGATAGTCCTGGTTCCTCTAATGATAAAGATCATTCAGGATTACCTAGCTGGAGATACATATGTTTCGAATTGGGGCTAACGTTGGCGACAATTGCCACATTGCAACAAGAGACATCGTCTTGGTTTACCCATGGCAAGGATGTTGCAAATGTGAGAACGGTGTATTTGGCGATTGTCAGCTGTGTGAGCACTAAGAAGGTTCCAAAACTGACAATGGAAACGGTCATGAAAGTGGTGGCTATAGTTCACATATAGCCGGCAATGTCAGTCACCATCTTGGTTCCAAAATGCTTGTGCCCATAAGTGACTTACACCTTGCCCGCCAGCGCTTTGATATCTTATTCAGTCATAAAGAAAGCTAGACCGTTTGTAGAACATGCAAGAGGTTTCGGAAACCGCCTCATTTTTTGGGCGGGTTCTCTTGGTAAATGAGGAATTGTCAGTCGCGTCAGCGCCTGGATGTTGTGATTGATGACGTGGGACTGCCTGAGACGTGTCAGGTGGGCTTCTTCTCATTGCATACTGGAGGATTCTTGGAACCTGTTGGACTCCATAGCTGGAAGTTTCATATTTCAATCCCCATTTTGATTGGTCGCTCCATCGCCGTTTATGGACACCGCATTGGCTTGCTTTCAAGTCTGAAGAGCAGGTTGTTTTAATAACCATAGTTTCTGGTAATTTCTAAATCCCAGTAATTGATTACTTAATCATAGATGATGTGGTGAGAGACATAGCTAAGATGTACAAAGGGGGAATGCAAAGTCGTGCCGAACTTTGTTTCGGCTGAAAATGAAAGAAACAACTTCAGCTGATGCATTCATAGATGACAATGTTTAGCCCTATTAGTTTCCCTGTCTTTTTCTGTAGATCTAATGCTTGAAATTTCTACATGGACTGTGATTATTTCCCTAATGGTACGGGAGCAAGCATCACTATATTCTTATTAAATAGTAAAGTAACTCGCGTTTTCAAATCAGATTCAAACTCATTGCGTTGAAAGCACTGACGTATCGGACTACAAAGTCCACGTGCACTTTGGCTTGCAAGAAAAGCACCCGTGCTTGATGCAGACGGCAGTTGATAGTCAGCCTCTAGGTGACGACACAAGCAAGTCCGAAATCACATATAAGTTCTATATAAAATATTCAGTTGTGACTCCCTTTGAAGATCATAAGTATGAAGATTGTTTTAGGGACACAAAACCCAATCCATTCCTATGCAAAACGTATCGTCTTTCGTTTAACCAATAGGCATACAAATCATGTTAGTGGGGCATTATGACCGGTCATCATCATAACCATTTTCTGGATGTACGGGTTCAAGCAGAATTCCATGATACCTTTAGGAACGGAGTACTCTCTGGTCAATTTGACCAGCTGATTGATTGTGGTGAGGCAACTATATATTACTAGTGTCATCATTAATTTCCTGGTTTCGTCGTTGACACCCTCGCCCATCCTCACACACAACAAGATAAGTAGGTGATAGGGCAGGTTACAATAATAATGCTCTACTGCGAGGATCCCGATACGTAACAAATGAGTGCCGTAAAGCCAGAATGTAAGCTAAGACTAGGCGCAATTGCAATAATATGTTTGGTTATCATTTCTAGGATTTGAGGTGATAGAAATGCTTTGCAAAGAAGAAGAAATTCTAGTTTGTTGACTGCTGAGGTTAACAGCGTAATTATCAACGGGCTGACATAGGCCAATCTATGAGTGGTGTCGAATATGGGGCTTTTATGTGACACTAGTGCCATATTGTGGACATAACAATATCAATAGAATCACAGCGACACAACTACCGAAAGATGTGATCTGACACTAAGCAATCTAGTCTGCGTCGCAGACTCCAGAGGTTCTGCTACGCTTCTCGCCCTAGAGTCTACGACAAGACAAGGTCTAAAAACTGGTGCGTCCGAATATTCGTTAGACAAGATGGTTAATTTTCGTGACAGCCCTGCTTGACCAATCAACGCAAAGGTTGTGACCCAGATTGATCTTAGTTGCGCGCGTCTGGCTCACAAAATTGGCTTGTGTTACGCGCCCTCGGTTTAATGTGACGTCATGAACATTGTTACCATGTGGGTCCAATGAGACCACACTGAATGTCTTCTGGAATTAGGGGGCGTCTCACAAGTTCAAATTGGCACCACAACAGGCGCTGTTATCATTAGCTGCATTATAGTATGTTTACGTAATACAGTCAGTTAAAGAGACCAGCTTTGAGTCTGCTTCTCTCGCCGACTTTGTGATTAAGTGTGCTGCTCAGCGTGAAATAACCGATCGGGGTGTTGAAGAATGCTTGCCCGGCTCATAAAAATCGCTCGTCCGGTTTGACAAGTTGACTAGGCAAGTTACTTGTCCTAAAGGACAAATCACTTGACCCGGGCAATTGGACAACCATTGGTGTCGAACACTGACCCATTCCAAGCATTGCATCAAGAGTAGTACAGTAGCTGAAAACATATAGCAAAATGCCCCAGCAGGCACATTCACAAAACAGTCACGACTCATCAAGCAGCAGAGCGCCCAAGTCCATCAATACCATTTTCATGGTAACGCAATAGCAAATACTTCACTTCATGTGAAAAGAGGTGTAATACGGAGCGGACAAAAGAGAATATGGCGCCGAATCTTGGGAAAATGTGACACTGACCAATGGGAGACAATGACTCAAAGGTGCCCTTGAGACACGGCTTCTGATTGGAGCATCCCAAATCTGGGATACTAGTTCAGTTCAAGGCGTGTTGTCAGCATATACCCCGGCGCGAGTATTGAATATCATTAACACGAAAACAGGGCCCGCAGGGGTTAGACTAAGGTAAATTATTAAGGATCCAACATTGTCTGAATTGTGAAAGATTGTTTTGTAATAATCCCGAGAAGTTGACGATAAGAATATTTAACGCCAGGTCGGCGGATTGCAAGTGCCCTAACCTATATAAATACATAGATATATATATATAGATAGAGAGATAGATAGAGATAGATAGAGATATATAGATATAGAGAGAGATAGATAGAGAGAGAGAGATAGAGATAGATAGAGAGAGAGAGAGAGATATATATATATAGATATATACATATATAGAGATATATATATATATATATATATATATGTGTATTTATATATATATATATATATATATATATATATATATATATATATGTATATATATATATCTATATATATATATATATATATATATATATATATATATATATATATATATATATATATATATATATATTCATAGATAAGTTTTGCTATACAACTATACTTAAGCAGACCGACAGACACACCGTCACAAGCAATCATACGCATACATGCATAAACACAAGTAAATATGTGTCAATGGTATCTGCACATCTGCGTGTCTCGTCATAATGCCTTGCCTGCCAGGTCTGTGTGACCATCGTATACACGTGCGGTGTTTTACAATCGGCCTTAGTGGTATCAGCAACTTGCTCTTGTATGAAACGCTTAAACAAACTGACGTGTGTAGAGGCATGCAACCGAGGCAATAAACCGAGGTTAAAAATGGGATACAGATATATCATAAGAGGTGAAGAAAGCCACATATTGATGCGGTAGAATGGTCAGTTCTGCAGATGAAGCTGTGGAAATCGGAGAGAAGGTTCTGCCTCCATGTGTGGATATGGACTCAATCAGGTAGTAGTGGTAGTAAGGTTAGTAGTATTAGTAGTAGTAGATACATAAACTTTCTCTTTGTAAATTATTATCATATTTTATTTGACTTTTACCTACAAAGCAACATCTGAAACTGTGACCATTTAATCAATCACGGTCTTATGTTTTATTATAAACTTAATCTCTTAGGGATCGCGTTGGAGCGCGCCACATGTCTTCTTATCTATTTATGAATATATTTGTGCGAATATCGACAACTAAGCGTCATAAATTTACAGCCCTGTGTCTTCGTATCGATTAAATTAAAGTATACATGGTGCACCTATGCATAATAATGCCAGGTAGTTTGAGACTGCACAAGTACTTGGCTCATGCAATGTACAATACGTCGTTACAATTACATTAATATAATTGTCATTTTTCAAACCAGATGCACCGCTGCTGCTTTAGAATATTACATAACAGACTCGCATGCGTTGCAGCATCTTCACCGCCATGTGATCCAAGTAATTCAGTAGGCGATAAGCATTTTGGTATAAGAAGAAGGAACTCTTATTCTATTTGTCCAGTTATTCAGTATTTCAACTAATTTTATAACAGCCCAAAGAGTTCTGATCAAATAGGAACCGACGATCGCAGTAAACACAAAAGCTTATACACCCGGGATAACCTCGACCAACTCATCTCTGTGCTAGCATGCTGAGACGTAAAGAATCCATATCAAATGGTCCCATGGACATGTTTTCTGCTGATTGGATTTGCTCATTTGTATAGCTAACGTTTTTGGTGTCGGTAACATGACACTGGCTACAGAATGCAATTGCCTTTGGAACGGATCTTATTTTCAGCGTTGTACTGGTTACAAAAGGATATACAGGCAAGATTGTGCGGCGAACTGCAAATAGATCAGCACTGCACAATGATTGAATGTGGAACGGTGAAGATATTGTCCTGCTAATCTTGCATCGACTTATGTTATATAGCGAATTGTTATTTTCACTACGGTCGCTTGGATATTGCCTATATTTGTGACTGATACATATCTGGTTGTTGTTAGGTGATCCGTTATTATTCGCTGATACTATAGTCTGACAAAACGTCCGTTTTCAGGTGTTGATTGAATACAGTGCACTTCTCATAGAATACCTGTAACAATGACGAAACATTTATGCATATTTCAATGCAATGATTGGATATGAGACAATTCATCAACTTGAATTAATATTGTTAACTTGGACGAGGACTGTGGATTTTTCCAAGAATAAATGTAACTGGAGAAAGAACTAGTCTGTTCTCAGTTCCGATTAGAAGAATATTTATAAGTTGATTGTTCATTTAAAGTCAAATGATAAAGTGGCTATTTAAAGATTACTGGCTGTGTACCCTGTCACAGAAGGCACAGAAGCAACGACTTGGGATCGGAAAACTTGCGTGTGCCCTATGTAATGACGAATGAGGTACGGTACGTTTATGCCGAATATTTACAGTTATACGGAATGGGTCTCGTTTTAATGTCTCAATTAATGCCTGATTGTACATTCAATGAGCACCCATAACTCGTTTATTTTGTTGTGTACAGGTGAGACACGTGTGAATTGTATATTGTATAGCTTATCAGAGTTCTAATTGTCTGCTTTAACGACCTAAATTAAAATTATGAGTGGGCTGGCTATACAGATATCAACTTAACTCAACTCAAGGATCTTTAGCCGCGTAACAAATTGTAATCGTGCCCAAGTGAAGCATGACTTATCCAGTACTATTGTGCATCCATCTTCTATGTAACCTGCGTTCTCGAATGAGTGGCCAATGGACGTACTCAAACGCCTAACGAAAGATTTAATTATACTGATGAAACTTCTTGCGATGTTGTATAATGGAATTATATGTAGCCCCTCGGGTGACGTGGTTTAGCAACTGATTTGGGTGAATTTTGTTTTCCGTCCACATTAGGCGTCACCTGCAGCCTCCACAAAGCATTGCGTGCCTCCATCGTTCTTCGCCGAACAAGTCAATAATATAATACGATGGAAAAATTCAAGCATCCTCTTTTTTGTGACATAGCAATCAGTAAAAATAAAAATATGGAGCCCTTAATGGATCAACGCGGTAAATGCGAAAAGATAAAACACTTTATATTAGGATTCTGAGATATATATTGCCGGGCCGAATATTTACCAAGGACAGAGTATAGTATGTTTGAAGGTTATGCTAAACAACAGACATTCATTCGTTGAACTTGACAATAAATGTGGCGACGATGCTTAGGGACACGGTGTAAGCTGCCAAACTTACCTTATTCATCACCGCCATGATAGTACCTTGTTATCAAAAGCAATATAGAGGCTCCATGCTGCATATCATCATTTGTTTGCTAGACAAAAATATGTTCGATTCATGCAAGTCATCCAAAACCAAAACAACTAACTAATAAGGATCTATTTCAGCTATTGATACTAAAACAAACAGTCAACATCTTTGAATTAACATTTGTCTTTAAAAATATCATTGGTTGATACGAAACTTGTTACAATAACATAGCAGTTTCTACTTAACCTTGATAAGAGAAATCGAACGGTTTCCAATCGGTCAGTCAAACGTATTACGCATTGCGTGCAGATTGCGATCTGTCAATGCTAGCCAAATGAATGGTATTTTATTATTTGTTCTAATCGACAGATGCGTGCCATTTGTTACAGCAATTTCACACAGGACAAGGCAATATTTTAGTCCTGGTGCCATTATTTCCATCGCTTTCATCACAAATCTATTACCTACACGTCCTACTGACGACAAAGGTACCGTTTCGGTGTCGTTAGCTTTAAATACATCGATTAGAATTATGAAGCTCGGTATAAGCTTTCCATATCAAAATCAGGACGCATAATGATAAGGACCATTGTCCATGTTTCATTTCACAAAATTCCAGAGTTTCAGTTGTTGACCATCACAAGAGAACACGGCTTAAGTACTGTCGAAGACAGGCAACAGTTTGTCAACGATAATAACTGCATACAAGTGAACAATATTATGCCATGCTGTCGAGCGTAAGTTTTAACCAACAGTGCTAAAAATGTATGCAGACATAATTGCATGAGTGATTGCAAATCATTCAGAGAACACATAGATAACGATACGTGATGTATATTTAATACATAGCGAACGAACGAATTTTGCGTCGAAATCCATGGAACGATTAGTGCAATATCTTGATCTGGCTACTGACCCTGCTCACTGGCACTAGCGCCGATATATTTGAGCACATTTGGATAAATCAGATATTTATTTAACATGTGCATGGCTTTCAATTTAAAATTCTCGCATTGGCAATCAAAATGTTACAGCTCGCAGATTGGCTCATGCAACTTTGTTGAAGGTGTTTCTCATAAAGGCCTTTCTCACAACATTCATGTGACACGTACAAAGCAACTAAAGGTTCAATGAAGAACGTGCACTTCACCGACAACTCATTTTCTTGTATTGGTAATAGAAGCCCATTTGAAGTGACTGAATATAGGTCGTTTATAGATATCTTTCCATTTTAAGAGGCATCAAACTATGGTTGGTCGTTTACTGTATTCACAAATGTTGGCTTTGTAATGTTTGTACGAGTCGCAAAACCCGCGTTATATTCTAATGACAACAGATGAATCTGGAGTAAACTAAACTGATGGGCTGGATCGAATACATATCGTAGTACTGAATTGTTTCCTTCTAGATAACTCAATCACTAAAAAACTGACAGTGACCGTTTATTCATTTAAAACACCAACTATTTCTTCCGTTGACCCCTAGATGGTTCCCCAATCACCTTTTATCGAATAGCAACAGTTTTCTAGCGCTCTACATTTGATAAATGCCGCCGTTTCAATAGTTGATATGAGTTCGGAATAGAGGAAGCGCGCCAAGCACGTGTTCTGTCTAACAGATCTCGCCAGTGCTGTGTCTGGTTAATACGACGCCCGACACGCTGGGTTTTTTACTAGATGAAGTTGCGCCGTGTTCCCTGAATATGTCTTCTCATTGGAATAACAAATAAGGAACTCGAAGCCTCTGTAATCGAATTAGGGCTGTCGCAATTTATAAAGCAGAGTTTTTAGTCAGGAATTATTCAAATCCAGGAAATGTGGTTGTCTCACTCTGCTAATGTATGTATCTTAAGATTATATTACACATTTACCTAGGGAATAAATAGGACGGCATTCTTCTGTTGTCACATACATAGATTATAACGAAATTTGATCAAGTCTAAGAGACAAAATATAACACACAGTTTTTATGAACCGTAGTGACGTAAGTTTGTTCGATACAACAAAGTAGACGGGTGGCACAAACAGTACAGAAAAAAGTCAAACAGCTTTGGAAATTTCATAGAAGAGGCTTGCGAAGGAGAATACAATCTATGTGTCAAACATATGTACATACGATTGCATATATGCATACATACATATATATAGATGAATAAATAAATACACACACACACACACACACACACACACACACACACATATATATATATATATATATATATATATATATATATATATATATATATATATATATATATATATATTATATATATATATATATAATATTTGACATTGTAAACATTTATCTAGTGTATAAATCTTCTCAATCGTATATATATATATATATATATATATATATAAATATATACATTTATGTATAAATATATATATAAATATATGTATATGTATATATTTATTATGTATTTATATATTTGACATTGTCTAAACATGTATTTAAACTCTAGTGTATAATTATCTTCTCAATCGTCTCTCTGATAGCGCATTATTATATTATGGAATGGCTTTGGAAAGCAATGTGCACCTCCTTGATCTATGAGCAGCATAGTTGCATCTGTGAAGATCAGTGTAAAATTGCATATCTTTTAGCACCGCTCAAAATGACAATCTAGTCTTGTAAAGCGGCCCATGTTCAGTGGCTGGTTAACGACGGGCGTGAAAAAAATGTTTGATGGATTGACGCTTTCTTGATGTTGAACTTTATCGATGTTGCGTGCGGAGGCCTGACTAATAGCACAGCGACTCTCATTAACTGAATACAGTTTTCTGTGATAAATTCTTCACCAGAAATACGATTTCACTCAGTCAGTCAGAAAATACAATATATTTACACGAAAATCATCAACTCATCGAGTTGTAATATTGACGTGATTGCGCAGCCTTGGTTTTGTATCAATAGGAAAAAGAGCGACATCCACGTGGATGAAAGAAGGCGAAGAAGATACAGATGCGGTCGATAATCTGGCATGTGAACACTAGCCGTTTGACTAGATCTGAACATTAGAGTTGCAATCCAAGGCTAACAGGTTGCCCAATCTTAGTCACCTTTGACGACATGCAGGAAGATCCAGTAGGCCCATTCTATTCACCAACGAGCACGGGGATGGATCCATGCAACTGCATTGACATGTCAAAAGAAAAGACAGGCTATAGTTCGATATGACTCGATCCGGACTAGAGCATCTACTAAGTCGAAACATTATAATAAAATGCGGCGGCATTGTCTTTCCTGAAAAGAGAAATGAAGGCGAAATTCTCCTCATAAATCAGCCGTCACTAGTATGCAATGATTCCTTAGCAGTGGTAGTACATCTCTCGGAACGAATTATAAGCTGTGTTATAACTCCCAGTCTCTTGTCGTAATTCTATAGTAGTAATTTCAAGCGGCACCAAAAATAGCTCATTTTTCTGACAAAGGATAACAGACAAAGTAACGTGTAACTACGTTAAATTGCACATTTGCAGTCTTTTAAAACATTGACTTCGTTGATAGACAGTCCAATGCTAGTTAATGCAGTGGTGCTATTTCTGTGGCTATTTCTTCAAGGAGCCCTACGTTGAACTCGGTGAGTTATTGGAGACTACCTCAACTACACACTGTCGGAACTTTGTGGATTGAGTAAATCATGTGGATTCTAGTTGCTTTTCTACTGCAGTGTTAGGGAGCTTTATCAACGCTAGTTTTTCTAATCAAACACCAGTCATGAAAGTCAACAGCGTGTCAAACGTTAGTTGAAAGCTGACCATGCTCATTCCAAGTGAATGGCATATAGTTTTTTTTCGGAATATCAGTGCTATCATTTATACAAGGGATAATACAGCTTGTTGCAGTGTACGTGCTTACTTTTCCCATTAAAATTGCCAAGTTATTTTATGACAAGACTTAACACAAAAAAGGCTGTTTTGCTGGAAAATTTGGTCTTATTAAGTCCTTGAAAAATAACCGTTTTTTGAATTAATCGTCGCTCTAACTTGTTTAATAATCTCTGATGAACAACGACTGATGTTGAACGAATTTGGTTGGCTTACGCAGAGCCTTTTGCAATTCCCACAAAGTGCTACGCACAGATGAATTTATGCTGTAGACGGGTTATGCTTTACATTGTTCCATTGTTGGAATATTCTGTGATTTCTCTAGAATTGGCTGCTTACCCACCGACGGCGCGTGGTTCACAAAGTCACTTTGATTTTTCTCGGCCTAGTTTGTAAATGCATACTTAAATGTGCCGGGTATGTGCTCGTTGTTTTGAATGCTGTGCACTCGTAAAAACGAAAGGTGAAAACTAAACTGCTGTTATGTAGAAGGGTTAAACTCTGAATGTGACGCGCTATAAGTTTAGTAAGTGGTCCGAGCAAGCATGGGCAAAAGTATTACCCACTCAGCTTACTTGCAACCAATATGGCATCGCAAACATGATCTTACCGATTCAATGCATATTGGATTTTTATGAGCACTATCCGGGTAGCTTCGAAGGGAAAGTGTAGTGGTTCTGAAACTCAATATTCGCACCCATGCCGCCAAGAGATTTATTGGCGTTATTTCCAGAGGAACCAGTACCATTAAGTTATAAATACTACTCGGTAAGAATGGCATAGTTATAGAACGCTCGACCAATTTGATATTGTTAAGGAGTAGACTCACAAAGTCTGCTCTTAATATATATCCAATATGGATGGTTTTGTTATAAAGCTCACTTGCAACAGCGAAAGTTGTGAGCATTGTTCAATAGAAGCGGACGGCTTTTAAGCATCAAATCTATATTCCTGGTGAGGTAATTGCCTCTTGACTGCAAAACATTTCAGCTCAATTTATTGGCAACGAAAATATTGACCGATGGCTGTGCTAACTCATAAAAGTATTCACCAGCCCCTCGGTCTATTATTTATCTTTGTGCTTATTTGAATGGACTCTTACCTACAAAGCAACCACTCAAACTGTAGCCATTAGATAACAAACCAAATCCCTGTTATAAACCACTTATTCTAACCTGTAATTGTTGTATCATTGGCTAGCAAAGGCATGGCCCAAGAGCATATTGGGATCGTCTGCTTAGGTCTGTACTTTGTTATATTTTAACCAGGAATCGATCTGGTTTAGCGAGTTATGTTTAGGGCTTGACGCAGAATTGGAATTGGCCCTCGAAAAACTCATCCGTGAAATTTGTTTGTTTCTTTATAAACGTAAGAAATAATATTGTCGATTATAAAAGTGTCACATTGAGAGACGATATAATGGCTCTCTGAGGCCTTTGAGATATATAAATAACGTCTTGATTACTTAATATTATAAATATTCTCTCCTTTTATATTTTCATGTATCTGCCCTGTTAATGTTGTGTTAATTTACCTGAATATGTGGATATGCGAAGAACGTTGCTGCTATGTACAAGCATTGTGGATCGCATGTTAAATGTCGTGAATTGCGGCACAGCAGACTAATAACATTCGTATCTATACGATGTAATCAATTTGGCCAATTGCTTAATACATCGCTGCTTTGCTGCCATTTTGTCGATCAGCCATCAGCTACCGACCACCTCACGTTTACGTTCTGTAATTTGTTCGCCAAAAATATCACTGTCTGTGTCTATCGATTAAGATTGTGTAGCGACGGCGGTATAGTGGCTTAGTATTTGGAGAAGCCAATCATTGTTCTGTGTACAAATATAAACCCGCCATATTGTCTGTAGTAACTTATCAGAACTGACTGAAACATAAAAAGGTTGCCGGATATATTGCACTAGCAGATAACCTGACTTTACCGCCTGATGAATTGCTTTCGCGCATGCCTTCCGATCTAATCATCGATTCATTCTTCCGAAGTTCATTTGTCCAGTCATTCAGTATTTCACCTATGTTTAAACAGTCATATGCATTCTAATCAAATCTGATCCATCGATTTCATCAATTGTTACCATGGACATGTTTACTGCTGATTAGATTTGCTCATTTGTAAAGCTTACGTTGTCGTTGCCGCAAACATGACACTGGTAGTTGCCTCTGCAGTTGCCATTGGAATGGATCTTATTTCCGAAGTCGCAATGGTAACAAAAGAGACACAGGACAAATCATACGGCGAACTGTAAAATATCAAGAGGTTATTCTTTTGCGAAAACGACGCTGCACGATGATTCAATGTCGAACTGTGTGAATGTTGCCATGGTAGCCTTGTACTGACTTCTGTTAAATGTCAAATGTTTTATTCGCAGCTGACGCTTAGAATTGTCTAAATTTCTAACTAACACATTCATGGTCACTATTAGCCATTCCGTTATCAATCGCTGATAGCATTAGCTTACAAAATGATTGTTGTCAGGCGTTGATCGCATTCATTGAAATTGTTACACAGTGCGTTTTATAATGACAAAACATGTATTTATTATCTTATATAGTGATAGTATTTAATCGGACAATTCATTTATTTTTGTTGATATAGTTATCTTAACTGAGAACAGATGATGAAATATCTCATAATGAATATGAGTGGATACGATTAATCAGTATAATCTGATTATATTTGGCTGTTAATTATACGGTCACATGATATGTGAAAATGCAGTAATTGTTCGATGTATACCCTTTAAAACAAGATTTGAATACTGAATTTTCCTATAAAGATAATGTATGTCGTTAGCTACGTTCATACAGCATATTTACAAGTATGGCTTGGTGCGGGGTCTCAATCCATACCATGCATCTATCGCTGTATCTCAGGATTAATGAGCTCCTGGGCTCATTGTATTTTTGTCGAGATAGAGCATTACCTATCAACTACTTTTCTGCAACTATCTTCTATGTAACCTGTGATGGATCGGATAAAGTTCGTGTCATTCGTTATTCAACTAACGAGATCCGCGTTTCAACACTTAAATAATAACATAGTGCCTGCATAGCTGTTTCATTGATTTGCTCATTCAATAGAGTATAATGTACACTTTGTTAGTACCGTAAGAAGACTGGTAAGAATATGTCAAAAGGCATGAATGCATACAAGTAAACATGACTATCCGTTGATGTCGCGTATTAGTTGAACCATTCATCGTTTAATAATCCAATCTGGCTTAGTTACAAAACGTTGTGTATTGTTAGTTGTGAGCGGTTTCTTTGATATGAATAGAATATAATTCCTTCGCTGCATAATTAAGTCTGCAGGGCGCTCGCATCTCACACCCCATACGTCACAGCCTTTCGTGGATTGTTTCATTATTGAGCACGGATAACGGTTACTGTTTGATAGCATTTCTACAGAATGTGTCATTATATTTGTCACTGATAACACTTTACACCTAAGTTAAGTAACACCTTAAATTAGAGTTCAGAACATGTTCAAAGTATTTACAGTTCATTTCGGGAAAATTGCCCCTTAGAAATCAATTGATGTTGCGCTTTGTCAATTTCTTTCATAAGTGCCAGAACAGCCCTAATGTTTTAGTATCCTATGTATGTAAATGTTGTTTCCATAGCAGAACAATTGTAAGCGATAATATTCGAACAATAATGCATACCCAGAACATCAATAATTGTTATCTATTACAGCATAGTGAATGCATTAAGGACTTCAGCTATAAGTTTAAGCCACCAGGTAATTCTGATTATTGTCATATTGCCATGCTCATAAAGGAGCTTATTTCTATTAGAGATGGGGATTCATTATCAGTGCTTACCCGACAAGAAGCTGAAGCTCTGTTAAAGGACTTGTGCTTATCTTAACTGATTTATTTGCTTATTCGTTCTTGTGGGTTTTGTTGCTGTTGTATCAAATAATACCTGTACACATGGTGTGCGAAAATAAAGATTTTTATTTTTATTAAACAATATATGGAAGGGGTAACAAAGATGACAGACTTTAATTCTTTAAATTGATGCATTGTACATTGCAGATAACAACTAATGAACGCCAGTGACACTTAGCCAAACTCTTAGAGACATATATTCCATGGTAGATCGCTTTGCTTTTACTCGCTTTACTTTAATACTAATATCTGATTAATAGGAGCGAACACTTATCATGAGAAACAATACGCGTTCCAATTGTGTTATTTTACTTAGCGAAGGCTGCCCAAACATGACACAACCAAACCATACTTCACAGATCCATTCTATTGTTCTCGTTAAATGCTGCCATTAACATGGCCGGTAAGTGACATGGTCGCATAGCGATCTGGGCAAGATACATTGATCATTAAGTTATGTTGTTAGTTGTCAAATTGCTTACACATTGAATACCTCTGAACATCCAAACTATGCTCTTTGACGGTTAAGGTGCTCGACAGCAAGAAGAGATCAAATGTTTAGCTCATTAAGCTAACGCATTTATAGACTTTTACTAAATCCTGCACCTTTTAGTAGCAGTATCCTACTCTAATTATCACAACTGCTGCAACCTGCTTTGCCTTTTGTTTTGGTTAAATTTGTTGATTTTTATCATCATAATAAATTGATTTAAACTGGTTCATGATCGAGAAAGGCATCCATAAAACGAATTGGCACTGACAAGGAAGAAAGTAGGAACTGACACTGCAAATAACCTCTACGTACTGCGATCTATTGCGGTCCCAACCTGACAACGTATTGATGTATTAAGTGTTTACACTAATATGCAGTCATCAAATGTATGACTGGGCCATACCTTGTGATGCAGCGACATCAAGTAAATAACGTCAGGTTACGAGGCCTAAATATAGACTTATTGCGAATTGTCGGTGCATATCACAGTGTTTTTTCTATTAAACTTGTACGGAACCTCGATAAGTGGCTCCATGTTTGGCAGTTAAGGTAAACGTTGCCGAAACTCTTGAGTGTCAATGATTATGGTGGCAGTTGTCATGATTATTCGTTGCAATGCGATTCGTACCGATGAGTTAATGAATATAATTATTTTGTTTGTTCCCGCTAATTCAGTATTGAACATATTTATTGAGGTTGCGATAGCAGATATCTTTAAACTCATCAGATATAATCTATACCCAAATGATACACAATTGTACATGCAATGACTTAACTAAGCCACAAATGGACCTCATCGGTTAGTTGCTCTAGCGTTATGTAGAGAACGGATAATCACTTACTGTAAGCTGAGCTTAGATACTATCACTAATGATTGGAATGGAGTGTTCATGTGGTTTGCCTGTTTGCACCCAACCTAAATCCATCAGACTCAAGTACAGATTTGAAGTGCCCTTTCCGCATGTTTTCACTGACAAACTGCTGGTAAACAATCATTAGCTGAATAATCAATATAGCCTCTACTCTGATCTATGCGCTTTAAATTGACACTACCTCATGACTTGAATTAGCTGCGAAAATGTTTTATAATCCAATAACGAAAACATCAAAGCTATCTCTTATAATTTGATATAGGTAGTTTGTGGCGAAAAGATGATTACAGGAAAGCTGTGCCAAACTATTCATCACTGATATCATCTTATTAAATACGCACTGCATATACATATGTGATAGCTCCTATGCCGAATGCTTTTATGGCTTTCGTGGACCATATCATTGTGCTGTTCTGGCTCTGCTCGTATTCATACCTTACGTCCAATTTACTACATGGACGAGACTATTTAATATAGAGAATGCCATTTATATGGCTACGTAGGGTGAGATGCCAATTATTCTTCAATGACATTACATGACTCTTCGAAATAGATCAGCAAGAAGTAAATGCGAAAACATCTTGGCACATATTATTATCCATCAAAATGCAGTAGCCTTAGGACAGTTTATGGTCTTGGTTAAAAATGAACTGCGAAAAACTGGAGAGGACGCATGGCCTTTTCGGTGTTAGGCAGCGGTAATTTTACCGATAAACGCGAAAATTGACATATAATTCTATGCGACACACACACAAGAAGCAGATATTGTGTCAAATTGTGTTCAGGAGCTCGTCAAAATACGGTGGGGTAAGAATGTAAATGGCTCGCCCGTCCCGTAACTTAATGAACTTTCTTAAAAATAAAATGGTGTGGACTCAACGTCAGTAGGCACTCATTTGGCATGATTTTATTTGAGAAAATAGCGTTAGTACTGATACCTTTGATGGAAATCACTATTCTCTAATTAAGTCTTTTCCTCATCAAAAAGTACGAAAAAGTTAATGGCTATGCTAAGAAGGGTTCACTTCGAGTGGTTCTGTGGTGATCGCTCCCCTAATAATAATACACTGCAATTGTTAGGTGGCGCTACTGTGAGATCGAAGCACACATGAATACTGGGCTTACTTCACAGCAACTCATTAGAGGCTATCAAACACTTTTTCAAAGCAAACTGGTTGATGGTAGCATTATCTCATATATCAACGATTCCAACCATCAAATGATGCATGTTTCATTGCGATTTTAATTGGAACATCTTGTTCAATAGATCTGTCACCTGAATGGTGGAATTATAGTACAAATGAAATGAAAGAGAATAGGTTCACAACGCACTTACAAGTCACAGCAACTAATGATTCAATTGAATGATGGAATTATTTTGTCGAAAGCTACCATACAAAACTTCGGTGTTATGACAATAAGTCGACAGCAAAAATACAGCCCCTATAGGAGTAAACTCTATTCACATAAAAGCGACCACAAACTTGGCGATTGTCAGCTGTGTGAGCACCACAAAGGTTCCAAAACTGACTTTGGAAAAGGTCATGAAGGCGGTGGCTATAGCTCACATATAGCCAGGAAGTGTCAGTCCCCATCTAGGTTCCAGAATGCTTGTGCCCAGAAGTGACTTGCACCTTGCCCTCCAGCGCTTTGTTCTCTTATTCAGTCATAAAGAAAGCAAGACCGTTTTTAGAAGATCCAAGGAACATCGGAGGTTCCCAAACCGCCTCATTATTCGGGGTGGTGGTCTTGGTATAAGGGGCATTGTCAGTCGCGTCAGCGCCTGGACGTTGTGATTGATGACGTGGGACTGCCCGAGCCGTGTCAGATGGGCTTCTACTCAATGCATACTGCAGGATTCTTGGCACCTGTCGGGCTCCATGGCTGGCAGTTTCCTATTCCAATCCCCGTTATGATTGGTCGCTCCATTGCCTTTCAGAGACATCGCATTAGTTCGCTTTCAAATCTGAAAGAGCAGGTTGTTTTACTAGCCATTGCATCTGGTTATTTCAAAATCCCAGTAATTGATTACCTGATTATAGACGATGTGATTAGGTTCGATAGAAAATTAACTTGGAAAACTTCAGCTGATCCATTCATATATGACAAAGTTAAGCCCTACAAGTTTCACTGTCTTTTTCTAATACTAGATCTAATACTTGAGATTTCTACATGGACTGTGATTATTTCCCTACGTGAGCAAGTATCACTATATTCTTATTAAATAGAGTAATTCGCTGTTGCAAATCAAATGCATACTCTATGCGTTGAAAGCAAAGACGAATCACACTACAAGGTGCATATGCACTTTTTGCTTGCAAGAAAAACATCCGTGCTTGGTGCCGAGGGCAGTTGATAGCCTGTCTCTAGGTGAGGACACAAGCAAGTACGCAATTCCATTAGTTCTCTATAAAATATTCAGTTGTGATTTCCTTTGAAGATTATGAATATGTAGATTGTTTTAGGGACACAAAACCATACCTATGCAAAACGTATCGTCTTTCGTTTAGCCAATAGGCATACAATCCATGTTGGCGAGGCGTTATGATCGGTTATCATAATGACCAGATTCGTATATATACGGGCTGGGAGTTGCTGTATATTTTCGATTTAGATTTACATATCCATTGTTCAAGTAGAATCACACGATACCTCTAGGAACGGAATGCTCTATGGTCAATTTGACCAGCCGATTACTCACCAGACGTGGTGGGCGTGTTTGTTTGTAGTGAGGCAACTATACATTACTGGTGTCATCATTAATTTCGTGGTTTCGTCGTTAACACCCGACATAACCACACTAATATGAGTCACAGCGACCGAATTACCGAGAGGTGTGATCTAAAACTATTGTGGCTGAACTCAGATAAGCAATCCCTGCTGCAGTTACCGACCTGGGTTAGGATGTATACCGGGAGAGGTTTAGGTGCATAGTGAGTGGATCGATCAGTGGCTGTATCAAACTAACTTATTCTGTATGCGATCAGACTGTTATTCACAACACAGAAATGTATAAAATATATGATAATGTTTCGGAACAGCAGGAAAATCACTAAGGATCCATAAATGTCTGAATCGTGAACGATTGTTTTGTTATAATCTCGAGTAGTTGACGATATGAATATTTGGTCGCCAGGTCGGCGGATTGTAAGTGCCATTACCTCGAGATTCGTCGGATATAGTACTGCCCGTTGTTTGTGGCTGAATGTCTGTGTATGCAAACGATTGCGTATGGTTACAGTGACTAATATAGCATTAGCATTTAAATACGACGAAATCACCAAATATTTGACACAACAAGGTCCTCAGACTGCACTCATTTGATTTGGTCTCGTCGTTTTTTAGCAGGCCATATTGTCGAGGTTCAACTCTTAGCACTCCGTAATTTGCCTTCCTCGATTTTGGCGCTGCCAGGGCAAGTTGCTTTACTTCTCATATTTACCGTCATGGCATATATCGCCTTAATCCCTAAACTGACCCTACTCTTCTCCTTATCCTCGCCGTGATCTCACACTAGTTGTTACTATAACCCTAGCGTGATATGACCTAGTACCCGTGATAACCTCTCCATTATTCCCTCGGCGACCCCAACCTAATGCCCGCTGTAACCCTTCCGTAATCTTACAGAGACTGCCATATATATTCATAGATAAATTCGACTATACAACCATACTTACGTAGACCGTCAGACAACCAGACAGACAAACCGACACGAGCACTCGTACGCATACATGAACACACACGTACATATGCACAACGTATCTAAAGTACATATGTGTCAATGGTGTCTGAACACGAGTGTGTCTCGTCATAATGCCTTGCCTGCTAGGTCTCTGCGATCATGGTTGACACGTATAGTGATTTTACAATCGGCCTTTGTGGTATCAGTAACTTCATCTTTTATTAAACACTTAAACATACTGAAGTGTGTAGAGGCAGACAACAGAGGCAATTCAGTTAGAAATGGGATACAGATAAAGATGAAGAAAGCCACATATTGATACGGTAGAAACGTCAGTTCTGCCGATCAGAGAAAAGACAAAGGTTCTGCCTCAACGATGGGCACAGATGGGTTCAGATAGTAGTAGTAGTAGTAGTAGTAGTAGTAGTAGTAGTAGTAGTAGTAGTAGTAGTAGTAGTAGTAGTAGTAGTAGTAGAAGAAGTAGTGGTAGTAGATAATAAAACTTCCTCTTCTTTCATGATAACCATATTTTAGCTAGTATATACGGATATGGACGACGCGGCTGTAACGATGCTTATTCTTCGCCTCGATGGACAGGTATATGTCACGTGATTGACTTACGAACCCGCGGGGCAAATAAATCGAATCATCTATTCGCACACCAATCTATGTTAATATTTGGTACCCTGTTAACCGCCTTCATGAATTATACTTAGCAGATATGTGACTGATGGCAGTTTACACGCAAGTTTCAATTGCACCACTGATACATTCAATATATTTAAGCAACAAACAGGAGATGATGCATCAGATGCTGTTAAGTGGCGAGCGCCGACGCTTCCTTGATCTGTAGAGATGATGTTAACATCTGTGACACTGTCATACAAAGAAATATGAGTTGGTTGGTGACGATGTCTGATTGATTAATGCTGAAACTCTTCCATTTGATTCAGCATCACTGTTCTATGGTACACAGCCTATAATTGTTAGATTTCATCTGCACAGGTGTAGTTTTTGTAGACATTATCTCGGGGACAGTAGGTGTTTATTGGATGGCACGGTAATATTAATGCAGTGTATAACACCAATGATAGAGATCCGGGTTCAAGAGAAAACTATGACAGTCGCATTTCTGTCACTACATTTCCAATGCGTTCCGGTCACAGTGAGCCCATTACTGTACTTGCATTAGTCTATTAAGCCGGGGATGAGCCTCAGTGGTAATTTACTTCACTAGAATGGCGAAATGTGAATTATCCATATCAGCTGCTCCCCTGGTCGTGTTTACCGCTGATTGAATTTGCGCTTTAGAATAGCTAACACAGGCGTGCTTCGTTCGTGCATTACACTAGTTGTGAATTGTCGTGTCATAACTACTGGTATAATTTTGATGAATGTACGTTCTTCGTCAAATGTAATAAACAAATGCGTATATATGGCAAAGTGAGGTCAAGATCAGACTGCACAACACCAGGAACATGCGAATCTGTTACGTCTCCGACTGAATTGTCGATATCTCAGGCCCAAAAGTGGCATAGCGTAT
>CM067343.1:40765615-40858115 GCA_034190875.2 Urechis unicinctus
TCAAACACCACCTGATCAGTCCTTATCCAGGGGAAAGGAATGATTTCGATAATATCGTTATGTTCTGATTTTATTTTGAACGTTCTTCGAAGCTGTGTATGCTATGGATACTGTGACGGTTGATCTCATGCAACAGTATTTGGCTTTATTGACAGGGCTAGAACAGCAGCTTTCACACGATCATCACAATAGGTAAGCAAATTAGCGTTCTCCAGGTCTGAATATAGATTTATTGCGGAATTTCGTTTTATATAACTCATAATGTTTTTTCTTTAACATTAACATAAATGGGTTGCCATTTGCAATGGTAAGCGCTGCCAATAATCTTAATTAAAAAAGTTATGTACATCATTATGGTGATGGCTGGCGTGATTGTTCGTGGCAATCGATTTGGACCTAGGACACTAAATTCAGTCGAGTCCAACATCAATGTGAGCATTAATAACCTTAGCATACCTGGCTTTAATAGCACAGCCACCTATTGTAGATTAGTCCAAGTGACCTTATCTCTCCACAGAAACAATTCGACTTTACAGCAAGAACTAAATAACTGACTTCATCTAGTCATCAAACTAAACTTTGATTTGTCCCGACTTAAATGTCAAGTGCTTTATAAGCTAAATGAAGCATGGTTTAGTCCTATGGAAGCTCCACTCAACCATATACCATTTTATATGCAGTGTAACATATTTATACATCAGATAACAACAAAATATACATGTTTGTGCAGCTATAACACTATCCGGCTAACCAGTCATTAACGACATATAAACTAACCGATCGTAACAACAAATAAGAACTTTATATTTTGGCTGAGTTGCAGTTGCAAAAGTGTCATATGAGGCCCTAGGCAGACGCTAAACTTGCCATGTAAGTGAATATTTTACTTGAATTAGATACTTTGAAGAGTATACATAAGACCACTGTTGTTAATGAATACCTACAAGTGAAAAGGTCACGAAGGTATTAAACATTACGTTATAGTGTAATCTTTTTGGATGTTTTGGCCAATATAACGTGCGCAAGCGTTGAGACAAGACGTTCCATTTAACAACGAAATTATTATATTCTATTTGGTAAATTAACATCACCACAATGTTGCATCCGAATGATACATGAGTACATGGTTTGCACTACAATATGACTCGATTAGTGCGGCGCTTGCAGTAAAGAGTTAGTTGTTAGCTGTCTCATGACACTAAATAATTGAAAACAGGCCTACGAGTAACCCCCTTTTCTTGTTTGTGCAGCAATTGCATTATTTTCGTATTACGCCTGGAGCAGATGTGAATATAACATGACACAATAGGTGACTTTGCTGCCCTTTGTAACTCCTCCATATATCAAATTTGTGACCAAAATTACTAGGCACATCATAATCACTAACGACACAATCACTTCTGGTGGTTTGCAGTAGCCCATGTAGTCTTAGAAGAAAATGAAATTAAACAGCGCACTTAGATTTTACGTCTTTTTCAATAACTTCGCTATGTTCATCGATTAGGATGCTTGTGCACTGCCCCTTCGATTAATTTAGGTATACTCCATTAGAAGTATAGTTTTTATCAACTCCGGCGCTGGTAAAAACAAAGCATGACGTACTTTGTGATTTAGTAACCCCCTGAGCTTCTTAATGCATGTGGTATGTGACAGCAACTGCTGTCGTATTTCTACATGAAGAAAATTGATAATTTCTATTGGCATTGCGTTACGAAGTAATCGGTAATTATTTGCTGGAAAAGTAAATTTAATTACAGCCCTGGGATTTTAAGTTGCTTTTAGCAATGATGTGATATCACAACGGTAATTATAGCAATAATATTGATGCATGAAAAGCTACTCATATATACCATCGTCTATTTTGCACAAGCTGGTCGAAGATAAATAACTTTTGACTGGGTTGTAACAAGGTTTGTTGTGATCGCGTAAGTGAATACTATAATGTTGTACAACACATTAACTATGATGATTATGAAACATGATGTCAGAGAGTAAAACACCCTTGTTGCTGTCCATATCCCAGAAAATCTACACTAACGTCTAAATGGGACCACCACATGTTTGAAGCACTAATTGAACTCCCTGTTCATGTTACTGCTCCTGGTTATGGCACAGAGGTCAAAATCGGCCGGTTACTATAGCACTGGTAATCATGTTGCCGTTTGGATTGCGGATTTTATGGTTCCATTTGTTTTGGATAAACGCCTGTCACACAGGCAAAGTAAAAAATATGGATCATAAGAAAAAGATTCATATGTTAGGCACACCATGTGTGTTGAAATCGGGTGAGTAGCAACTGAAATATATCAAACCACACGCAACACAAAAATATAGATCACAATATAACTTTGTCCCGGTTTTATCTCATTGAAGTTGATTGTGTCTGAGGCTACACGGCATTATCCCTAGGTGTGATTATCATACCCGCATTGTTAGCCCTAAAGGATAAACTGAACTGACATTGACATCCGCCATCCATAATAGCGCCCTTTACTACTAGCATCCCTTCGCAAGGTGTTGAAGCTACGGAATAAGATGAGAATAAGGTGTTAAAACGTTTCGCGCTGGAGGCAATTATAAAATAGCCCACAACTTCGCATTTATAATAAAATTCATTTTCATCTCTTATCCGTATAGCGATCCTACTGACAGAGTTAACCCGCTAAAAAGGCGGGCAAGGTGCCAAATTAGTTTTTCCTCTATTCGCTAGGGACACTACTTTTGACCTACGTTCAATAACAGCGCTTTCATTTAACACGCGAATCCGAATTATGGATCCGTGAATACTCATTATGACCCCCACTTGAACTTTATGCACTTAAAATTGACACTGCCTGAGTGTTTTGTTTATCTAATGACTGTTATGTTTTTCACGATTATGTTATTGTCCTCGTCTGAGCGGCTGCATAATGATACATTAACGTTTGCATGATTGTTGATTGCACATTAAGTATATTGAGATTTTATTGATACAAATTAGATGTGCATTGTTCCCGAATACGCTGGCTTAATAAATACGATTGAAGTATGATAGCAATAAATATATATTATTGTCCCTCTTGTAAGGAAATTATACCAATTAATTTTCCTTTTTTTAAGAGAGTGATATTCAGATTTTTATTTAAGGAATCTGCGTGTCACTTTGCAAACATGACCTGCACTTACTCAGTATCCTAATTGTTGCAAATCTCGACAAGCAGCAGCGCGTAGATGTAGCAAACTGAACGTATATAGGAATATAAACCGGTCATATACAGCAATGTAAGTCTATATTGTATCAAGTTATCAATGTTGTGATTCCAGCCAGATGTACTTGAATGCAATAATAAGTCAGTTGCTGTATTTAGCCTCAGTATTATACAGTGAAGTATATTTGAATACGGAGCCATTTCGATTTGAATCGGTTTGCAGAACGTTGCATATGACAAACATTGTAATTTGCAGTTTCCGTCGTATATATATATATGTATATGGATATATATATATATATTTATATATATATTTATTAATATATATATATATATATATATATATATATAAGATATATATATATATATAAAGATATATATATATATATATATATATATATATATATATATATATATATATATATATATATATATATATTTACACACATTATGTTTGTAAAATCTCATCCTACAATTTATCACAACTTTCCTGCTCATGTTTTGATGGTTGCTAAGCATATGTGAGGAAGTTTATTATATGCTTATAGACCATCTAATTATTCTGCCTCGCAGTATCGTTAGTAACATTACAGAAGCTAACATAAGCGAGTTAAATAATCTGTTCAGTAGTAATGCATATATTGGCTGTTTTGTTCAAATATTTGTGAACTCGACTCTCTCTATTAGGCCTTCGAAGTATATTTCTAACGAAGGATGACTGACCAGCTAGCAGCATAATGTCGTGCGGTTCGCGGGCACATGACTCGTTCAATATCGTTCCATTTGCACATTTGCGAGTATTGCCTTCGCTGATGTACTGTCAAATAATAGTTAATACGGTAACGCTATTACTGTCGCTATTTGCACCAGAAACCTATTGTAGAGCGTTCATGGTCTTTGTGCGTTATTTGGGAAAACATCGACTACACACCTTATAAATTTCGTCACTTGATAAAAATCATGGGGTATCTAGTTGTTCGGCTTCCTCTGTGTTAAGGAATCTTTGTCAACACTAGCTTTGATAATCAAACACCAGTCATGAGCGTGTCAAACATAAGTTTCTAGGTAATATTTAAGGTGCATATTTCAGCTAGTGGCATTTAGTAGATAAATATGACAATGAGATAACAAGTCGGTCGTGGAATTACGATTTAAATAATTGCCCAGATTCCGGAATACCAATGCTGTCGTTTTTATTATAGATGCTACTGTTTGTGACGGGGCATGTGGCAAACACTCCTTACTCCCTTTGCATATTATAGTTAAACAATACAAAAAGTCTAGGCATGGGACATAAACTCCCTTTTTGCTAGCAAATGTGGCCATAAAACGTTGTTTGATTTTTTTGTCGCTCTTACCTTTTTATCAACCAACAATGCACGATAACGGATACGGAGAGAATATGGTTGGCTTACGCAGAGTACTACAAATATATGTATCTAAGCTGTTGGTGCGTAGTGTTTTACGTTGTACTATTTTTGGAATATTCAGTAATTCCTCTATAACAAGTTAATAAGTAGTCAGAGCAAGCATGGGCATAAGTAATAATCACTCGGATTACTCTAACTCGGTATGCCATGGCGATCATTATCTTATCAATTCAATTTACTTAGCATTTTCATGAGCACTATCCGGGTAGTCTCAAAGAGAAAATATTCTGCAACTCAATGACATAGTGTCCAGCAGAACCATATAAACACTGAAGAGTTATGTTGACAATATGCCTCACAAAATCAGCCAGACATAGTTCTGCTCCATCTTACACACACATCTGATTGGAGTACCATGCAACCAACCATTCTAACAGCATATCCCAGGACATCTTTGTTCGACGAGCTCCCCACACCACTACAATCTAAGATGCAGTAGTCCTATATGCTGAAGTGGATGTATGATATAGTCCTTGTGCATCTGACATAGAGGGCTTTCAAGGAATTAAGTACATAAATATCAATATTTTATTTTTCGGAAATCTACCCATACAACAGCACTTAAAACAAATAAGTGCCGAAATTTTTATGTGTGGGAAAATATTATTGTCTTACGATTTTTCCCCCTCATTATGGTCCCTTAACTTACAGTTAGCCTCTCTCAGGGAATGATGCAACCTGATGTTCACCATAATACATATTACAGAAACATGACACCTGCATAATTCACATTGGAGTTTACCTAATGAGACCTCTTTAGCTACAATGTTTACAACCCTGGCTTTCACCTGCTTACTGTATTATACTATGTCAATGAATTTGCGGCAATGTTCCTTAAGCCTGCATGATGCATCTACTAGTGATTTGCTTGGAACAACGAGCCCTTCCTTTGCACTTCGGTAATTCTTCTGGTCATGTATATCATTGACTAAAGAAATTTTGTTTCTGCATATTGCACACAGCTTAATTTCAGGGCGAGATAGCCAGAGACATATGCTAGAACATTCACTTCCCGGATGGAAAGGTAATTGTCAATTCAAACAGCATATTGCAGCGCAGAACTGCCCATTTCTGTTTGACTTCTAGTGGGACATACTCGCATCGCATAATGAAGTTGGTTGGCTGCTGAGCGTCAAGTAGCTTCCACAAAATTAGGGGGTGCTGCCTACGCGCTGTCAAGGAATTTGTCGGGCGAGCTGCCGTGTCGGGTATCTTATTATAACAAGATTTTTGGTATGAGTTCGGTATCGAGGAAGCGCGCATAGCACGTGCTCTGCCTAACCTAACTCGCCAACGCTGTGTCTGGTGAACACGCTTGGTATTTAACAAGATAAAGTTGAGCCGTGTTCCCTTAATATTTCCTCTCATAGTAATAACAAATGAGGAACTCGAAGCCTCTGTTATCAAATTAGGGCTGTCGTTATTGATTAAGCAGCGTTTTTAGTCAAGAATTATTTAAATATAGGGAATGCAGCTGTCGCACCCCGCTAATATCTTTGCCGTTTAATAATATTACACATTCTCCCGGGGAAATAGAATGACATGCATGGCCCAGGATTGCTAGCGTAGATTATAACGCATTTTGATCAAGTATAAGAGCCAAATTATAGCATACAGTTTTCATGCACATTAGCAACGCAATAATTTTTCAATACAACGCCATAGCCGTATGACACAAACAGTAAACAATACTTCAAACAGCTTTTCAGATTTCAAAGAGGAGGTTTGGAAAGGAGAATATATGTTTCAAACATATACCCATATGTTTGCACATTTGCATTGATTCAATATATGTATACATATATATAAATATATATATATATATATATATATATATATATATATATATATTTATATATATATATATATATATATATATATATATATATATATATATATATATATATTAGTATAAATATTTATATATGTATATACATATATATACATATACATATATATATATATACACTGTTGTATATTCCTAAATAAATATTATATTTGTATGCACATAGATGTTAAAATATATATGTATATATATACATATATATATATATATATATATATATATATATATATATATATATATATATATATATATATATATACATTTATTATATATATATATGTACATATATGTATGTATATATATATATAAATATTTTTATATATATATATGTATATATATATATATATATATATATATATCTATATATATATATATCTATATATATATATATATATATATATATATCTCTATATATATATTGAATATATTTAAATTTACATTAAATATATTTAAATATACAGGTATGTGCTCATTGTTTTGAATACTCTGCACTCGTAAAAACGAAATGAGAAAATAAAACAGCTGTTATGTAGAGGGCTACATTCTGAATCTTCCGTGCTATAACAAGTTTAGTAAGTGGTCAGAGCATGCATGGGCAAAAGTAATACCCATTAGGCTTACTCGTAACCGATATGGCTTCACGAACATAATCTTACCGATTCAATGTACATTGGATTTTCATGAGCACTATTTGTGTAACCTTAAAGGTAAACTGTAGTGGTTCTGAAACTCAGTTTTTGCACCCATGCCATCCGAGATTTATTGGCGTTATTTCCAAAAGAACCAGTGCTATTAAGTCAAAAATAGTACTTGGTTAGAGTTACATATTAATGGATATCGTCTGCGGCGGAGAGTCCCAAAATCTGCTTTTAAGATATATTAAATATGAATGGCTATGTTTTATAGCTCACTCACAACAGCGGATGTCGTGAACGTTGTTGTATAGAAGCAGAAAGCTTTTAGGTATCAAATCCATATCCCCGGTGAGGTAATTGCCGTAATTTATTGGCAACGAAAACATTGCCCGATGGCTGTGCTAACTCATAAAAGTATGCACCAGCCCGAAGGTCTATTATTCATCTTTATGCTTATTGGAAGTGACTCTTACCTGCAACTACACGAATTGTAGCCATTTGATCACAATCTAAATTTCTGTTCTAAACCGCTTATTCCAACATGTACTTGTTGTTGAGTGTATCATTGGCTAGCACAGGCAAAGCCTCAAAGCATAGCAGGATTATGTATCATTGTCTATTTAGGTATGTATTTAAAGTACATTTGAGATTTATTGACATATAATTGGTCCGAACAATGAACTTTGTTATAAGAGAGATGAACTAAGGAATGCTATTAATAATTAGACGATACGCACACGGTGCCAGATTAGCCAATAAAACTGTTATATATAGCTCATACACTGATCTCACATCTGATTACGTTATAATGATGACCTGGTTGTTTTTATCTTACTCGATTATCTCATGTAATCAGCCATTTGTACCAAGTACACTCCTTTCAAACTATAACACAAACCTCTTGATAGCATGTTTTATTAGTACAGGTATAAAGAGAAAATAACCCAAATCATATTTTCATTGGTAACTTGTAATGTTTCACCACTGCTGAACACTGCGCGACGTGTCAAATACAAATGGTTTATATATAAGCGCAGTTGTGCATCACACGGCCAATTGCTTTCTCCTCTTTAATAGGATAACATAAATTTGGTCATCCCAAGTACAGCTAAAATGTGTCAAAGCAGTAGTGTGTTACTAGTTATGCTGGGAGGACTGAAGCCGTTTAGCCGATGACCGGTATCAGAGTTCGATATAAGCCTTTGCTACCACTGATTTGCTCAAAATTGCAGTTGCCTTGATACCATAACGAGCAGTTATAAACCAAATGTATGGACGTTGTTGTCGGTGGTTTTACAGACCGCATGCTATTACAGACATGATACATGAAATGTTAGATAATTAACTATCAATATATAATTCATAATTACCATTTCCTATTGATAAACTTAAAATGACCAAATTAAGCACATTTTTAATATGTCACCGATTCCAACTTTTGAAGCTATATTATGATTTGGTTTGTTGCAACATTATTTTTTTGAACATCTTGTTCAATATAATTGTCGTCACTGATTGAATGGTTCTCGCCTTGATCAATGGAAATCAGTTTGTCAAAGTTCACAAATCACTTACAAGTGACAATTACTTATAATATAATTATATATTGAGATGATTTCGTCAAGTGCTAACGTAACATGTCGGTGATATGACATGTTGTGAGCGATAACAATTCAGAAATATGCCCTTACAATGCGATTTAAATCAACGCGTCAATGAGCATCGGGAATATTGTGCAAAGGGACAGAATTAATGCAAAATTCAGAAAATTAATCTTATATTTGTATGCTGCGACTAGATGTTGCATCTACTCGAAGATTAGTTATTAAGGGTTCATCGCGTGTGAGGAATTTGACTATATAACCTACAATAATCATAATCCTCGGACAAAAATATTACGACCTTTCATATGCGAGTGGGCGCGATACCAGCAATAAGTGTGACTGTTGCATTTACTGATTGCCTAGCATGTCTAAAATATAGATCTTCACAAGATTTAACTTGAGATTTACAGGTCATCAATCATATAAACTGAAAATATAGTTATTTTGATAGAAGCAAATGTCAGACGATGACGATATTGTGAAATATTGCTGAGCTTGAACTTGTTATCGGAAAGACGAGGAGTTCGGTGTGCAAATCAATACACCATGTTCTGTTTACAAAGCAGTACCCTCGAAAGGTCCCGCATAATTAAGTCCAAGCTACACACAACACTGTTTGTCTGGCTAGCAACTCAGTACATATGGCGAATATCATCATTATTCAAAACCAACATTATCTACTCGCCCGATGACTATACCTTAACATACTGCCAATAATGCCCTAAGCACAAGGCAAAACGTAGCATATTATGCGGTTGACATAGCAATTGACATGCGCCCGTCAATTCATCAGATATAAATAGCCCCACAGGGAGTACAATTGATGGATTGCGTTTGTTCCGCTTAACGGCAATATATCAATCGTCTTAAATGTCAACAATTTTTAATCAATCAATTTGGGCAATTTCGACATTGAAACAAAGCTCTATATTTATTGGACAAAGAAAATGTGATCGAATAACATTGCGTATCAATCACAGTCTAAGGAAGTATTGTAACCGTGTTTGTCCCGTAGGAGCAAACAAAAGAGAAGGAAATAATGGCAGCGATTCATGCTGATAAATGCATTGTCGATCAATCAGTTCCATTGCTATAAAAACATCATTGTTTATCCGGTAAATACTCCGATCCAAAATATCAAGAACGCAGGTCAGATGGCCGGGAGCGAACTGTTCTCCTCTAGAAACTTGTCAAGTTGGTTTAATGCAAGTTTAAATCGAGATCATTACATTTTCTGCTGTATGTTACACGGAGCTTATCAATGCAACTGCTATGATACTTGGTCTCTGTCGTATTTAAACATCTGTGCTACGTTGTATCTACTTTGACATTCTTGGAACGTGATATTAGATACCGCAACATTACTGTCTGTTTATATCGATTAAAATTGTGTAGCGACGACGGTATAGTCGCTTAGTATTTTGAGAAGCCGACCATTGTTACGTGTACAAATATAAACCTGCCATATTGCCATAGCCTGTGGTAAATATTCAGAACTGATGGAAACATAAAAACATTGCCAGATATATTGCACTAGCAGATAACCTGACTATACCTTTGCGCATGCCATATGTTTTCCAATATTTTATTCGATCCATCCTTCCAAGGGTTATTTGCCCAGTTATTCAGTATTTCACCTGGTATTTAAACAATCGCATGCATACTGGTCACATAGATACCATCGATAGTGACCATAAAAGCTCGTAATCTGGGGCAACTCATCTCAATTGTAGCATGCAGAATCGTAAAGAATTGTTATCAATTGTTTCCTTGGACATATTTACTGCTGATTGGATTTTTCTTTGCCGGAAACATGACACTGGTTGCAAACTGCAGTTGCCATTGGAATGGATTTTATTTCCAAAGTCGCAATTTTGAATGAAAAGACACAGGAAAAATTCTGACGGCGAATTGCAAATACATCAATCAATTTTTTTTCGCGATAATCGACGCTGCAAGATGATTTAATGTTAAATTGTATGAATGTTGCCATGGTAGCCATGTACCGACTCCTGTTAAATGTCAAATGATAACTTTACAACTGACGCTTTGAATTGCCTATATTTCTAACTAGCACATTCCTGGTCGATGATAGGCTCTGACATCGCTTAATCGCTGACAGCATTATCTTACAAAATGATTGTTGTCAGGCGTTAATCAAATCTGTGTTTTGCTTGGCGAGATTTTTCGACTGCTGGAGTTCGAACGAAGCTTGTTACTGAGAAGTACGGACGACATTTCTAATATATATGCGACTGAATGGAAGCTCAGTAAATCCAGCGTTGACAACATATCTGAGCCCGCATTGTAGACGTAAGGTTTTCCTATGAACAGCTAAGTTAACCATGCTAACGTCCAATGATTTTATGTTGGCAACATTTGTCGTGAAAGCGCCGCGTAACATTACCATGCATACCACTGGCATAATGTGTGGTAACAATGATCACTGGTAGTTCATCATGCCAGCTGCGTTTCATAACGTGTAAGGATGCATTCTGAGAGTTCGTCAAATTTTTGCTGTACATCCGCTGGTTAAGTAAGTCGTTGCATCCCATCAGGCTTATTGGCAGTTCACGTCCCCTACTCCTGGTTATGGCACTGTGCGGGTTTTGTACAACGTCGATAAAAATCGCTTTTCAGAAATAAATTAAATAATTCCTGATATTGCAGGCGACTTCCTTATTAACGCCGGCATGATACCATCCGGTTACCATAACCTATGTACAAACTCAGTTCTGCATATCACCACTTGATAGCAAGACAGAAGAAAAACCTCACATGTTTGAATAATGCACATCTTACAAAATATAATGCAATTAAGAGATAAAGACAATGATATATATATATCAGCTTATAATACTTAACAAACTCAAACAAGTGCTCTGAATTAACAGTTCTGTAGAAATTGTACTGGCCGGAGCATTACTTTAGTCAGAAGCTAAAAACAGGAAAATGATATAAAAATTACTAAAATGACTGATTATACTAACGACACCGTGGCAATCCAAATGGTCCAAGTAAAATCGAAAAGTCTCCATGCTGGCAAACAAACGTGATGCATTGTGCATTGCGCCCAGTTTGTAATTTGTCGATGTTACAAAAATATATGATATTTTGTTATTCGTTCTGAAACCGTCGACCGATTCATTTCAATTGTTTCAGCAATTCCACGCCAGATAGGGCAATATTCAATCTTTGCGACGTCATTTCGATCACATATTTCATAACATATCTACTTATTACAGG
The DNA here is from genome assembly GCA_034190875.2 of Urechis unicinctus. Taxonomy (NCBI): domain Eukaryota; kingdom Metazoa; phylum Annelida; class Polychaeta; order Xenopneusta; family Urechidae; genus Urechis; species Urechis unicinctus. The sequence continues at coordinate 40,777,565 of CM067343.1, forward strand.
TTCAGTCGCCGTCAGATGTACTTTTTCGATGTCGCCATGCACACGTGTATGGACTAGAATACTACATAATATGTATAGGTTCCCGTGTCGACATCACGAAGCATTGACTGGGCACAAGCATTAATAGAGGTAAAGATCATTGTGCTTGTCATGCGATGATGTCTATTGTTTCTTTCACACCATGCTTGACACAACCGTATCACAGTATCGCAGTAGACTATCGTCAGAAAACACTACCCCGATTTACTGACATTTTGCGGACGGTTGCATGCGATGGATTGGATAAAGTTCGTGTCATTCGTTATTCAACTAACGAGAGCCACGCTTTATCACTTAGATGATAAAATAGTCCCTGCATATCTGTTTTATTGATTTGTTCATTCAATAGAATATAATGGACACTTCTTTTGTCAAAAAACATGAATGCATATAAGCAAGCAACACATCAAATGATGACGCTAATAAGTTGCTTCATTTCTTTTCTAATAATCCAAAAGTTGCAAAACGTTGCATATTGTTTGTTGTGAGCGGTTTCCGTAGTCTGTATTGTGCTCGCATCTCCAGCCCTATGTGTCACAACCCTCCATGGATTGTGTAATTATTGAGCTCGGATAACGATTCAAATTTGTTATGGCATTTCTAAAGAATGTGTCATTGTAGTTGTCAGTGATAACGCTCTACTTAGGGAACTCCTTAAACAATATATTGAAGGATTAACAAACATGACAGGCTTCAATTCTTTAAATTAATGCATTGTATCATTGTAGAATACAACTATACACTAATGAACGCCAGTGACACTTAACTAAGCTTCTGGAGACAAATATTCTTTGGTAGATCGTTTTGCATTTACGTCACCTTATTACTCATATCTGATTAATGGGAGCATACACTTATACATTGGATAGAGAATCGTTCCAACTGTGTTATTGCTACTCAACGGAAGCTTCCCAAGCATGACACAATCAAAATATACGTCACAGGGCCATTTTATTACTTCCGTTATTATTAACATGGCGGGTAAGTTACATGGTCGCGTTGATATCTGGAAAGGATACATCGATCATTAAGTTATGTTATTATTGGTAAATTTGCTTCCACATGGATTCACTCTAAACAACTAGACTATGCTAATTGACGGTTGAGGGGCTCGACAGCAAGAGGAGGTCAAATGTTTTGCTCATTAAGCTAACGCATTTATAGACCATTACTAGATCCTGCACTTTTGAGTAGCATTATCTCACTAGGTATCATCATAATCTCAACTACTGTTACATGTTTTGCCTTTCGTATTGGTTCAAGTGCTATCGTAATTCATCATCAAAAATTTATTTCAGCTGTTCCGGCTCATGCGTAGAGAAAGGCATCCATGAAACAAACTTGGCTTCAGAACAAGCGTCACTGACAAAGAGGAAAGTTTGAACTGACACAGCAGATAACGTCTATGTGCTGCGATCAATGGCGGTCACAACCTAATAACGTATTTATGTCATAAGTGTTGACATTGATATGTAGTCATCAAATCTATGACTGGGCCATACCTATTAAATAACGTCAGATTAGGAGGCCTAAATATAAACTTATTGCGGAATGTAAGTGCCTATATAGTACAGTGTTTTCCCTATTAAACTAGTACGGAACTTCGATAAGTGGCTCTACTTTTGGCAGCAGAGGTCAGCGTCGCCGAAACTCCGAGTGTCAATGAATATACGGCGGTTTTGATGATAATCATGAATGCGATTCGGACTGATGAGTAAATGAATATACTTATTTTGTTTGTTCCCGTTAAGTCAGCGTTGAAGAAGAAGAAGAAGAAGGAGAATTTATTTGTCTTCCGACAATAAATATACATGTACATACTTATGTTGAATTCACAACTCACACACACTGTCAGGAGACGGGCGTGGTTTAGCCATAGATTACTACCTTCCAACCACCCCGACGATCTCTAAATAATGCATACTACATGAGGTACATCTAGAAATCATAATAAGTCAACCAATTTGTTCTAAAAAAATAGTCTATGGCAAAATCCCAAATATTGACAAAAGCATAAATTAACTTTGATCATTCTGCATTAAATTACAATCAACACACTGGCGGTTTGAACAATTAATGGTACTGTGGTAATTACTTATGACTGTATACATCAAATGTTTTTTTACTTGGGATAATACTGAAAGTGAAGAGAGTGATTTTTGCCATTTGTTCCAAGTGTTAGGGAATGAATGTAGAGGTAACATTTTTACAAATTCGGTATTCGGGATAGGCGTGACCATTAAATGGGAATTACGCGTGTTATAAAAATGGTTGATATTGCATTGTTGATGGAATGCATTGATGAATGATGATGGCAACATGTTATTTTTGTAATGGTACATAGATAAGGCTACATTATACTCATAGAGATCATTTAATTTCAATATATTGCTACGTTTGAAAAGGGGTTCTGTATGAGCTTTATACGAAGATTTGTTAATATATCTCAGAGCACGTTTTTGTAGTATTTCAGTACGCTTTAAATTGTTTTTGCTAGCATTTCCCCATGCAAGTATACCATAGGATAAATGTGAGTGAACAAGAGCAAAATATAGACTGCGTAATGATGATTTAGGTAGAAAGTCTTTTACTTGTTTGAGCATAAAAATACCATGAGATATCTTTTTATTGACATGATTTATATGTGTTTTCTAGGATAGTTTTTCGTCTATAAATATGCCCAAAAATTTATGCGCACCGTTGTTCGTGTCTATCCTGTTGATTACTTTACCATCTATTTTTATCTAACAATTACTTATATCTAATTCCTTATTGTGTCTTCTTATCACCATATAACTTGTTTTGCTAGTGTTTAATATAAGACCATTTGTTACTAGCCATGTTTTTAAGTTGTTAGTACATATTCATTGGGTGATTTATTGTTGGCGTCTGCGCAGTAAATGAGCAAATGCAATATTGGATGAATAGCTTTGTTGTTTTTTTGGAATCCATATTGGTGCTTATATAGAAGTTTAAATCTAATCAGGAAGGACATGGTTCTGTTATACATAATTTTTCCAATTACTTTCGAAAAACTTGGTAGCAAACTAATAGGTCTATAGTTATTAAAGACGCAGTCGTCACCGGATTTATATACGGGTATAATTTTTGATATTTTTAGTTGGTCGGGGAAGATTCCTGTTTTCATCGATACATTACATATATGTGATAGAGGAGCCAATATTATTGGAAGGGTTGATTTTATAGTTTTACTACTGATTTCGTCGTGGCCATAACTTGTTTTCGGTTTAAGGTTATTTTCTACAGCTGCAACTTCATTTTCAGTTACTTCTTCTAGGTACATCGAGTGTGGCAGTTGATTTGACAAATAGGAAGTGAAGTGTTCATTTGGTAAGGGTAAGCTTTCAGATATTGTTTTACATGTATTTGTAAAGTAATTGTTGAACTTATTGGCAATTATACTTTTATCTGATATGTGTTCGCCATCAATTTTAAAACTATTGGGCATTTTTTGTTTGCTATGTGCATTTCCTATTGTTTTGTTTAGTACTGACCACAAAGACTTGGTGTTCGTTTTGTATTTTTCTATCATTTCAGAATAGTAATTACACCTGAGCTTACGTTCAACCTTGTTAAGAAGGCTATTGTATATTTTGTATTTCTGTATATTGCGCTGTAACGGGTTTTGCTTGTATTTCCTATATAATTTTAATTTAGTTTTAGTTGAAGCTATCAAACCAGGAGTCATCCATGGTTGATGCATAATACTTCTGCGATTTTTCTCTTGCCCTAGAATCGGAAATGCTTGATCAAATGCACATTTGTATTTATCATAGGCCTGATTAGGACATTCATGCTCTGAGACATTCGGAAAATCGGTTATTTCTGAATAATTAATGAAACTGTTGAAATTGTTTGGGGAGAAGTTGCGTCTTAGCGTAGGATCTTCACATGGGCTGCCAGTTTGTTCTGTTTGTGTCATATAAAATGTGCCGAAATGGTCTGAAATGTCAGTGATGATTATCCAAGATGAAGCTTGTGTTATGTCATTGGTAAATATGTGGTCAATGAGTGAAGCTGATGTAGGTGTCACCCTTGTAGGTTTCGTAATCGTTGGAACAAACCCATTCACAAAATAAAATTCTCAAGATAATTGTCAGTTTTCACGTGCATTTTGAACTTTAAAAGATCGAAATTCATATCTCCCATTATACAACATTTTTTGTTCTGTCTGCTTATCTTGTTTATAATATCTAAGATAGTGGTAGAAAATATGTCGGTATCAGCAAGAGGTGCCGTGTTTGGTCTATTAACTATTACAGCTATACATTTGGATTTAGAGCTGTTTTCATATTCTATAAACAATGTTTCGATAACATGAGGTAAGAAGATCGATAAATCAGCTCTTCTACAAAATCAAATATGATCTTTGATAAAAAGGCCAACACCACCTCTTGCGTTATCATTACGTGTATTTGCAATAAATTGGTGATAGTTAGAAAGGTTTAAAAAACTTTCGCATTGAACTTTAAAAACTTCGGTTAAACCAATAAAGTCAAATGAAAATACATCAGAAGACAGACTGCTTACCAGTTCTGTGAACTGTTCCCAATGTGATACTAATCCTCGTCCGTTTAAATTAAGGAACGATGTTCCATTTTTTGTGTGTTTCAGTTTGTTTCACAAAATCATCTGGTTCATAATAAATTCCAGTTCACCACTATCTCCAAACTGGTTGACAGATGAGCTTGCCAAGTCCACCATTTGTAGCTGCTGATGTACATCACGTTTATGTGCGTTTCGTTGACGGTCATTTTGTCGAGATCCTCCAGTAGTGTTTTACAGGCAATGCTAGCTCGCAGAGCTAGTGACAATGATTTTGTCATCCCGAGGATAATATCCTCTTGCCGGGGCACTGGTTGTTTTCAAGATATTGTCTATTTCAGCTGGTCAATTTCGTCAGGAGTAGAAATCTTCTTGATTGAGCGGTTCTTAAGTTTCACAAAGATATTTCCATCTCGAACCCAAGTGTCATTTATTCTTTTTTCATTTTTAAGGGATCTACAGCTTTGGGCCGTTTCGTTTCGTTTCTGGGTTAAATCGTCGTTGATGTAGATGCCTGTTCCTTTCAGACGATATCTGTTTTTCAGTATGGATGACTTGATGATGTAGCTTGTGAATTTGACCAATATCTGTCTCTTTCGTCCACCCGATTGAATTTTCCCAACTTGGTGAATTCTGTCAATGTTGTTGGTGGTGTCGACATGGAACTTGTCTGCATCTTCTTCCAGACCCGTTATTCGAACACTATTGCGTCTTCCGTACTGCTCATGGTCGTCAGGCCTGTTTTCAAGGTTGTTCGCTTGTTCTTTAAGTTGTTTAACGACGTCCTTTTCATTTACATGGTCAAAGAAATGCTTCTTCAGCGAAGCGTTTTGAGCCTTAAACAAAGTTATTAATAGCTCAGCTGTGACCGATGAACCGGTTAAATTCTTCAGGGCTTCGTCCAGCGGGTCACCCGATGACACAGCTTGCTGATTGGGCGTGGCCTGCCCTTTCTGATTCCCCTTTCCTTTGACCATCTTTAAACTAAGATCCTATTCCTCTCCAGATCCTCTTTTTAATCCGTACTTGATTTGTCGTACGTATGGCCCCAGGATGTTTATGAATCTTGTTGACCACTTTCTTGCCTATTTCAAGAGACAAAAAACTGCCTTCGCCATTCAGACGAGAAGTTATGAACAAATTTAATTAAGGTTAAGATTGTAGATATACTTAAACTCACCTGATACATTTTATACACAAATGTTACAAAATAATACAGGGAATGAGCCGTTGATGAAATCGGTGAGTTTAGCTTAGATACTACAACTATTAATTGGAATGGAGTGTTGATATTTTGTACATTGGGTTAAACATATGTCGCTTCTACTTTTCGATGTCCAAATGAAAAGTTTTTAAAAGTGATAATTTTGGCGCTGTATTGAGAAAAATTTGGGGGAAAATGTGTTATAACGCTGCTTTGCAATTTTAACTAACATGTCATTCTCAAACTCAAACACATTGCGCATTATAAATTGCAATATCCATCTGATATATAATCTCAAACGATGCTAGTTTAATAACACGCTTTGATCTATAGTCCTTAGCTTAGCTGTTTGACGAATTGATTGGGACTGATTGACACAAGTTTTCAGCTTGTTTCAACCGTGTGGGCCTGTCAAGCACCCTGCACGACCGCCTACGGGCCTTCAACGGGCTTAAACCCGTAAAAAACCCATGTCTGAAAGTAGTCATCTTCAACCTTTGACCATCGGCTCTATGGGGCTACAGGGCCAAAAATCCTCACAAAATCGTACGGACCTCGCCTGGTACGGCACGATGCGCCGTGCGGGGCTGCACTGACTCGCAGATTGTTTGCCAATAAACAGCTTTTAGACAGCCCGTAAGTCTCATATGATCTAGGCATTAACTATGGTGGGACATATGCCTCGCTTGCGTAACAGCGTAAACAGTTATATATATATAATCAACGCGATCAAAAGCGTAGCAACATAAACGAGTCTGGATATCATAACGCTAATTTAACAATGACAAATTGATAAACCGTTTATCGCAGCCATTTGTAGAAAACGTTGCGTGAAACCCGCCTGCAACCCCTTTTAGCTTTTGCTTTTGATATCTTAGAGGATACCAACACAAGGACTCTCATTTTCCACGTGACCATCATATAATTCTTTCTTGTGGGTCAACACAGTATCACCTTTAAAGGTTGCCAATCATATAACAAAGGCACGACAATAAAGGAAATTTAACACAACTCAAATATTACGAGGCAGATACTCTTCTAACCCCTGACTTTGCCCCCATCTCCGCCCACCCACAGGTTACACTCTGCCATCCTCCACACCTCCTTCCCCAAAATGCAATCCCTTTCCCCTCAGGCTTACTCTCCTAACCATTCTTTGTGTTCAACACCTCGTGCAAACCTCAAAGCCTCTCCCTTACTCTCTCAAACCCTCTCCCCCTTCCGTACCTTTCTACCACCCAAACACAAAATTTGAAAGCACAACCCTCCTCAGCCACTGAACTATCAGACTAAGATCAACTTATTGATATTACCCGGTGTCATCATTTCCCCTTATTAAGTTTACCTTCCCATTCATAACCAAATCAACATTCAAGGCCCAACAATCAACCTACATAAATAAATACAACTGATAGGTCCAGTGATTATCGAAGACTATAATCCCAACAGTAGTCGACTCAAGTTGTTAGAAATTGATGGCACTTCTTAACGGACGTAATATTTATAACCGTCGTCTGTTAACAAGAACATGATGTACACGGTTGCGTATATTAATGTTCTTGAATATATAATATATAGGTGTTATTATTGTCAGTTTATATAATCGCCTGTAGGACTAGGATGTACATTATTCATTGTCTAAATCCATACGTATTTCTAATGTATCACGCTTTCCTAAAGCTTCTTACAAAAAGCTCATTCGGTTTATTGCGAATGGGTATCGAGTGCGTTTTGTACCTTATGGATCTATGAGCAGCATACTTGCATTTTTGAAAAGCAATGTAAGCATATTCACAAGAAGCCTTCATTGTGACAACCGATTTTGGTCGAACTCTTACTATGGCCTTTTGCAATTTAATGATAAGTAAAAGGGCGACGTTGGAAAAGCATATTAAGCTGACGAAAATTACCGGTAATCGCTTGCAATGCTTCGGCAGCAATCGGCCACTTTGTTGGGATTAACAGCAATCTTCCGTAGAACCAGATGTTTTACACGGAACTCACATCATCTGATTGTAATTGGTAAATTAAAAGAGGATCGTACGTTCCCGCAGCATATAGCGCGACTATATTTGGAACATTTAGTGCTATTAGTGGTGTCCCGCAAGTGTCAGTCCTGCAACCCGTTCATTTCTTATCGACATTAGCAATAAAAAAACGAAACGAAAACGGCCTGGTATGGTTTTTTTTTTCACTATCTTGTTTTTGTAGAAATTATTTACTCACTGACTCTATCTCATGGCATATTTTACTGTGCTTTTCATTTCACAAATAATGATGCCTCCATTGGTGAGGGAGTGTCCTAGGGTTGTGTCTAAGATAAGCAAATGGACAGCAAGCCTGGTCATGGAATATGTGGCATCTCATAATGTTTTATGGACAAAGCTGGCCTTGATAGCCATATCACGTGGTTTTTAGTCTGTCTTAGTAGACAGCGGGTAATGTGAACAATACGGTTACGTATATCGATAGTATCTGCAAGGTGAGTAACATAAAGGTGCCAGCAGGAGAATGTGCTCCGGCATACTGGTTTCGATTCCATCTCCATATCATTTTATTTGCTGGCACCATGGTGGATCCAACGTTGTTCTGCCAACCTAATGCGTGTCCTATTCTAAAAAATTTATCCATTATAATTCCCGGCATACAGTTGTGCGGATAGTCGCTGTATAATTGAATTTATGGGCAAGTTGGAGCGTCATGAACTATATATAGCTTGCTTGGTGCTGGGTAATTTCTTAGTTCACATATATACATATTACCCCATCGTATTTTTACTCTTGGTCATAAACATCCTCATATTGGGTACATATCTGACAGAGAAGCCATCAAAACACAATATGCGAATGTAAACCGAATTTTATCATTACTGGATATTGATATAACTGCACCTTATTAAGTGCCTCAGTGGATTTTATGCCTCGTTGACAGCGTCTTCTTCCAGTATATGACGTTTCTCTGACTTTCATTTTACTTGATAAAGCATAATACTGGATGAAATACATGGCTTTTTATGAGCCTTTCCCAGTCAAATGAAGGTTTCGAATTTTAGATTAAAGCCACTTTCATATTGAAGAGCAAGATAGGCTATCTGTACAGTAAGGTAGAATGTAGCTTCGTTGAATCACTATTGTACTTTGAATCTCTCTTATAGGATAGATAATTGGTTATTATTATCTTCAGAAAATTTGTCCTTAATTACGCGACTTAAGTGCCTAATCACGCGGCCATTTTGCAACCCAATTTAAGCCATTTTAGACTTCAATGGCAAACAACATACGATTGGATTTTTTATTATGTTGCTTTTGAGTGGGTTGAATTAGCAGCGAAACGTTTTTTTATTCGTTCCCTGCTGCTATCTACTGGTTTTGCTCAATGGCTTCTTGTGATGTGCCGCTGTGTTATTTTCGACCTTCTATTGAGCGTTCGCGGTATATTGCTGCCCGAGAATGCCAGACAAATTTCTGGCCATTTCATTATGATACATTTGTACACTTCGCAGTCGTTGAGAACATAGACTTCGTAGATAAACTGGCATATGCTAGTTAATGCGGTAGCCCTATTTCGGCGACTTTTCATATACATATATTCATATATCTGCCCTCACTAATATATATGCACAATGGCTTCCTAGCAGTTGTGATTCATGTCACGATAGGAATTATGAATGACTTAGTTATTGATGACGAATTTGATATTGTTTTGTGAGGAAGCCCACCCGTTCTGATATAATGCTATTTCAAATATGGATGGTAGTATTATACGGCTCACTTACAACACCGGATCTTGTTAACATTGTTCATTGGAAGCAGACGGTTTTTCAGTATCAAATCCATATTACCTGCGAGGCTATGGCATCCTGACAGCAAAGCGGTTAAGCTCGATTACAGGAAACGAAAACATTGCCCTACGGCTGTGCTGACTCATAATAGCATGCGCCAACCCGATAATCTGTTAGGCCATATAAATTGTGATGAAAGATTCAAACCATCTGGGGTTTGAAACATTTCCTAACTCAATTGGGAAATTAGGAGTTATTTGGCTGAGAGAATCCATCCGTTGTAAAGTGTGAATTAGGCTTTTTTGTAACCAGCGTTTACATTGCAAACAACTCAAATTTGATTTGTATCAGACCCTGGGGCCATTGTGTCTCTACAATTTCATTCATCTTTATTTAGCATAACTTTCCTACTAGTAAATTAATCATACCACTGTGACGTTTATATCCATTATCTCGTCTGCAATTATAATAAAAACCATCACGTCAACCATGATAGGTTACAAACTAAGCGTTGGTAAGGGGACGTATCTAATCAATTTATGCTGCATCCGTCGTATTGTTAGTAGCACCACAGTGACGACGATATGTGTCATGATCTTTCGGGTAACTCTCGTCCCTTTATCGAGCGTTCGCGGTATTTTTCACAAATAGGATGCCAAACAACCTTGCAGCCACATTATTAACTAAGCAATCTGTAACTAAACGGAGTTTCTGAACATTACGTTGCATTACGCCTGGCAAGGTAGAGATAATTAGAAAACTGTTGTTTGACAAATATAATCATCACACAACGTTGGCGACGATTGACACATTGCGATAGGAGATATCGTCGTGGTACTGTGGGGATCCTGATACGTAATAAACGAATACCCTTGCGCTTCGTACCACGGCGACCATGTGACGACCCGGCGCTAACGGAGTTTCGAGCGATGATATGTATCGGTTCTCACTACTCAGCTGTAAGACGATTGAAATGGTTTCGCAAAGAAAAGAAGACCTGGTTGGTTGAACGCTGATGATTACAGCGTATATGCAAACGGGCTAATATAGGCAGTATATGTGTTGTTCCGAATGGAGTCGACTATGTGGCACTAGTGAGAAATTGTAGACCAACAAATATCAATAGGAATCACAGTGACACAATTACCGATAGGCGTGATATTATACTTTTTGTAAGCATTACCCGGCAGCCATGTGGATTTCTAACGGACATGGACCACTAAATAACTGCACATACATATACTGGTATTTTTGCTTCGTGATTATCATGTTCTTGCCAATATATACTAATGTCACGATGTTGTAACACTGTTTATTTCTCTACTGTTGGCGAGCCATTATACAGGTAAATGCAGCGCGATTGACACAAGAGTTGACAGGGTCAGGGTATGATATCGTAGCATCTATTTCCCTGGAGGTTTTTAAACCACTCAAAAACACCAATCCGGGTTGATGAATGGTACCTTGTAAAACGCAAAGGATTCATACTCAGCAGCTATATTTCAATTGGACCACTGACACATTGGATTACTTTTGCCAACAACAACTAAATGATGTAGCAAGCGCTAGGAAGTGGCGAGTGTCGATAGGGCTGGCAATTGTAGAGCAGACGTCTAACATTTAATGATATTAGCAAGTGTACCATTTGCATGCGCCTAATACAGAAAATGTCATTTTGTTTGGAGAAAATTAATTAATGTCCGATTAATTCATGCTCAAACCATTTCGTCGATTCAGGCGTCATAACACGACAATGCTCACTAGTATTTATATTTTAATTGCTGGATTTCTTCAGCACAGCTTTAGTTTTGCTGGTGTTAATTAGATGACGCAATAACAGTAATGCTGTGCATAAATAAATTCTTAAATGCAGGAAATCAGCTAATGTGATTTGATATATTGACTGTGTGATAAGATTTTAGTACAAAGTCAGATGTTTGTAAGATAACTAAGACAGTCGCATTTTGTTCCAATACCTGATTCATTCTGGTCACAACGAGTTCATTGCTGTACTTGTATTAGTCTATTAAGCCGTAGACGAGCCCTGGTTGTTATTTACTTGACTAGAATGGCAAGATGTGTAGTATCCATACCAGCTGCTTCCCTCGTCGTGTTTACCGCTGATTGAATTTGCGCTTTAGAATAGCTAACCAGCAGCGCGCTGCGCTCGTGCATTACACTAGCTGTCAATTGTGGTGTCACATCGACCGGAGATAATTTCTTAGACTTGGTGTTTAGATATTAAGCAACGGTGGAATTGTGATGTAAGGAATGAATGAACACATTTCTGCCTATGTTGTAATGATTATTATGCCACTACAACTATTTTGTCACCTTTCAAAACGGGCCAAGGTCTCTGAGCGAATGTAAATAGCGGTCGTTACAGAATGGTCCATATTGCACAGCATCTACTATAAAGGCTTTGATTTATTTTTGGCGTAATTAATGCTGGCGGATACAGAAGTGAACAGCCAGTATTTTCGTTGGTATTTTGCATTGCTGTGCCATGCACAACCCCCATTCTAGTATTATATAACGTTTAACTGTCACCAGGACTAAACCCCGTCGGCATGCAATTCCGACGCTCGAACTCAGACAGTAATAGATTTTTAATTTTGCTAATCTTTTTTCTTTTACAACACTGATGTACAGTGTGTAGGGTACGAGGTGTGTTGGGCCGCGTTTGATACGTTCGCTTGGGCTGTACCAGTTGGTTCGTCAATATAAAACTTAACTTTCACGGTAGGTAGTTCTACAGCAGTATGTTCTAATTCTAAAGGAATTGATGGAGTTTCGCAACTAGCTGTGTCATGCCTCTGCTATCAGTGTTTAGACAAGTTATTGAGGTCACATTATTTAATTTTCCAGATGACTGCATGCTCTTACCAAGTTGTAGTTTATATCAATGCTCACATGAAAACTTACATGAAGTAATGGTTGCATCAAAGGCGCGCACCGTGTAGTCAGCTGTGCATATTATTCGACATGCTATTTTCAGTCCGATTACTTTTAAGCAATTATCAGATGCTTACATGGTGAACAGAGAAAAGTTCTGATCCGTCCACCTGCGTTAATGTCCCCGGCGATTACAGTTGCCATCGTCATTGCATAATCGTGGGGAGGGGTTGTATAGCATGCATCACTTGCAGGTAGAGTTCAGCTGGTGGTGTTGATGAATAGAGGGTTTTTAGGTTGATGTGGTGAATGTTATAACAAACAGCCCGACGTTATGTAATGATTGATTTCATTAAAAGCACTAAGTAGCGTTTAATACTGCCATCAGCCTTAGCAAACACGTAACTAGGATGTATATATGCACGTAAGTACGTACGTACGAACGTATGTACGCATGTATGTATGTGTGTATGTGTATGTATGTGAGTATGAAAGTACGTTGGTGTGTATGTATGTATGTATGTATGTATGTATGTATGTATGTATGTATGTATGTATGTATGTATGTATGTATGTATGTATGTATATGTATGTATGTATGTATGTATGTATGTATGTATGTATGTATGTATGTATGTATGTATGTATGTATGTATGTATGTATGTATGTATGTATGTATGTATGTATGTCTGTATGTATGTATGTATGTATGTATGTATGTATGTATGTATGTCTGTATGTGTATGTATGTATGTATGTATGTATGTATGTATGTATGTATGTATGTATGTATGTATGTATGTATGTATGTATGTATGTATGTATGTATGTATGTATGTATGTATGTATGTATGTATGTATGTATGTATGTATGTATGTATGTATGTATGTATATCCGTGTGTGCATTCATGTGCTCGTGCGTTTTTGCGGGACAGTTGGACGGTCGATTCAAAGCATTTGTCAAAACATCGCTGTTTCTATGTATTTGTTACAAGGAAATAGTTTTAGGCGCGTTTATATATTATGTCTTATGAATGGGATGCACTTCACTTTTAGGGTTATTCAGGATGCATGAGGCGCGTTTTACTCTGTGCTGGCACGTTATCATTGAAATAAGTGAGCTGACTAGGATTTTCAGGGCGAAACTGTAATTAATCCGAGGAGTGTCAATGACCTCGACCTTGACTGGGTTGATGTTGGTCATTATTATTCGTTGCAAATCAATTTGACTGATGACACTCAATTCAATGGGATTCCGCATCATTGCGACCACTAATGACATGTGCAAACCTGATTGACATGATACAGCCACCTGTTACGGGACGTACCATGTGACTTAATTGCTTTGCAGAAATATTTACACTTTAGAGGGGGGGGGGACAAATGATGAAATACTTATAATATGGTCATCAGACAAATGTTTGCTTTGTCTAGACACCAAACCATAGAGTTGTGTACGCAAATTCTAGCCCTATGAAAGCGATACAAAACCATGCGCCCTAGCAAATGCAGTGTAACCGATTTTGGCTACGAATTATATCTACCTATATTTTGACTGGGCTGCATTTATACTTTTGTCGCCAAATCTTTATTCAGATGCAAACTTACCATAAAAGTAAATATTTACCTGAATTAGACCATTGGACTTATATGCAAACAACCTTTGTTGTTAACGAAGACGTACAAGTGAGTCGGTCGCTAATATGTCGAACATTACGCTAAATTTCAATTCTTGGGGGTTTACTAGAAAATATAACAAGATCAAGCATTGGGACTGTACGTAACATTCAACAGCAAGGCAGTTTACGGATGCAGCCCCAGACTAGGCTTCAGTGTGCATTCATTTTATTGCACTAGGCAAAATCAACAAATGATCGCAAAGATGCATCATGATTATGCATAAGTACAATGCTATGTGTACCGATGGATGAGACGCTTGTGGCCAAGGGTTAGTTGTTGGCTATCTCATGGTACTGAATAAATGAGAGCAACTTTTGGTTCTGGCAGCTAGTCACGCCTTTCCAAATTTTGTTTGTGCAGCAATTACATTATGTTCACAGTAAGTCTGGAGCATAAGTGAATAAAACATGACACACTACGTAATTTTGCAACCTTAATGACTCAACAATATAAAATTTAAAAGAAACTGAAATTAAACTGAGCGCTTGGATTGTACGTCATTGGCAGCAGCGAGGGGATTTCGCCATGTTAATATATGAAAACGATGTTGATGCTTGTGCAGTGCCTCTTTAACGATACAGTTCACTTATATTTACTCCATTAGTACTAAACATTTATCAACCCCGGCGCAGTAGCATGACGAAGTCTCGGATTTAGTAACCCTCCGGAGCTCCTTAATTCAAGTGGCATGTGACAGCTATCGCTGTCGTATTCGTACATGATAAAAGGGATCGTTGTTATCAGTATTGCGCCACAGGGTAACATGTAAAGATGAGTTAGAAAAGTAAACTAAAATGGGATATTAAGTTGCTTTCAACAATGATGTGATATCGCGACCGTAATTACCTGCTCGTCAAGGATAAATTACTTTTGGCTGTTTCGTATAAAAGTTAGTTGTGATCGTGTGGATTTATGATGTTCTTCGCTACATTGACTGTGCCGATTTCAACACATGATGTCAGAGGGCCATACACTCATGATGCCGCCCAAAGACCAGATAATCTACTTTGGGTGCCACAAAATTATTGAAACTGCAAATGAACTTCATTTTCATGTTATTGTTTCTGACACAATAGCACAGGTAATCATGTGGCCTGTGTGGTAAGTGTGAATCCGCGCAGGCGATGCATATCTTATGAATCATCAGCTGATGATTTATATGTTTGTCACATCAAACGTTTTAGAATCAGGCGAGTAGCTGTGCGAAACTAACATGTCAATCAGCAACACAATAACATTGAACAGAATATAACTTTGTCTTTGTTTTATTTTATGTAATTGGATTGTTGTTAAGGCTCGACGGCACTGTTTATTGGCGTAATATGTGTTAATATCCTAAATGTGAAAATAAGAATGTAATACTACATATCACTTGAACACCTTGGCCTCTTTTCAGCAAAATCCCACAAACAACAACGTTGGATATAGCTGAAACGATTACTGCTTAACCTTACTTGGTGTTCTACAGTCACTAAAACGAAAAACTGTTGTGTGTCGCGATATGCACTCACAAAATGCAGTGAAACACTTTGTAGTTTAGTTCCTATTGTGTATTTTTCCTCGCTAATTTTGCGTTGAGCAATATATATGTGGCCTAGGTCTCAGATTACATGAACCTCACCTTATGCATTATACATATGGAGAAGGTAAATGTACCAGCATTGACCTAAGTGCACCACAATTGGACCTCAGGGGTAAGTTATACTTGCATTGTTTAGAGAAATAAAGGATAATCATCTATTGTGAGCTTACACGCTATCAGTACTAATTGGAATGGAGTGTTCAGATTGGTTGACAATGTGCCCCAATTCCAAGGCAATCGAACTCACTTTCAGTTCCTAAGTGCCCTTTGTTCATGTTCCGACTAGGCACTTATAATCACTGGAGAACAATTATTTGCTGATTATTGATTTTGACCTCCCTTCGGACTTATTCGCTTAAAATTGAAACTCCCTGTGACTGTTGCGTTGGATTTATTTGAAGACTATGATGTGTTTCGCGATTAGGTTGGCACACTCTTCTCTAACGGGTGCATGATGATTTACAGCTCCATTGTCAATGTATACATAATTTTCGAATGCACATTTATTATATATAGCTTTCAAGTGATAGTAATAAGATGCGTATTCAATTGATAATGGATTTTCAGACACACCATCTGGGTAGACTCTGACTGATCGGAAGTGATTTTGAAACTCAATATTTGCACCCACGCCGTTACTAGATTTATTGGTTTATTTTAAGGGAGCAAGCACTATTTCGTTCGATATAATGACTTAGTTATGGATGGTTTACCAGTTTAATATTGTTAGGTGAGGAAGTCTACAAACTCTGCTCGAAAGATAGTCACAACATGTACGTTCTAAACATTGATCAATGAAAGCAGAGGCTTTTTAGTATCAAATTCATATTTCCGTTGAGGCAATATCCATTTGATTGCAAAGCGGTTCAGCTAAACTGACAGGGAACGAAAATATTGCCCTATAGCTGTGCTGACTCATAAAACCATACACAAGCCCAATGATCTCTTATTCCTCTGTGGGCCTATTTGAATTGATCCTTGCATACCTTGCACACTGAGCCATTTAAAACATTTTCTCATATTCTGGTGTTTGGTCATATAATAGGAAAATTGTTCAAAACCACCTACACCAACCTGCATATGAGCGAAGTGTCCGAAGATGTATATTTTCCAGATGTTTTTTTTTTCATTAAGTGTGATACCTTTGCAAAAGTGCGAGTTTATTGTTGGCTAGTGCAGCCAATGCCTTCAAGCATGTTAGGGTCGTTATTGTGTTACCGATGATTAAATCAGTGTATAACATAATTTGCGCTAAGTATGATGAGCCAGACATATAAGTGATGTTGGTTATTGCTCCGTGTACCCAGGCTTGTAGTAATTGTATTGAAAGTACATTTATATAAGCTTTTACTGATATTAAACTATTCAAATTATTTATATTATAATGGTGTAGCGATCTGGCTCAGCGAGTTAAGATATAATCGATTGCTGAGTTTAGTATTTGTTTCAATACTGGAATTTGACGAGTGCAACCATTTGTGATCAATAAATTTAGGCAATTTATATTAAAACAAAATCATATATTTATTTTAAAAAAAAGAAAGAATGACTGAAAACATCGTGCATAATTCACAGTGTGAGGAAGTTTCGTAATTGTATTTGCCCTGTAGGAGCAAATACAAACGAGGGAGATAATGGCAGAAAGGGACTGTATAATTGCTGCCAGAGGTATTGTTGATAAGGACATTGGCTTACTATGTACACAGGATGGATTTTCCGATTAATCACTAAAACAAAAATACAGTCATGAAACCGAAACCGATGACAATGAGCGAACTGTTCTCATATTGGAACATGTGGCATTTACTTTTATAAAATGTAATCAAAATTATCAAATCTTCTGCTTTATGTAGCAAGGGACCTAGTTTCGGTCGCCCTATAAAACGAAATGTATGTTTTCGATGTTAACATAAGATTCGTATTTTGGGATCAATCGTACGTCTATACTTTGGTCCACTGCTACTACAAAACATTATATCTATTTGTCTACAATGTATGCTACGATATATTTGCTTAAAGCACATTTGTCGAACGTGATATTAATGATTATAAACAGCTTAACCACTGCCTCTATCGATCCATTATATTGGTATAGCAACGGCGGCATAATCGCCTATGTATTTTGAGCAGCCAAAACTAAACCGATCATTATGCATTGTTCGGTTGTTAACAAGTAATTATCAAGTGATATAAACACGGAAAGGTGGCCAGATATAATGCGCTAGCAGGTTAACCTGTCATTTAAGGACATGTGACCATGCCTCCAGAGGAATATCTTTCGCGCACGCCATATATTACAAATATTCCCCAGTGTCTTCATATCAATTAACGTGAAGCACGAGCGATGCCTTTTTGTATAACATTGTCCTGTTGTTTGATACTGCTTCAATACTGGGTATTAATTGTAAAGTACATAGTTATGATGGTTATATTAACAGAATTATAACTGAGCAAACGAAATATACGGCTGCTTGCAAACAAGAGCTATCCGATAGGCAATAATCACATTGGTAGAGTGGGTATAGGACGAAACTTCTTCGATGTTTCTTTTTTCCCGTGATTCGTCATTTCAACTAATATCTAAACAGGCCAATGCATTCTGATTAAATGGAAACCGGCGATTATAGTGACCACATACTCACATAAACACGGAGTGATCTCGACCAATTCATCTCAGTGCTTGTATGCTGAGACGTAAAGAATCCTTATCAATTGGTCCATGGGCAGGTTTACTGCTGTTTGGATGTGCTCATTTGTATAGCTTACGCTTTCAATGCTAGTTGCATGACTTTGGCTGTAAACTGCAATTGTCATTTGAATGAATCGTATTTCCACAGTTGCCCTGGTGACGAAAAGACAGAGAGGGAAAAAACTACGGAGAACAGCAAGTTAATCGGTTTTTATTTTGCGAAAGCCGACACTGCAAAATGAATAAATGTCAAGCTAATAGGATATTGTCATGCTAGCCTTGCATATACATATGTTAAATGACAAATGGGAAGTTCATAGTGGTTGCCTGGTGGTGTAATAGGATATCTTATCCATTACTAGTGTTCAATTATCCCAATAAGTACTCTAATACCGCCCCCCCCCAGCAATTCAACAGTACAGTATAAATTGTATCAGGCTGAAAAGTTGCATAATTGTCATCAGCGTAAAGATTGTTGCCGATGTTATGACTGCGCAAGAGACGGTCTAGACTTGATGTATACATGGTGGACAGGGTAGGTCCAAGGATACGATGGATTGCGTAATATTTATACAAGCAGGAGTGCTATACGGATAAAGAATTTTAAAGAATTTTACGATACTTAATTTACGATATTGAATCCGGCTCAATTAATACAAAATAAAGCATGATTACGTTTATTGAGATTCTTGAAGATACCTTATAAATTAAGGTATTAGTATAGTCAATAGCTTGCATTTACAATACTAGATATCCAAATGTATGCATCAGAAATTTTAGCTTATTAATATTTCCAACCACGTCTATCAGGGAGTGCATCATAGTATTCTGGCTGGGTACAGGTGGGCAATTTACACAACAATTATCAATAAGCAGAATATTTGCATTTATAAAAAACAATGTCAAACATCCTATCTAGGAGAACTCATCTTAGGACTCATTGATAATTTGTGATATGTGATTGTACAGTATTTGTTACTAGATAGAAAATGCAGCGTATTTAGATGACGATGGTCATCTGTAATCTCAAGCAATGCGTTTACACCAAAGGTATCTTTGAAAAAGAATTGTTATAGGGTTATCTCAAGAGTCGGTTTTAGGGGCCCGGTCCTTAAATATTCTACGTAAATAATGAATAACAATAGTGGAGAGACGAAATGGCACTGCAAAGTGTTAAATAATGCTTTAATTTAGATTTCTTATTGTGGATGACCAAATGCAGGGCGTCTATTGACCTTACCATTTTTGCCATAGCCAGCCATCAACATAACGAATTGGGTAGCCATCTTTGTAAATCATTGTAAATAATGTGCCATGCCCATAATTGTTGTGGCGTGTCGCAAAGGCTGTTCTAAAATGTATTTCCTCTGTTGAAAGGAATACTAACCGCTAACTAACGGATCGTGCATCGTTAGTGAGTGTACATTTGGCGGAAAGGTGAAGCAAATATCATCATCATTTGTTCATAGATCAACGTCTAAGGGTCTCACCAGTGGGGATGAAATTGAACACGTGATTTACCGCCAATCATATGTTGCCTTCACTCCGTTCTTCTCAAACTTATCAGCAAAATAATGGTTTTACGGGGACCGCTGGCACTGGCTCTGGCTTCATTAAAACAGCAGCTAGTTGGTCTGCATGATTGGTTGCAGTCAATGGTATTCGCATTCCAAGAAAATAAGACCGTCATTGACAAGGGGATAGGTACGGTTTCAGTTTAATTTATTCCCAAATGGATTGAGATTACTTGGCTGGAATTGCGTCGATTGATGACTTTGAAACGTGATGGACATGGCTTGTTAATCAGATGCTTCCCAGTTTAGGCATGATACAGTTTGTGGCAGTGCAAGTGCAATACACTGCTTGCTTCCTTTGCCAATTACAGTTAAGCGAAATTATATAAAACAAGGCTTAACACAAAAAAAGGCTTTTTTGGTCTTATTGAGTTTCTGAAAAGTAACCGTTATTTGATTTTATCGGTGCTTTTACTTTTTCAATCATCTCTAAATTCACTTTGGGTTTTTGCAGCCGTGTTTGGATATGCACACTTAAATGTGCCCGGAATGTGCTAATTGTTTTGAATATCATGCACTCGTAAAAACGAAAGGTGAAAACAAACGAGCTGTTATGTAGAGGGCTAACTGCTGAATCTGCCGTGCTATAACAAGTTTAGTAAGTGGTCAGAGCAAGCATCAGCAGAAGTAATACACACTCGGCTAACTCGAAACCGATATGGCATCACGAACATTATCTTACCGATTCAATGTTTATTGAATTTTTTTATGAGCACTATCTGGGTAGCCTCGAAGGTAAACTGTTGTGGTTCTATTACTCAATATTTGCACCCACGCCCTCAGGAGATTTAATAGGCGTAATTTGCCTACAAAGCAACCACCCAAATTGTATCCATTTTATTTCAAGCTAAATTTCTGTTCTAAACCACTTATTCCAACCTGTACTTGCTGTTGAGTGTATCATTGGCTAGCACAGGCAATGCCTCAAAGCATGTAAGGATCGTTTGCCACCGTCTGTTTAGGTCTGTTGTTGAAGTACATTTGAGATTTATTGACATTTAAATGATCCGATGAATGAACTTCGTTATATTTTAACCAGGAAACGATCTAGCATAGTGATTCATGTTATGGTCAATTTGCAAGTTTAGGGCTTGCCTCAGTATTGGAATTGGCCATTGAAAAACTCTGTGTGGTTCTTTACACACGTTATATATAATATCGTGGATTATAAAAGTGTCCGATTTATGCTGTGCGGTCTTAAGCTATTTTGCCCATGCTCGATGTCAGAATTTGATTATAAGCCTTTGCTCCCTCTGACTATTGCTCAAATAGAATTTCCCTTCGTGCCTTAACGAGCTGTTGTAAACCAAATGAACGGATGTTTTTGTCGGTGGTTTTATGAATGACCGCGTGATATTACAGACATGATACATGAAATGTTAAATAATTAACTCTCAATGTAATTTATAATTAACATTTCCTATTGCTAGGCTTAGTATAACCAAATTAAGCACAGCTTCAATCTGTCACGGATTCCATCTTTCGAAGATATAATATTATTTTGTTGTGACATTATTTGAAACATCTTGTTCCATAAAACTGTCGTCACTGCTTGCACGGTTCTCTTTTTGATCAAATGGAATCAAATCGTAAAAGTTCACAAATCACTGACAAATGACAGATACTAATAATATAATTGCATGTTGCGATGATTTCGTCAATCGCTGGCACAACATGTCAGTGTTATGACATAAAGTGATCGATAGAAATGCAGCAAAATTCACACAATCAATCCTATATTTGTATGCTGCGACTAGATGTTGCATCTACTCAAAGAGTACATACTAAATATTACATATTACAATTAGCTGTAAATCCCAATTGGAGCACACCCACCATCCCTGCAGCTAATCAATATTCACTGGGACCATTAGCATATCTAATAGTAAACATGTGGAGGTTGGCTACCGCCATAAACCCAGCTGTAATTGGATTCCCCAAGCGAATACCCGATATGCACCCAGCTCTTAGTGTCTCTCAAGCTGAATGTTTTCCAAGGCGCTTGAATGAGAACAATGGTCCGTTTCTGATGATGCATTTGTGAGTGAACTACTGTGAAAGGGGTATGCACTAATTTAGGCAGTTCTTTTACGATGTCCAAGGTTAGAGTATATCATGAATATCCATTTTTTATATTTGATGATAAATGCGACAAAGGATTTCTATTTTATATGCAATCATAGATTACTATGTCGCATTAATGTTTTGATTTTGGGAAGATTTAAGCTACTCCTGTGAGCGTTTGTTATCAATCATATAAGCTGAAAATATGTTTTTTGTTGATAAAGCAAATGTCAGACGATAACGATATTCTGCGATATTGTCAGTGCTTGAACGTGTTATAGGAAAGACGAGCACCTCAGTCCGCAAATCAGTGCATCATCCTGTAGTTATACTGTTTGCAAAACAGGACCCTCCAACGATCCCACAGAATAAAGTTCACTCTACACGCAACCATGTTTGTCTGGCTAGCAACTTAGTTCATATGGCGAGTATTATCATAGTTCAAAACAAACATTATCCACTCGCTTGATGGCTATACCTTAACATACTTCCAATGACGCCCATAGCGCCAAGGAAAACGTAGCATATAATGCGATGACCTGGCACTTGACAAGCGCCCGTCAATTCATTGGATGTAAATAGTCCCCTAAGAAGTACAATTGATGGATTGCGTTTGATCAGCTTGTCGGCAATATATCAACCGTCTTTAAGGTTAACATTTTGTAATCAATCAACTTGATATTGAAACAACGCTTACAAATTTAATGGACAAAGAAAATGTAGCAAAAAATAATCGCTCATCAATCACAGACTAAACGCATTGTCGATAAAGCTGTTGTATTGCTATGAAAACACAATTGTATATCCCGTAAATTCTCAGACCAAAAATATCACGAACGCAGGTCAAATGGCCGTGAGCAAACTGCTCTCCTGTAGAAAACTGTCAAGTAAGTTTCATTCAGGTCTTAATCAAGATCATTAAATTTTCTGCTGTATCTTACGATGAGCCTATCAATAACACTGCCATAATGATGGTGTCTGTCGTATTTAAACATCTGTGCTACGTTACATCTACTTACAAACACGCGATATTAGACACCGCAAAGCCACTGTCGGTGTTATTCCATTAAGATTGTGCATTTAAACAGTCGCATGCATTCTGATCACATATATGTTATTGACATAAAAGCTCATAAACTTGGGATAAACTTGAGCAATTAATCACAGGGCTAGCATGCAGAGACGCAAATAATTCTTATCAACTGGTACCTTGGATATGCTTACTGTGATTGGATTTGTTCATCTGTAAAGCTGACGTTTTCGTTGTCAGAAACATGACACTGGTTGAAAACTGCAGCTGCCATGGGAATGGATCTTATTTCCAAAGTCGTAATGATGACAAACAAGACACAGCAAAATTTAGACGGCGAACTGCAAATACATCAAGAAGTTTTTTTTCGGCAAATATCGACGCTGCACGATGATTCAATGTCGAACAGTGTGAATGTTGCCGTGGTCGGCCTGCACCGACTTCTGTTAAATGTCAAATGTTTAATTCACAGCTGACGCTTCGAATTGCCTTAATTGCTAACTTACACATTCCTGGTTGATGTTAAGCACTCCGTAACCAAGCGCTGATAGCATTAGCTGACGCAATGATTGTTGTCAGGCGTTAATCGAATACATTGAAATTGTTACACAGTGCGTTTGACAATGACAAAACATTAATTAATATGTAATATAGAGATAGTATTTAATCTGACAATTCATTTACTTAAGTAAATATAGTTATCTTATCTGAGAACAGATAGTGAAATATCTCATAATGAATATGACTGGAGATAATAATCAGTCTAATCCCAGTTTCAAAAATTGGTTGTTAATATACAGTCACCTCATACTGTAGATATGCCGTGATTGTTGGATGTATACCTATGCTGCGTTTTCTCATAAAAACTCACGTGTGCCAACTTAGATAATAAATGTCGTCAGCTACGTTCATGCCGCATATTTACATGTATGGCTTGGTGTAGGATGTGATAAATCTCAATGTCTCAGCCAATGCACGACTTACATTCAAACACGCATCGATATCCTTTGATTCTGTTGCATGAATGTAGGACACTTGTAAATTGTCAATATAACAGCGTCTCAGATTTTTAATTATCTACTTCTTCGACCCACTGTATATTCTGGATGGTCATTTTCTCAATCCATACCATACATGCATCGCTGCATCTCAGGATTAAAGTGCTGCTGGGCATATTGTATTTGTGTCGAGATAAAGCATTAGCTATTAACTACTCTTTTGTAACTATCTTCTATGTTACCTGTGTTCTCAAATAAACGGACGGTGGGCGTACTATAATAGCTACTAATTGGTTTAACTATTTTCAAAATGGTGTATGATGGAATGAAATGGGGTTCCGAGAGCGACACGTTGCGCATATGAATTTGGTCTCCTGCCACAACCACACAGCATTTGCGAGCCTTCATATTTCCTCACGGAGTAAGTCAGTAGTTCATACAAACCAATGTTTGCCAATGCAATAGGTGCCACTGCCTCAAGCCATCTGAACATAAGTCGCACAAGTGGAAGTCACTAATGGCTTTTAGGTAGAGTGTTTTGCTTGGCGAGAATTTTCGACTGCTGGTGTTTGAACGAAGCTTGTTACTGAGTAGTGCTGATGACATTTCTTATATATACGCGACTAAATGGCAGCTCAGTAAATCCATCGTTAACAACATATCTTTACCCACATTGTAGACGTAAAGGTTTCCTATAAACAGCTCGTACGGATGTCGGATGCGTAATTGTGAACGCAGCCACGACCAATGACGGAAGTCAAAGCGTAACATAGACCTTGTAATCCGGATTAATTCACGTTTGCACATACATATTTTGTACATTGGGTTTAACATATGTCGCTGCTACTCTATTCGATGTCTATATGAAAATCATTGCGTGTCGTGTTTCTAAAAGTGATAACTTTGGCGCTGTTTTGAGGAAAATGTGGTGAAAAATGTACTTGTGTTATATCGCTGCTTTCCAATTCTGACCAACATGTCATTCTTAAACCCATACATGTTACTCATTAC
Source organism: Urechis unicinctus (assembly GCA_034190875.2). Lineage (NCBI taxonomy): Eukaryota > Metazoa > Annelida > Polychaeta > Xenopneusta > Urechidae > Urechis > Urechis unicinctus. Next base: position 40,802,680 of record CM067343.1, read on the forward strand.
GAATCAGCGATATATATTTTATCCAACGATGCTATTTTGATAATTCGCTTTGATCTATAAGCCTTAACTGTTTGACAAATTGATTGGGACTGATTGGCTTAACTTTTCCAGCTGGTTTCATGCGATTATACACCGTTTCTGTAGCATTCGTTATTCACATGAATATTTAACAATATTTTGGTCGATGAATCGCAATGAATAGTTGGAATAGAAAATTGTTCGATGCAATGATATCATCACAATATCATGTGTTACATCGCAAACTGCCATCTGGAAGCGCAATCAACTATTAAGGTTTAATATTCATTATCAAATACCTGATTTAGGCATTTAAAGTGGACGCCCCAACGGTAGCTAATGTAAAATGCAAACCAGTTCATAATCAAATTTTTTCAGAATCCCAGCCCATGACTTGGAGACAAAGGCTTTATATATATAAGCATTGACAAATATATACGAGATGGTGACCAAAGCGTTATGACTTTTTTTTACACAGATGCATCCCGTATACAGCTGATACGAATGTGTATGTTCTAAAGGTGTTCAATGAACTGCTCAAACGTTAAAAAGCCGATAACGAGATCATTAAAGCTATCTCTTATATTGTTATGTAGGTCGCTTGTTGTGAATTGACGATTACAGGAGAGCTGCGCGAAACAATTCATCGCTGATATCATCTAATTAATTACGGATTGCATATACATGCGTGATAGCCCCTTTGCTGAATGCTTCTTTTTCATGGACCATCATATCAAGCCCATGGAGTAACTTGCAAGCGCGCGTATGCATCAATACCTTACACAGACATCTTGCAAGACTACTACTCAAACTAATAAATAGGTCACCGGGTAAACAACAAACTACATGGACGAGGCTATTTAATATAGAGAATGCTGTTCATTTGGCTACCTAGAGTGAGATGGAAGATGCCCATTGTGCTTAAATGACATTACATAACTGCCGAGCAGCAAGAGACAAATGTGAAAACATTTTGGTGCGTATTTTTATCCATCATGTGGCCTTAGGACAGTTCAAGGTCATGGATAAAAATAAACTGCGAAAACAGGACATGAGGCACTGACTTGTTGGTGTTAAGCAGCGGCAAGGGTACCGATACACGCAAAACTGAACACACACACATAAAATACATATTTACATGATAATGACCAAATTGTGGACAGGAGCTTGTCATTTTCTGGGTGGGTAAGAATGATAATGGTTTCTCCTGTTCCGTAACTCAATGATCTCACTTCATGATGAAATGGTGCTTAAAATATTGCTGTCCATTTCATTCGGACTCAACGTCAGTAGGCCCTGTTACACGCCGTAAGTGCAGCTAAAACTGTCCAACATTTCATTATCGCATTGCACGCGCTATGTTGCTGCGCATACATGTTCAAAATCATCTTATGTCTTAGCCACATGGAACCTAGAGATGCTTACGGGCACAGAATGGCCTTGAGGGCTGTACAGAGCCGTAGTCCGTAGGGAGCCGGAAAAAATCATCCTGTGTACGGAGTTGTGGTCTTATGCTTTATGGGTGGTCATCGGGCGACGCATTCACAGCGAGTCATGTTATGATCAATTTGCAAGTTTAGGGCTTGCCTCAGTATTGTCGTTTGCCTTCGAATAACTCTGTGTGGTTCTTTACACATGTTAAATATAATATCGTGGATTATAAAAGTGTCCCAATGATGCTTGGCGGCCCGAGGATATTTAGCCTATGGTCGATGTCAGAATTTAATATAAGCCTTTTCTGCCTGAGACTAATACAAATGTTACATGAAATGTTAAATTATTTCCTCTCAATATATAACTCATAATTAATATTTCCTATTCAATATGTCACCGATTCCTACTTTTAAAGATATAATATTGTTTGGTTATGGCATAATTATGAACATCTTGTTCAATATAACTGTCGTTACTGATTGCATGGTTCTCTAGTTGATCAAATGAAATATGATCGTAAAAGTTCACAAATCACAGACAAATGACAGTTAGTAATAATAAAATTGCATGTTGCGATGATTTCGTCAATTGCTGGCAAAACATGTCGGTGTTATGAGATGAAGCGAGCGATAAAAATGCAACAATCGGCATTTATTATGTTTTAGCAAATCAACGCGTCCATGGTCTGTAGTTTCTTGTAGAATATTGTGCAAATGTACAGAAATAATGTTAAATTCAGAAAATCAATCCTATAAGTGCATGCTGCGACTAGATGTAGCATCTACTAATGGTTCATCGCGTGTGAGAAATTAGACTATATAACCTTCAAATATTCATAATTCTCACACAAAAAATAACGTCTATATGCATATCTCTCATCATTGGTGTACGACCAACCCAATGCAAGTTGGCGCGATCCGAGAAATTAGTGTGGTTGTTGCCATTACTGATTGGCTTGCATACCAATATTCAAGTAACTATCAAACAGTTTTCTAAAATATAATTACCAGTCGAACAGGAGATGGTCCGATTGTTCTTATCATATCAACAAACCAGGGTTACCCTGCTGGAAATTCTTTTTTTTTAATACAAAATGCTACCTAAAATCCGCCAGTTAAAATTCGTCACTGTCTCTAAAGAAATTCATTCCTGGATATATTATAGAGAAAGCCGTCATATATTATATTAATAATTTGGTGTGCAAAATATACTTTAAATAGGCGCATATTACTACAGTGAGGTGTACAATACAGATTGAAGCACATGCACCATCCTTGCAGCTAATCAATATCGACTGGGACCATCAGGATACGTTATAGTAAAAATGAGGAGGTTGGCTTCCAACAATAACCGAACTGTAATTGAATTCCTCAAGCGAATTCCCAATATGCACACAGCTCTAAGTGCATCCAAATCTGAATGTTTTCCAAAGCGCTTGAATGAGAACAATGGTCCGTCTCTGTTGATGCATTAGTGAGTGAACTAACATAAAAGGGATATGCACTAATTTACCCAGTTCTTTTGCGATGTCCATTTTCTGTATTTAATGATAAATTCGACAAAGGATTTTTTTTTTTTATATATGCAATCATGGATAACTATGTTGGACTAACGTTTTACTTCCGAGAAGATTTAAACTACTCCTACGACCTTATGTTTAACAACTAAATCAAAAATAGATCCTCACTAGATTAACTGCAACATAATTTGAGAATAATATGTCCTCAATCATATAAATTGAAAATATGGTTATTTTGATCAAGTAAATTTCAGACGATAACGATATTCTGACATATTTTCAGAGCTTAAACTTGTTATCGGAAAGACGAGAAGTTCAGTGTGCAAATCAGTTCACCAATCACGTTATAGTGCTTGCAGAACAGGACCCTCGAACGGTCCCACAGAATTAAGTCCAAGCTACTCGCAACTGTGTTTGTCTTGCAAGCAACTCAGTTTATATGGCGAGTTTTATCATTGTTCAAAAACAAAATTATCCACTCGCTTGATGACTATACCTTAACATACTACCAGTGATGCTCAAAGTACCAGTCAAAACTCACCATATTATGCGTTGACCTGGCACTTGACAAGTGCCCGTCAAGTCATAAGATGTAATTAGTCTCTTAGGGAGTACAATTGATGGATTGCGTTTGTTCCGCAATACGGCAATATATCAACCGTCTTTTAGGCCAACAATTTGTAATTAATCAATTTGGACAATTTTGATATTGAAACAAAGCTCACATATTTATTGGACAGAGATAGATAAACATCGCGCATTAATCACAGACTAAGGAAATATTGTAACCGTCTTTGTCCAGCGATTCATGCTGCTAAACGCATTGTCGATAAATTAGTTGCATTGCCATGAAAATCATCATTGTTTATCCGATAAATTCGCAGACCGAAAATATCAAAAACCGAAGACAGGTGACCGTGAGCAAACTGTTTTCCTCAAGAAACTTGTCAATTTGGTGTTATGCAAGTTTTAATTAAGATCATTAAATTAGCTGCTGTATGTTACTGGGAGCCTATCAATGCAACTTTTATGATGCTTAGTGACATTTTGCGCATCTTAATTTGGTCAAAATACAGAATCTCCTGCCACATAAACACTGCGTTTGTGAGCCTTCATAGTTCCTCACGGAACAAGTCAATAGTTCATACAAACCAATGTTTGCCAATGCAATAGGTGCCACTGCCTCAAGCGGTTTGTACACAAGCCACACAAGTGGAAGGCGCTTATAACTTTAAGGTAGAGTGTTTTGCTTGTCGAGAAATTTCGACTGCTGGTGTTCGAACGAAGCTTGTTTCTGAGAAGCACGGACGACATTTCTACTCTCTATGCGACTCAATGGCAGCTCAGTAAAACCATCATGCATAACATGTCCGGGGCCACATTGTAGACTTAAGGTTTTCCTATTAACAGGTCTCAGTGGTCCATGCCAACGTCCAATGATTTTATATGGGCAACATGTGTCGAAAAGCGCCGCGTAACATTACCATGCATGCCACTGGCGTAATGTGTGGTAACAATGATCACTGGTAGTTCATCTACGCCAGCTGCGTTTAATAACGTGTAAGGATGCAATCAAAGTTAGTCAAATTTTGCTTTACATCCGGTGGTTAAGTATGTTTACACCTTTACGAAGAAGACCTCAGTTTTAACCCAAGTATTTGAGGAAGTCGTTGCATCCATCACGTCTATTGGCAGATCATGCCGCTACGTCGACACGATGATGAATCAACTCGTGGTTATGGTACCGTGCAGGTTTTGCATAGCGTCAATAAAAATCGCTTTTCTGAAATAAATTAAATAATTCCTGATTTTGCACGCGACTTCCTTATTAACGCCAGCATGATACCACCCAGTTATCATCACCTATGTCAAAACTCAGTGCTGCGAATCACCACATGTTAGCAAGACAGTAGAAAAACCTCTCATGTTTGAATAATGCACATCTTACAAAATCTAATGAAATTAGGAAACAAATACATTGATCTATTTCAGCATATGATACTTAGCGAACACAAACAGCCGCTCTGAATTAACATTGCTCTGTAGAGATTGTACTGATCGGTGCAATACTTAAGTCAAAAGCTAAAAGAAAGACAATGATATAACAATAACTAAAATGACTGATTGTACTTACAACACCGTGGCAATCCAACTGGTCCTAGTAAAATCGAAGCGTCTCCATGCTGGCAAACAAATGTGATGCACCCAATTTGCATTGCGCCCAGTTTGTAATTTGTCGATGTTACAAAAATATATGATATTTTGTTATTTATTCTGAATCCGTCGATTGATTTATCTCACTAGTTTCAGCAATTCCACGCCAGATAGGGGAATATTCAATCTTTGCGACGTCATTTCGGTCACATATTTCATAACATATCCACTTATTACAGGTTCAGAAATGTATAAACTAGAATATCAAATAATATATATGGGTCTCCCGTATCGACATCAAGAAGCATTGACTGGGCATAAGCATTATTAGAGGTAAAGGCCATTGTGCTTTTTATGCGATGATGTCTATTGTTTCCTTTCACACTGTAGTTGACACAACCGTATCACAGTATCACAGTAGACCATCGTCAGAAAACACTTCCCCGACTAGCTGACTTCATTTTACGGACGGCTGCATGCTATGGATTGGATTAAGTTAGTGTCATTCGTTAATCAACTAACGAGAGCCGCGCTTTATCACTTAAATAATTACATAGTGCCTGCATGTCTGTTTTATTGGTTTGCTCATTCAATAGTATATAATTCACGCTGCTTTAGTTCCGAAAGAGGATTGGTAGGAATTACTAAAGAAACATGAATGCATACAAACAAGCAATACTATCCAATGATGACGCTAATAAGTTGCTCTATTCATCGTTTAATAATCCGTACTGGCTTAGTTACAAAACGTTGCTTATTGTTTGTGGTGAGCGGTTTCTTTTATATGAATAGATTATGGTTCCTTCTCGGCAGAGCAGTGCGCTTGCATCTCCAACCCCATACATCACAACCCTCCATGGATTATATTATTATTGAGCTCGAATTACGATTACCATTTATTATGGCATTTCTACAGAATGTATCATTGTATTTGTCAATGATAACGCTCTGCTTAGGCAACCCCTTAAACAATATATTGAAGGATTAACAAACATGACAGGCTTCAATTCTTCAAATTAATGCATTGTATCATTTTAGAATACAACTTCACCAAGCTTTTAGAGGTAAACATTCCCTGGTAGATCGTTTTGCTTTTACGTCACCTTAATACTTATATCTGATTAATGAGAGCGTACACTCATTTATGAGGAAGAGACTCGTTCCAACTTTGTTATTTTACTCAACGCAGGCTGCCCAAGCATGACACAATCAGAACATACGTCACGGAGCCATTTTATTGTTTTTGTTATATGTTGCCATTAACATGATCGAATTGAGATCTCGGAAAGTTACATCGATCATTAAGTAATGCTGAACATCAAGACACTGCTCATTGAAGGTTGAGGTGCTTGACTTGATACCGAGAGGAGATCATATGTTTTGCTCATTAAGCTAACGCATTGATAGACCATTACTAGATCCTGCGTCTCTGAGTAGCATTATCCCACTGGGTATCATCGGTATCACAACTGATGCAACATGTTTTGCCTTGTATTTTGGTTTAAGTGCTATCGTATATCATCATCATAAATTTATTTCAGCTGTTCTGGTTCATGCGTCGGGAAAGGCATCCATTAAACGAATTTGGCTTCACGACAAGCGGAACTGGCAAAGAAGAAAGTTTGAACTGACAGAGCACATAACTTCTATGTGCTGCGATCAATTGCGGACATAGCCTGATAACGTATTTATGTCTTAAATATTGACTCTAATATGCACTCACCAAATTCATGACTGGGCCAAACCTTGTGATGCAGCGACACCAAGTAGATAACGTCAGATTACGAGGTCTAGACATAAACTTATTGCGGAATGTAGGTGCCCATATATCACAGTGTTTTTTTATCTATTAAACTTGAACAGAACCTCGGTAAGTGGCTCCACTTTTGGCAGCAGAGGTAAGCGTCGCCGAAACTCTGAGTGTCAATGAATAAGATTGTTCGTTAAAATACGGTTCGGACCGATGAGTCAATGAATATACTTATTTTGTTTGTTCCCGCTAATTTAGTATTGAGCTATTATTGAGGTTGAGACTGTAGATATAAATAAACTCACTTGATACATTTAATACACAAATTGTACAAAATTGTACATAGAATGACTCGGTAATGAAATTAGTAAGCCGGGCTGAGATACTACCACTATTGATTGGTCTAGAGTATTCATGGTTAAAAATGGACTGGGAAAACAGGAGAGGTGGAGCTGCCTTTTTGGTGTTAAGCAGCGAGAATAGCACCGATAAACGCAAAACTAAACATAAATTATGGGCGACACACACATAAGAAATCCATATTCAAATAATAATGCAAAATGTGTGGACTGGAACTTGTCATTTTCTGGTGGGGTAAGAATAGAAATGAATCGCCCGTTCTGTAACTCACTGAGCTCTCTTAATAATGAAATGGTGTTACAAATATAACTGTCCAACGTCAGTAGGCACTCATTTGGCATGATTTCTTCCGAGAAAATAGCGTTGGTACTGATACCTATGGTGAACAACACAATTCTGTAATTGCAAGCAACTGTGGAATAACAAAAAGCGCTTAGCCAGCTCACAAAAGACATCACAGTGTTACCACTGCTTATGCATATAGATAGAAACATGATACAACGCTTCATTGATTATTTAACGATTGGTTGGTGACCTGTCAAGAAATGTAAATATATTGAACACGTTTTAAGACGGAGCTCTCAGACACGCCTAATTCATTTATACCAAGTTCGGCTAAACACTTTTAAGTGCTGGTGTTCTAAAAGCAATAACTACGACCATATAACCTTGTGCAGAAGCTAGCAAATAACCTGTTTGGCAAACGTGCCAAAACTTTGACGTCAACAAATGTGCTTGTGGCTCTACAAAAGCCAGCTACATTCATATTGTTAGCATTACAGTACCTAGGTACCAAGATGCAAAGCATGTTTCTTAATATGAATACAATAACCATTTAGTCTTAAATCTACACCGCACAGTTTATCATTGGTAACTAATAAATTGGGTGAGCCGCAAATGACGCTATCTCTCTCTCTCTCTCAGTCCGGTGGCGCTTCAGTGGCCCTCATGAGTTAACGCCAGCCCCTTCTGTCTGCAGCTAACGTTGAAGCAGCTGTCAGTTCATATTCTGTCCAATTCCGTACGTCGTCGAACCAAGCTGTCGCTGGTCTACCCCGACTTCTCTTCCATTCCACTGCACCTTGTATTATGTCCTTCTCGAGCCCTCTTCTTCGTATTACGTGCCCAGAGTACCGCAACTTCCTGAGTGCCATCTATTTTCTTAGCATCTTCTCGCTCCTGATGGTATGGAGCACCCAACGATTGGTCTTCCAGGCAGTCCAAGATATCTTCAGCACCCTACGGTACGCCCACATCTCAAAGGCATCGATCATACTCGTGTCGGACTTTGTCAATCTCCACGACTCAGAGCCATAGGAGGCATTTGCAAAAGCTGTAGCACGCAGGAGTCTGACTTTCAGGGAGGTACTGACACCTCTGCTTTTCCATATCGTTGCCATATTTTGGATGGTTGTGCAAGCCATTGCCAGTCTTCTCCTCACTTCTCAGGAGACGTTCTGTTGTGAATCTTCCTTCACTGAGTCCAGAACTTTCACTCCGCACCTCTTCATTTCAGTTGATATAACTTCTAACTTCCAAGGTGTGAGACCTCTCACATTTCATGTGGCACACATTGCTGTATGCCGAAGAGTAACATTACTCGTGTAGTCCACTGGGCCTATAAGTTCATGGCTTCCCATTGTGGGATTTGACCGTCATCATTTATTCCCGGGCTTCCAGGTGTTACGTCTCTCTCTCTCCCCCAGTAGCAATTAAAGTGTCATCTGGCCTAAGGGGCACACTTTCTGACACTATACCTCTTCTTTGTTGACTAGAACTCATGTTGACTAACTTGGCAGCATAGTGCAATAGGTTGTCAGGTCTTATCGCACAAGGACCTAAGGCAACCCTGCACCCCGGCTATTTGTCCATAACTTGGTGTCCAGTTGAGTAAATAATTACACTAGTTACTATCCACTACGTACCATCAAGCAAATCTACACCCCATAACAACCACTATATTGTTCACAAGTTTCAATCATTATCTTGACGGTGGTAAAGGAGGGTATAATTAACTACAGATCATCATCGTAACCACATGTGTGAGACAAATGGTTGAGTAGTTCATCCATATAAACATATAAACAAATGGGAGACAGCAATTTGCCCTGCTGCACGCCGTTGGTGCAGCGAAAAAATGTCCGACATTTCATTATCTCAATGTACGCGCGATCGTTGCTGCGCATACATTTTCAAAATCAAAATCACCTTATGTCTAGGTCACATCAGACCTAGAGCTGCTTACGGGCACCGATTGGCCCTTAGGGCTGTACAGAGCCGTGGCCCGTAGGGAATCCGAGAGAAATCATCTTATGTAAGAAGTTGTGGTCATATGCCTTACGGATGGTTAGCGGGCGACGAAATAACCAGTACTTGCCCTATACGGACATGTGGAGAGCCCCCAAGGAGTGGTGGGCCTGTCAAGCACCCTGCAACGACCGCCTACGGACCTTCAACGGGCTTAATCCCGTAAGAAGCCCGTGTCTTAAAGTATTGCATGTTCAACCTTTGGCCATCGACAAAAAAATCTTCACAAAATCGTACTTAAATCCCAACTGCAGTCGACACAAATTGTTAGGAATTGGTGGCACTCTTTATCGGACGTAATATTTATAACTTTACGGATGTTAACTAGAACATGATGTACATGGGCGGCATAGATAATGTCAATGTTTCTTCTCGTTGAGATTACAAGTAGGTAACTTTTAATGAGTAGGGGTTGTCACAATTTAGCAAAGCAGCGTCTTTGGCTATGAATTATTCAAATGCTTGGAAGTAGTTTTTCTTCCCTGTTAATGCATGTGAAGATATATGGTAATACAGATTGTCCCCTAGGAATAAAATTAACCGTCTTGCCCTGGCTTGCAACCGACGACTGCACGAGGAGGTTTTGAAATGAATAACATTTTAGGACTTGTTAGAGCACAAAAAGGGTAAAGCCTACAGTTCATACGCAACACACTGATGTGACTCCTTATGATACATCTAAAAAGCGGTGTTATACATGGACTGTAATTTCCATGTGCAATACGTGGCATATGTCACCACAGCCATGTCAAAGTAATCAATTCTAGGGTCATACGCAAATTATATGTCAAGGCAATTGCGAAAAGAAGAGCTATGTTAACAATATTTGCAGAAATAAGCTTACATGTTATATATATATATATATATATATATATATATATATATATATATATATATATATATATATAGATATATGTAGATATATATATATATATATATATATATATATATATATATATATACATATATATGTATATATATATATATATATATATATATATATATATATATATATATATATATATATATATATATATATATATATATATGCATGTACATATGTATATATAAATATATGTATCTATTAAAATATTCATATGTATCAATAAACCGGCCTATCTTTAAAATATTGGCACAAATATGTGTATGTGTTAATGAAAACGCGTTTCTACTTTTCATATGCAATTTTTAAAAAAGGAATGTATGATAGCATATTCAGAAGAAGCCTTCATAGTGACAACCGATTTTGGTCGAACTCATACTATGGCCCTATGCAATTACAGGATAAGTGGATGGGCAACGTCGGAAAAGCGTATTAAGCTGACGAAAATTACCAGTAATCTCTATCAATGATTCTGCAGCAACGGCCACTTTGTTGGGATTAACAGCACTCTTCCTTTGAATCAGATGTTTTATACGAAACTCACTTCATCTATTTGTAATTGGTAAATGGAAAGAGGATCATGCGTTCTTGTAGGATATAGCGCGGCCTTATTTAGAACATTAAGTTCTATTAGTGGTGTCCATCAAGTGTTGGTCCTAGGAGCCGTTCATTTCCTTATCTACATTGTAAATAACTTTTAAGGGCTTTTTTATAGGTTTATAGTCGGGGAAAACATATTGAATACTGTCACAAAAGCAGACGTTTAAGAAGGGAAGATTTGAAACTTTACAAAAGAAGAAGAAGAAGACGAAGAAGAAAAAGAAGAAGAAAAAGAAGAAGAAGAGAATGAAGAACAACAAGAGAAATTTATCTGTCTTCCGACAATATATATACATACATATACTCATAGTAAATTCACAACTCACTCATACTGTCAAGAGACGGGCGTAGTTTAGTCACAAGCGGCTATCTTCCAACCAGCCCGATGTCTCTCAATAATTTAAGACTACAAGAGCCACATTTTAAAACACAATAAGTCAACTAACTTGCTCAGACAAAAATAGTATCTGGCATAACAGGGTATGTTGACTAAATATAAATCAAGTATGATCGTTCTGCTTTAAGTTACAGACTATATACTGACTATCTGAACAGGTGATGGTACTGTGGTAATTACTTATGAAAGAATGCATCAAACATTTTTTTTACTTGGGATAACACGAAAGAAGAAGCAAGTGTTAGGGAATGAATACAGAGGTCACATTTTAAAAACTCTATATGTGGGATTAGTGTGACAATTTGATGGGCATCACACCTGTTGACCGTTAGTATTGTATTGGTGATGGAAGGAATTGACAAATGCTGATAGCAACATATTATGTTTGTAATGGTACATAAATAGGGTTACACAAAAACTCATAGAGATCGTTTGATTATAATTAATACTATGTTTGAATAGGGGTTTTGTATGAGCGTTGTACAAAGGTTTGTTGCGATATGTCAAATCACATTTTTGTAGTATTTCTGTACGCTTCATATTTCTTTTACAAGCATTTTCCCATGCAAGTATGCCATAGGATAAGTGTGAGCGAAAAAAGCGAATTATAGTCTGCGTAATGCTGAGTAGGAAGAAAGTCGTTCACTTATTTTGGCATAAAAAGGTGTTTTTGGGTCTATAAATATGCGCAGAAACTTATGCGCACCGTTATTTGTGTCTATCCTGTTGATAACTTCCTCGTCAATTTTTATCTAAAAATAACTTTTATCTAAGTTCCTATTGTGTCTTCTTATCACCATATAACTTGTTTTTCTTAGTATCAAATTTAAGGCCATTTGGTACAAGCCATGTGTTGTGGCATTGTTGGCCTTTTGGAAAACTGTTTCAATGTTTGTGGATGAAATAAGTAGTGTTGTGTCATCAACAAAGGAATGAACCGTTTCATCACAGGCATTAGAAATGTCATTGACCCTAAATTTGAACCCTGAGGGACTCATATAGCTACATCGGATACAAGTGATTAAGTGTTATGTGTTTATTGTTTACGTACTCATAAATAACTTGAAAACCGTTTATGCGCGAGACCTCTTATTTCAAGCGAATACATTTAAGTTAGAAGTGTTTCATGTTTTAATATTTCGAAGGTTTTGCGGAGGTGGAAAAATATTGGTAGCATCTGCGCAGTAATTGTGCAAATGCAATATTGGATGAATAGTTTTTTTTTTTTAAAAAAAAAACATATTGGCCCTTATACAGTAGTTTAGATTCACTTGGCAGCAAACTTATAGGTAAATAGTTATTAAAAACGCAGTTGTCACCGGATCTACATAGGGGCAGAAATTTTGATATTTTTAGTTGATCGGGGAGGATTCCTATTTTCAACGATACGGAACATATATGTGACGGAGGTGTCAATATTAAAGGAAGGGATACTTTTATAGTTTTAGTACTGATTTCGTCGTGGCCATAACTTGTTGTTGATTTAAGGTTATTTACTGCAGATGCAACTAAATAGTTGCATCTTCTTGGTACACTGAGTGTAGTAATTGACTTGTAAAGTAAAAAGGGAAGCTTTTAGACATATGTATTGCTAAGGTATAGTCACATGCAATTAGACTTTTATCTGATATTTGTTCACCATCAATTTTGAAACTGTTGGGCAAATTTTGTATGCGATGTGCGTTTCCCATTGGCTTAGTACTGGCTATACACTTTAGCTTACGCTTAACCTTGTTAAGAAGACCTTTGTAAAATTTGTATTTCTGCGTATTGTACTGTGAAGGGATTTGCTTGTATTTCCTATAAAATTATAATTTAGTTTTAATTAAAGCTATCAGACCAGGAGTCATACATGGTTGATGTATAATACCTTTGTAATTTGTCTCGGAAATGCTTGATGAATGCACATGTTTATTTATTTAAGAACACATCATCTGCGACTTTTTCCGTCGGAAGCCTAATGGAGAGCGTACATGGGCTTGATACGCTATTTACGATAACTTTCATTACATACTTAAGAAACGTCGTCGTTTGAGTAAATCATGTGGTGTTCTTCTTCCTTTGTGTTAAGAAGCCCCGCTTTGTCAACCCAAGTTTGTTGATCAAGCACCAATCAAGCAAGTCAATAGCGTGGTGAACATAAGCTGTAAGCTGACCAACCAGGGAGTGACATTTGTAAAATAAGGCAATAAGATAACGTGACCGTAATGCATGTACGAGTTTTGCACGGTTTTCGGAATAACAGTTTTGACATTTTTTCTTACGGGTGCTACTGTTTGAGACTGAACCAATGACGAACACTGCTTCCATCGTACATAATAGCTAAATATATGCCTTTTATATATTATTGTACAGAGCTATATGACAAAGCTCAGTACGTCAATGCCTTTGTGCTTGATATTTTGGGTTTATTCTGTGGCTTATTACCCACTTTAACCGATGCTTCATGAGACATAACGTCACATGATATATAACGTAGTAAATTAGGTGAATTAGCATGTGTATAATTAAGGTGCCCGGTACTAATTCATTTTGTTGATCGTTATTCACCCATGAAAACTAATCGATAAAGCAAAAGTGTGGGTATGTAGAATGGTCAAATTCTCAATCATAACATTAGGGCAGTTCAATTTCATTTACGAACATTTAGTGCCACCATTAACAAAAACATATCTCAAGATAACTTTGGTCGAAAGCGCTAAAAGGCACGGTTTAAGCTTCAAAATCTTCCCCATTCATCACCGCCGTGATACCACAAATGTTTGATTCAAGCAAGCCATTTAAATCTAACAAATAAAGACATCAATATATACCCGCAAATAATATTAAAACTCAAAACGAACTGCGTTGAATTAACATTTGTCTGTAGCTATGGTATTCATTGGTGAATAACTTGCACCACAAGCTCCAATTGCTACAATGACAGTTTCCACTCACGATAATTTGGCAATGTGACTGGTATAAGAAAAAACGAAAGGTTTCAAAGCGGGCAATCAAACGAAACGTATTAAGCATTATGACCAGTTCGTGAGCTCTCTATGCGGCACAAAACATTATAAGCTGTTATTCACCCCGATTGCGTCGAAATATTCGTCGCACTTTTTGTGGCAATTGCACACAACCTGCGGCAAAATAGAAGTTCAAACGCGTGTTATTTACGTCGCATATGTCAGCACATATCCATTAAATACACGTTTAAAGTAGAGGTACCATTTGGGTGTCGGCAGGTACAAATATAAGGAATAAAATATTAAATCATGTCAAGACGCATGTTTCTTATCAGCTGCGTCAATAGAATATGATTAACTCTGGTTGGTAGTATTTGTCAGATATATAAATGCATGCAAGTAAACAACCAGTTAGAGCTAAGAGAAGACATAGCAACGCACAATATAAACTGCATCTGCAAAACATTGCATATATCAATCCTACAATGCGCAAAAAACTACTATATATATATAAAAAGATATACATATTTATATGTATACACACAAACGCACACACACACACACATATATATATATATATATATATATATATATATATATATATATATATATATATATATATGCATATATATATATATATATATATATATATATATATATATACATATATATAAAATATATATATGCATATATATACATATATATTCATATATGCATATGTATATATATATATATATGTTTATAAATACATGTATATATATCATATTTATATATAAATATGCATATATATATATATATATATATATAAAGATATACAAATTTATATGTATGCACACCTATATATATATACATATAAATATATATATATATATATATATATGTATACATATATTAATATATATATGTATATATATATATATATATACATATATATATATATTTATATATATATATGTATATATATATATATATATATATATATATATATATATATATATATATATATATATATATATATATATATATATATATATATATATATATATATATATATATAACAATATACGTTTACATACACATATAAAATATAACCTCCGGGGCTGAATAATGTATTAATAGATTTACGCTTTACGCTATTCCCCTAATAAATCAGCTGTCACTAATGTATAATGCACAATGGCTTTGCAGCAGTTGTAGTTCATTATGAACCCCTTAGTTATTGTTGACTCTACGAATTTGATATTGTTATGTGAGGAAGCCCACACATTTGGATATCATGTTATATTAAACATGGGTTGTAGTTTTATATGGCTCACTTACAACAGCGGATCTTGTAAACATTGTTAAATGGAAGCAGAAGGCTTCTTAGTATCAAATACATATCCCCGGTGAGGCTATTGCCTCTTGGCTGCAAAGCGTTTCAGCTCAATTATAGACAAAAAAACACGGCTGAGCTAATTCATAAAAACATACATCGGCCAATTAACCTCTCATATCTTTTTGTGCCTATTTAAATTTGATTTTCCTACCAAACACTCGCTCAAAACAGTACACACTGTTTTAAACTTATAACGGGGTTTGGTCGTACGATAAAAATCTTTTTAAAACCACTTATACCAACCTGAACCTGTGAGTACCCTGTTATTTTGAGCGATTAAAGATACTTTCGCAGAAGAACTGTTGGCTATTGCAGGCAACGCCACCACGCATTACTTCACTGGTGAGTAAATCAGTGAGTTTAAGAAATACGAGTCGCGATATGCGCACACACCTCCATCGACTAAGATGGGCCAGACATACAACAAAATGCTAGGTGTTGCTTCCGATTTATTTATTCCGCATTTTAAGTACATTTGAGTAAGCCTTTATTGGTATTTATGAGGTCCAAGTAAATAAACTAAGTTGTTTGGTCAATTTACGAGTTAAGGTTTGATTAAATGTGGAATAACGCTAATGGTTATATAGTATATTAGCTGTCAAATGAAATGTTTTATATTCATGGAAAATCTCGTAGGATATAGAATCGTAGTTTATAAACGCAGGCATCAAGGTTATTGATTAAAAATTGCTGAAAACCGCATCCAGGCCAATATCCGGATATAACTACTTAACACTCGTAAGATTGTTTAACTTTGATATGTATGAGCATTTGCAAGATAAATACGGCGAATATAGGGTGGTACAAGATAAATGGCAATATCGCTTAGGTTGCCAGACGACTTACATATTTTCAATGACATAAACTAAACATGTTAATATCAATGTTAATATAACAAATATCAGATGGTCACGATATTCAGATGTATTTTTAGCTCTAGCCTGTCTTCGGAAAGACTGGGAGTTCAGTGTATATCAGTGCGCAATACTCTCCTTATACGGTGTGCGCAAGCGGACCCTTCAATGGTTCCACCTAATTAAGTCTCAGCTACCGACAACTATGATAATCTGACTGGCTTTTAAGTACTCATGTTGCTTGTCATCATCGATCAGAATAAATATCATCCACTCCGGTTCAATTGATCGATTGGGTTTTGTTGCTCCTGGCGGCGATAAATAAACCATTTTTAAAGTCATAACTTGCTGTATATGCAATAATTTGGAAACAAAAATTAATTTGAATAAATACGATATTGAAATTAAGCTCATATATATATTGCACGAGGAAAATATAACAGAAAGACATTGTGCACTTCAATGTCGAAGGAACTTTTGATACCGTGTTTGTCCTGTATTGGCAAAAAATACAGCATTGTTTGTCCGGTACATTCTCAAAAACCAAATGCAGTCATCGTGCGTCTATAGATTGGTCAACTACTTCTACGAAGCATAATATCTGTGTCTAAGATGTATGCCACGCTATATGTATATATAAAAAACGCACACGTCGGGCGTGACATTGATTATTTGATACCGTACAGCCATTTACTGTGTATATTTATTAGTATTGCATAACTAGATCGGTATAGTCGCCAATGGGATTTGATAAGCCATTAATTGTATTGTTTTCTAACCAAACCAGCCATATAACAATGGACTGTAGTACTTTTCAGAACTTATAGAGGCAAAACAGAACAGAACACTCTATGGCGGTAAAACGGGTCTTTAATGTAGCACAATTACTTTAGGTACAAATAATATGCATGAGCCCAACAATCAGCATGAGACATTGATATACTGAATGCAAATGGATTTACAAGGCGTGTCGACATAAAATGCAACCTTAATACGCAGACAAGTTATCAGCGTGAAAGTCTATCATTGTATCCATCATATTGACCACTGAACTATACTAAACTACTATGTACACTATATGGTTGCAGAGTGGGACCGGGGGGAAAACCAGATAGGCTCGGATGTTACATGGCTTAGAGAAACTGCAGACGAGTGTTCGATAGCGCTGAAAGTTTAACTTAAATACCAGGTAATCTGGAAGACAAAAGCTATTGGTCCACAATCTGCCCGCTCCCTCTCGGGCCACACCTCCACCCCATGCCGACTACCCCAGGCAATAAAATAGTCCATGTCCGGTGACATAGCCGGAGGGAAAGGAAACACTGTCCTGATGCCATAACACATCAAAAGGTATTAGCGTCGCGCTTGTCGGTTTAACTCCTTACCAATCAAACGTAAGGATGCCTATAATATATACTGCACTAGAAGGTAACCTTTTGGTTAAGGACACGTGACTATACCGTTTGAGATATCGCTTTCGCGCATGTCACACGTTGACTAATCCACTCATGATTATATTGGTGTGTACATTTACAATAAACGGCCATCAATTTGATATATGTTAAGTTGAAGCAAGCATGACACACCTGTGAATCACACTGTCATGTAGTTTGAGACTGTATAAGTATGATATATGAGCTCGAGCAAATCATTTATGTACTAGAATGCCGATACGTAAATAACCTATATCAATTGTTCCAATGGATATATAAACTGCAGAATGGCGTTGCTGATTTGTTTTTGTAGCAGGTATCATGACACTGAATGCAAACTGCAATTGCCTTTGGAATGGATATCATTTACATCTGGTAACAAAAACAGGACAATTGGACACTGAAAAATGATAGAGTGTAGAACTGTTCGGATATTGTAAGGCTAGTCGTACACCAAGAAATTTTAAGTTCAAAGCGGTAGATTAGAATTGCCTACAACTAATTCACACCTGCTCGGTGTTATTCAATGTGGTTGCTTAGAATCGCCTATATGTCTAATACATACATGTTGTTGTTTCCTATAAAAACTATCCTTTTTTCCCTGTAATATAATGAATTACGTAAGCTACCTTATAGCCGCACAATTACACTTACAGCATAGAGGGTAATAGTGGGTCTTAATCAATGCACGATGTTAAATTCAAAAAACTCTTTTGATTCCGCTTCATCCATGTAGGAAACTTGTAAATTTGCTTCTTCATCCATGCCATTCTTGTATCAATTCATTTTGCGCAGCTGGACAAATTTTAATTGGGTCCAGATAAAACATATTGTGACCATTACTATTCTGAAACTATATTCTATGAAACCTGCGTTCTCGAATAAACAAATAATAGATGCACTATGATGTCTCGCAAGGATGTATAATGGAATTATATGCAGCCCAATGAGTAGCGTGTTTCGCAACTGAAAAGGATCGTCTTTGCAGCCATTTCAATTAAGGGTCTCCTACAACATCTACAACGCATTTGCATGCGTTCATTATTCCTCTTGGAACTATCTATCAATAGATCATACAGGCCTATTTTTGCAATCACCATTGATGGCACTGCTTTAAAGTGAATGTACATAAGTCGGACAAGTGGAAGGCACTCCATGTAGCACACTAAAGCATACGTATGAATCTGACAGTGAGAGTGCTTTGCTCCACGAATTTTTTCGTCAGGTGGTGTTCGAACGAAGCTTGTTACAGTGAAGCATGAACGACATTTTAAATATCTACGCAACTCAATGTCAGTTCCGTACAAAAGCCGTTCTAGTTAAATCCACCGTGCATAACATGTCTAAGCCTATATTGGAGGCGTAAGGTAGTCCTTTCAACAGCTAAGGGGTTCATTTGAATGTCTTATGCTTTTTTGCCGGCAATGAGGGTCGTTAAAACGTCGCGTAACATTACCATGCCCCCCCCAAAGGCGTTTGATTGAGCAAGGACCATCTTTGTTAGTGTGTCATGAGAAGGAACACCCACGTCGGCTTAGATGTTTTGGATGGAAAATAGCTCGGTTATGTATCTTTACGAAGGGTGCGTATTCAAGATTGTGAATTAGTCCTAATATCGCGTCTGGAATATTGGCTTCTACCATAATAACATCTTATGGCCAACCAATAAACGACAATAAGAAGATTTATGCAAAATAGAGGTATTACTTGTCCCTATATTTTATCGAGTGTACAAGGGCCTTTTGATCTTTAGTCAAAACCAGCTGTTCTTAGCCAATCAAAATTCGTGGAGTTTTGGAAGGCGCGAGTTTGCATTATCCTTCCTCTTCCGGTTTGGAAAAATCTTTCTTGTACGCAAGAATTTTTCACCGCTTGAAATCCACGCTATCTAAGGCTTACCTATCCACAACCAACCCATTTTTCCGTCTTTTTGCTGTTATTGGATCTCGCCTACGACAACAGGACAATATCCAGGTACATTCGTTTTCAATTTTGTTTTATTTTCACTTAGTTGTAATGAGTGCACAACCGACCGTGGCCGTTATCGGCCATTCCTTTGTTCGTCGTTTGGGCGAGTTCGTACAGCAAAAACTTGTGGGGAATCGGAAAAATATTCCGATCTACGTCTACCTAGTCAGATAGTAACATTTCACGGCATTGGGGGGAGCTACAGTTCGGGGTAACAAATCAATCATTCCTTATTTACATGAATGGTTACACGGCAAAACTCTCAAAGTTGTCGTGCTTCAACTAGGCAGCAACGACTTGTGCAATCCTAACATTACCCCCGAACTTCTTGCGGATCAATTGCTGGCCGTGGCTTCATTTATTCTCACCGGCTACGATGTTAACTTTGTGGTAATCAGCCAAATTATAACGCTTTCGGTGCCCCGATGATACTTACAACGAACGCGTCTTGGCGGCCAACACGGCCCTCATCAAAAAATCTGAGCACATAACACGCGTTAAATTGTGGACACATCGGAGCTTGGCTAATCCATCAAATAGCTATTTTCGTGCTGATGGCATCCACCTAAACAAAGCCGGCTACGACAAATACTTTGCCAGCATTCGTGGCGCAGTCATTCAAGCCCTTCGTTCGGATTCACCATAAAATTTTCTCTCGGTATCTGTATCTTCAATTTGACCTCTCCATCCAAGGCAGTTGCCTTTTTTCTTGCTGGCATTTGCCATGCCTTTACCAGTCAGTTGACTGTTTGCTGGCAGTTGCCATGCTTTTACCAGTCAGTTGACTGTTTGCTGGCAGTTGCCATGCTTTTTCCAGTCAGTTGACTGAATCTTTCTACTGTTAATTTTTCCAGGCTCTGCCTGTATTTTCAAGGCTCCAACTTGTCGCTTATTCAAAACCACTTGTCAGATTTGGTGGTGTGATTGCCCCAATACCATAGGTCGGGTTTTCACATCACAAAAAATCTCAAATAAAAGTTCACTTTCAATTAATTTCACTTTGGCTTTACCACATTTCGGCTCTTCAAAATTTCTCGGCTCAGTCATGGGACTGGCCTCTTTCAAATTTGTTCGACATGATGGGGTTTTTATGTTTTTCACGTTCTTATTGGCAACTATTGCCAATATTTGACTCATAAATATTGATGTTAGCTTGTTGTGCATCGCACTGGTTCAGCCATGGGGTTGCCGTGTTTTTCATGACAAAATAACGTCCTATAAAAAATTTTACCTCATGATTTATTAGACAATCAGCTTGTGGTTTCAATTTACAATTTGCCAATTTTACTGCGCAATTATAATGCATTTTTCAGGATGCCTCCCATCAAAGGGCAGTCCAAGGGCCGCAAGACAGCCAGCAAGGTCCATGCTACCCGACGGGCCACTGCAGCGCCCGTGTCAGAGGCAACGGTTACCGCACCTCAAACAGCATCTGCCATCTCCTTTCCCCCCTATCCACCTTCGGCCCCTGTCCAAGATTTTCAATTGAACAAAGAAACAATCTTGGATGGAATATACGAGCGAATGAAGGCGGATGGCCTTATTCCCTCCTTTAACTCGGCCACCTCCTCCACACCTGCGACAGTCGCACCAATACAGCTTGCGGAGCCTACACAGGAGACGCCCTCACATCAGCCTGACCCAATGGCCACAACAATCAATGCGGCGCTATCTAGCCTCATTGAGCCTCAAGGTGAGAATAGGGAGGTACCAGGTCGAGTGCCAATTTCTAATTATATTCGCAATTCGGCACCCATAGGAGCACATATTCCTATCAAAATCAAACAGAAAATTTGGGAGGGAACTTTCATTAATCTACAGGAGCTGGTTATCCAGTCCACTCCATCTACACTAACAAAATCTGCAGAGCAAACTGCAGCTTTACCTCCCCTATCTATTTCTGAATGGTCCTCGGCTTTCCACACATACATTGTAATGGCAGCCGAGGCCGACATTTCCCTACCCACTGGCATGATTCAACACATGTCAGTGGTTCAAAAATTAGCCAAAATTTAGGCCCCGAAGCATGGCGCCACTATGACGACAATTTTCGCTACGCCAAGCAGTTTAACCCAGCCTTACAGTGGGGCCAAGTGGATCTAGAAATCCATTCTGAGGCCTCCTTAATTGGCAAGAAAGCCCTGATCATATCTTCAAGACAACCCCAATCTTTTCTTCCAATCTTCTTCTTCTCCCCAGTCCTTTCGGCCAAACACCTGCTGGATGTTCCAAAGATCTCTGCAGGTGTGACAACAAAACATGCCGTTTCAAACAGACACATGCATGCTAACGATGCGGAGGTTCTCACTCCACATCAAAGTGCAGGCAAACGTCCCTCAAACAATTCGGCCCTTCAAAACCAAAGCATAGTAACCCCAGTTCAAACAAATAAGCTCCAAAACTTTTTGCATGGATATGACCACCTCCTTTTCAACCAAATAGTTCAAGGCTTCCTTCATGGTTTTCGTATCGGTTTTCAGGGTCCAAATTTTTCTCAAATTTCAAAAAATCACTCTTCAGTTTCACAACATTTTTCGGTTGTAGAAAAAGTGCTACAAAAAGAAATTGACGCCAACCGCCTTGCCGGTCCGTTTACGTCGCCCCCTTTCTTCAACTTCGTGATATCCCCACTAGGGGTGGTACCCAAAAAAGAGCCTGGAAAGTTTCGTCTAATTCACGATCTTTCGTTTCCACTTGAAAATTCCATCAATTCCTTCATAGATCAAAACCAAGCTTCTGTTCAATATAAAAATTTAGATGTAGTTATAGCCATAATTCAGTCTTTCGGTCAAGGAGCTTTTCGCATCATCCCAGTGCATCCAGACCACTGGCATCTGCTAGGTTTTCAAATTAATAGCAGCCTATACTTTGACAAATGTCTGCCTATGGGGTGCAGGTCATCATGTGCAATATTTGAACTTTTCAGTACAGCCCTGCAATGGGTTGCATCAAAAAAATTACATGTTTCAGGAATCAGTCACATTTTAGACGACTTTATTTTCATTGGCCCGGCTTCATCCAACAAAGTTGCTAATGATCTTTCAAATTTTCTAAATTTCTGCCGCGAATGTGGCATTCCTATAAAGCATTCTAAAACAGTTTTGCCATCAAATATTATTCAGGCCCATGGGATCGAAATAGATTCATCAGCAATGGAAGCAAGACTTCCCAGAGACAAATTGGAAAACTGTATTCACCTTCTCAATCTTTATAAATCCAAACAAAAAATGACACTACATGAAGTGCAGTCGTTAGTTGGTCACTTAAATTTCGCTTGCAAAGTCATGCGGCCAGGCAGGGCATTCCTTAGAAGAATCATACTGCTCACTCATAAAGCAAAACAGAAGCATCACCATATTTCTATCAATAAAGAGGCCCGTTTGGACATGCAAGCATGGTTATCTTTTCTTAAAAATTTCAATGGAACATCAATCTTTCTCCACAACACTTGGTCATATAGCGACTCTGTAAAAATTTTCTCTGATGCATCAGGTGCCATTGGTTTTGCGGCTGTTTTTGGTTCTCGATGGTTTGCTAATTCTTGGCCTGACCATCTCCAACATATGTCAATTGCTTTCAAGGAGCTTTTTCCTATGGTCCTTGCTCTACAAATGTGGGGTAAATTTCTTCAGAACCATAAAGTCTTTTTTAAAAAAGACAATACTTCAGTTGTTGACATTGTCAATAAGCAGAGCTCAAAAGATGCTATCATCATGATTTTGGTTCGTCGTTTGGTTGTTTCGGCGCTTAAATTTAACATACTTTTTAAAGCACAACATGTTCCAGGTTATACCGATGTTATCCCTGACAAACTTTCCCGTTTTAAGTTCCAGGAGGCCAGACTGCTGGCGCCATGGCTCGATCCCAATCCGTCAACAATTCCTCCAGCTCTGTTGTCTCTTCGCTAAGATGGCAAACCGGCCAATTTATTGCTAAGGGACTTGCTCCTTCCTCTCAAGCTCTCTATCGTCGAGCCCTGTCAAAATATGTTTCCTTTTGTCACTCTGTTTACGACACAACCGATTTCTTCCCTGCAAACAGTGACAAACTTTTTTCTTTTATCACTCACTCCGTGTCTCTGGGCCTCTCGCCATCATCCATCCAGACCTACGCTGCAGCTATCTGCTATTTTAACAATTTATTTAGCTTCAAAAATCAGGTATCCTCCTTTCATTTAAAAAAGCTTATGTCAGGAATTCAGAGAGAGTGTCCTGTGGCGTCTACCAGGACCCCTATTCACCTAGGTTTGCTCCAGCAATTAATTTGTGCTCTCCTCAATCAGGTAAAATCTTCCTACATGTCTTTTCTTTTTCGTTCTATGTTCCTGCTATCTTTTCATGCTTTTCTGCGTATCGGAGAAATAGCAGTTCGAAACTTGTCTCAAACCCACTCAGTGGTCCAACTCTCGGATTGCACCATCATAGAAAAAGATCCTCGTCTTCCATTTGGTCAAAAAGCAATAGAGCTCTCTCTCAAATACTTTAAAGGCAATACTGGTGCAAAACCATTTGTAATCCTGGTACCGCAATCACCGACCACTCTGTACTGCCCCGTAACCACTATGGTCCAGTATCTAAAATTTCGGGGTAATAAGGCAGGCCATTTGTATTTGTCTCAAGATTCTAAACCTGTCTCCCGCAGTTTGTTTACACAATATTTGAATTTCTCTTTAGCAAGTTTAGGATTAAAAAGTTGTACTATAAAACCTCACTCCTTCCGTATTGGTGCTGCTACATCGGCATGTGCGATGGGCATACCAGACGAACAAATTCAAAGGTTAGGAAGATGGAAATCAGTCACATATAAAAGATATATCAGGATCCCAATCTTTCGATCCCCTACTCTTCCTTAAAAACTTTCCTAAACACCAAAAAATGGCTCAGTCATGGGACTGGTCTTTTTCCAATAAAACAACATAAATTTAAAGTGGCTCAGTCATGGGACTGGTCACATTCATTTATATTTAATTTTCCAATACATATGTTCATACATCTGTTAACCTCGGAAATTGGTATTGGCTGTGGTCTCCACTATCACTTTGTATCTCCCGCTAATGCGGTTCAACCATGGGGTCGCCGTCCATTTTGACTCATGTTGTTAGTTCTAGGATGGCACATTTAATGGCTAGTCTAACTTTGACATTTGATTATTGATTCACTCTGCATATGTATCATAGGAAGGTTGGCTACCTGGAGTGGGGGATTTCTGGACACTCAATTGTATTTCTTGCCCTTCATCTGTGGGCTTTTGGTTCCCCACTTTGCTACCTTCAATAGTAATAATTTTTATTATATACATTTTGCAAGAGTTTATTATGTCATTGTTATGTATTGTTACATCAATGTTAGGTAATGTTACATTTAGAGCTTAGTACCATTGATGTAGTGTTGTCATGTAACTTGCCTACAACAACAGAGCTGCAGTTGCCAACCTTTTGTTGATTGCAATCAAAAAATGTCCTATCTATCTAACCTACATGTTACGTACCAAAATTGAGCATAATAACATTATGGTCAACCAATAAACGACCATAAGAATATTTATGCAAAATGGAGGTATTTTATAAAATATTTTATCGAGTGTACAAGGGCCTTTTGACCTTTAGACAAAATCAGCTGTTCTTAGCCAATGAAATTCGTGGAGTTTTGGAAGGCGCGATTTGCATTATCCTTCCTCTTCCGGTTTGGAAAAATCTTTCTTGTACGCAAGAATTTTTTCAGCCCACCTCCCTCCCTGGTACAATTTTGCTGACATAAATGTTGTTGGAACCAAACGGCGTTTTGGTTCCCCACTTTACACATTCATTAGTAATAGAGCTTATTATATACAGTTGCAAGAGTTTTTGTCATTGTTATGTATTGTTAATCAAAAGGTAATGTTACATTTAGAGCTTAGTACCATTGATGTAGTGTTGTCATGTAACTTGCCTATTTGTAATGTTTCATACCTCTGTTACGTAATGCAATACGTAAAGACATTCTTTAAGTTATATAAAACAAATGTCATTCTGTAGGTTATCAGAATGACCATCTAATGCCATTCCATGTGTCACTTCAATGAGTCTATAGCTAAAATTCAGGCAGCAACAGAGCTATTTATTGGAGAGGGCGTAAGCCTAACTTAAATGAAGAATAAATTTTGTATATTTCCTTTAAAGCAACAGGTGTTGTTCAGCGGTTAGCATTGCAACCCCATCTGCATTGAAATGACCATTTATGGTATGGAACATTTGCAACCATTCTATGGTCCTCGTGCGTTGATATGACTAGAATGCCGAGATAGCATTTGTATGACATTGCAAGCTGTGAAAATGTACACACGCATTCTCATTCGATTAATGGGTAAAATGCGATAAGAAAATATTTATTAAAATTTTGAGAATATCTATTGCTGGGCCGAATGTTGAGGTAAGTCCTGAATGCATGGATCATTTTAGTTTTTATCAAAATACATCTCCTTCGTTTAATTCAAAGATAATTATTGGCAATGGTACTTAAAGGGCATAGTTCCAGCGTGACAATATTCCTCATTCATCACCGCGATGGTACCTCCTTGATATCAACAGCTAAGTCCTGCCTCAGTGCTGCATATCATAAATTGTTTGCAACACAAAAAACCACATGCGTTCGGATCATACGACTAACGAGACATAAAACAGCGTTATCACTTACCTTAAATGATAACCGCACTTTTTTTTATTTGCTGCGTATATAGAATTTAATGTGCACTTCTTTTAGCGCCGTAAGATGACTGGTAAGAATTTGTCAAAAATCATGAATGCAATATAACAATACTATGCCAATATTTCGTTTGTAAGTGCATTACAATCATGGTTTGATAACCCAATAAATCAGCCCTCGATCAAGCGTTCAACAACACACGTGAAACGATAATATTGTTTTGCCGTCTTTAAACTATACAATATTCAGTAAACAATTGGCTCGGGTGTCACTTTAAGTAGTGTAAATGTTGATGATAATATTTGGGTTATTCCATTGTATTTCACGGACGTTTAAACGCTTAAGTCATTGCGGTGCTGACATTGAGATTGTTGGTATGAGAATTGAAGTAGAACTCAAAATGGAATCACGCTTAACAATGCTTACGTAAGTTTAGAATGTCATATCATTGATTACATACTATGTTATCCAATGCTGCAGAGCATCGTGCACAATGCAAATGATTGCCCAATTGACACAGTTGCAGTGATCTTAATTTTTAAAATCTATAAATGTCAAAATAGATACGTCAGAAGGTACCAATATCTCCTTATTGTGGGTCGGTATAGGGAAGCAACATATCCCTCTTTGATTAATAAGCAGCATATTGAATTTACGAAGAACAATATAAAACAGCATATTTTGATTCATCGCTCATTATGACAATCGATTATTGTAAAACTCATCCTAAGGCCAATCGCAATTTCGTGTGGAGTGGATGGGAAACGTCGCGCGTGAATAATGTGTTGATGGATGGACGCTTCCTTGTTATTGAACGTTATCGACGACGAGTGTTGAGGCCTGACTAATAGCACAGAACTCTCATCAACTGCTTACAGTGTTCGATGATGAATCCCTTGCAGGAAATATAATTTCCATTTTCAGTCCCAAAAACACAACATATTAACAAGTAAATCAACAACCCATCAGGTTATACAACTGATACGATAGAGCCGCCGTGTTTTCGATCTGGAGAGGGATATCCATGTGGATGAAAATTCAGAAATAGGTGGAGAAGATACAAATGCGAATCAATATAAGGCATGTGGCTAACAGCCGATTGAATGGATCTGACCATTAGAGCCTCTTGTCCGGATGAAATGCTCTAACATCTGTTGTAATCCACGGTAGACATGTTGCCTTTACGACACGCAGCATGATACAGTGGACCGATTCTACTACCTAACGATCGCGGGGGATAAGTCGTGCAACTGCGTCGACATGACAAATCGATAGATTGGGTATTATTCGATACAACGCGTTGCGGCCTAGCGCATCTAGTTTATCCAATCATTAAAATAACATGCAGCAGTGTCTGACCCGACAAGAAGAAAACAAAAGCAATGCACCATATAAATAAGCACATATTTGATGCACAATGGCCTCATAGCAGCTGTAGTTTATGTCTAGAAATGAAATATGAGCTGCGTTAGCATTCCCAGTCTCTTGTCATAGATCCATAGTATTAACTTCAAGGGGCACCAACAATTATTGATCGGCTTTCGTAGCAGTCGTGTAATATGATTAAGTTATGACCTGGATTGTCTATTGAGTCTTGTTTGATGCCGATGCCGCCAAGGGAAACACCCACACTGGCTTATTAACCACATATATCACGTTTCTAACATTGGTGTATACACGCTGGAGCTTTTTGCGCATGAAATGCATATCAACTTGATCGAATGTCCAAGCAGCTGGACTGTAATGCCATATAAGGTGTGATGAAAGGTTCAAACCATCTGGGGTTAGAAACATTTCCTAACTCAATTGGGAAAATAGAAGTTATTCGGCAGGATGAATCCATCCGTAATCAAATGTGAATTATGCATTTTTCACCAGCGTTTAAATTGCAAACAAATCTAATATAATTAGTATCAGTTATGTTTATGACCCGGGGGCCATTGCGTCTCTACATCTTTATTCATCTATATTTAGCATAACGTTCCTACTAGTAAATTAATCATACCACTGTGACGTCTATTTTCTCGTCTATACTTATGATATAAACCATCACGACAATCATGTTAGGTTACCAGCTAAGCGTAGGTAAGGAAACGTATCTTATCCATTTATTTTGCATCCGTCGTATCGTTAGCAACAATTTGTGACTAAGATATTCGTCGTGATCTTTCGGGTGATAACTATCGTCCCTTTATCGAAAGTTCGCGGTATTTTTCTAAAATAGGATGCCAGACAAGTTTGCAGCCGAATTATTAGATAAACAATCTAAAATTATAAGGAGTTTCTGAACATTTCATTGCCATTACGCTTGACAAGGTAGAGTCAATTAGAAAACTGTTGATGGACTAATACAATCATCACACAACGTTGGCGACGATTGACACATGGCTATAGGATATATCGTCATGGTACTGTGGGGATCCTGAAACGTAATAAACAAATACCACTGCGACAATGTGACAAGATTGGAATGTAAGAACGCCCTGGCGAGGTTTGGCTCTCGCAACTCGGTTTCAGACGATTTTAATGATTTACTAGAAAAAGGAAAACCTGGTTGGTTGGCCGCTGATGGTAACAGCGTTAATCTCAACGGGCTAAAGTAGACAAATTTAGGTGTTGTTTTGATTTGAGGCGACTATGGGACACTAGTGTGACACTGTAGACTTAACAATATCAAATAGGAATCTCAGTGTCACAGAGAGGCGTGATATTATACTGAAGCAATGCTACACGGCAGCCATGTGGGTTTCTAACCGACATGGACTTACCATAGAAAATAACAGTATATACACATGCTGGTACGTTTGTTACATGTTTATCATGTTGTAGCCAATATATACGAATGTAAACAATGCGGCTGTAACACTATTCATTTCCCATCTGGAGGCGAGCCATTATACAGGTAAATGCAGCGCGATTGACACGAAAGCTGGTAAGGTCATGGCATGACATCGTATGATCTATTCGCCAGGAGGTCTTTCAACCACTCAAGACACTAATCCATGTTGATAAATCGTACCTTGACAAACGCATTTGGATTCATACTGAGTAGCTATATTCACGAATGGCAATCTATACGCAAGTTTCAAAATCACCACTCACACACTGAATTATTTCAGCCAACAAAAAGCAAATGATGTAGCAAGCGTTTTGAAGTGGCGAGTGTCCATAGGGCTGGCAGATGTCCGACGTATAACGCTATTAGCAATTGTACCACTGCTATGCGCCCAGTACAAAAATTTTCATTTTATTTTATGAAGATTAATCTATGTCCGATTAATTCATGCTCGAACCCTTTCGTCGATTTTGGCGTCACAACTCGACAATGTTCTGTAGTATACATATTATAATTGCTGGATTCCATCAGCACAGCTTTAGTTTTGCTGGACATTATCTCTACGAAAAAAAGGTGTTAATTAGATGACGCCATAACATTAATGTTGTGTATAAATAATAATCCTCAAATGCTGTAAATCAGGCCATGTGATTTGATATATTGACTGTGTGATAAGATATTGGTACAACGTCAGATGTGCATAAGATAACTAAGACAGTAGCATTTCTTTCTAATACCTGAAGCATTCCGGTCACAGCGAGCTCATTGCTGTACTTGTATTATTCTATTAAGCCGTGGACGAGCCCTTGTTGTTATGTACTTGACTAGAATGTCGAGATGTGAAGTATCCATATCAGCTGCTGCCCTGGTCGTGTTAACCGCTGATTGAATTTGCGCTTTAGAATAGCTAACAGCGGCGTGCTGCGCTCGTGAATTACTCTCGTTGTGATTTGTGGTGTCAAATCGACCGGAGATAATTTAATTGTGATGTACAGAATGAATGAACATATTTCTTCCAATATTGTGACGATATTTATACAGCCACAAATAGTTTTTCAACATTCTAAAAACGCCAAGCTCTCTTAGCCAATGTGAATAGCGGTCGTGACAGAATCGTGAATCTATCCGGTCTAAAGTAGGCATAGCGTGTTAATTAACGTGTCATTTTCACTTCATCTACTATAAAGGCTTTGATTTTTTGGGGGCATTATTAATGCTGGCGGATAAAGTAGTAAACAGCCTGTATTTTCTTCTGTATTTGGCACAACCCCTATTATAATACTATATAACGTTTAACTGTCACCAGGACTGAACCCTGTCGGCAGGCAATTCGATGCTTGAATGCAGACTGTAGGAGATAAATAATGGAATTCATCGGTATTCTTCTTCTATTTGCTAATCCTGTACTTTTTGAACATTGATTTACGGCGTGTAGGGTACGAGGTGTCCATTTACGGAAGATATAAGTTGGGACGCGCGTTTAATGTGTTAGCTGGGGCTGTACCGGTTGGTACGTCAATATAAAACTTAACTTTCACGGGAGGTAGTTCCATGGCCGTATGTTGTTATTCTAAATGTATTGGTGGATTTTCGTAACTAGCGGTATCCAATACTACACGGTACAACAAACTAATGTTACGTCATACCTCAGCGATCAGTGTTTGGAGAAGTTATTGAGGTCACATGATTTAATTGTCCAGATGACTGCATGCTATTACAGAGTTGTTGTTTATATCAATGCTCACATGAAAACTTAGGAAATTATGGTTGTATCACAGGCGCGCACTTAGTAGTCAGCGGTGCATATTATTCGACATGCTATTTTCAGTTCAATCACCTTCAGCAATTATCAGTTGCTTACATGGTGAACAGAGAAAAGTTTCCATCCGTCAACCTGCGTTAATGTCCCCGGCGATTACAGTTGCAATCGTCATTGCATATTTGTGTAGAGTTCAGCCGGTGGTGCTGATGAATAGAAGGTTTGAGGTAGATGTGGTTAATGTTAAAAGCACGAAACAGCGTTTATACATGTATGTATGTATGTATGTATGTATGTATGTATGTATGTATGTATGTATGTATGTATGTATGTATGTATGTATGTATGTATGTATGTATGTATGTATGTATGTATGTGTGTATGTATGTATGTATGTATGCATGTATGTATGTTTGTAGGTTGTATGAATGTATGTATTTATGTATGTAATGTATGAATGTATGAATGTATGTTTGCATGTATGTATGTTTGTATGTATGTATGCATGTATGTATGTTTGTATGTATGTATGTGTGCATGCATGCATATATGCATGCATGTATGTATGTATGTATGTATGTATGTCATGTATGTATGTATGTATGTATGTATGTATGTATGTATGTATGTATGTATGTATGTATGATGTTGTCAGTATGTATGTATGTATATGTATGTATGTATGTATGTATGTATGTATGTATGTATGTATGTATGTATGTATGTATGTATGTATGTATGTATGTATGTATGTATGTATGTATGTATGTATGTATGTATGTATGTATGTATATATGTATGTATGTATGTATGTATGCATGTATGTATGTATGTATGTATGTATGTATGTATGTATGTATGTATGTATGTATGTATGTATGTATGTATGTATGTATGTATGTATGTATGTATGTATGTATGTATGTATGTATGTATGTGTATGTATGTATGTATGTATGTATGTATGTATGTATGTATGTATGTATGTATGTATGTATGTATGTATGTATGTATGTATGTATGTATGTATGTATGTATGTATGTATGTATGTATGTATGTATGTATGTATGTATGTATGTATGTATGTATGTATGTATGTATGTATTTATCTATGTATGTATGAATGTATGCATGTATGTATGTATGTGCATGCATTCATGTGCTCGCGCGTTTTTGCGGGAATTCTTTAGAGTTTGAAGGTCGATTCAAAGCATTTGTCCAAACATCGCTGTCTCTATGTATTTATAACAAGGAACTAGTTTTAAGCGCCTTCAGGTCGTCAATCGTACAGACGGGTTTATATCTTATGTCTTATGTATGGGATGCACTTCACTTTTAGGGTTAATCTTAATGCAGGTGGCACGCTGTTCAGGCATATGATCATTGAAATAAGTGAGCTGACTACGATTTTCAGGTCGAAAATGTAATTAATCCGAGGAGTGACAATGACCTTGACTTTGACTGTGTTGATGGTGGTCATAATTGTTCGTTGCAATTCGATGTTGAATGATTGCACTCAACTCAATGGGATTCTGCATTATTGCGACCATTAAGGCCATGTGCAAACCTGGTGGCTATGGCACAGCAACCTATTGTAGGACGTGCCCTATGACTTAATTGCTTAGCAGGAATATTTTCACTTAAGGAGGTAATCGATGACAACAGACTCAATGTGGTCATCGGACAAATGTTTGCTTTGTGTTGACACCAACCTATGGAGTTTTATACGCTACATGAAACATATTCTAGCCCTATGAAAGCTATGCCAAACCATGCAACCTAACAAACGCAGTGTAACTGATTTTGGCTAGGGATAATATGTATCTATATTTGGACTGGGCTGTAATTATAATTTTTGTCGTAAAAAAATACACCCAACCTGGCAGTTACTAGATTCATAACCAGTTTTTGCAGCAAATAAAATATTTATATCTGGACTTCTGTGTAAGTTTTATGTAAATCTTTATTCAGATGCAAACGTATCATGTAAGTAAATATTTACCTGAATTCGACAACGTAACTAATATGCAAACAACCTTTGTTGCTAAGGAATACGTATAAGTGAGTAGGTCGCTAATATAAACATAACGTTAAAGTTTAATTCGTGTGGATTTATTAAAAAATAAAACAAGCTCAAGCATTGTGACTGGACGTCTCATTCAACAACGAGACAGCATACGGATGCATGCGTGTTATTCCATTTGGCAAAATCAACAAATGATCACAAAGATGCATCAAAATTATGCATTAGTACAATGCTAGGAGTATCGATTGATGCAACGCTTGTGGCAAAGGGTTCGTCGTTAGCTATTTCATGGTACTGAATAATTGAGATCAGCAGTTTGGTTCTGCCAGCGAGTCACGCATTTCCAATTTTTTTTTGTGCAGCAATTACAATATGTTCATATTAAGCCCGTAGCATCGGTGAAAATAACATGACACAGTATGTAATTTTGCAACCTTAATGACTCCACATTATTGTAGATATGTGACACAAATTACTAGTGCATATTGACACCAAAATCTTGTATTTTGCAGTAACCCATTTAAATTTCGAAGAAACTGAAATTAAACAGAGCGCTTTGATTTAACGCAATTTTCTACAGCGAGATGAATTCGTCTTGTTAATATAAGAGGACGATGTTGATGCGCCTCTTCAGTGATACAATTCATTTAGGCTTACTCTATTTGTAATATACATTTGTCAACTCCGGCGCCTTTAGCATGACAAAGTCTCTGATTTAGTATTCTTCCTGAGCTTCTTAATTCAAGTGGCATGTGACAGCTATTGCTGTCGTATTCGTACATAACAAAACAGGAACGTTGTTATCAGTATTGCGTCACATGGTAACAGGTGTAGATTAGTTAGAAAAGTAAACTAAAATGGGATATTAAATTGCCTTCAACAATAATGTGATATCGCGACGGTAATTATCAGCTCGTCAAAAATAAATTACATTTGGGTGGTTTGTATAAAACTTAGTTGTGATCGTGTAAGTGGATGTAATGGTGATCTTTGCTATATTGACTATGCTGCTTATAACATATGATATAAGAGGGTCAGCAGATGATTCATAGGTTTGTCACATCAAATGTTTTATAACCGGGTGCGTAGCAGTGGGAAACTAACAAGTCAATCCGCAACACAACAACATTGAACAGAATACAACGTTGCCTTTGATTTATCTTATCTAATTGTATTGTGGCTACGGCTCTACGCCATTGTTTTTAGGCGTAATTAGTGTTACTATACTAAATGTAAAAGTGGTAATGTATTACTACATATCACTTAAACCCCCAGGCCTCTTTTCATCAAAATTCCATAGGCAACAGCATTGGATATAGCTGAAACGTTTACTGCTTGGTGCTGCACAGCCACTCAAACGACGAACTGTAGTGTGTCACGAAATGCACGAACTCAATTCGGTAAAACAGTTTGTAGTCTAATACCTATTCCTCGCTAATTCTCCGTTAAACAAAATATTTTTGCGGCCGAGGCCGCATATATCCTTAAACTAGCTTGATATATTGTAAACAAATGGATTGGGTAAATGCAATAGTATTGACCTATACGCACCGCAATTGAACATCAGGGGTAGGTTACACTAGCGTTGTTTATAGAAGTATAGGATAATCATTAAATGTGAGCTTAGATGATATCGGAACTATTTAGAATGCAGTTTTAAGATGGTTTGGCAATGTGCCCAAATCAAAAGCAATCGGACTAAATTTCAGTTATTAAGTGCCCTTTGTGCAAGCTATAAGAATACACGAGAACAATTATTTGCTGATTATTGATTATGACCATCATTAGGACTTAATCTCCTAAAATTGTTGCTGCTAATTTATCTCACGACTATTATGTTTTTCGCGATTATCTTAGCATCCTTTTTTTTAACAGCTGAGCAATGATATGCACACGCTCCATTGTTACTGTTTACATAATTTTCGAATACATATAGATTATATATAGCTTTAAAGTGATAGTAATAAGATGTGCATGGTTGCCTAGTATGCAAACGTAATAAACACGATGGTGATATGATAACATTAAATTTATATACACTGTCTCTCTAGTAAAGAATAACGCCATATATATATATATATATATATATATATATATATATATATATATATATATATATATATATATATATATATATATATATATATATATATATAGATATATCTATATATATATAGAGAGATATATATATCTATAGAGATAATTATATATATAGAGAGATCTATAGAGATATCTAGATATCCCTATATATAGATATACATATATAATATATCTACTCATATAAATCTATATATATATATATATATATATATATGTATAAATAAAAAAAAAATATATATATATATTCATATAAATCTATACATATATATATATACATATATATGTATAAATAAAAATATATATATATATATTTATATATATATAAATATTCATATATATATATTTGAGTATGTATATATATATGTATATCTAGACATATATATTTATATATGCATATATATATATTTTTGTATTTATATATATACGTACATATAAATATACGTATATTTATATATATATACCTATATATATATAAATATTCATTTACTTATATATATGTGTGTGTATATATATATATGTATATCTTTATATATATAAATATATATATATATACATATATGTATATTTATGTATTTATGTATGCGTATATATATACATATATTTATATATATATGTAAATATTCATATGTATTTATAAATATAATCGTATATATATAAATATATGTATATATATATTCTTATATATATATATATATATATATATATACATATATATATATTTATATATGTACATATATGTACATGCCGAGGTATACATATACATATCTATATGTAAATATCGAGGTATATATATATATATATATATATATATATATATATATATATATATATATATATATATATATATATATATATATATAGATATATTTATATATACATATTTGATGTATATATGCATATATATATAAATATATATATATATATATATATATATATATATATATATATATATATATATATATATATATATATATATATATATATTTATATATATATGTATATTTGCCATCATATGCGAGGAAGGGCGACAAAATCGCACGATTAGATTCGGGGTTAAGTAGACCAGAGATTCACGTGGTCATACTTTTTCTGTGCATGGAGGTACGCTAGGTGATATAATATCAAAATGAACTGCAAATCAACGCTTATGTGTAACTTAATGCTTACAAAGATCAACATCAGGCGTTAAGACTGACATGATTGAACAGACGGGTTTTTGGATCCATAGGGAAAAGAGGTATATCTATGTTAATGAGAATTCGGACGAAATTGTAGAAGATACAAATGCAAACTACAATCAACCATCTTACCGCAATCCGATTGAATTGACCAGACCAGTTCGGCCTCTCGTCTAAGTGAAATCCCAAAATCTATGTCAAACAGGATGCCCCATTTTATAGGGGCCTATTGTGGCCTTGAAAAGTTGTCATTGGTTGAGCTGGTTATCGCTCATGTTTTTTTCATATATCAGTAATGCATAGGATCGGATATAGAACGAATATGGTTGGCGCTTGCAGAGTTTGTTCTATGACTACATAGGCTAAACAGAGTGCTGTATTTAAGCTGGTGTCTCTGCTGCAACAAATAATACACGGTAAACACTATCTTACCCATTCAATTCATGGTGGATTTTCAAGAACGCCTACGGGTAGACTCAGAAAGAAAGGAAATTGTTTTGAAACTCAATATTTGAACCCATGCCGTCACTAGATTTATGGGGTTATTTTTAGTACTATTTCGATCGTTAAAATGACTTAGTTATGGATGGTTTGCCAGTTAGATAATGTTAGGTGAGAAAGCCTACAATAACTGCTTTAAATATATTTAAAACACGTTTGTTGTAAACATTGATCAATGAAAGCAGAGGTTTGTAAGTATCAAATACATATTCCTGGTGAGGCAATTGCCTTTTGCTGCAAAGCAGTCCAGCTAAATTGACAGGCAACAAAATCATTGCCCTGTGGCTGTACAGACTCATAAAACCATACACATGCCCAACAATCTCTTATTCTCTGTGGGCCTATTTGGATTGACTCTTACATACCTTGCATCCAGAGACATTCAAGGCATTGTCCTATATTTTGGTGTTTAGTCATGTAATAAGAAAACTGTTCAAAACCACTTACACCAACCTTCATATGAGCGGAGTGCCCAAAGATGTTTATTATCCAAATGAATTTTTTCAATTCTTGCGATACTTTTGCGAAAGTACGAGTTTGTTGTTTGTTAGTGCAGCCAATGCTTTCAAGCACGATAGGGTCGTTATTGGTCTTGATTTGAGACACCAGTGTATAAATTAGCGGGTATGAGAAACTGAGCCATAATTTGCGCAAACAAATCCATCGAGTACGATTATCCAGACATACAAATGCTGTTGGTTATTGTTCCGTGTATCTAGGCTCGGTTGGATCTGTGTTGAAAGTATATTTATATCATCTTTTATTGATATTAACATATTCCAATGAAATAAACTAAGTTATATATCAACGGTTTGGCGATATGGCGTGGAAAGTAAAGCTACAATCGATTGATGAGCTTATTTCTTTTATTTTCTTCAATATTGGAATTGGACGAGTGCAATCATTTGTGAACAATAAATTTGGCAACTTATATTGAAACAAAGTCATATGTTTATTTTTTTTAAAAAGAAAAAAATTACAGAAAACATCGTGCATAATTCACAGTTTGAGGAAGTTTCGTAATTGTATTTCCCTCGTATGAGCAAATGCAAAGGAAGTAGATTATTACAGGGAGAGACTATATTATTGCTGCCAAAGGTATTGATGATAAAGACATTGCTTACTATGTAAACATAATTATTTTCCGATTAATCACTAGAACGAAACAGCAGTTGGAAAAGAGGGACAGATGACAATAAGCGAAATGTTCTCCATTTGGAGCATGTAACGTTTACTTGTTATAAAATATAATCAAAATTATTAAATCTTTTGTTTTATGTTTCAAGGAGCTTAGGTTCGATCGTGATAAAACAAACCCTATAACACTAAATATATAGTTACGATAATAATATAAAGATGCGTTTTTAGGATCAATCGTGCATCTATACTTAGGTCCACTGCGGCTACAAAACATTATATCTATTTGTCTATGATGTATGTTACGTTATATTTGCTTAAAGCACATTCGTCGAACGTCATATTAGTAATTACGAACAGTTAAACGACTGCCTCTATCGATCCATTCGATTTGTATAGCTACTGCGGCATAAACGCTTATGTATTTGGAGCAGCCAAAACTAAACCGATTATTTTGCAATGTTCTATTGTTACTAACCACAAGTGATAGACAGATGAAAGAGTAGCCAGAAATATATTGCGCTAGCAGATAACCTTTCTGTTGATGACTAGTGACCAGGTCTCCAGAGGAATATATTTTGCGCACGCCATATGTTATAAATATAATACCCTGTGTCTGCATATCAATTAACGTGAAACAAGAACGATGCACTTTGGAATAACATTGTCCTGTTGATTAATTCTGCCTTAGTACTGGGTAAATGCATTGTAAAATACATAGTTATTATAGTTAAATCAACATAATTATAACTGTTTAAGCCAAATAAACGGCTGCTTGCAAACAAGAGTAATCCGATAGACACATTGGTAGAGTGAGTATAGAAGGAAATATCTTCGATGTTGTTTCCCCCAGTGATTCAGCATTTCAACTGATATCTAAACAGGCCAATGCATTCTGATTAAATGGAAACCGGCGATTACAGTGACCACATAATCACATAAACCCATGGTGAACTCAACCAATTCATCTCAGTGCTTGTATGCTGAGATGTAAAGAATCCTTATCAATAGGTCCATGGGCATGTTTACTGCTGATTGGATTTGCTCATTTGTATAGCTTACGCTTTCAGTGCCGGTTGCATGACGTTGGCAGTAAACTACAATTGCCATTGGAATGGTTCGTATTTCCACAGTTGTTTTGGTGACTAAAAGACATACAGGAAAAAAAATACGAAGAACAGCAAGTAAATCGGGTTTTTTAATTTGCGAAAGTCGACACTGCACAATGAATTAATGTCAAGCTAAGAGGATATTGTCATGCTAGCTTTGCCTATACATATGTTTAATGACCAATGGTAAAGTCACAGTGGTTGCCTATATTTCTGGCTTATACACATCTACTCGTTGTTAGACGTTCCGTTATTTTTCTCTCACAACATAACTAACGAAACATTTGTTTTTTTAAGGCATCGATTGCATGAATTTAAATTTTCGATAACGATTAAATATTTACTTATATATAAATATCTCATAATGAATATGACAGGAGATAAGATGCAGACTAAACATAGTTTCAATGATCCGAATATGTATGGCTTGGCTGTTACCTTTCGGACACATGTCACAGTGTATATTCAGTGATTGTTGGCTGTGTATGCGCGATTTTGCCTTCGAAACGCACCGATAACTATTTGGTTACGATTTATGCATGCAGATTTTAATTGCCTTCCTCTTCGACTCACTTAGTGGCCATTCATATCACACATTAATCAATTCATCTCAGGTCTCACGACTAATGAGCAGCTACACACGTTGTCATTATACTCTGGTGAAGGATAACTTGTCCAGTATTAGTGTGCGATTAACGGAATAAACGGAGGCTGTACTACCAAGCCCCCCCCCCCCCCCCCCTCCGAATAATTCAACTGTACAGTATAAATAATATCGGGATAACTCATCTTAAGACTGATCGATATTTCGTGCTATGAGGTTGGGCAACATCGTGCCCCGTACAGTATTTGTTAAGGCATAGAAAACGCAGCGTATTGTCCTGAAGACAGTCACCTGTAATCTCAAGCAATGCGTATGCAACATAGGTATCTTTGATCAACAATATTCCCAGGATACATAGGATTATTGTCAAGAGTCGGTTCTGGGGCCCGATCCTTCATATTCGGCGCTAACAATGAAAAGTAATTAGGCATATAACAGAGGCGAAAGACCATGCCCATAATTGTTGTCGCGAGACGAAATTGCTATGCCAAGTGTTAAATAATGCTTTACCTTAGGTCGATTAGTATAGATGACCTATGGCAGGGCATCTATTGGCCTTACCGTTTATGCCATAGCCAGCTATCTTTGTAAATCATTCTAATACATGTGCCATGCCAATAATTGTTGTGGCGTGTCGCAGGGAAGAAGAGGCGAAGCAAATATCATCATCATTTGTCTATAGATCAACGTCTACGGGTCTCATCAGTGGGGATGGCATTGAACACGTGATAGACCGCCAATCATTTGTTACTTTCATTCCGTTCTTCCCAAACTTATCGGCGAAATAATGGAGTGCAATATATGAATAAATTTTACAGGGACGGATGGTTCTGGCTACATTAAAGCAGTAGCATGTGGGTCTGCATGAATGGCTGCAGTCAATGAAAACAAGGCCGTCCTTGACAAGCGGCTGGGGTACGGTTTCAGTTCAATTCATTCTCAAATAGACTGAGATTACTATGCGTACATAACGCGTTGATGGACGACTGTGAAATTGGATGGACATCGTTGGTTAAGCAGATGCTTATCAGTTTAGACAGGCGCGATACTTAAAAGTCTGTCAGTTTCCGGTCGTTAATTGTCTGCAATTTTACTCCGCTTTCGGAACGGAAAGTATGATTACAGACAATATGTGGCTTTTCTGTGCTATTGTATGATCGCTAATCAATACAATAAAATTGCAGAATAGCCACGGCAGATAATCGTTCATAGCTGCATCGCAGCAACAATGCTGTCAATCAATTAATAAAACATTTACGATCCACGTTATGATATATATGACATGTTGTAATCTATCATCTTAACTGAAGATTAACATATAAACGTAGAACGTGTGCGTTGACAAATAGTGGCAAATAACTGATAACGCCTGGGTTTCTGAGCCTCGTCGATATTCTAAAAATATCTATTTGTCTGAAAAAATCCTCTTATCGCTTGTCATGACGCGGTTTCAGGTGGACAAGCATTTCCTTAGTTAAATTGGGAAGGCAGGGCCAAGGTTAATTGAATAATTAAATTTGCCATAGAACTAGGTACATGTCATTCTGGGAATCAATTATTTACAAAGCTGTCACTATTATAAACTATTGTATTACGCCCCATCGCAGACATATATATTTAAAGGGCTGTAATAGCAATATGGCAGAATCTTATTTA
The DNA here is from genome assembly GCA_034190875.2 of Urechis unicinctus. NCBI lineage: Eukaryota > Metazoa > Annelida > Polychaeta > Xenopneusta > Urechidae > Urechis > Urechis unicinctus. The sequence continues at coordinate 40,844,270 of CM067343.1, forward strand.
AGTAAAATCATTTAAATTAAAGTGTAGATGTTCGTGACATCAGGCAGGTTTTTACACTTAAGGAATTAAACAATGTCAAAATAGCCATTTTCAAGCTTTTCAAGACATTGTATTTTCCGGATGATTATATGCGAAGTGTATGTAAATGATTTAGTTTTCTTAAGTCGGAATGAAGCATGAATTCTCTTAAGCAAATCATATGAGCCAAAATATTATTCTACAATGTCGATAAGACTTGATATATACCAATGTTGTTAAGAATGCAAATGTTGTTACCTTCAGATTGTAGTTCTCATCAATAGCCCCGCAAACTCTATATATAGCGTAATCAAAGACGGATGAAATACGATTGAGTTTAGCTATATTGCTGGTCTGATGAGGATCACTCGTCATCACTGCCGTTGTTTGCTTGTTAACATCGTAGTTAACACTAATTAACTGTGAGTTTTCCTGGATTTATACGTCTAAATGAGCTGTTATTATGCAACAGTGGCGAAATTAATCCCGGAATTCCTCTTGCTATGACAGAGACACCTATACTGTGTATGGCAATTATTGTAGTGGCCTCGCAATTATGTCTACCTGTCGGAGGCTTTTGAAAACAGCCTGGCATGGATTTTTCGCAACTATACTCCTAGGGTAATTGTGTTAATCAAATGCAAGCATATCGGAGGGGGAAACATTAGCTGGAAAAGCAAACAACTATCAACTTTGTAATGTATGTGTTTCACGTGTGGTACCGGCTTGTTCTATGCATCACAGCCCCCCCCCCAAAAAAAAAAAAATTACGACGACATTACTTGAGTAAGAAGTAAAGAAAAAGGGATAGCCTCGCCTTCAATGATGATGATAACGTAAGTGTATATTGATATAACTGCATCTTATTCAGTACCCCAATGAATTTTATACACCAGTTATGGTGTCCTGACTAGCATTTTACTTACAGCAAGGTAGAGTGTAGCGGAACTTGAACAATGTTTTGCTTTCAATGTATCTTATGTGCAAATATCATGTTAACTCGGCGTTTCAAAGGTGCTAGTGCGTATGTTGTAGTCTACAAGACAGCACCGGCTTGTGGATAGGATATATACATCCACAAAACCATTGTTGTGGCCGATAGAAGTGATTTCGTATCAAGCAAAGATTTCAATGTTTTTACCAATGATTTTCCTGTATTATGTTAAACACAAAATTATGTCCAGCATTCTGCTGAGTTTTGACTAGTTTCCAAAATAATGGGCGTGCAAATAAGTTACAGCACAAATTGGTAAAAAAAACTTTCCGACAAACCCTAGAGCACCACAGAATTAAGGGATACGATGGACGGTTTTAGGATAGATAATGACTGATTATCATGTACAGAAAACGACGAATTATGTTGGTAAGAATACATTGTCATTAACCAAGCGCCCATCTAGAATCCCAAGTATTGCCATTTTAGTCTTGAAGGGCGTAACAATTATCATTGTTTGCCGAAAGGCAATTGGAGCCTCAAAGCTAATGATGTCCATTTGCTTCGTCCTATCGGAGTTCGTACTACGGCGTCAACCGTTTATTAAACGTTAATCGTCAGCTAAGCTTGCACTCGCCATGCATCGATCACCTAAGTTAAAAGTATTCAAACTTCTTTGATACAGAAAGCATTCGTAATGGTTTCTTACATTTAGCATCAGTAAGGCAGTCGTTATTACCTAAATTTCTGTGTAACGTTACTCTCCATAGCTTAGCTCTCCATTGTTATCGTCAATACATTTCATAATGTTCGTTCTTATTTAACCCCAGTAGGAACTTCCAGTGGTAATTTGTTCAGTTTCGACCAAGTCAATTGTGGTTATTCTGAGCACAATGTCACTTAGCAGATTGGCCAGGCCCAGCCATATTGTTATCTCGTTGACATGCTCACTGCTGATTCGATTAGCCCATTCATAAAACTTACGGTTTTGTTATCTGGCAACTTGATACTTTCAACTCAATGCAAAGTTCATGACAACATTTACAGACATACTGGGATGAGTGACTTCCAATAAATAAATATATTCAAAAGAACTACACCACATTGTCAATGAACGATTATATGCATCCAAAAACATTCTAACGGTAAGTGGAATATCAGGCTAGTTGCACATGCGTAGTGACGCATACATCTGGTTGCTAATTTTAGAAGTTCATTGGATGTGTGTCTGGCTTCATATTCACGGACTTGCATTGGTAATGCGTGCTGTTAATGTGAATATACATGGGTGTGGTCTACAGGTTATGAAGTTATCAATAAGCTTAGGATAGGTACCAGAATTGTATGGATGCAGACATTAGTCGACTTGAAGACGAGATCATGTCAGGTATTGACTTAGATATATAGTTGATAGTGCTTCATGTTTTAATTCCATAATAACTAGTGAAAATTATAATTCATATAGTGATTCAAACACTGTCGCCTCCTTGCAACAGACTCTAAGCATATTTCATATCGCAATACAGGCCTAGATGTTCACTGCCGGAATCGAAATTTAGCTTCGTTCTTAAATTTTCTTCATATATTTCTTATGTCGTTACATTTTCCATCTGCATTTTTTGCGTTTCCAACCACATGGAAATCATAAATAGCGAGAATTGTCATTTTGAACGCACCCCAAATCATGAATTAATACAGTTTGCGGTTGGGATAACTACAATATCACCGACTCGTGTGCAATACACTATAGTCTTTGTCCATTTAATGGGACAATCTCTTCCCACAGCTGCGTGATTGGGGCGTGTTTCCAGCCAGGTAACTACATTGAAATCATAGCTGTCTAATATATGTATATTTTACGCATAGCTATTGCCGCTGTGTCCACACTCGATGTTTTGTTGGATATTTGATCATGCATCCGATATAAGTAATTTCGAGGTTTGCAACACTTGGCAGGCCGCAAATATGACTGCATATGTGGTTATAAAAACACCTATTACTAATTTTAATTTTTAAAACCGATCACTGTCGATGTTCTGTCTTTTCTTAACAAACTGAGATAATCAGACTGACAACTGTTCAAGGCAATATAACTATATTATGATAAATGACAAAATGCTGCCAAATTTCCGTGTCCATAAAATTGTCATATTTATTATCAAGACAGGCTGTCCTGCTTTGCACGTTTCTCAGTGCAATTCATCCCCAAGTAAAGTCGATTATGGTTAACATGCGTGCCCAATGCGCTGATGGATTGTTATGCAATTGGATGCGCCGGATGGTTTCGTAGATGCTTCTCTTTTAAGACAGTTTCGATAAATCAAAGGCTCGTAGTTTTCATTCGTAAATTGGCTGCAATTCTGCTCGGCAATAGTAACATTAATTTAAATTATCAGACACTTTAGCTTGATGTGTGGTTGCTATGTTGAATTGCCTCATCGCTGATCAATCAGATAAAGATACAGGATAGCCAACACAGGAAATCGTTTATAGCTGCGCTGCACCAAGAATGCTAGCCAACAAGCAGCATAAAAGCTAGGTGGAGGGCTATAATAGCTGTAGCGTCTTTTCCGCTACGTCTCAGCAAGTTTTGCGTTATAAATCGATTTCTCAGCTAAGGATTATTATGGAATCGATTTCAGTAACATAAAACATGAATTAACAGATAGCCAACACCAGTAGGTTTTGTTAAGTAATCATACTCATCCAACTGATTAGCTTTTGAATGCATATGTGAGTATGTGGTTTAGTGGGTTGCGGAGCGGTGCCGATTTGTAGCATACCGAAGAATATCTGCTTGACTGAATGAAATCATATCGCTCGTCATATCGCTCTTAGCAAGAGGACGAGTACAGGCATTCCTGTGGTTAATGTTAGGAATTTACGGGCGAGGTTTGTATCACTTGTGAACTTGCCATTGCACTGAGTTAATGTCAATCTGGACTTCATCTAAGGATAAAGCTATAGATATATTGAATATCATCTGCGTTTAGCAGACTGGATATTACTTTTACTTTATGCATTCAGCATGCCCAATCGTGCTTTACCTAGTATAATTCGGATTAGATATATCTGGGTATTATCTGACTGCTTGCTTTGGTTAAATTGTGACATGACCTAAGTTAACGGCGTGGTGGTGTCAAAACTTCATTCTTTCTAGGTTTAGCGTTTGTATTTAATCATACTAACCTTTATCTGGATGGTAGTACGTACATCGTTTACATATTGAATTTAATTGTTATGGTAGCAGTATGCCGGAACAATATTTAAGTTAAATCTTTTCGCTATTTTAAGGGAAGGTTAATTTTTTTTATTAGTGTCAGTGTTGTTTTCTATGTTAAGAATGTTTTAAATGTCAAAATATGCAGCATCTAGCATTACTGGTAGGTACATTTGTTGCATAATTAAGGCTTGATCGTACCTACAGTGACAAACATGGCTACCTACCCAGTCATTAAAAAGAATCCAAGTAATGGTTCGTCTCGGAAAGGTTTTTATATCCTTATGATGAACAATTGTAATGGGTGGTTAGTTAAGAACGACTCGTATTATGCATTCAACATCTTATTAATAAACTGATATTGCATACTATTTCCGCAGAGAGTAGCTTTAAATTATTTCCCTTATTTCCATTTGGATAATAATCATGTGCTGGATGATGGATGTTAACTGTCTTACAGCGCAAATGCTCCAGATCTTTATAGCCAGTACGTTTAGGGCCGATATCCGGTTAATATGCAACTGAGCGGCGCAATATCACGAGAGTGTAAAACTGTGGCGGGTAAACTGGTTTTCAATATGTATGGTACATATTGATTGTGTTCTGTGGATAGTTATCCCTAAGCCAGCAGTTCCCGGTTTGACGATATTCGACATTCAGTCAAGCGTTTGTAACTTACCCTGCTAAGTACAGCCATGACAGGATCCGATGGGTCAACCACACGTTGTGCATATACTAGACACACGTATCTGTCAAGCAAAGCACAGCATGCCAAAAGAACGTGTATAAGAACAATGCGATATCATGATTTATGTGATTTACTTGTATCGATAATACTTTCCACTCACCTTATTTCAACGCCATCATTTTCAGATTAGTTACCAGTTAAAGTCGTATTACTATTTACCAGGACATTAGTAGAGTATCGTATATAGATTATTAAAGGCACATACGAGATACTAGCGAATATATCCACGCAATGACCTTAAATAGGCAGCAATGTCAAGATATAACCACATGAGCAATAGGCGCCCAATTAGTTGATTAACAATGGAATGTACAACTGTGCCACTGATGATTATATCCGACGTACCCTTATTAATATGCTTCTTGGGTAGCTGTCGAAATTAGGCACTGCAGATATTTCGTTAAGATGGTAGGGCATGATGAATCGGATACAACATTGTCGGAAATGTCCAAATAGGCGCGTAGAAAATGGATGTATTATGGAATTTGCTTCTGTGCCGAATAATGCGATTAGTAGAGATATGTATATGACAGTTAATGTACTACTGTTTACATTATCCACCATCATTATAAAGATATACAAATATATATGTCTCTCATGTTGAATTAATGAACCATTTATTACTTCGTTTGTGAGACCTGCAAACATAATGTGACGCTATAATTAAACAAAACAATTCAATATCTATCGTATCGCTTGTTATAGCGCTCTTGTTGAATATAGTAGTCCCTGGCGCAACAAACATCAGCGCTATGCATAAGCAGCATCATCTCCTGTTCAAAGAACACATGGCAACGACTTTAGAGAAATCCCGTTAGATGATTGAAAAAGGAATGTACAACCGTGCCACTAATGATTATATCTGGCGTACTCTTAGTGATACGCTACTTGAGTGGTTTTTTTTATCACATGGCGGCTGTTTGCACATAATTGTGCGTCTGTCTTGGAACATTGTTTTTCTTTGATATTCATCTGCACAGTTGCATTTAAACGCCTCGAAAATATCTGCTTCCCTCTTTTTCCAGAATGTAGATTCTGTGATCTCTTTTGCAACCAATTCAAAGCCACGCATGTAGTCAAATGAATGTGGTATTTTTTTTTGTGAATAGCGAGCAATGCTTTATCGCTGGTTGTTGCTATCAAAGCCGCTATTCGGAACGTGATGCCTTTTGACAAATTCCTGTTACGTTTACAAGAAAATTTCTAGTTGCGTTAACAGTTCTAGTCTAAACGGGAACGATCAAGACACCAATCAATCAAATGTAAAAATTGTGCTATATTTTCAACCAATAAGCCGCCGCAATATCACGAGATGTCATTAAATTTGTCAAAACTACATAGCAAGGTTGTTTGCAAGGCATTCGAGCCGACAACATTTTCGTCCGTGTAACATAGGTGAAAATTGCAATAACACGATACCAGTTCCTCAAAGGCAATGACGAATATTTGAGTTTAAATATTTACCTAGGGTTAATGGTAAACACTAGTTTTTACTTGATGCTAATGATTAATGTGCACTAGTAATCAAGAACGTGGGCGGCCCATCTCCGTATGACACTGACAAGAAAATCGCTTTTAGAAGCGAGATTGATTGACATGGAACATGCAATATTGCTCACTGATGCTTATGCATCTTTTGGTAACGGGCCTCAATCGATTTGCTTCCGCAGATGCACATCGTAGTGACAGTTTACAACCAACTACTGGATATCCAATATCTTTGATGATATAGTTTGAAAACTGCCATAATTTGATGCTATATTTTATTGAATGGGATGGTACCAAGCTATGGTGAGTGATGAGCATAGTGCCATAAAATGCAGTTTGTCATAGTAATCGAAAGGTCATCCTATTACAGGTGTACGCCTTCATTTCCTAGGTAATGGAATTCACCTAATTGGATGTATCATAACTACGAGTATAAAGCACGAATATTCACAGTTACGGTAATGTGATTTATTGTTTAAAACTATATAAGGATTGGTCATAATTCATAAGCGGCCGAATATAAATGGCCCCGATCCCCATTCCATACATCCAATAAAAGACGTTGCTTTTCCCTGGTATTTCAGGTACGTGTTAGTCTGCAGCGATGTTTTCAGCGACAGTTAAGATTACAAATTACCGGCAAAGTAACGATTGTCACCGTCACAATCGTTACGCTCGGTCGGACACTACACATAGATGGACACTTTATTGCTCCTACTCTTCATCGAAACATTGTCATGGAAGTTTGAATCCAAATGAATATCTCTGAGAATTGCTGATTGACCCATGTACATGAGACATCAGTATTCAGGCGAAATGAGGCATACAATATGATTTCATGTGGCAAGATGGAATAAAAATTAACACAACTTGTATAATTGTTTGGTATTTTTTGATAATGACCGTAAGCACTTTGTTCAAATTACATTATTGATATAATGCCCAAGGATGTACCGATGAGACACGATAACTACTAGAGGAGCTGAACTTGACTATACCTCTTCGTTTTACTGAAAAACAGAGTACAATACAGGAACATCAAAGTCGCGTGAGTGCATTTAATCAATCATATTATTTACTTCACAGGCGTAAGTAATTACTTATGCGCTGCTTTTTACCAAGAGCCTAAAAACCAACTTCCACAGAGCGTTTGGCAATCAATCACGATTGTTGTCAAGGGAAATCAATCGCACATATTCCGGATTACCACACAAAGACCAAGTGACGTGCATGAACCGGTGATCGCACAGTGTGTTGTCAAATAAAATATTCAAAGACATCCGAAAGTGACTTTTTTCCTTTGCTCTAGCACAATTCTCAACAAACATAGATCTACTTTATCACAAACGTTGTATTTGAGTCTTAGCCTCGCAATCGTAGTAGCCCTCGCATGCATGCTTAGTTTGCAATAGTCAATTGCTTGCAGAAACTACTTCCCATTTTGTATTCATCACCGTCTCATGATGTCCATTATCTATGTTTTAAAGAGAGAATGCGGCTGAATAAATACTATGCTATATTTCTGCTTAAATGCATAACGGTCTACCGCGACATTGTCATTGAATTAACGTACTATTTACTGGAAGTAATAAAGGCAATGCATGCTGCAGGATGCATATGAGCTTTAATCAAAAGCAGACACAATTAGCAATCGGTGCGGCCATGGAGCATGTTGATGAAATATTTGTTTGACTCTAAGGGTTCTGTATTTGAATGTTTTGCTTAAACTCAATAAAGTAAACATCCAACTTCGGAATAAATTAGTCGATATCTAATTTTCCATCATATTGTTGGTTTGCTGACATATTGGTCAACACTCGTGGACTGCGAGTTAGCCATGTTAATATTGTCTTATTCACATATATACAAATGTAACGGAATAAACCAATCTCCACAGCTCTCTGCTAGGCAGATAAGAATGCTGCAACTCTTTGTTAAGCGCAATACAATGTTTACTTGCTCAAAATTAAGATTGCCAAAACGAGGGCACCATATAAATGTGCGCAACTAATTCAATCACCCGCAGCGTTTACATGGCGAATTTGGTTAACAATGTTAGCCTTTGCTGCTCCACATGTATTAGAGAGCTCATCAAGATATGATGTTAGAACCAAGTAGTTAAAGCAATTGTCTCTTCAGTTTTCGTACACGCTTGTACTCAATGCGAAACGCGACACACCAAGCACCTGTGCCTTCACGCCTCAGCGATCGGTATAGGAAAAGTTATTAGGGTTAATTGATTTAATTTTCCTGATCATTGGGTGTCATTACAGATGTATTGCTTATGCCAATAGCTACAGGGAAATGTTGCTAAGCAATGTTTGTTTTGCTCGATCGAAACCAATTGCTGAATATTGTTCAACCTACTTGTTTCGATTCGACCTCGATCAGCAATTATTGATCCCGCATAGTGTTGACTCCTGCCTGCATACTCCAGCAAATGTGCAAATATATAAAACCTAATCACAGTATACAGTTGTGTTAAGAAATACACCATTGATAAGGCTTTACAATCGCTGTACGACGGCGACAAATGTGAGTATCACGGAGTGTTGATCTCTTGGGTCATTGATCAAATTCACATCCGGTAATATAAATATATCGCCCAGTAACATTTCTTGCATTGTTATATAAAGCTATCAAAAAAACAATTTCCGATTTACATTGCTTCCACGAAAAGCCCATATTGACATAACTGCCTCTTTTTTTATTGAGAGTTATATTTCCCTTACTTTCATTTTACTTGATGAAGCATATCACCAGATAAGCTTACATGACATGCAAGTGGTTCCAGACATTAAGGCATGAGTGATTACAAATATTTCGAGCAAAGAACTATGATGAGACGTACAATTTATTCGAAGAAACTACACTGCAATGTGAACAAATAATTTCATGAATCTCAAAGCAGCGTAAAGGTGAGTTTAACATAAAACCAGCACAGTACGGTATATTGATCTCACTCATTGTCACCAATACCGTGACGAATGTGCACCATTATATATTTTGGGCGATTATTAATGGTTTTAAATGGAAAATGCTGGCATTGGTTATCATTATGCCACATGTATTATGATTGATCAAACTTTATCCTCAGCCTATTATATCAGCACTTACTTTGAAAGTGAATATACATGGGTCGGCTGTTAAGGTTATGAATTAATCAATAATCATATTAGAGCTACCAGACTTTGTAAGGATGCAGGTTAATGTAAACTTTGATAACGATATCAAGTTAGGTATTGACTCAAATGTTCGCTCTGAAGTGTTTCATGTTTTAATCTCATAAACTGGATTGACAATTAATGTGGCGGTTATAACTTTGTCGCCTCTTGAAGAGATTGTTGGCATATCTCGTTTCGTATTATATGCCAAAAGAACCGAAATATCTCCGATGATTTCAGTTGGAATCTTTGTTGATCTTCGCTATTTCAAATATTTGAAGGATCAGTTATGTTATTATTATTTTTAAATATTGCAGACTCGTGCAACCTATTGCTCTATTTTGACTCATTGAATTTCAAACAGCGTATAATGGTCAATGAAGATCATTTTTATTTTGAACACACCACCGATCACTATATAATTTAGCACTTGTAATACACGTGTATAAGTTAAGTAGATTGTTCTTACCATGCGTGCCAAATACGCTGATAGGTTGCTATGTAATTGCATGCAACGAATGGGATTGCAGATGTTTCCCCTTATGGACGGGCTCGATACTTGAATGCTATCAGTTTTCAGTCGTTCATTGTCTGCAATTCTACTCGGATATTGAACGTAAATTTTATTGTACAGATGATTCGACATGGTGTGAGGCTGATGTGTAGCATTGTATCATCATTGATCTATTAGTTCATGTAACAAAATAGGCAAGTCAGAGAATCGTGTATAGCTGTATTGTGTTCTGAGCTAATATATAGTTACACCAAGAAGCAGTCCAAGGCTTGACACTCTTGGACAATCAGTCAGGCCTGTGCAATGTATCATACCAATGCCCAAATGCGATCATGACAGGATCCGATTGGTTGTTGAAATACAAGCTTTACGTATCAACACATTTCAACCGCATCAATATCTTTATGGTTATGAGTTTGTTGTCGTAAACTTTGAAATAAGACATTATTAGAATGTTTAATCGATATTATTAGCAGCAGAAGATGAATTATAATAGAGAAGGCTGTGAAAAACATGTCCAAGCAATAACCATGTATTGGCAGTCTTGGCAAGATATATACCACTTGTGCATTATGCTTCCAGTAAGATGAATGCCTTTGGAATGTCAAACCATGCCGCTGCGGATTTTACCTGGTATACTCATTCGTTAATGAGGTGCTTGAACAGATCGTCTAAATACGACCCAGCTGATGCTTTGGTAAGGTAGTAAAACATAGTGAATCGGATACAGACGTGAAATCAAACAATGCAATTTAAACATAACTAGTATACGGCGATGATTAAACCAAATAGCATTAATCCTGCGCACTTCGGGCATGTCCAAAATATTTCCGCAGAATAGTATATTCACATAGGCTAGTAACAAGTTCTTTATTTTGCAATTTGTTCATTTAAAAGCATGTGTGGTCAATGATGTAGTTAACATAGAGATTCGATGTTCGCATTCCCCACCTTTATAGTCAAGATATACAAATATCGATGTTCCTACAGATACTTATATTGAATGAAGGACCAAGATATTTCTGTGCCTGTAAGACCAGCAAACTCTATAATAAATTTGCATTGTCCCGCACTTTTTGATGAAGCATATTACAATTAATCAGTTACATGTAAAATACGACGATGTGTTAAGCCGATCAGCCAAATCGCTATCATACGCTCAAATACACCTGCACTATCATTAACTATCCTTAACAGGGGCGATCTGTCAGTTTTGTTCTATCTACGAAGGTTGTCAACAAGGCATGCCGACCGACAGGTTTTTCATTTTTATAGTTCCATGTCAGGATCTCACATGACGATTCATTCATGACGAATCATGGTCTGGAGTTGATTTTCCGCATAAACCAGGCTTACAATAGGATTTGTCTGTGAGCACAACCGCAAGACCTAATCTGAACTGGTATTCATGGGATATATTAGGTTTGAATTACCACTGAGCCCTATAACATTGCGCCACTTGGGCGGATGCTTCTTTTTTTCCGATATTTGAGTGCCATTAAACGTGATTATTTTTTGTTAAAAGAAATCTTAAAATCGAACGCACAACAAAGAGAGTGGTGACGTGGCTTATTACTACACCGTGTTAACGGGCTTGCACGTCGGAAAGGCATCGATAATCACATCATTGGAAGTTGCGGATTCCTTAATGATTATTCATGTTTTAAGGCTGCCGTGTAAATCTATTCGATTTAGGGATTCTCATCCTACAATATTTATTAGGCAATTCATGTAACTCTTTGCTTAGCGTACCGTCTAAAGCGATATCAATTCAAGCAGAACTTAGCTAAAAAAGTAGATAAGCAGCCGACGTAGACGCTACTAGTATCTTATATGGTTCTAGAACAGATCACTTACAAGGCGTACAGTACTGTTGGTAAAAAAAGTATGACATATTTGAAAAACTTATGTGTGATAATGGATAATCATATAACCATATTGGTTTGTCGTTTTTGAATCATTGCAAAATGATAAACCGATTGACTTATTGTTCAAACTTATCGTGCAACTGTGATTGACAACCGACACGTCATTCGTGATGCATCATTTGCATAGGTAAGCATATTGTTGCTGAAAATAAACGCCACAATGTTTAGGAAATTAACATAATTGTACCACCAAGGTGACTAATATTGCCTGTTAATGTTTAGATTATCTCTTATGTGTACCCTCGATCTTTCAAAGGAGGTTCTCGCATTTATTCTATCGATTTACAGTAAGGCACACCAAGACAGCTGCCCAAGTACGTTTGATAATGATCGTCCATTGAGCTGCATCCGCACATGCACATCGAATTGACATCTAACATTCAACTACCTGGCATCCAATGAATGCTGAAGATATGGTTTGGATAATGCAATAACTTAATGCTAATGGTTGCTTTAATGGGATGGTAGCATAGCATCATAAATGCAGTTTGATACATTAATCATAGGGCTATCCATCATTGCATTAACTCTGCAGACCTTATTTTCCTATCTGATGTAATATACTTGATTGAACTGAGCGCCGTTATGAGTAATAAGTACGACATACGGTGATATGATTAATGGGTTTCAACTGTAATGGAAATGATGACAATGTTGTAGTGAACTTTCAAATGAAATGACTGTTGTTGGAAAGCACGTGCGGGTCGAAAATAAAAATGGCGCGATCCTTACACTTTGCATACAATGAAAAGTTCTCTGGGGTTTAAAAAACGTTTGAATATGCTAGGCCTGACACAACACATTCCTGAACACTTGTCATCGAAACGTTGTCTTTCAGGAATGAACCTTCAGAAAACAAATGCAACAGCTTAAAAGTACCAACACATATACTCTTTGCAAATGCGCTGCAATTAGATTCTAAATCAACTTCCACAGAGCATTAGCATTGTTGTCAAGGGAAATCAATCGGTCTTCCTGATTAACAGACCAATACTAAATGACGTGCATGGACTGGGGATCGCTCGTTGCATTGTCAAATGAAATATTCAAAGTCAAATAGGGGCCTTTTTTCGGTGGCTCCAGACGAACACACACACACAAGCACACACACACATCCACACACTCATAAACAAATATATATATATATATATATATAGGTATTAATATCTATTGAAGCACACACATATATACATATAAATATATACGTATATATGTACATATATAAGCATATAGATACATATTTTTACACACAGTTTCATAAATATAAATATGCTTTAATATGTATGTATATTTATGTAAATAGTTATTTCCATATATGTACATATATGTACATATGTTTATGTTTATATATGTACATAAACATATAAGTATGTACATATATATATATATGCATAATTACACACACACGCGCACACACGCACACACACACACACACACATATATATATATATATATAAATACTTATATATGTACATATATATATATATTTATATATATATATTGAATATATATATATATATCTATATATATATATAAATATATATATATATATATGTATACTTATATATGAATATATCTGTATGGTTGCATATATATATATATATATATGCGTGTGCCTTTATATACCTCTGTATATGCATTTATATCACTTTAATATATATATATATGAAGATATATATTTACATACTTATATATATATATATGTGCGTATATATTGCGTCACATATATGTGGACCACTATTTTTGCAACACACAAACATTCGAGCAGCTGCGACAGGTTTGATGGAAGGAGCTGAGTAGGCACTTTACGTTTCAACTCGATTCAAAAGCCG
>CM067343.1:40860615-40988115 GCA_034190875.2 Urechis unicinctus
ACATCGCTGCTTACAATAACCCGAAAGATTAGCTACAAATCAAAAGATATAACGATGGTTATTCAATGATATCGCCTTAAATATGTACGAGCATATATTTAGCAAAATGAAAAACCTAAAAAAATATATTGGAGATATTTTTAGACCAAGTAGGGCAATTTATATAAACAACACAATATTTCAGACCATCATTTTCTATGGCACGATCTGTGTTTATTATGCATGAATTAACTCTTAGATTATTGTTTGTACTGGCAAGAGATATAGATTCTAAAGGTGGGCTCATTCGTCAGATTTTGTTGTCTTTCTAGTCGATGACTGGGTATTTTCCTCCGCGTACCAGTCACGCAAGCTCTTTGGTTTATTAATGGATGCAAACAACATGTTGATAAGCTTGGCAATAATGTTATAGTATGTCGCCCAATTGTATGCCATATGTCATACTCATATTAGCTTTGACGTCTTGTGCTGCTGCTAAGCAGCCAGCTGATCTTGCTCGGGTATATCAGCCTAATTGATATTTAACCTAAGGTGCATGTGACCTCGCCAGATGTATCAATATTTTCTCTTTATTTCACGGAGGCTTTTTATTAGGCGATCATACGACGAAATTAGGAGTACGAGTCATTTCATGTAGTCGGTTTCTGTTAGCTTGATAGCTTGTCATTGCACAGCACATATGCTTTCCGGCATTAGGATATGCAGCGCAGGCCACATCATGCTATTTCATTGTCTGTGTAGATCATCAATGCGAGCACCGAGTGGGCTTTCGTAACCTCCGAGCGTATGCTAAACTAAACCTCTACGATTAAATTGGCCCGATAGATGAGTCAAATAAATAACAGCGCATTTGATTTCATTTCATGCGAACAAAAGTTCAGTCCTGCCGTTATTCGACAGCTACTAAGTGCGCAAAACTGCCGTGATATGGCACTAGTGATTGGCAAAATCCCCATCTAAGTGGCTTCTGCAAGAATCTTTCAATCTATACTAGTCGTAAAATTTCCACTCCCACGGTGTCGACTACAACATTATGTAACTGCAGCGCTTAAGGAGCTTGGACCGCTTGCCCTGAACCTTTCCACTCGTAAGAGTTTCAAATAAGGTACTCAAACCACCTTTATAAAATCATGCTCCTTAAACTATTCTAAGTAACGTGATTAGTCATGAATTATTCATATGCGGTGCATGTTTCCTACTTCGCCTAAATATGGAAAAAAGGCACAACATGATTAGCATTATCCCCGAGGAGGCTGCTAAGTAGATTATTTTTGCTCCATATTGTCACTTACATTATGCGCAAATTACGGAGCAATGAGTTAATGTTTTGAGCACGTTTTTAACACATTCGATAGTTGCTACTCAAAACAGTGCTATGTGCAAAAATAGTACTGCGCCATACGCCCGATATTGCTGCGGAGTTACAAATTGACAAGCTATATCGAGATAACTACTAACATTAATCACAACAACGATCCTATTTATTCCATGAATGAACACTGTTAGTTAGTGCAATTGAGAAAAAGGCAGATCCATTGTAGAGGTTTCTTTCTAACCATGCAAACTGGTTAACAACATGCGTTCTTCATGCAGATAAAATGAAAACACATCAAGCTTGGTTATAGACAACTGCTAAGCGACGGTGAAGCGTTCTCGCATAACCCTATACCGCTGATTAGTTGTGTGCCCATTGCTACATTAATCGCAACGTTTAGATTACATTAGCCTTCAACTTCTTTGACGGCATAGATAGCGATACAAGAGTTTGCGTTATTTGTATATTACCTAGAACATTGCAGCTTCAATGCCGTTTTGGCCTAGTTGATATCTAAAATTTGCCCCCGATTTTCGAAAATAAAGGCCCGCTAGCTGAATGGAAAGTGTTGCAAAGAGCTTGATAACCTCCTAACAGACAATGTGTTGACCATAGGCTTTTGCGTCTGTGCTTTAATCAGAAATATAGAGTGGCGTAGGAAAAGAGAAAAAACCTATTGATTTCTCGACCATATATTGATAGTTCGTCGGATTGTAAGGGGCGTATTCGGAAGCGTTTTCTCCGAGACAATGTGACGGGATATCAGGCTGTCATGTTTTATCTATCATCGTTTCTTGGACCCTCGTATAGCTTTGGATGCGAAAGAACTTGTGGTGTAGAAAGCAGAGTATTTGTCTGTCAACAACAAATAGCATATCTTCCTTACAGTCATACAGTTTTCGAAGTTACTAGGGAACAATACCTGACGAGAGTTTGCCCTTGATCGAAAAAATGTATCTGTATGCTTGTACAGAATTGCCATTGTTTTTTCATCAGATATGGTGTAAGTAATTGACATCCATATGCTTTGTGAAGTATTTCGTGGCTTCATACCAAGTGATCTGATAATACGTACATATGATTGTATATGCTGACGTTTCGAACGCTTATTTCTGTTTTGTTTGTGTGCCTTAATTAAGCTACGATGCAGTAAATACCGAATTGGTATAGGCGTTCTTTACTTGGTCTATGTGTGGATACAAACTGGTGTGGAGGGTTTTTATGAATGTTCCCAATTCTCATTCATACTAACACTCCCGTTTATTTCGTTACCAATATGCCCGCTACAAAATAACAGGAATCTTACTTACGAACACAATTTAGCCATTATTTTGATATAAAGACACAACTAATATGAAAATTAATAACGCGTTTGTGTATAGGTGCCTTTATACATGGTGGCGACGTAAAAATGAGACACAGATACATCTAACGTTAAATGCAGAACAGTTCCCGTCGTTATTCAAAATTGATTTTTGGCGAGGCAATAGGGGCAACATCAAGTACATTTACTTCGACAGGATAGGGTATTGAACGACCACTAATCGGATGGGTTTGTGTTCAATAGAAATCAAATATAAAATTTAGTATTAGGACCGTCCTACTATGTGTCCGTTGCAGTTTGTAGCAGCCAACATCAGCATCGATAAAGATTTGTGAACGTTGATTAGCTATAATCGTTCCAATGTTAAGTAGGTTGACCTGCATCGCATCGACTTGTCACCATTGTTCTCAATTATGCTCTGCATGTAGATATAGGCGCACACTCGAACCACTGCATAAGTTATGAAAATGCGATATCAGTCTTCATATTGTCTAATGGCAAAATAGGGAGTGTTGTAAAATTCAACAGCATCCGTAGGACCATCGTTCTTGCATACTTGCTGAAATGTTAAAGTCATCCTCTGAGAATTTATTTGTGATGTTGATATTGTTTTTGAACTTATCGTCTACGATTAAAGAACTTGCCTATATATTTAACGCGCTAAACTTGCATTCATTTTGCAACACGCCCATAATCATTTTGCATAAACTTATGACGAAAGTTATTCATAGTTGGCACAGTTTGAAAGTAAGCTTTATCTTCGTAGTTTATCAGACCGGTCATAAACATTCAAGGACATTTGCACAGTGTAATCACCAGAAGAATGTTCGACACACACGTTATTACAGACCTTCAACAATAAAGCGTAGAGCGTGAATGTCGCAATCAGCCATTCGACTTAATCCGGGTTGTGGACATGTCTTAGCAGAGAAACCAGCAAAGCAAGCGTTGAAGCGTAGTCTGCCATTGAGTACACGCTTTGTACAGATCATAACTAAATCGATGTAAGTGGTAGGTACATCCTTATCATTCAGCCGCAATATATCTGGGGAGGTATCAACACTACGTGACCCACGATCGTCATTTGTAAGCACTTCAATTATGTTTTGTCTTCGTGAATCGGGGCTGTAGGTAATGTATAATGCTCTGTGAAAAAACTGGACATTTTGTGGTTAGCAACGCGGTGTCGTCCTCTCTACCTGGTGTATACCCCACACGTATCATGTAATAAAAATCATACATACAAGATGTAAAACTGGTGTTTGCAATGACAAAGCTTTCACTCCTTGATTTATTACAGCAGTCGATGTAAACCAGGTTACAAATATGCAGAGGTTGAGCGTTTAATTCATTATACCGTGAATAATGTCCATGCAAATATTTCAATATGGTCAAGCAGTCTCACAAAGGTGAATCATTGTCTTTGGATGTTTAGGGTTTGTTACCACCCGCCAATATTGCAGTATGATGATATTTGTCCTAATATCTACTCAACTGAAAGGTACTCGTTAGCATATCGCAATTTAAATACTTCGATACAATGTAATATATGTGACACACATCTGTGAGAAGGAAATCAGCCAGCATATACTTTGTAACGACTTTCGCCATGCAGGCATCATTGAATAGGGATCATGATGCGATTTCAAATATTTGAAATCATCTCCTGGGTTTTCAAGCATATTGCTTTTATGCATGATAATTCATGACATTGTTATTTTAGCAACATTATGAAAAAACAAAGCTGGTGTAAGTCACTGATGTCGCATATTTGCATTCATCAAAAACATCTCCTCCCGTCTCCTTAACGAATAACAACACCAGAATTACTCTGAACAAACTACAAACAACCGACACGGCTCAAAATCTAACATTTTGATGCAATGCCCAAAGGTTTATGTCACAAATAATGATGCAGTGCCATGAAAATGGCAAAAAGCTCTGCTGCTTTTGTCCCAATCCGGCTACGATCGCTCCAGGGCATCCTTAGTACGTAAGTCAAACGGAGCGATTTCTTTCGGCTTAATAAGAGGAAATGCGTATTTTAGTTATGGAATCGCACTTTTTATTCGTGATTGTTCGGATTTTTTGTGAACTTAAATGCGTATTGGATCGCAAGCTGGTATCGTGTGCAATGATTGCTACTTGGCACAAAATGAAGAATTATTCTCGGCGATGACTTTAAAGCACAAAAACAAAGTCGCAGAGCTTTTTTTTTTGTTCGGTTTCAAGTCCCTTTGAAACCGACGAACCATAAATAATCAAGCTTAATCTAGTTTGAACAAAGCACCCGGTCTGTTATGTTGGCTATAATAAGACCAATAAACTCCTTAACTCCCTTTAGATGCCATCATAAAACAGTTGCCATGTTTGACTTACCTTCCTTATATATGTGCGTATATATATATATATATATATATATATATATATATATATATATATATATAGAGATATATATATATATATATATAGATAGAGATAGAATATATATATATACATGTATATATATATAGAAATATATATATATATATACATGTATATATATATTTATATATATACATATATATCTATATATATATATGTATAAATATATATATATATATAGATAGATATATATATATATATATATATATATATACATATATATATATACATTTACATAAACATAAATATTCATATATATTTATATGTATATATATACATGTATATGTATATTTATAGATGCATGTATATATATATATATATATATATATATATATATATATTATATATATATATATATGAATATATATAAGGCGACCATATTTTGTATGCTTTTATATGTAACGATAATGTGCTTAGATTCTGCATTAAAGGTTTTGTAAACTAGCGAATCCCTGCCTACGCAATAAGCTTTTATCATCGAAAATTGCGTAGTTGTTGATTAGCTCGCGTATTTGTGCATGCTGTTAAATAGTGTTTGTACCTGTAATCATGGTATATATTCATCTAATTAACACTCACAGAATGGTGCACATACGACGTTGCCCGATCATTTCAAAATTAATTTGACATTTGTGCTCAACTAGTAAGTTGGTCCCAATGTGCACTAGGAGTGATTCTAACTTTACAGTGGTTCTGACATTCACATTTGCATTCCTGTCTATTCATGTTTTTAATTGTAACTAAGATTAGGGATATCTACCTGGAACAATTGTTCAAACCGACCTTGCTATGGATTTTACTGTCTATTAGACGGACAACGATCTCTCTAAATACGTTTCATATTGCCCGCTATGTAGGGTAATGAGCTCCTCGATGTGAATGGCTCATTAACTTTACTTCATGTTAATTTTCTATCAGCAAACACTGCATAGCGTGCCCAATGGCCATGCTAACTCGTGTAATTACGTCCTAGTCAGACATTTCATAAATGAAATTGATACCCTTTCGGATATTAATGAGCAATGATAGTAAATAAAGATTCCTAGTTTATTCGAAGAGGGTGCTTGCATACAGCATGCATAATGAGTAACGGAAAAAAATGGTCCTACATTTTAATATGTATTTGCTCAATCGAAACAAATGTATTCATTATCGATCGAACCCGCATTAAT
Organism: Urechis unicinctus; assembly: GCA_034190875.2. Classification (NCBI taxonomy): domain Eukaryota; kingdom Metazoa; phylum Annelida; class Polychaeta; order Xenopneusta; family Urechidae; genus Urechis; species Urechis unicinctus. The sequence goes on from CM067343.1 coordinate 40,866,851, forward strand.
CGATGATATATTCATAGTTTAAGTGAATCTCTACTTGCTTATCCTCACATGATTATAGCTTGCTTTGGCAAAATATTCGCAGTGGAAACATTGAAGCCATTCAAATGCGCATTCAAATGCGGTACATTGTGGAAGTAATTATACATTCGTTTGGTCGTTTATATGATGATAGGCAACCACGATTTTATTTGTTATCACCATATACGACATATAAAATAAGCTGACAGCGTTGTTCTGTGAATTCAATACAACTGCTACATGCACATTGAAACATGTATGTTCAATTACATAGATTGTCGCTAAACAATATAAATGAAGAATATTGAATACTCATTTAACTTATGGCAAATCGCAGCGTTAATTGTTGACCAATAGTTATCGACACGCTTACAACATAGTTATGCTTTTGGCACAAAAGTACCACTGTGGAACTAAAAACCCAAACAGTTGCAGCAGTAATGGCATGTAATAGTCATACAGGTTGTTGTGATTAACTAATGAATTCTGGGGGCTTGTATGTGATTGTATTTGAAGAAGTAATGTGATTGCATGCATGCCTTTTGTTCTGAGTGTGTATCCAAAACTATTGAACTGATGGATATCCCTTGTTATTGTCTTGCTCGACACCTCTATTCAAGCTGAAGTATGCTGAACTCATGAAGCAAAAATATCTTTACCTATGTGCATCGTCATTCACCAATGCATTAGCATTAACCCAACCGAGTGCCAATGTACCAAATTTGGTACCAATTATATCATGAGTCACAAATACCACTGCTCCTAAATCGTTCGTCAGATTTTCTTCCAAATTGACCATGCACCGAATAATTAGACATCCTGGTTTATATCTGGTTGTCTGTAATCTTTGAAAGAAAATCATACAATGCAGCCGCTTGGATGACAGATTTGTCGAATTGATCGATTGCTAGCTATTGATTGGCTTTGGATTAATTTTGAAGATACTTTACAAGAAAGTGCTGTTTCATTTTATTAAAGTATGGTGCCCTAACGCAGATATGTTTGTCTTTGAAAGGACTATCTTTGAAAGTAAATAGATTTCGTAAGGCGTATTATGAACTTGAAAAGGCTGAGTCGGGCTTGATGCCAGGCCGAGCCGAAAGTGCAGTTATTTTCAAAATCAGAGCCAAGTCCAAATCCGCAAACCTTTGCACATTTGCTTAATTCATATCGTAGCTGTAATGTTACTGCACAAATTTGACCTGATTGCTAGTAACTATTTCTTATCTAGCACGGGATCATTAATACAATGGTCGGAACACTAAATGACTTCAAATAGCTTGATTCCTAAGAGTGAAGACATATCTGCAAATTTTCGATTGCTTATAAAATCGGGTTATCAAGCCACGAAACTCAATAGTTATCAATGAGAGCGCTGACGTGATAATTAGATTCAAGGAATGCCAATGTTGTCACTTCTTATTACGGAAGAATCAAAACGGTACTGAGAGCTCAAATTAGCGCTTTGTTTTTGCGTTGTTAATGGTCTAATCGTAAATTGTTTTTAACTCGATTGAAGCCTATGCAATTCTAACCATATCACTAAAAATAATATGCGTTCGATTGTCTATAGTTTTCACACAACGTAGCTTGATGTAAAGCGGATGTCATTTCTTCTGGACTTCACTGGTTTGTTAACAGAAATCTACTCATCGTGTTGTACAAAGATTGCGCGTTCTCTGCCCACATCACGGGCACGCCGCGGTAATATTGATGAACACGCTTTTTCTTGAGTCCACCAAATCATTGTCAATCTATCATGACTCCGGACAGCATGATATATGCAATAAAGTTGATCGCCATTAAAAGCATCAGTACACGTGCGATTGTCATGATATTGGTTAAACTGTGGATGCCCAACAGTTAAAATCCATAATTACTTTGGTAAATATCATACAAATGCTATATATAATTGGTAGAGAATGAGTATGGCAATGTGATAGGAGACACCAGATGCGTGTACGCATTATGCAGTCGCTATTGCGACACGCCCATGAACGTATCCAGCCATACTAGACGGAAACACCAAGGCTAGAGCTGCTTATTTAAGCAGTCAATATATCTAACCGAAGGACGCGGGGATTTTCAACTTGTATTTCAAATCAAACGTATATTTGTCTGAAATGCCAAGCGAATATAAAGTAAGCAATTTTCAGCTGTTCGATCGGAAAATGTAACGAACGGTTTTTTTTATTACGAATCATCCTTGTAATTGAAACCTCAACTATAACCTCGGTAATGTATATCTGAGAGTTTCTTAATACCATGACACAGCGGTAATTGCAAGGTACAGTGTGTATGCTTATTGTACATACCAAAGAGATTTTCCAAATATTACTTTTACCAATTTACATTCCTATCATCAATATTGCGGAGATATCTGTTTGCTTTACACGGAGAATATTCGAGTCATTATGAAAGTTCCGCCTGAAAATAATAACAAGGTTTATGGCGCTGAGCAAGATTATACTGCCTTCCCAATCTACTAATATATTATTTTTCCTGCCTCATACATCAAAACCAGCTGTGCGGATGTCTAATCAGCATAAAACATCGTTTACATTTAAGACTACAATTTTATATGCCTGGCGATATGTTTTTGCTCCTTTACCAAACAATTATGTTAACCTGGCTTACTGTGTTGCGTCACATTGATTAACCGCTGAAAAAATTGCTCGGTTCGTCAATGTTTATCAAGTCATTCCTTGAAAACTGTCACCATGACCATGCGGCTAATTATTAGGACTCTGAGAAATATTTTTATACCAGCCAATCACCATTATTGCTGTATTTCGGAGCAAGTCTATGACACTTTCAGAGATCTGTGGCAGTCACTCGCTTCTTTTGGGTTAGATGCGTCGGCTTTATTTCACGGCTGTTACCACGTGCTTGACTCGTGTTAAGCACTTGGACAGCACATGCTTCCCGTTATGTAACCTATTTAAGCTCTTCATGTGGAAATGTTGCTCTATCGTCGAAAGTCCATTAACATGCACCTGCTAGCAGGTGACACCCAATCCTCTTGGGCAATTAAGCCAATCTTACGGTGACAGCCTTTAAAAAATCTAAGAAGCAGAGTGGCAGTCGATGATAAACAAAGGCAGTCCTACGTTCTCACACCTGGGACTTAAATATACGCATGTTAGCTTCTAGCAGAAAAACTACTTACGATTTAATTTGAGCAATGTTTGGTCAGCCTGTGGCTATATATTATGCTCTTAATGTTGGCTTATAACGAAGCGAATGTTCACGCTTATCAGGCTAACATCTTATATGTTCTGTCCATACGCCCGCGCTCTGCTACATCATTTGCTTCATCATAAGCTGTTCTTAAAATAGTAATTTAACTCCACAGCGAAGTTGAAAGGCTAGACAAGGTATTACGCACAATATATCTGTAGTGGTTTATCGAATAGTTGTTAAAATTATTCCCCAACAATATGATCCTCATTCAATTAATGTTTGTCCATGAAACTCATCGATCACCTTCCTTACGTTGAGTCTCACGCAGCGCTGCATGGTTAATTGATATAATTGATGTTGCGTTCATGGTAACGATCGAGTAAATGACTATAAGGCATACGTAAAAAAATGGTGCCAACTAATAAACTCAACATCCCAACGGTTTAAAAGAAACCGCAAGCTACTAGGTACACTTTAGAAATATGATAAGAGCAAAGCAGAATGCCGCGCTGCTGTATATCTAGTGTTAATACGCCCACTCAAAAGTACGAAGCATGGGTTGAACACAACTAGGGTGCCCGTCGGCGAAAAGATATTTTATACCTTGCTGTATATATGGATACAAAGGCTTGGCGCTGGAAGGCGTGCCATCAAGAATCAATTGACAATGTTTTAATGCCTTAAATATCCCTCAGCCTGCACATGTGATTATTTCCGGCCCGATTAATTAATAAAAAAACCTTTTTTCTCTGAAGAGCATGCGACCACCATATAACGAAAAATTTACAGCCACTGACAAGTGCAATCACAAAACCCATTTATTTGCTACGGCGGCCGCTATAAATTATTAACAGAATACGCTAAACAACATGGCGGCTTCCGGACCCACAATCAGAGACTTAATACAAGACAAAGCACTCATGCAAATATAATCAAAAACATGCAAACAAACAAACACATATATGTACACATACACATTCACAATCCTAAACAATTAGATATATATATATATGTATATATATAAACATATAAATATATATATATTAGATATATATATATATATATATATATATATATATATATATATATATATATATATATATATATATATATATATATATATATATATATATATATATATATATATGTACGACAATATACAAATTCACAATGTATATAAATATAATATAAATATATATGTATATATAGATAAATATATTTATATATATGTATATATGCATATATATATATAAACACACATATATATATATATATATATATATATATATATATATATATATATATATATATATATATATATATATATATATATATATATATATATATATATATATATATATACATGTTATTTAAATGCTGTCATACAGGATTGTACCATATGGATATCACAGTTCTGCAACGAGTCAAGATCGTGGATGCAATCATAAAAGGCAAAGAAATAGGCCTTGTTACGCACGTTGCCACATAATCATTATCTGGGATCTTTCCGAACCAGGCGGGTGACTTTACGCCAAATTTAGTTATTTACAATAGCAAAATTTAATCCTATAATGTATCGGTTCGCTTGCAGCGAACATTTTTCTATCTACGATGCACTGAATAGGATGAATCGTTTAATTAAACCAGCCCTTACATAACCAACCTAAATCATGCTACGTTTTTCATACATATTTGATGTTGAATAAAGCAATGATACTCCTATACTTAACGCTTGCACGTAACTTATGCTTGATCAGTAGAATGAAATTCAGCATGTTTTTGATACAGCGTATTGTGTGATTTAGTACATATATGGAGCAAAGCATTGTCGTCTGTTGATTTTCACAGGTTAAATGACGTCTCAATTCAAATATCACTTAAACTTGCAATGATAGTATGATTAAGTATAAATGAGCCATATTAGCGACAGCACATGCCCATAAATTGCGGGATAGATCTGAGGAATATAAATAACAGCTAAAATGCAGCGACGTGACAAATAACTATCGATTGTTCCATTGGGCTCTGTTTACTGCTGACTTGGTTGGCTCGTTCGTATATGGCTCACATCATCGGCATCTGAGAGCTATCGCTTATTCTTCGTAATACATGAGGGCAAAATGTATGAGTGATCGCGAATAACGAATAATGTTCAGCTCATACAGGCAAAGAAACGTCAATTATGTTTCAGAAATTTAAACTTAATTGTTATCCCTATTCTGTACTGTTTATCTGTTATGTCTATTGACACTGGCGATGTTGAGATTGCAGTATTGGCTATGGTAACTACGTTTGTTTTTGCACTGGATTATCAACATTCGTAGGACATTTAAGATGAAATATCGATAATACCTAACACAGACAACTCATTTACAAGGTCAATGTTCTGACCGAAGACAATTTATCCCCGGCCATTTAATCAGTGTATACTATGGAAGTGATTATGTATGGGTCGGCTGTAGATATCTGCAATCCTCAAACGGGGAATAACAAGCTATTCTTCACGGTGTACGAAGTTCACAAATGTTTGCGTTGTAAAGTATATTTTCACGTGGAAATCACACGTCGTCTGCTTTTGGCTCCAGCGATGCACAAATCAACACCATAAAGAGCATGCTCATCCTTTGAAAGAAACAAACCGAAATAATTGGCGATCGAATATTAGCCACATTTCGCGATGTTTCATAACTTATTTGCTTTGCCTACCGAAAGTTGGCTCAGGCAAATAGATGACCTAAGCAGCTTATCATTGACGAATTGTCACTGACAGGAGTTGGCTGTATATCTGATCACCAAGACACGCAGGGGCAGCTCCGTCTGCCTAATCGAAATTTATTGATGAATATATCATCCGCTAACAAAGGATATTTTGTACATTGTACTCATCTTCATGTATCTCAATGTAATTGGATAGTTATTTATTTTCATGGTGATATTCTACTGAGTGTGTACATACGCGATACTCTCTGAGTAACTTGTTTGTTCTATGGTTAAACGTGAGAAACGGACAGCGCCAATGCAAGGACCTAATATTATTCGATAGCACTACAGCTCGTTACGCAAGAAAACATAGATAATAATCCCTCGTTCAATGAATGGTTACACACATGCAATAGATTAAAGCAAACCTCCCCCCTCTCCCCCGACCCAAGTTCCATTGATAATGCAATACCTCAGGGCAGTATTCTGTCTCCAACCATTTTTAATATCTTTATCAATGATATTTCAACTCTCTTTTTCTCATCCATTTATGCAGGCGACATAGCCATCTTGTCTTCTGGTAATCTTTTAGCTAAACTTACAAAACTCTTTAAACCATTTATACAAAAGTCACCATTGGACCTTTAAATGAAGCATTACCTTTTTCTCTCTCAAAATCTATTGTCATTCATTTTGATATCATCACAAAACACGAATTTCCTACTTCCGTCGTCAAAACCTGTTACGTTCCTTGGTGTAATTTTAACTAAGTGCCACAAAATCATCAATCTCATCACTTATATGAGTGGCATTTCATGGGGAGCAAACAAACAGATATTTTGCAAAATACACTCATCGCACTCAATTCAACACATCTATGGAGCCCCAAATATTCGCAAAATTGAAGCTGCACAGTCAGCCACTCTCAAAGCCTTCGCTAAAACCGAGCCACTCTTACATACCCAACCAGAGCCAAAACTCAAAACATTTTTTGTTAAACTCAACACAATCAAATCTTCTGAAAACATACAAATTCCAGTATACCACAACTCACCCACAGGTATATTCATTAGAACACATTGTCAATTCCCCCCTCTCCCCTGGTTAATCCACTTCCCAATATGGACTAAGTGTATAAAATTGTAAAAGACGAGCCATCTCTTTCACTAAAGCTTATGGTAGATGCACCGTCTAACTCCGTCTATATATACACCGACGGCTAAAAAACAATATAAGTACATGATATGCATTCGCAATGATATACCATAAATTCTAAAAATCATCACGCAGACAGCCATATCTTATCATCTTTATAGAAGAAACATTAGCAATTACATATACCTTACGCATATCTCTATAAACCGAAAAAAACTATCTTTGACTTCCTTTACAGCCTTTTTAAGAGAAAACTATGAACCCGTTAAAATTGCCATACCATTATTATTTGGATACCAACTCATTGAGGAATAGCAGGAAACGAAATTACAGATGCAATACCGAGTCAATCAAACTTTTGTTCTTTTTTCAACAGATTTACAAACTTATTACTCTTCGATAAATGAATACTCCACCTTCAACCTCAAAATATTTAAAACCCATTTGAAACTATAACTCCATCATCTTTGACAATAATATTTTATCTGATTAAATGCTAACTTCCATAGCATTAGATAATCCCCAATTCAATCTCACTAATATTTACATAACCAAGCACTACACCTTGACCCCAATGGCTCCACTTGCCACATCCCTGAACCACACATCACTTTTTTTTCACTGGTTCCAAGTTCAGAAATCACCGTATCTCACTAATCGGTGAATTGAAATTATACAAATGAAATAGAAATATCCAAAATTGCCTTAAAGAAGAGATAAATGTTCTCAGGGATACTCTTTAGGTATTTTTCCTCTTACTTCTTCGCCCTGGAGTGGCCCTCAGTACGTGAAACCTCCTTATCTTGCACATTCAAACAATCTAGTGAGGCACACTTCATTTAATTATCATTATAGTAATTTGTTCTTCACACATTTCCTACAAATGAAACAAAATAATCCAAAACTCACAGGGCCTGAAACGAGTGACATACCCTCCACTAATAAGTCATGTAGCTTTTGTAACTGCCTTGCATTCGACCTGTCGCTCGTACAGTTCATCCATTCCACATTACTCAACCGACTCACAAGTTCTCAAATCTTTCTGCTCGCACAATCCAATCTTTGAAATTGTATTTTGCGAGTTATTTTGACTAAAGATCTGTGTTAAGGCCGCCCCCTATAACCAAGAAATCGACATCAGGGTTGGCTTTGATGAGATAATGGACATCATTAAGAATTTCATTATATATATTGATAGATGGAGATGCCGATGACATATCGCAGGGCATGTACAAATTTATAACTACAATTGAAGCAAATCGACAGAGATAGTTATGAAAAGAAGTAGTCATCAGTTATGAACAGAAGTAATCATCAATTATTAGCATAAACACTATCGCTACTAATTAGATTGGAGTGTTCATGCATTCTGTCGGTTTGCCAAAATTCAAAGCAATCAGGCAAAACTAGCGTTTTTAAGTGGTCTTTGTGTATGTTCTGACTGCGCAAACTGATGAATACAGGAGAATTTTTCTTCTTCTGAATATTAATTATGATCTTCACTCCGACGTATTTGCTTAACTCGGACACTACCTGCGTTCGTTTTTGTTGATTTATCTGATAATCATATTGTTTTTGCGCTAGTACGTAAGCATCCTTTACTCAACGGCTGTATAATGATACTTTTTATCGTTATAGTTTACATGATTTTCGATTGCACATCAATCATATTCAACTGTTATTGATAGTAACTGGAAGTGTATTTTTCCTTAGTATGCAGGCAGAATAAGTGCGATTAAAGTAGGGTAGCTGTAAACACAGTCAATTTTCATACTGTCTTTAGTAACAGAGTCATATTTAGGTGTTTATGGAAGAATAAATATATATGTATATATATATATATATATATATATATATATATATATATATATATATATATTAATATGTATAAATATATATATATATATATATATATATATATATATGTAAATATATATGTATATATATATCAATATATATATAAATATTTGTATATTCACATTTATTAAAATATATATATATGTATATTTAAACATATATAAATTGAAATTTAAATACATTTGTATATATATTTATATACATATGTATATATATGCATACATATATGTATGCTTGTATATTAATATTTACATCGATATATATGTACATATGCGTAGATTTAGATGTATATATATGGCTTCTTAGTAGCCGTAGCACATGCATTATGAACTATATTAGCCTCCAAATCTTTCGCCGTCGACGTGCATTAGTAATTTCAAAGGGCACCAGAAATAAATGATTGGATTTTGTGGCAGTCGTATAACTTGACTTTCTTATGACCTGTATTGTCTAATGGGTATTGTTTGATGACAAATCCACAGAAAGCCGCCCCCACTCTCAATTCAATTTGCTTATTTACAACAGAAAGATCGTTGCAAACCTTGTCGTATAAGCGCCGAGGCTTTGTGCGTATGAAATGCATATTAGCGTGATCGAATGACCCAGCAAATGGACAGTTATGTCATATAAATGAGAAAAAAGTGGACAGAGACAACATGGACATGAGTTATTTGGATCCGGCTTGCTCGCAGTCCATTTGGCACCGTTAACATTATCCTACCGGATCAATTTATATTGAATATTTGAGTGCGATCGTGGTAGCGTCGAAAAGAAACTGAGATGGTTCTGAAACTCACTATTTGCACCCATGCCGTCTCCAGATTTATTCTCGCTATTTAACAGAGCAACAACTAGTATAGTGTTTGTAAACCACTTGGTTACTGTTTGAATTGGTAATTTAGGAAGCCAACAAACTCTAAACATGGATGGTATTGTTATATAGCTCACTTACAACAGCGGATGTTGTAAACTTGCTCAATTGATGCAGAGGGCTATTAAGTATCAAATCAATATCCCCAGTGAGTCAATTGCCTTGTGACTGTAAAGCGTTTAAGCTCAATTTTTAGGCAACAAAAACAGGAAATCCAGCAAAGCACGAACCAGCTCCATGACTCCTTATTTTCTTTTGTGCCTATTTGAATTTACTCTTCCCGACGAAACAATCAAATAAAACAGTAGCCATATAATCAAGCATCCTTGTGTTTTCTGGTGTTTGCTCATATAAGATTTGGCGAATTGATTAATACATCGCTGCCCTTTTGTTAATCAGCCTTCAGCTAACCACCACTTCCGGTTAAAGTTTTGGAAGTTGATCACATAAAATATCTCTATTGGTTCAAATATGCAATAATGTAAAATACTACTCAATTAGTGTGAGCAATAGCAATAACAATTGTACGGTCTAAACTAGGGAGTACTATTAATATCGCTTGAAGATAGACCGGGTGTATGTATTTGTTGCAACAATCAATCAGAATAGGTTCCTACATAACGCATCACATAATATGCATGAACGGTCCAACTGACACAATTATCTCTGTTTTTTGTTAATAAAGGCATTGCAATGCATAAAGCAAATAATTTGATTATGTTTGATAGGAATCATATTCTCAACTTCAACCGCAAGACTGTCCAACTGTGCAGCATGAAGTACCTCTATGTCTAGCTTAACTGCTTTGCATGAAATCCTGGCACAGCCATGAGTAATAGTTGACATGCGTGCTCTAGAGACAGTAACTGCTGATTGAACTGTGGGTATTTTGATGGGTGTATTGGGATAAATGGCGATATATCCTTATTTTGCATTCTGTTTTGTCGTACGGATTTGCCGGGTAAGGCCTACCTTGTTATTACCACCTATATGATATCATAAAATACATTGGTGAGGTAAGAATAAAAATATGACAGGCTTCAATTCCCAACATTGTTGCATTGTTCATAAGCAGAATTATGCATTGTAATCTTTTGAAATTAGGCGCATAGAGATCTTTGTATTGTATGGGTTTCTTTGGTAGTGCTGCTGTCATACATCGATCATTACGTGATGAGTAGTAAGTAGTACAATGTCTTCTGCGTGGATGCACAATAAGCAACCAGAATATAATCCTCAACGGACGCTCGACAGCAAGTGAAAAGACATTGTTTTCATTAATGACAGTTGCGCTAACGCATGTACGGACCATCCTTAGACCTTGTGCCTTCGGGAAGCATTGTATGTGTCTTCGTTATCACAACTGCTGCAACCTGTTTTTCTTTCGGCTTTGGTTAAAGTGATGTCAGCTGTTCTGGTTCATGCTTCGAAAACATACAGCAAAATGGGCCTCAGGACACAGCACATAACTACTGCGTGTTTCGTCCAGCTGCGGTCACAACCTGATAACATTTCGATGTCATAAGTGTTTACACTTGTATGCAGTCATTATCCATATGTCTGGAAATAACTTGTAATACAGCGACACCAAGTGGATTACGTCAATTGTTAAGATAAATTCAGTTATTTTAGAGCCTAATATCTACATAAGAAACAGTGTCATATCTAGGATGAAGCAAGTTCCCGTGGCTCAGTGGTAAACTGCGTCTCTAGTCGACCAACTGACACCTATTTTTACATCGTAGTAAAAAAAGCCAATTTATCTTAATTTAGTTGCCTTGCTCGTCTCTTAAGCAATTATTTTGAGGATGTTACCATATATTCGACGGAAATGATAATGGTGTCTTCTGCATACATCCACTATAAGTCTTCTGGCGGTGTTCGAATTTCATTCATATTTGTGTCCTCTAATTTTGAAAATGGTTTTATTTGATATCCATGTAACATATCGACATCGATTGATACAAAAGCGCGAAAAATAGTAAAGAGATCGGATTAATTCGACAAAGCAATTCCAATAATCCTCACTTTGTGCTGCATGCACATGCTATATCAAGTACAAGGGTAGAAGAATCGCAATTTGATTGACGGTAAATTAGTCAATTTTTAATCTTAACTCATTGGACAAACTAAACTTGTTAGTCAGCTAAAGCATGCTAAAGCAACTCTGATTTAGTCAAGCAAAAGCGCAAATAAAATGATATTCCATGTCAAGTTAACAATACTGACGGTAAAAGAGCTTTGACAAAATACCATAAAGTGATGAACGAGAAATAATGTGAATATTATAGTGTGGAGTTCTAATTCTGTTGATCGATTGTTCAAGCAGCAAGATAGTTACAACAATGCCCATTTGTGAAGCTTTCAAATCGTCTTTGCGCGAACCATTTGTTACTGCTGCTCCTTTTTTACGGACCACAATCGGAGCTTAATTAATAGTATTAATAAGATAGCGACAACTCCTCATTCTTTAAAGATTGCATTTGGTATTTTGTTGCTTATGAGTCTTTGAAATTAGCATCGACACAATTGTTTATTCCTCTCCTGCTGCCAACTATCGGTTTTGTTCAATGGCTTAATGCAATGCGCCGCTGTGGCATTGTCATCAAAACAAACATCAAGATTGATGTGTTCTAGATGTGCATCAATGCAACAAACTGTTTATCTTCACGTGATTATGTATATCGATTTATCATGAATATAAGACTTTAATTACAAGAATACAAACCGGGGGTTCCATTTCCTATTCCAACGTGAACAAATCAAACAAATATAAATTGGCATCGTGACATGGCGCGATGTTGAAGGAGTCTCATAGCATGCATAATCGCGAATAACAACTAATCTTGAACAAACAATTCACAAAATCTCAAACGGCTAATATATCTGGGCAAAAAATATGTCGAAAGGGGTGCCAAAATTTACAATTGGTAGGCAATGAAATGAACAGTGCAATAGGTTGGCTTTGGAGTGGTTATAATTATGAAGACCTTACTCGATCAATTTCCTTGTCAGTCTCAGTTGATAATCGATATAATCTTCCTTAGTCGTAAATTGTTGGGAATGCTTAAGTTGCAGCATTTCATCACAAGTCGTCTACGTGTTTATTTCACAGCCATTTACAGAACCCATTTTGGATCGGGCTATCCTGATTGTTGTGTTTTACGTATTTTCAGTATTGAACGATAAAGGGTAAGTTATCGCCAATAACACAATGGGTGTCAGTAGGCACGAATATAAGGAATAGAATAATGAATCATATGTATATGCTTTCCATGTCACGGTGCATATGGATAAGGGCCAACCCTGTAGAAACATAAAAGATAAATCATTGCATTTGACGATGTCTGCTGTCAATGTTTCATTTCACACGATGACTAGCACAATCGTTTGCGAGAGGTACAGTAGACTATCGTCCCAAAACCCTAATACGTTTCCTTCGTCAATAGAATATATAAAACTCTAGCTGGAAAGAATTTGTCGGCGATATTGAATGCATACAAGTGAACAAAAGAATACAAAAATGACTGATGTAAGTTTAAACCACATATCGATTAACAGCCCAAAAAAACCAGCAAAACCATCCATCCCGGAAATACTCAATACGGATCAATTTTAGTAGTATATATTTTACTGATTATATTTTCGTTTTCCAGCTGCACGCCTCAAACATTTCGTCTTGAGGGACAAACAGCACATCCACTATCTTCAACTTAATACGGTTTCGATAAATTCCTTGCAGGAAATATGATTGCAATTATCAGTCAGAAAACAAAATATATCAATATGTAAATCATCAACCCATCAAGTGATACTGTTATCATGGTTGACCATCCGTTTTGGGTCAATAAGGAATAGGGATATCGACGTTGATGAATATTCGAATGAGGGCGGAGTAGCTAAAGATGCAAAAGATCCTCCGATATGTAATCACCAGCCGATTGGCTGGATCTGTTTATTCGAGCATCGCTTCCAGGTGAAATACCCCAACATGAGTTGCAATTCACGGCACACTGGTTTCCCCATTTTAGTCGCCTTTGACGATAAACAGGAGGATACTGCGGGCCTATCCCACTCCGTGATGAAAATGGGGTTCGAGCGTTGCAACAGCATGTGCGTGACATTGGGTATTGTTTGATATTACTTCATCCGGACTAGCACACTAATATATAATGCACAATGGCATTTCTAGCTGGCACCTGATCTTGAGAGGAGCGACCCAAAATGCATAATGCTTGTCTGCATCCCGAAGACATCCCCAGGAATGTGTTCAAAGTGTTAAAATGTTCATATTAATTTCTCTCCGTGTATAATTGTGATCTGAACTATCGAAGCTAAGTAATGCTAGGTTCATCGTAATATCATTGGGAACATCTCATTTGATAGAACTGTCATTGCTGATAACATGGGCTAATTCATGATAAGACGTTAGGGTTTACAAATCACTACCAGTGACGGTAACTCACAACATGATTGCAGTTTGCGATACTGTCCTCGATCGCTGGCATAAAAATTATTATGACATTAAGTCATCCTTACAAATACAGCCATATGAATTAACAGTGATAATATAACCTATTATATTTATATAGAAGAGCTTGCTCAGCTTCTGGGATTTTGTGCAAATAACTGATGCAAAAGTCAGGAAATCAAGTCTTCATTTGTATGCTGCGTTTAGAGTTAGCATCTATAGTAACAGTAATTTCTGAAGGTTCATTGCGTATCAAGAATAAGACAATTGAAAGTAAAATAGCCACGAACTATCCTATGACAATAAATAACATATATTTGTATGGTTTTAATGCTAAGGCAAACGACCTGCAAAATGCAAGATTGCATGATCTAAGCATTTACTTTGGCTGTTTTCGAATGGTACGAATGCAATGATAAGACAACTGTTGTTTTACATATATACTCAGGGTTGTTAAGATGATATCAAATGTTCTGATTTGTTTTTTCAAGCGCAATAATATCCAATTATGTTTAATGAACGTTTGACTTTTGGGTAGGCAATAACTACTTAACACTCTTACATGCATGATCATTTTCAGAACAGATACGGCAAATATAGATTTGCACAATATTAATTGCATCAATACTTAATATGCAAGATGACTTACATATTATCAGTAGCATAAACTGCCCATATTAACGTTAATGTAAACATTACAAATATCCGATGGTGACGATATTCAGATATATATTTTGAGCTATGTTTGTATCAGTGCACAATACTCTCTTGATGTGGTGAGGAAAAACAGACCCTCAAATGGTTCCGCAGAATTAAGCCATAGCTCCCGGAGCTGGAAGTGAAAGAATCATACAAATATTGCTGATACATGGCGCTAGCAGGTAACCTTATGTTTAAGGATACGTGACCATACCACTTGAGATATCGCTTTAGGGCATGCCAAAATTCTTCTGATCCATTCATGATTATGTTGGTGTGCACAATTAAAGACCATCAAATTAGTCCTTTTGATCTTCCTGTCAATTAAATTGAAGCAAGCATGATACACCTGTGAATAACACTGTCACGTAGTTTAAGACTGCATAAGTATGATGGATGAGCTCGAGCAATTCATATGTGTGCTAGAATGCCGATACATAAATAACCCTCATCAATTGTTCCCATGGATATGTGTACTGCTGATTGCGTTTGTTGATTTGGTTTTTTTTGCAGGTAATATCATACTGGCTAATGTTGTCTTGGGAATGGATCTGACCTGTTTCGCATCTGAATAATATGACCTGCAACATCCGCAACGCATTTGCGAGCCTTCATTGTTCCTCACGAACACTTCAATAGATCAAGCAAACTAATGTTTGCCAACGCAATTGATGACACTACCCTAAGCTGCATGTACATAAGCCATAAGATTGGAAGGCAATCATCGGCACAGTTTATTCAAACTAACAATTGAATCTGATAGTGAGTGTGTTTTGTATCAATAAATAATAATGACACTTGAAGACATTAACTACTATTTCGAAGTCACGATACAAATACAAGTTACAAGCAATGCAAGATGTAGAAGGACATTATGCGTTTAATGTGATAATGCTTTCTGTCATTGTTTCGTTTCACACGATGCCTGACGCAGTTCATCATCGCCAGAAATGATTCAGCTTTTTCCGACTTAATTTGACGGACGGTTGCAAGTCAATGATTGGATAATGTTTGTACCATTTGTCATGCGCCTAACGAGAACACAAAAGCGCGTTATCACTTAGCTTCAATAACTGCCGCCCTTTTATTGATTTGCTTCGTCCATAGAATATAATATACACTGCATTAACGCCATGCGATGACTGGTAAGTGTTTGTTAAAGGTCATGAATGCAAGATAACAGTACTATGCCAAGATGTCTTGTGTAAGTTTTAACCACTCATCGTTTGATAACCCAAAACATCAGCACCCAATAAAGCGTTCAACAAAACAAAGAATTTGTATAGTCTCGCCGTCTTGAAAACCCGAAAATATAATATATACGATTGGTTCGAGTATTACCTTAAGTAGTGTATATTCTACTGAAAATATTTGGGTTCTCCATCAAATTTGACAGTTGTTGAAACGCTCAGGTCATAGCAGGGCTGGCATAGAGAGTGTAGGTATAATAATTGAAGTAAAAATCAAATAGAAATCACGCTAAACAATGCTCAGGCAACATTAAAATGTGATAAAAGTGACTATGTACTAGAATACCATATGCTGTCGAGCATCGTGCTCGATGTAAATGATTGCCCGTTTGACACAGTTGCAGTGATCCTAATTTTCAAAGATCTAATAATTTTCAGCATGAATACGTTAGAAAGAATATCCAATTATTGTGGGTCGGTATAGGGAAGCAATCGGTGCCTCCATAATTAATGTGCGGCATATTGCATTTATATAGAACAATATAAGATAGCATATTTTGAATCACCGCTCATAGTGACAACCATTATTGTAAAACCCATCTTACGGCCCAATGCTATTTCGTGTGGAGTGGATGGGAAACGTCGGGCGTGAATAATTTGTTGATGGACAGACGCTTCCATGTTATGTTAAGTTATCGAAGACGTGTGTTGAGGCCTGACTAATAGCACAATAAATCCCTTGTAGGTATTAATTTCAATTATCAGTCACAAAACACAACATATTAGCAAGTAAATTAACTCATGAGATGATACATTAGATACGATAGAGCCGCCGTGTTTGGGATCAAGAGAGGGATATCCACGTAGATCAAAATTCGAAAATAGGTAGAGAAGATACAAATACGAATCATATAGGCATGTGTCCAACAGTCGATTGACGGGATAAGACCATTCAAGCCTCTCGTCCGGTTGAAATCCTCCAACATGATTGCGATCCACGGTGTACAGGCTGTCCCATTCATGTTGCCTTTAACGACCTGCAGTGGGCCGATTCTACTCCCAAACGAACACGGGGATGAGTCGTACAACTGCGTTGACATATCAAATCGATAGATTGAGTATAATTCTATATCACTCGATCCGGACTAGCGCATCTAGTTTATCGAATCATTGAAATAACATGCAGCAGAATTAAATGTTTGACCCGAGAAGAAAAAATACAGGCGCAATTCATCAAATTAATCAGCACATATATGATGGATTCATAGCTGCTGTAGTATATTTCTCGAAATGAAATATGCGTTAGCAGTCCCAGTCTCTTGTCATAGATTCATAGTCGTTGCTTTCAAGGGGCTCGAGAAATAATTGATCGGATTCTTTGGCAGAAGTGTAATATGATTATGTTATGATCTGTATTGTCCAATGGGTATTGTTTGATGACGATGCCACCAGGGGAAACACCCGCATTGGTTTAGTTACCACATAGAGCACGTTGCAATCATTGTTGTATAAACTCTGGAGCTTTATGCGTATGAAATGCATATCAACGTGATCGAATAAGCGAGCAGCTGGATTGTTATGCCATGTAAATTGTGATGCAAGATTCAAACCATGTGGATTTATTTGGCTGCAAGATTCTATCCGTAATCAAATGTGAATTAAGCATTTTTCACCAGCGTTTAAATTGTAAACAAATCAAATGTAATTAGTATCAGTTATGTTTATGCCCCGGGGGCCATTGCGTCTCTACAACTTTATTCACCTATATTTAGCATAACTTTCCTATTAGTTAATAAATCATACCACTGTGACGTCTTTATCCATTTTCTCGTCTATACTTATGATATAAACCATCACGACAATCATGTAAGTTACTAACTAAGCGTCGGTAAGGAAACGTATCTTATCCATTTATTTTGCATCCGTCGTATCGTTAGCAACAATTCACTGACTTGGATATGCGTTGTGATCTTTCGGGAGATAACTGTCGTCCCTTGATCGAGCGTTCGCGGTATTTTTCAAAAATAGGATGCCAAATAAGCTAAACAATCTGAAATCATTAGAAAACTGTTGTTGGACAATTATAGTCATCACACAACGTTGGCGACGATGGACAAATTGCTATAGGATGCATCGTCATGGTACGGTGGGGATCCGGATACGCAATAAACAGATACCTTCGCGCTTCGTACCACAGCGACAATGTGATAAGATTGGAATGTAAGCAGCGACCCGGCGCTTTCGGATTTTTGAGCGATGATAGTTTAGGCTCTCGAAACTCGGATTCAGACGATTTAAATGGTTTGTTTGGCAGCTGATGGTAACAACGGGCTGAAGTAGAAACTATTAAGGTGTTGTTTTGATTTGAGGCGACTATGTGACACTACTGTGACACAGTAGACTTCAAGATATCAAATAAGAAATCCCAGTGTCACAATTACCGATTGGCGTGGTATAATACTTAAGGGTGCCAAATCAGATAAGCAATCACAGTACATACAGTACATACTGGGTACTTTTGTTACCTGATTATCATGTTCTAGCCAATACATACGAATGTAAACATTGCGGCTGTAACACTATTCATTTCCCATCGGTTGGCGAGCCATTATACAGGTAAATGCAGCGCGATTGACACAAAAGCTGGTAGGGTCATGGTATGACATCGTATCATCTATTCTCTAGGAGGTCTTTCAACCGCTCAAGACACCAGTCCATGTTGATAAATGGTACCTTGTTAAACGCATTTGGATTCATACTGAGCAGCCATATACACGAATGGAAATCTATACGCAAGTTCAAATGCACCACTAACACATTGAATAGTTGTAGTAAACAAAAAGCTAATGATGAAGTAAGCGCTTATGAGTGTCGACAGGGCGGCAATTGCAGAGCAGACGTCCAACATATAATGCTATTAGCAATTATACCGCTGCCATGCGCTTAGTACCAAACCTGTCATTTTATTTTATGAAGATTAATTCATGCTCGAACCCTTTCGTCGATTTTGGCGTCACAACACGACAATGTTCTGTAGTATATATATTATAATTGCTGGACTTTATCTCTACGAAATAAAGGTGTTAATTAGATGCCACCATAACATTAATGCTGTGTATAAATACATCCTCAAATGTTGGAAATCAGGTAATGTGATTTGATAAATTGACTTTACTTGTTATAATCTATTAAGCCAGGGACAAGCCCTAGTTGTTATTGACTTGCCAAGAATGGCGAGATGTGAAGTATCCATATCAGCTGCTGCCCTGGTCGCGTTTACCGCTGATTGAATTTGCGCTTTAGAATAGCTAACAGCGGCGGGCTGCGCTCGTGAATTACTCTAGTTGTGAATTGTGGTGTAAAATCGACCGGAGATAATTTTCTAGAATTGGTGTTAAGATATTAAGCAACGGTAGAATTGTGATGTAAAGAAAGAATGAACACATTTCTTCCATTATCTAGAAAACACACAATCGTACATCTCTTCGGCCTAAAGTAGGCATAGCGTGTTAATTAACGGGTTACAGACGCACTCCATATTGTACTGCATCTACTCTAAAGACTTTGATTTATTTTTGACATAATCAATGCTGGCCGGTACAGTAGCGAACAGCCCATATTTTCTTGTTTTGCCCTTCTGTGCCATGCACAACCCCCATTATAGTATTATATAACGTTTTTACTGTCACCATGACTGAACCCAGGCAATGCCGACGCTTGAATGCAGACTGCAGGAGATAAATAATGGAATTTATCGGTATTCTTCTTCTGTTTTGCTAATCCTGCACTTTTTGAACATTGATTTACAGCGTGTAGAATACGAGGTACGAGGAAGATATAAGTTGGGACGCGCGTTTGATGCGTTCGCTGGGGCTGTTCTAGTTGGGACGTCAAGATAAAACTTAACTTTCACGATAGGTTGTTCCATGGCAGTATGTTGTAATTCTAAATGCATTGATGGAGTTCCGCAACTAGGGTATATCCGATAGTACACGGTACAAAATGTTTCGTCATACCTCAACGATCTGTGTTCGGACAAGTTATTGAGGTCACATGATTTCATTTTCCAGATGACTGCATGCTATTACAGAGTTGTTGTTTATAGCATTGCTCACACGAAAACTTAGGAAATTATGGTTGTATCGCAATTAGTAGCCAGCGGTACATATTATTCGACATGCTATTTTCAGTTTAACCTCCTTCAGCAATTATCCGTTGCTTACATGGTGAACCGAGCAAAAATCTGATTCGTTCACCTGCGTTAATGTCCCCGGCGATAACAGTTGCCATCGTCATTGCATATTCGTATGAAGGGGATAAATCGCATGCATCGCTTGCAGGTAAAATTTAGCCAGTGGTGTCGATGAATGGAGGGTTCGAGGTTGATGTGGTGAATGTTAAAAACACAAAGTAGTGTTTATTACCGCCATCAGGCCTAGCAAACGCGTAACTCATATGTATGTATGTACTTACGTAAGTATGTATGTATGTGTGCATGTATTTGTGTATGTATGTATGTATGTATGTATGTATGTATGTATGTATGTATGTATGTATGTATGTATGTATGTATGTATGTATGTATGTATGTATGTATGTATGTATGTATGTATGTATGTATGTATGTATGTATGTATGTATGTATGTATGTATGTATGTATGTATGTATGTATGTATGTATGTATGTATGTATGTATGTATGTATGTATGTATGTATGTATGTATGTATGTATGTATGTATGTATGTATGTATGTATGTATGTATGTATGTATGTATGTATGTATATGTATGTATGTATGTATGTATGTATGTATGTATGTATGTATGTATGTATGTATGTATGTATGTATGTATGTATGTATGTATGTATGTATGTATGTATGTATGTATGTATGTATGTATGTATGTATGTATGTATGTATGTATGTATGTATGTATGTATGTATGTATGTATGTATTTATGTAGGTATGTATGTATGTCCGTGTGCGCATTCATATGCTCGTGCTTTTTGTGGAAATGCTTTAGAGTTCGACGGCGATTCAAAGCATTTGTCCAAACATCGCTGTTTCTATGTATTTGTTAAAAGGAACTAGTTTTAGGCGCCTTCAGGTCGTCATTGGAATAGACGGGTTTATATCTTATGTCTTATGTATGGGATGCACTTCACTTTTAGGGTTAATCATGATGCAAGAGGCGCGTTGTACACGATAAGTGAGCTGACTACGATTTTCAGGGCGAAACTGTAATTAATCCGAGGAGTGTCAATGACCTGGACTTTGACTGTGTTGATGGTCATGAATATTCGTTGCAATTCAATTTTGAATGATGACGCTCAATTCAATGGGTTTCCGCATCATTGCGACCATTAAGGCCATGTGCAAACCTGGTGGCTATGGCACAGCAACCTATTGTAGGACGTGCCCTGTGACTTAATTGCTTTGCAGGATTATTATCACTTGAGGAGGGAACCGATGATAATAGACTTAATGTGGTCATCAGACAAATGTTTGCTTTGTGTTTATACGCTACATGAAACATGTTCTAGCCCTTTGAAAGATATGCCAAACCATGCACCCTAACAAATGCAGTGTAACCGATTTTGGCTAGGGATAATATCTATCGATATTTTGACTGGGCTGTAATTATACTTTTGTCGTTAAGAGATACACCTATCCAGACAGTTACTAGATTCATAACCAATTTTGGCAGCAAATATTTTTTTTATATCTGGACTTAGCGGCCACTGTATATGTTTTATGTAACTCTTTATTCAGGTGCAAACATATCATGTAGGTAAATATTTACCGGAATTAGACAATTTGACTAATATGCAAACAACTTTTGTTGTTAACGAATACGTACAAGTGAGTAAGTTTAATTCGTGTGGATTTATTAGAAAATAAAACAAGCTCACCAAAGGGACTGGACGTCTCATTTAATAACGTGGCAGCATACGGGTGCATTCATTTGATTCCATTTGGCAAAATCAAAAAAAGGATCACAAAGATGCATCAGAATTATGCATAAGTACAATGCTATGTTTATCGATTGATGCGACGCTTGTGGCAAAGGGTTCGTCGTTAGCTATTTCATGGTACTGAATAATTGAGAACAGCAGTTTGGTTCTGCCAGCGTGTCACACATTTCCAAATTTTGTTTGTGCTGCAATTACAATATGTTCATATTAAGCCTGGAGCATAAGTGAATAACAAATGACACAGTACGTAATTTTGCAACCTTAATGACTCCCCAATAAAGTAGATATGTGACAAAAATTACTAGTGCACGTTGACACCAAAATCCGGCGCAGTTAGCATGACGAAGTTTCTGATTTAGTTATCCGCCTGAGCTTCTTAATTCAAGTGGCATGTGACAGTTATTGCTGTCGTATTCGTACATGACAAAAAAAGAATCGTTGTTATCAGTATTGCGTCACAGGCTAACATGTAAAGATGATTTGGAAAAGTAGACTAAAATGGAATATTAAGTTGCTTTCAACAATCATGTAATATCGCGACGGTAATTATCAGCTCGTCAAAGATAAATTACTTTTTGGTGTTTTGTATAAAAGTTAGTTGTGTTAACATATGATGTAAGAGAGTCAAACACTCATTATGCCGCCGAATGGGACCACAACATTCTTAAAACACCACATTATTTTCATGTTTTTGTTGCTGGCACAATACCACAGGTAATCATGTGGCCTGTGTGGTATGTGTTTATCCAAACGCCGTTTAGATAAACACCTGCCATACAGGCGTATCAAATGAATCATCAGCAGATGATTCATATGTTTGTCGAATCAAACGTTGTGGAATCGGGTGTGTAGCAGTTGGAAACTAACAAGTCAATCAGCATCACAACAACATTGAGCAGAATATAACGCTGTCTTTATCTTATCTAATTGGAATGTGGCAAAGGCTAGACGGCACAGCTTTCAGTCGGAATTAGTGTTAATATGCTAAATGCAAAAGTAGTAATGTAATACTACATATCATTTGAACCCCTAGGCCTCTTTTCCGCTAAATCCCATAAACATTGGATCTAGCTGAAACGTTTACTGTTAAACCTTACTTGCAGCTGCACAGTCACTCAAAAGACGAACTGTAGGGTGTAGCAAAATCCACAAACTAAATGCAGTAACACACGTTTTTAGTCTCACAGCTAAAGAAACGTATATATATATATATATATATATATATATAGATATATAGATATATATAGAGAGATATATATATAGATATATATATATAGAGAGTATATAGATATAGATTATATAAGAGATATATATGTATATATATATATCTTATATGTTTTCATATATATATATATATATATATATATATATATAGATGTGTATATATAAATATACATACATATTTAGATATAGATACATATATATTAACATATATGTATGTAGACATATTTATATATACATATATGTATCCATATTTATATATTTATATATATGCATAGATATATATATAGATATATATAATATATGTATATATGCATATAGATATAGATAGAAATATGGAGAGACATATAGATATATATATATAGGAGATAGATATGGGGGATATATACATATAAATATATATACATTATATAGAGATACATATATCCTATATATAGATTTCTATTTATATATATATGCAGATATATATAAATATATATATATAGGTATTTACATATATATATATATATATCTATCTCTAGAGATATATATATACATATATAGATATCTATATATATCTCTCTCTATATATATATATATATATATATATATATATATATATATATATATATATATATATATATATATATATATATATATATCTATATGCTAGGTAAAGTAATATCAAAGTGAGCTGCACATCAACGTTGATGCGTTACTAAATGCCTACAAAAATTAACATCAAGTGTAAAGTCTGACTTTATTGAACAGCCGGGTTTTTAGATCAATAGGGAAAAGCGATATATCTACGTTGATGAGAATTCGGACGACATTGAAGAAGATACAAATGCCAACTACAGTCGGCATGTTGCCCAAGTCAAAATTGACCAGACCAATTCGGCCTGTTGTCTAGGTGAAATCCCATTTTATCGGGACCTATTGTGGCCTTGAAAGGTTGTCATTGTTTGAGTTGGTTTTCGCTCATGTTTTTTTCATATATCAGTAATGCATAGGATCGGATATAGAACGAACACGGTGGGCTCCTGCAGGTTTTATTCTGTTCCTAGATGATGCTACAAAGAGTGCTGTATTTAAGCTGGTGTCTTGTGTTTGATGTTGTGCCGTTGTAAGAATATTCGCTGACTCCTCTAGAAGTAGCTGGTTTCCCATCGACGGTGCATGACGCATAAATTACTTCCGTTTTTTCAGCTGAATAAGTATAAGCATACATGAATGTACCGGGCGTCTGCTCATTATTGTGATTATTTTACACCAGTAATACAAATTATCTGCTGTATGTAGAATGGTCAAATATAGAATCATAACTAACAAAAGGTCGACAGGATAATTCTTTCCCAATATACAAACTGACCGGATATAAAAATGATTTGGTGCGGTCTTATTATCTTAAGTGTCCTAAACCCTTGCGTGACGTGAATACCACTATTCTAAGGTGTCTTAAATATCACTCATAGGTAAACATAACCCTGTGTTAAGAAGAGGAAGGGTATTTGTCGATTGACAGGTATAAAGAGGACCATGGACCATGGCAGTTATTGATGGTTCAATCAGCGCCCCACTTTTTGCCCCCGCTATCACATAAGAGGAACATTCATCTGCAAAATGTTCAAAACATAGTTGTGTGAATACTGGCTGACGACTCCCTGTTTACTATACAGTACGTTGACCCCAGATGTATCGAGTCGCTCCGTGCTATGACAAGGTTATTAAGAATTACAGTGGTAAGGTAAAATTAGGATATTAACAATTTGCACCCGTATTACTTGCAGCCGATAATACATGGTAAACACTATCTAACCCAATCAATTCATAGTGGATTTTACGGAGCACCATCCGGGTAGACTCAGAAAGAACGGAAATGGTTTTGAAACTCAATATTTACACACATGCCGTTACTTGATTTATGTGGTTATTTTTAGGGGAACAAATTCTATTTCGTTCGTTTAGAATGACTTAGGTATGAATGGTTTACCAGTTGGATATTATTACGCGAGGAAGCATGCAAATACTACTCAAAAGATATTTAAAACACGTATGTTGTAAATATGAACAATCAAATTCATGTTCCCAGTGAGGCAATTGCCTTTTGACTGCAAAGCGGTCCAGCTAAATTGACAGGCAACGACAACATTGTCCTATAGCTGTGCTGACTCATAAAACCATACACATGCCCAACGATATATTATTTCATTCGATTTGAATCTAACATACCTCGCAAGCCATTGAAATCATTTTCCTATATTCTGGTGTTTGGTCACAAAACCACTTAAACCAACCTGCATATGAGCGGAGTGCCCGTAGCTAATCCGAATGGTTTTTTTCAGGATTTATTGTGGTCGGCGTAAACGCCTATGTATTTTGGCGGCGTAAGTATTTTAAGCTGCCAAAACTAAACCGACTATTTTTCATTGTTCGGTTGTTAATATCCCCAAGTGTTAGAAACATGAAAGAGTTGCAAGATATATTGCGCAAGTGACCAAGTCTCCAGAGGAATATCGTTCGTACACGCCATATGTTATAGCTATAATCCCCTGGGTCAGCATATCAATTAAAGTGAAGCATGAACGATGCACTTTTGAATAACATTGTCCTGTTGATTAATTCTGCTTTAGTACTGGGTATATACATTGTAAACTACATAGTTGTTATAGTTATATTAACATAATTATAACTGTGCAAGCCAAATATACGGCTGCTTGCAAACAAGAGTAATCTGATAGACAATAAACACATTTGTAGAGTGAGTACAGGAGGAAAAATCTTCGATGTTTCTTTTTTCTCGTGACTCAGCATTTCAACAAATATCTAAACAGGCCAGTGCATTCTGCTTAAATGGTAACCGGCGATTACAGTGACCACATAATCACATAAACCCGGAGTGAACTCCATCAATTCATCTCCGTGCTTGTATGCTGAGACGTAAAGAATTCTTATCAATAGGTCCATGGGCCTGTTTACTGCTGATTAGATTTGCCTACTTGTATAGCTTACGCTTACAGTGCCGGTTGCATGACGTTGGCAGTACACAACAATTGCCATTGGAATGGATCGTATTTCCACAGTTGCTCTGGTGACAAAAAGACATACAGGAAAAAAACTACGGAGAACTGCAAGTAATCAGGTTTTCATTTTGCGACAGTCGACACTGCACAAAGAATTGATGTCAAGCTGAGAGGATATTGTCATGCTGGCTTTGCATATACATATGTTTAATGACAAATGGTAAATTCGCAGTGGTTGCCTATATATCTGACTTATACACACCTTCTCGTTGTTAGACGTTCCGCTATCTTTCTCCCACAACATAATTAACGAAAATTTGTTTTCAGGCGTTGATTGAATGAATTTTAATTTTCGATAATAATTAAATATTTACATATTTGTAATTGACCAGAATTAAGAAATACCTCATAAGGAACATGACAGGAGATAAGAAGCAGACTAAACATAATTTCAACGATCCGAATATGTATAGTTTGGCTGTTACCTTTTGGACACATGTCACAGTGGATATCCAGTGATTGTTGGCTGTGTATCCTTAAAGCATGGTACGAAATTGGCAATTCATCAGTCAATGCACGATTTCCCATTCGATAAGCACCGATAACTTTTGGTAAGGATTGATGCATGTATATTTTAATTGCCTGTTTCTTCGACTCACTTAGTGGCCATTCTGCTCATCCATATTACACATTAATCAATTCATCTCAGGACTGTTGAGCAGTTACATACGTTGTCATTATACTCAGGTGAGGGTAACTTGTCCAGTATTAGTGTGCAATTATCGGAATAAACGGACAATGGGTGTACTCTGGTACCCCCCCCCCCCCTCCGAATAATTCAACTGTACAGTATAAATAGTATCAGGAGAACTCATCTTACGACTTATCGATATTTCGTGCAATGTGGTTGGGCAACATCGCGCACTGTACAGTATTTGTAAGTGAATTGAAAATGCAGCGTATTGAGCTGACAACATTAACCTGTAATCTCAAGCAATGCGTATGCAACAAAGGTATCTTTGATCAACATTATTCCCAGAATACATTGTCAAGAGTCGGTTCTGGGGCCCGGTCCTTCATATTCTGCGTAAACAATGAATAACAATAAGGCATATAACTGAGACGAAAGACCATACCCAATGTTGTTGTGGCGAGACGAAATGGCTCTGCCAAGTGTTAAATAATGCTTTAACTTAGGTCGATTATTAAAGATGACCAACGACAGGGCAACTATTGACCTAACCGTGTTTGCCATAGCCAGCCATCAACATAGCGAATTGGTAGCCATCTTTGTAAATCATTCTAAATCATGTTCCATGCCCATAATTGTTGTGGCGTGTCGCAGAGTATGTCCGGAACTGTACTTCCTCTGGTGAATAGGTGAAGTAAATATCATCATCATTTGTTCATAGATCAACGTCTAAGGGTCTCAGGAGTGGGGATGACATTGAACACGTGATATACCGCCATTCATTCCGTTCTTCCAAAACTTATCAGCAAAATAATGGAGTGAATGGATTTTACAGGGACCGCCGGGGCTGGTGCTGGCTACATTAAAGCAGCAGTATGTTTGTCTGCATAAATTGCTGCAGTCAATGAGAGTCCCATTCCATGAAAACAAGACTGTCATTGACAAGCGAAGAGGTACGGTTTAGTTCAATTCATTTCCATAATAGATTGAGATTACTTAGCGTGCATAACGCGTTGATGGACGACTGTGAAATTGGATGGACATGGTTGGTTAAGCAGATGCTTTTCAGTTTAGAAAGGCACGATAGTTAAAAGTCTGTCAGTTTCCAGTCGTTAGTTGTCTGCAATTCTACTTCGCTATTGGAACGGAAAGTTTGATTACAGACAACGCATACGTTTTTCTATACTATTGCATGAGCGCTGATCAATACAATAAAATTGCATAATGGCCAAGGCAGATTATTATCGTAGCAACAATGATTGCAATTAATTATCAATACATTTACGATCAACGTTATGATATATATGACATGCTGCCATCTATCATCTCAACTAAGGATTAACATATAAACCTAGAACGTGTGCGTGGACAAATAGTGGCAACAAACTGATAACGCCTGGGTTTCATAGCCTTGTCCATATCCTTACAATATCTGTTAGTCTGAAAGAAATCCTTGGAGCGCTTGTCATGACGCGGTTGCAGGTGGACAAGTATTTCCGTAGTTACTATTGGGAAGGCAGGGCCCTGGTTTTTTGAATTGTTAAACTTGCCATAGAACTGGGTCCATGTCAATATGGGCATCATCTAATTAGAAAGCTGTCACTATTATATGTTATGGTATTACGCCATCGCCGACACATATTAGAAAAGGGCTGTAATAGCAATATGGCAAAATCTTATTCATGTTGCATTATTTTTAAATTAAAGTGTAGGTTTTCATTACATCAGACAAGTTTTTTTACATAAGGTCTTACATAAGGCTTTTTCAAGCTATTCGGGTAATTGTATTTTCAGAATGATAAAATGCGAAGTGTATGTGAATGATTTTGTTTTCGTAAGACGGAGCGAAGTATGAATTCTCTTAAGCAAATCATATGAGCCGATATATTATTTTACAATGTCGATAAGACTTGATATATACCAATGTGATTAAGAATGCAAATGTTGTTCCCTTTAGATTGTTGTTCTCATCAATAGCACCGCAAACACTATATATGGCGCAATCAAAGACGAATGAAATACGATTGAGTTTAGCATAAATTGCTTGTCTGATGTAGATCACTCGTCATCACTGCCGTTGTTTGCTTGTTAACATCGTAGTTTTCAATAATGAATTGTGAGTATTCCTGGATTTATACGTCTAAATGAGCTGTTGTTATGTAACAGTGGCAAAATTAATTCCTGAATTCCCCTTGCTATGACAGAGGCACCTATACTGTGTATGTCAATTATTGTAGTGGCCCCGCAATTATGTCTACCTGTCGGAAGCTTTTGGAAACAGCCTGGCATGGATTTTTCTCAGTTGCGCAACTACACTACTAGGGTAATAGTGTTTATCAAATGCATGCATATCTAGGAGGAAACATTAGTTGGAACAGCAAACAACTATCAACTTTTTATTGTATGTCTTTCATGTGCGGTACCGACTAGTTCTATGCATGTTATCATTGTTTGCCGAAATGCTTTTGCAGCCTCCAAGCTGACAGTGTTTTCGGAATGCTCTTTATATTTGTCTATTTGATTCGTCCTATTCGTTCAATGGCGTCAACCGTTCATTAAACGTTAATCGTCAGCTTAGGTAGCACTCTTCACGCATAAGTTGCTCTATGTGGATCGTGCTCCTAAGTTACAAATATTCAAGCTTGATGTATTCATTGCTATAACCACTTCGCCGAGGTTTGAAGACGAATGAAGAATCCCAGGTTAAAGCAAGCATTATCTTCGCATGGAAGTAGATCGGATCTACGTCATTACTGCTGCAAGCATTCGTTATGTTTTCTTACATTAAGCATTAGTAAGGCAGTCATTATTACCTAAACGCTTGCGTAACTTTACCCTCCTTAACTTACTTCTCCATTCTTATTGTCAATAATTTTCATTATGTTCGTCCTTATTGAAGCCAAGTAGGAACCTACAGTGGTTTTTCGTTCTGTTTCGCCTAAGTCAATAGTGGTTATTCTGAGCACAATGCCACTTAGCAGATGTGCCAGGCCCAACCAGATTGTTATATCGTAAACATGTTCACTGCGGATTAGATTAGCCCATTCATAAAGCTTACTGTTTTGTTATCTGGCAACTTGATACTTTCAACTTATTGCAAAGTTCACCAGTCATGACAATATTTACAGACATACTTGGATGAGCGAATTCCAATAAATTAATATACTCCAAAGAAACTACACTATATTGTCATTGAACGATTGCATGCATTCAAAAACATTCTAACGGTAAGTGGAATATCAAACCAGTGACACATGCGGCGTGACGCATATATCCGGTTGCCTATCTTAGAATTTCATTGAATGTGTGTCTGGCGTAATAATCAGGGTACCCGCTTGGGTAATACGTGCTGCTAATGTGAATATACATGGGTGTGGTCTACAGGTTATGAAGTTATCAATAAGCTTGCGAGGGGTACCAGAATTGTATGGGTGCAGACATAGGTCGACTTAATGACGAGATCATGTCAGGTATTGACTATGATATAAAATTGATAGTGCATTGAATTTTAATTCCATAACCACTAGTGAAAATAATAATTCATGAACTGATTAAAACACTGTCGCCGCTCTACAACAGCCTCACTGCTTATTTCATATTGCAATGCAGGCCTACATGACGGAAATAGTTTGCCTCCAAAATGTTCATAGCTGGAATCGAACTTAAGCTTCATTTTTTACATTTTTTGGATGTATTTCTTATGTCTTTACACTTTTTATCCTGATGTATTGCGTTTCCAACCACATGGAAATCATCAATATCGAGAACTTCTATTTTGAACGCACCACCAATCATGAATTTATACTGTTTGCGAGTTGGGATAGCTACAATGTCGCCGACTTGTGTGCAATACACTGAAATCTTTGTATATTTAATGGGACAATCTCTTGCCACAACTATGTGATTAGGGTGTGTTTCCAGCCAGGTAGCTGCATTTGATTCATAACTATCTAATATCTATATTATACGCATAACTAGGGCCGCTATGTCCATATTCGATAATTTGTTTGATGTTTGCTCATGCATCCGATATAAGTAAATTCGAGGCTTGCATCTCTAAGCAGGCAGCAAATTTGACTGCATATGTCGATAGAAAAACATGTGGTACTAATTTTAATTTTAGACCGATCTCTGTCGGTGGACTGTCTATTCATAAGAAACTGAGAACATCAGACTGACAACTCTTTAACGTAATATAATTATGTAAAGGTTAATGACAAGATGCGTCCAATTTTCGTGTCCATACAATAGTCATATTTATTATCAAGACAGGTTGTCCTGCTATGCACGATTCTCAGTGCAATTAATTCCCGAGGTAAACAGTTTGTGGTTACCAAGCGTGCCCAATGCGCGGATGGATTGTTATGAAATAGGATGCAAGGATGGTTTTGTAGATGTTTCTCTTTTAAGACTCAGTACATTCAGGGCTCTTAGTTTTCATTCGTAAATTGGCTACAATTCTGCTCCGCAATTGTAACATTAATTTCAATTTAACAGAGACATTAGCTTGATGCTATGTGGAATTGCATCATCGCTGATCAATTAGATATAGCTACAGGATAGCCAAGACAGGAAATCGTTTATAGCTGTGCTGCACCAAGAATGCTAGCCAACAAGTAGTGAAAAACTTCGATGGAGGGCTATTATAACTGTATCGTTCAAATGAGGCACAACATGCCAGAAGAACGTGTATTGGAACAATACGAAGTCAGGATTTATGCGATTTACTTGCATCGATAATTCTTTCCACTCACCATATTTCACCGCCATCATTTTCAGATTAGTTATCAATCAAATGTCGTATTACTATTAAACAAGACATCAGTGGAGAATCTAATCGAAATCAATAAAAGCAAAAATGAGATACTAGCGGAGAATATATCTACGAAATGACCTTAAATGGGCAGCGATGTCAAGATATAACCACACGAGCAACAGGCGCCCAATTAGATGATTGACAATGGAATACACAACCATGCCACTGATGATAATATCTGGCGTACCCTTATTAATACGCTACTTGGGTGGCTGTCGAAATTAAGGACAGCTAATGTTTCGTTAAGATGGTAGGACATGATGAATAGGATGCAATTATGTCGGAAATGTCCAAATAGGCGCGTAGAAAATGGATTTCATTTGGAACTTGCTTCTTTGCCGAATAATACGATTAGTATATATATGTGTATGACAGTTATTGCACCACTGTTTACATTATCCACCATCATTATAAAGATATACAAATATCGATGTCTCTCATGTTGAATCAATGACCCATTTAGGACTGTGTTTCTGAGACCTGCAAATCAAGCTATAATCGAACAACACAATTCCAAATATATCGATCTGCTGTTTATTTACACGATGGTTTGGTCAAATCTAATTGCAATAGAATATATCCGCATTTATTCATTCGAGGAACCTGTTTAACGTGCTTTATGGTAATGCTGTAAAGCTGAAGAACGGTCACTTGGTAGCGGCATTTTGAGTAGTACCTAGTAAAACGTGACCTCTCTAACGTGGAGGGAGTCCACTACAATTTAATTGTGCCTGGCGCAACAAACATCAGTGCATGTATAAGCAGCATAATCTCCACGTCATAAGATATCTTTATTACATGGCGGCTGTTTGCACATAATTATGCGTCTGGCTTGGAATATTGTTTTCTTTTGATATTCATCTGCATAGTTGTATATATACGCCTAGAATATATCTCCTTCCCTCTTTTTCCAGAATGTTGATTATATGATCTCCTTTGCGACCTATTCACGCATGTAGTCAAATGAATGTGGCATGTTTGTGAATGCCGAGCAAGTTTCAGAGCTGCTATTCGGAAGGTGATCCCTTTTAACAAATTCCTGTTACATTTACAAGAAGATTTCTTGTTGCGTGTACAGTTCTTGCGTAAACGGGCACAATCAAGACGCTGACTAATCAAATGCAACAATAGGGCGATATTGTCAGCCAAAAAGCCGCAGCTCCTTCTTGAGATATCATTAAATTTGTCAAACCTCCATAGCAAGGTTGTTTGCAAGGCATTCCAGTCGACAACATTTTCTAGTGTATACCGTAGGTAAAATTTGCAACCGATTTCGTTTTTGAATGGCTTCAATAAGCATTCGCATAACTGGTTATTGTCAAGCATCTTATCAATATGTGACATGACGTTCATGTAAAAATCATCCTGTAGATTTTGTGTACAAATACATGATCGGATCGTTGGCCAAAACTGCATGACATAATATTACCCAATGCAGGTTTGAACATAATTGGCTGAAAAATATACCAAAGTAAACGTAAAATCATTTAAAACACCTCACTAAGATAAAATCGGAAAATGGTAATGTTAATGAAAATATTCGGAATTTAAGTCAATGTCAACGTAAATGTGATTTCGCAACGGTGATAGATCAGGATTATTTTGATGAAATGACAGCCTCAACCTGGCAGGAATTGCACCCTCTGGGCAGCTGGAACAGAGTCAAGCACGATACCATTGAGTCAGACATCATTTAGCCACTTGTGCGGATTCATCCTCTTTCAGATGTTTGACCACCACATATCGTGATCATTTTTGTCACAGGGAATCAGTCAGATTTACAACTCTTAGGATCATACGCGTAGCCTGTGAGTAGAAACGCGACGCAGCTATTGAAACCGTCTAGTACTTAAGTGGCGGCTTGGATATTCACATCAGTATCTTAACTCGCAGTTTCCCGTCTAATGTCATTAATTATGATGCAGAGATGTTGTGTAAGTCGGCTCTATTACTGGCTTACATCCTACATTATTTCTTAGGCAATAGCGTGCACTTATTGGCCGTTCTGCAGCTGTGCTGGTTAAGAAATAGTGGTTGTGATGAGTAAAAAAAAAAATGGTAACAATTGCAAACTTCGGCAGTTATGATGCAAAATATAAAGTTTAACATAATGTAATTTTATAGGCAGCGCAAATCTAGCAATTTAATAACATTCATCTTTCGCCTTACCAATAATGCTTCAGCAAATATGCGACGAAAAGCAATGTGTAATTGCAGGACATAATATCGGACTAAGGTATTATATCAAGCATGCATACGGACTATGAATATTGGCATGCGTTGTAAAATAATCAAATGACTGACTCATTTTTTAAAAGTGGACGCAAAATGTGATTGATAACCGATAAGTCTTCTTAGAGGCACCATTCTCAGCGAATGGTGCGTGTACTTGCTTTGAACGTCACAATATTTCGCGCATTTGCGCACTTTTACTACTAGGGCGAGGTAAGTGGATCATTATTGTTAGAATAAGTCGCACATATTTTATTACTTGGAGCCATATTGTTTGGGTACAAATGCCGCTGGTGACGATTTTTTTAAATTGGTTGAAAACTACGGCAGTGCGATAAATAAGGCGAGGGGATGAGATATCATGGGTTGGTAATGTGCTTCGGGTGTAGCATTAGAATACATTTTACATATTGACATGCAAACTAATTAAAGCTGTCCAATGAAGCATCCATGGGAATAATTAAAGAAGTTATTCAATTATTAGGATCACTCATATAACTTCCACATGTCAAATAGAGCATAAACTCGACAAACCGAATTTAGTGTAATTTGAACAATATATACTTCAAATCTGCGCAAAATTATGAGTGTAAACAAACTTGGTTGCACTGTTTTTGAAACATTCATGTAAATGATTTAACCACATATATGAATTAAGCAGTGACGAATATTGTGAGTTCAATGTCCATCCAGTGTATTAGCATGCTCCCCAAGCATAAATGGGCTGAGGCACTTATATAACCCTACAATTACCAATTAGCAGAGTTTAGAAATGAAAGGTAACGCATGATGAATCTATGACATGATGCGATATGAATATTTCGTGAAAACGTTATGGCAGTCTTTTTGTCGATATAATTACCATCATATATAACTTGCATTGCAATAACACGATACCAGTTACTCAATGACGAATATATGAATTTAAATATTGGTTTTTGGAAAACGCTAGTCTATACTTGATGCTAATGCTTAATATGTACGAGTAATGTAGAACGTGGGCGGCCCATCGTCATGTGACATTGAAAAGAGAATCGCTCTTCCAAGCGAGGTTGATTGGCACTGATGCTTCTGCAACTCGCTTTGTAGAACCTTTTGGCAGTGGGCCTCCATCGATTTGCTTCTGCAGGTGCACATTGTACTGACAATTTTCATCCAACTACTGGACATCCAATATCTGTGATAATATAGTTTGAAAACTGCAATAATGTTATGCTATATTTGATTTAATGGGATTGTACCAA
The DNA here is from genome assembly GCA_034190875.2 of Urechis unicinctus. NCBI lineage: Eukaryota > Metazoa > Annelida > Polychaeta > Xenopneusta > Urechidae > Urechis > Urechis unicinctus. The sequence goes on from CM067343.1 coordinate 40,902,180, forward strand.
GCTATGTTGAGTGATGAGCTTAGAACGATAACATGCAGTTTGTCATAGTAACCAAAAAGGTCATCCTATTAAATGTGTACGCCTTCTTGTCCTAGTTAATGGAATACACCTAATTGGATGTATCTTAGTTATGAGTAATAAAACGGATTAGTTCACAGTTACGGTAATATGATTTATAGTTTGAAGCTAAAAAAGGATCGGTCATAATTCATTAGCAGCCGAATAAAACTGGCCCCGAACCCCATTCCATACATCAAATGAACGAGGTTACTTTTTTACTGGTATTTTAGGTACATGTTAGTCTGCAGCGATTTTGCAGCGACAATGTTCGATTACATGTTACTGGTAAAGTAATGATTGTCACAGTGGCATTTTCACGCTTGGCCGGACACCACACATTGATGGACACTTTATTGCTACTACTCGTCATAAAAACTTTGTCATTAAAGTTTGAATCTAAATGAATATCGCTGAGAATTGATGTTTGTCCCATGAACAATAGACATCAGTATTGAAGAGAAATGAGGCATGCAATATACCAGTGATGATTACATTTTGCAATTAGGAATGAAAATTAACAATAGCAAGTATAATTGTTTGGTATGCTATGATAATGACCGTAATTACAACAATTATCTCATAATTGTCTTACTATGCAGCTCAAACTTATGTTTTGGATACAAATGCAGGTGAACACATACCTGCACTGTGTTCAAATGACATAATTTAAATATTGCAGAGGATGTACCGACAAGACAGGCTAGTTACTGGGCGAGCTGAACTAGAAGAGGCCTCTTAATTTAACTGAAAAGCAGAGAACAATACAGGAACATCAAAGTCGCCTGAGTGCATTAAATCAATCATATTATTTCCTTCACAGGCGTAGGTGATGACTTGTGCACCGCTTTTTACCAAGAGCCTAAAAACCAACTTCCACAGAGCGTTTGGCAATCAATCACGATTGTTGCCATGGGAAATCAATCACACATATTCCTGATTACCAGACAAAGACCAAGTGACGTGCATGCTGTTAAATAAAATATTCCAAGACATCCAAAAGCTTTATTTCTAGGCTTCAGCACAATTCTCAACAAACATCTATCTTCTTTATCGCAAACGTTGCCTTTTAGTCTTAGCTTCATCATCGTAGTAGCACTCGCCTTGCATGCTTAGTTTGCAATAGTCAATTGCTTGGAGAAATTATTTCCCAGTTACCATTTTTTATTAATCACTGTCTAATGATTTCAATTATCAATGTTTTAAAGAGAGAATGCAGCTGATTATAAACTATGCTAATATCTGCTTAAATGCATACCGCTCTACCGCGACCTTGTCCTTGAATTAACGTACCATTTGCTGGAGGTAATCAAGGCAATATATGCTGCAGGTTGCGTATGACCTTTAATCAATAGCAGACACAATCAGCAATCGGTATGGCCACAAAGCATAGTTGATGTTGCTGAAATATTTGTTTGACTCTAAGGCTTCTGTATTTGAATGTTATGCTGAGACTCAATAGAGTAAATATCCTACTTTGGAAAACATATGAGTCGATATCTAATTTTTCATCACATAGTTGGTTTGCTTAAATACTGGTCAACACTCGTGAACTGTGAGTTGCCAGGTTAATAATGTCTCATTCATTTATATGCTAATGTAACGGAATAAACCAATCTCTACAGCTCTCCGCTTGGCCGATAAGGATGTTGCAACTCATCGTTGAGCGCAATGCAAAGTTTACTTGCTCAAAATTAAGAATGCCAGAACGAGGGCACCATTCAAATGTGCGCAACTAATTCAATAACACGTCATTACAGATGTATTGCTTATGCCAATAGTTACAGGGGGTTGTTGCAAAGCAATGTTTTTGTTTGCTCGATCCAAACCCATTGCTGAATATTGTTCAACCTGCTGGTGTCCATTCGACATCTATCAGCAATTATTGATCCCGCATAGTGTTGACTCCTGCCTGCATACTCCAGCAAATGTGCAAATATATAAAACCTAATCACAGTATACAGTTGTGTTAAGCACCATTGATAAGGCTTTACAATCGCTGTATGACGGCGACAAATGTGAGTATCACGGAGTGTTGATCTCTTGGTTCATTGATCAAATTCACATCCGGTAATATAAATATATCGCCCAGTAACATTTCTTGCGTTGTCATATAAAGCTATCAAAAAAACAATTTCCGATTTACATTGCTTCCACGAAAAGCCCATATTGACATAACTGCCTCTTTTTGGATTGAGAGTTATATGAAGCATATCGCCAGATAAAATAGTTTGCAATCTTTAAACTGTTTCTTGCTTAATTAATGCCAGGAGTTTGTAATAAAGACAGAAGTAGTTCTTTACATCAAGGTAGAACACCGATTCTGTGAATTTAACAAAAGTTTACATGACATGCAAGTGATTCCAGACATTATGGCATGAGTGATGGGAAATATTTCGAGCAAAGAAATAAGATGATACGTACCATTTATTCAAAGAAACTACACTGCTAAGTGAACGAATAATTTCATGGATCTTAAATCAGTGTAAAGGTGAGTTTAACATAAAACCAGCACCGTGCGGTATATTGATCTCACTCATTGGCACCAATACCGTACAAAAGGTGTACCAATTAATATTTTGGACGATTATTAATGGTTTTAAATGGAAAATGCTGGCATTAGTTGTCATTATGTTACAGCTAGCAATTAGTATTGGTTCATGTTACATGTATTGTGATTGATCAAACTTTATCCCCAGCCTATTATATCAGAACTGGGTTTAAAGTAATTATACATGAGTCGGCTGTAAAGGTAATATTAGCTACCAGACTTTGTAAGGATGCAGGTTAAAGTGAACTTTGATAACGATATCAAGTCAGGTGTTGACTCAAATGTGCGCTCTGAAGTGTTTCATATTATAATCTCATAAGCATGATTATAAAATAATGTGGAGATTATAGCTTCGTCGCCTCTTGAAGAGAATGTAGACATAACTCGTTTCGTATTATATGCCAAAAGAACCGAGATATCTCCGATGATTTTTGTTGGAATTTTAATTGATCTTTGCTATTTCACATATTTGATGGATACGTTATGTTATGTTGATTCTCTAAATATTTCCGATTCGTTCAACCTATCGCTCTATTTTGACTAATTGCATTTCCAACAACATAGAAATGGTCAATATTGATCATTTATATTTTGAACACACTACCGATCACTATGTAATTTAGTACTTGTAATGCACGTGTATAAGTGAAGTAGATTGTGATTAGATGTATTTTAAACGGTGCATATATGGATCCTTAGAGCCATATGGTATAGGTGCAAATGCTTCTTGGTAATATTTTATTAACTTCGTTAGTAATGTCAACTTGGGATTGATCATGCATGGGAATGATTTCGCTACACTGATTAATAAGGCAATGAGATCTTGTGTGCTGTTAATGCGCTTCCGGTGCCAAACAATACCTTTTATATATTGACATGCAGGCGATAATTGAAGCGGTCTCATAAAGCATGATAAAGGAAAAATTACAAATATAGTTTGAATAGAATGGATGGCATAAAAGCAAGCTGCGTGGTACACAAGCATTTGGTGCTCTTCGAACGGTATGTTCTTGTATTATGTGTGAACTAATGTCTATACAAATGATACGTCACAGGATTATATGGCACTTGGTACCAAAAAATCGGACAGCGTTTGAACACGCATGAGAATGATTTTACTACAGATTTGAATTTAGCCGTGCGATATATTTTGCAGAGGTTTAAATGTTTGTCCATTAATGTCCTTTTTAAATAATCATGTGGAGGTTTGTCGAGGTGATAACAAAAACGATGGGTAGACTGTAGAGATGAAAGATTACACATGATGAATCAATGACTGAATGCATCATGAGTATTTCGAGTAACTTTGCGTTTCAGTTCCTGTTGCAAAATAATAGCCATCATAGATAGCATGCATCGCAATAATCCAATGCCATTTCTTCATAACCAATGACAAATATAAGAGTTTAGATAATGGTTAAAGCTTTATTGTAGTAGTTGCCAATCATTAGTGCGCAAAAGTTATCAGGAAGTAGGGCTGCCCATCGTCATTTCATGCTTAAGAAAATTATTCTTAGAAGTGACATGAACTTGCATGGAGGACGCAACATTTATAACAAGTTGTTATAGTAACTCTCGTTTTAGGACGGTGGATAAACACTGATAATCTCTGATATGTAACCTCGATCTTTCAAAGGAAGTTATCGACTTTGTACTACCGATTAACAGTAAAGCACACCAAAACAGTTGCCCAAGTACGTTTGATAATGATCATCCATTGAGATGCTTCCGCACATGCACATCGCAGTGACAGCTAACATTCATCTACTTGGCATCCGATCTTGCTGATGATATGGTTTGGATAATGCAATAATTTTACGCTAATGATTGCTTTAATGGGATGGTAGCATGTTATGCTAAGCGCTGAGCATAGCATCATTACTGCAGTTTGATAAAGTGATCATAGGGCTATCCATAATCGCATACGAGATACGGTGAAATGATGTATTGTTTATAACTGTAATGGAAATTATCTCAATGTTGTAGTGAACTTTCAAATTAAATAACTGTTGCTGGAAAGCACGTGCGGATCCAAAATATAGATGGGGCTGATCCCTATGCCATGCATAAAATGACCAAAACGACAATTTCTCTGGAATTTAAAAAACATTTTGATATGCTCGCCCTGACACTTAACATTCCATAACACCTGTCATCGAAACGTTGTCGTTCAGGAATGTACCTTTATTAAACAAATACAACAGCTTGAAGATACCGATACATATACTCCTTGCAAATGCGCTGCATTTAGATTCCAAATCGACTTCTACAGAACATTAGCAAATCAATCACGATTGTTGTCAAGGGAAATCAATCGCTATTCCTGATTAACAGACCAATACCTAGTGACGTGCCTGGACTAGGGATCGCTCGGTGCATTGTCAAATGAAATATTCAAAGTAAAATCGGGCCCGTTTTTCGGTGGCCACCAAAAAATACACACACCCACACACACACAAGAACACACACATGCACACATCTATATATATATTATATATATATATATATATATATGTGTGTAAATGTATATATATATATATAAAAATCTATGCATATATATGTACATATATACATACATATATATTTATAGACATGGTTTCATAAAAATAAAATGCATATATATGCATGTGTATTTATATGTATATTTATTTACACATATGTACATATATGTTTATATGTTTATATTAATATATTCATGTAAAGATATAAGTATGTACATATACATCTATATGCATGATAACACACACACACATATATATATATATATACATATATATATATATATATATTTATATGTTTATGAATATATATAGATATATCGTATGTATATATATATATATATATATATATATATATATATGTATTTATAGATATTTGAATGCATATATATATATACATTAACTTATAAATTTAAATATATGTACATGTATATTTATAAATATGTGGATACATGAATAGGAATATATATATACATTTATATATATATATGAATCTATATATATGGATATATATATATATATATATATATATATATATATATATATATATATATATATATAGATATATATATATATATATATATACCACACATTCATAATTATCTATGTATAATATATAGATACATATATAAACCATATATTCATAATTATATGTATATATGTATATATATATATATATATATATATATATATATATATATATATACATTTATACATTTAGATATAAAACAAATAATAAACATATATATTTGTTTATATAAAGATATATATATTTACATATATATGTATATATATATACATTTATATATTGCGTCAAATATATGTGGTCCACCATTTTTTAACCATCACAAACAATCGAGCACCTACGACAAGTATGATGGAGAGAGTTAAGCAGGCATTGTACGATTCAACTTAATTCAAAAATCGAGTTGCACAACAGCAGCCCGGCACATTCATAGTGCCAGTCGTTTGACTCTGTTAGCCTCATACTGAGCAATAACCTCAACCTTCATTTAGGCATTGCAGAAAAGTGGTCTTGCGGGTCCACCTACCATACCATTCGAACTGATTCAGTTACCGGTTCTCATATGTAGTGCGTGCAGCTATATCTCGATATTGAGATTTTATGCGTTTCCTGAGTCGAACTAGTGAATGAGTCAAGCACGCTATGCCGACACCCAACCGGGTATGGTATATAAATTATGGTATATTACTGCCTATATTAATGATATTAGTAATTTAAAACATCGATGTAAGTGCCATGTACAGCAGTTACCCTGACCGCAGAACATCCGAAAGGTGCAGCCATTATCTGAAACATGATCGTCATTTCGGAGGCCGAAGTCATGCCGAAGTCATGCCGAAGTCATGTTTTCTTTCGTGATTCATGGATTTTATTAACGGTGACACAGGTATGACCATGCTACGTGCACTATATTTTTGGTAATGGAGCTCTTAAGGACTTTGAATCAGCTCACCTTGTTTTTAAAGAGAAATATTTCAAAAAAAGGATGCTCAGAAATAACCGACCGTTAAATGGTTAGGTAATTTTGCGTGATTACAAAGCACTCTTGTCTCTTAAGTGGTAATCATGCAAGGCTGCACTAAATGCCGTCACATAGACAATATATAAGCCTAATAGGACGCGACCATTCCACCGTTCCTTTAGCGATGGCAATCTGTCGTCAAGTAATTGATACTGCTCAGTTAAACAGAAAATAACTGGACATTTTATTGTTAGCAGTGCGGCTTTGTCCCCCTTTCCTCGTGCACACCCCATCAAGTATCATGTAACAATGTTATACATAACGGATGTCTAACTGGTTTTTTGCAATGACAAAACACTCACTCTTTGATAAACAACAGGAGTCGATGTAAACCAGGTTAAAAACAAGGTTAAGCGCTTGATTCATATTACTTTGAATACGGTCGATGCAAGTATTTGTCAAGCATGCTCAAAAAGGTAAATCATTGTCGGCGGCAGATTTGTCTTCATTCAGCACTCACCATTACTGGAGCATAATGATGCCATTGTGTAGTGCCGACTTCAAAGAACTCGAAACAATATCGTAGTTCATACACATCATAGCCCTCTTCTATAATGTTATATATGCAGATACAAATCTGTTGATCAGAGATTATTTTCAAAGAGGGAAGAATAGGTCTTCAACTTTTTTTTTGTAATTTTGTAAATACTTTAGTCAAGTAGGCAGAACCATGGCGCCATTTCATCAACATATGTACTTGCAAGCGAGTATTACGTTGTTAAAACGTTGCAAATTATCGACCTTGCTGTATTGCGATACATTTTATTTTATTCATATCATTTCGTTGAGCTATTCACTGCAGACGAAGGATTTTAAGATCTGTCGAAGCGATGTTTAAGCCCGGTAATCTATCGGGTCACGTACAGTCCAACTCGTGTTTCAGCCAACCTCTTTTTCCAATCCCTTACGCAATTATATACCTGTTGTAAAAAAGTGGAGTTGGATTCAATTATGTTATCGAATATATGTATACATAAATAAATGTACTGACATATATTTCTAGGTCATGGTTCCGAGCAATTTTTGTTCCGAAATGCAAACTCGGACCTTATGCAGTTTGACATGTATTTTTATCCGTTAGTCCATTTTGTACATGTGACAACATTTGACAGTGCATATCCGGGATATAAAATTTTCATCACTAAATGTCGTTTTTATCACTGTCAATCACTTGCATTTGTGGTGCATGCCGAATGTTTTCAATGTAAAGTGCGATATATTACTACGCTGTGGCCAAACATGGTTGAGATAGTTCCGGGGAGCAATTTTACCATCTATCAATTTTATGCCATTGGCCAGAAGGTCGATACAGTAGAATAAGCGGGTTCATCACAACATTGTTGTCCTTAATGCTTTTCGCACATGATTTACTGAATATTAAATATTATGTTAATGCTACCAAATAATAAATTTTTATGCCGCTTCAAGTTTTTTTAATACAATACTTTAATAACAGATGATAAATTAAAAATACGTTATAGTAATTAAAACAGATATCAGGGAATAGCTAGTCCAAGACAAGCGTTGTGAACCAGCTCCTTTTGTTCATAAATTACACGCCTTATATGCAGAAAGTTACACAACACAACAACTCAAGCACATATTTACAAGTTAAAGAGTATAATACAGGCAGTCAACAGGCTCAGCTGGGACACAAACCAATATATACAACATCGCCAGCCGTCATACGGTGAGGCAGCTAAGAGCTACGCGTGAAATACAAATCAAAATGGACCACGCCATAACACATATATATCATCGAACAGGTGTATTCCTATATTATCAACAGCTCATTGAAAATAAGTTGTCATAATTTACTTCCCTTCTCACCGCATCGCCTGCTAAGAGAGCAATGATATTGTTATATGAATCGTCCCCAAAAAAGAAATATTCAAACTCCTTGCAGAGCACCTTCTGGGTTTTATCATATGGCTTAGTTTAGTAATAACGTGTCGGTGCAAACCTAGCAAAGTGGGACCATATCGGATTTGTCAATGATAGAGCGAGAGTGAATGCGTAACACCGAATCGATCAATTAAGGATAGACAAAATAGTCGGATTGTAATTAGCAGCGGAGATGTCGTTATTAAGATATAGAGTCATAAATGTGCAACACATATGCGTACTGCAACCGCTGGTGGATAGTAGTAACAATCAAACAATAAGGAAGATAAAGATACAGACAAATGGCACCTATCGGACAAAAGTAATTGGATTTTGCACTATCTTCATGCGAGGCAGCACAACCAAGAGGTCACTGCAGTCAATATGTATCCTCAATCAGCAAACCTAACAAAACATTATTCCTTGTATGAAACAAGGACTGACATCTGTTCACAGTTGAGTAATTCAAGCGGACACTCATCTAATAGACAAAATCAAAGAACGTGAACTTCCGATGTCAATCATTCTCACGTAGACTAGAATGCTTTAGTCGCCAAATAATAGTTGTGCAATAAGGTTGTCAGCTGTAATATTGCAGTATCGCTATTAATTTCATGATGCATGAAAGTCAAATGGTATAACAATGCATATAAATATTTATATATATACATATATAAAGATATATATATATATACATATATATATATATCCACAGATATATGTATAAATATATTCATATACAGATATATATAAATATATTATTAAACATATTTATAATGATATATATCTACATATATATATACGTATAAATATATACATATATATTTTATTTACATACCTATATATATATGTGTATGCATATATGTATGTATGTCAATACATATATTTATATAGATTTGTAAATATCTCTATATATACATATATATATATATATACATATATATATAAATATATATATATATATATATATATATATATATATACATATACATATATATATATATATATATATATATATAGAAAATATATATATATATATAAATACATACATATTCATATATATATATTAATATGTTTATATATACATATATAGTTATATATATATATATATATATACATGTATATACACATACATATATACAATATTCATTTACACAAGCACACATACACTCATATATATATATAAATATATATATATATATATATATATATATATATATATATATATATATATATATACATATATATATATATATATATATATATATATATATATATATTGATATATATCTATATATATATATATAGGTTTTGCGAGTTTACTCTTGAGAGCTACTTTGTCTCACGCCATTTGGCTTATTACCAATGATCCTTTGGTGGTTCTCTTATTGTTACCACAATGATTGATTATCCTCTAAGGATATGCCACTTGTTCAATGAGGTTTGTGACGTTGATTTAATAAATTGTCGCATGCTATTGCTTGGAGGATATTTGTGGTCAGCGAAAAACATCGCTGCCTATTATAAAGATTAGTAAAACATCAATTGGTATAACAAGACGTTTATTCAATGATACTGCCTTAAATATGCATGAGCACTCTATTTAGCTGATACTTATGCGCCGAGTATAAGCTGCAAATGAATTAGATGGGATGTATATATTTAGCTAAATGCTGATTTGTTACTAGCAATTCACGGGACTGATTTTTTACATATTAATGTTTGAATCAAATAGGGATGCCATATAAACATGACACAATTTTACAGACCGGCACAAGCGCACACGCACACACACACGAATATTTAATTTTCGTAGCCATTGTCCAGTAAGATAACACGTCACTTTATAGGGCACAAGCGCACACGCACACACACACGAATACAGATGCAAAGACACACACATCCAAGCAAACGCACAAACACACACACACAAGCACACAAAAAGAAGCAAGATAGCATGCATCTAGTTTATAATATGAATTTACCGATTTTTATTGAACGAAAGCAACCCACTAAATCAACCCAGGATGAGCCTGCCTTGCATATAATTATATTTATATGATCGGGTAAAAAACAAATAGAAATATATATATATAATATCAAATATATATATATCTATTTTTATATATGTATTATTATGTATATATATATGTACAATACTTTATAGTGTCGGGTGTTCATCTCCTTGCAGAGATCGGGTAGCCATAGATATATAAATATATAATATATATATATATTTATACATATATAATTATATTATATATAATATATATATATATATATGTATATATATATATGCATATATATATGTAGATATTGATATAGATATATATATAATAATATATATATATACCTATATATATATATAAATATATATATATATATATAAATATATATATATATAGAGAAGAGAGATTTAGAGAGAGATATATAGAGATATTTAGATATAGAAAGAGAGAGATATATATGTAAATATGATATATATATATCTATATATATCATTTATATATATATATTTCTATCTATGTCTAAATACCTATCTATATCCTTATATATCTCTATATTTCTCTATATCTATTTTTTATATATAGATTTATATTTCTCGATATATCCCTATTTTATATATATATACTTCATCTATATATGCAAGTATATATAAATATATATCTACATATATATATATTTCTATATATGTATATATTTTCCTATATAGTTATCTCTATGTCTATTTACAAATAATTATATATATTTTTCTCTATCTTTGTATATGTATATATATATATTTTTGTATATACATTTGTATGTCCCTCTACTATATCTATATATATATATATATATATATATATATATATATATATATATATATATATACGCATATATATATATATATGTATAAATATTCATATGTATATATATATTTATAGTTGTTTATAATCGATGTTGTGTTGTGTTATGTTTTAGGATATCAAAATGCGATACAAGTTGCTATATTCGTTATCTGGGATCTTTCCGCATCATGTGGTTGACGACGCAGAATTTAGTTATCCACAGGCAGTTCTGTCTGCGGAATCGATCTGTATGAATGAATTCATAATCCGCCAAGAAATGATATTGGGTTATCTATTGTACACATCTTCAAGGTTTGCCATCCACCTAGATGACTATTATCATCGTTGCACAGTATTTAGCATGCACATATTCGATTTTTATAATCAAAATGTCAATTGTAATTTCCATTGAATGATAATGCCATGGTATATAAGAGGTATCGGTTAGTCATTATGTCCGATTGAGATTACTGCTACTGATTTTCCATTTTTGCATAGCTTGGTAAACATTAGAATTCGTAGTAATTTACTCTGAAATGTCGCCCCCACACATGCAATACCGCATCACATCGGGTTATGTATGTGGATGAAGCAAAAGCTATAACTTGTCATATCATTCAGGTTGGACAGTATGAACAATAAACACTTGCATAATACGCGTATATGATAGCTACTTAGTCATTAGACTTGACCAGCTATCCTTTGCGTAAATACTTAATATGTAAAAGGAAAAGAACTAGTAACCTGAAGTCGGTTTCGCCGTCTTAAACTGATAGTGATACAGCTCTCCATACCGGAAGCTACCTACTTCAACGATGGGTTTAGGGGTAAATATTGGTTATCTGATCTGCCGTTTGTAACTTTATCTATGGCCAGTTTGATATGAAACACCAGACACAATATTTGGATAGTACCATCTTTTGGGTAATGCATATCGTTCAACATCAATGCGCTATGCATAATGTTTACTGCTCTTACTCAAAGGACGCGTCTTCGTTTACAGTTTTTACGATCCGAATAATTATATTTTCTAACAACCTTGCACAATCTGCATTAATGAGGGTTAATGGTGTTAAGCTACGGTTTAACAAAACCGTTTGTATGATATTATATGGTTACGAAAATTTGCCTAGATTCTGCCTTAACGGTTTTGTAAACTACCGAATTCCTGACTACGCAATTAGCTTTTGTCATCGAAAATTGCATTGTTGTTGATTAGTTTGCGGGTTTGTGCATGCTGTTACATAATGTTTATAACTGTAATCATGGTATATATTCATCTTATGAACACTCAAAGGATCTTGCAAATAAGACATTGCCCGATCATTTCAAATTAAATTGGGCATTTGTGCTCAACCAGTTAGTTGGTCCCAATGTGCATTAGGAGTGATTCTAACTTGCAGTTGTTCTGGCATTCAAATTTGCATTCCTGTCTATTCATGTTCTTCATTGTAAGTGGGATTAGGGATATCTACCGGGAATAATTATTCCAACTGACTTTGCTATGGGTTTACTGCCTATTAGGCGGACAACGACCCCTCTAAATATGTTATATATTGATTTTATTGCGGGCTATGTGGCGTACTGAGCTCAGAATGTCTGTCCTATCGATGTGAATGGCTCTACTCTACTTCGTGTTAATTTTCTATCAACAAACACCGCATAACGTGCCCAATCGCCATGCTCACTCCCAGTTTATTCGAAGAGGGAGCTTGCATACAGCATGCATTATGAGTAACGGAAATAAATGGTCCTACATTTTAATATGTATTTGCTCATTCGAAACAAATGTATTCATTATCGATCCAACCCACACTAATCGATGATATATTCATAGTTTAAGTGAATCTCTACTTGCTTATCCTCACATGTTTATAGCTTGCTTTGGCAAAATATTCGCAGTGGAAACATTGAAGCCATTCAAATGCGCATTTATTATCCGGTTTATGCTAATGAACCACTAGATTTTCCCGACTGAGGCGTCAATTCAATATAGTTACTTGTGGCACCATCATGAGCAACAGCCCTTCACATGGAGGCACTTTGGTTTCCAACCAATATTGCGAAAACGATTCATATATAACATATGTCGTGGAAGTAAGTACACATTCGTCAGGTCGTTTATATGACGATAGGCAACCACGTTTGCATTTGTTATCACCGTGTACGACAAATGAGATACATATCTGTGGTACTTAAAATGGACATGTGCTGTGCTGAGAGTATGAACATAACCGTTATGAAAAGATGCTATACTAATCCACATACTGAAATCTTGGGTTGTCCTAGAATTTGTATTTCTCTGGATTGTTTGTGGCTCGCTATCATCTTTAATATCAAACATTTGCGCTCTAAAGCTGCATATAGATTAATCACATGCTTATTCTATAAAGAAGACCATGCGAACAGCTGTATGCAGCTATTTTGAAGCCAGGAGATATGATTAGTATTATTTACTACTGTGTTGCTTTGATTGTTGTTGACAGCGTTGTCCTGTGAATTCCATACAGCTGCTACATTCAGATTGAAACAGGCATGTTCAATTACATTGATTGACGCTAAACAATATAGATAAAGAATACTGACTACTCATTTACCTTATGCTGATGGCAAATCGCAGCGTAAGTTGTCAACCAATAGTCATTCACATGCTTTTGGCACAAAAGTACCATTGTGGAAACATAAACCCGAATAGTTGCAACACTAATCGCATGTAATAGCCATACAGATTGCTGTGATTAACTAATGAAGTTTGGGGGCTTGTATGCGATTGTGTTTGAAGAAGTAATGTGATGGCATGCATGCCTTTGGCTTGAGATTGTTCGGGTGTGTATTCAACAATATTGAACTGAAGGATATCCCTTGTTATTGTCTTGCTAGACGTCTCTAGTCGAACTGAAATATGTTGACCTAATGAAGAAAAAACGTCTATACCTATATGCATCGTCATTCACTCAATGCATTATCATTTACCCAACATACAAAATTTGCGACCAATTATATCAGAATCACAAATACCACTGCTCGTGAATTGCTTGCCTGATTGTCTTCCAAAATGATCATGCACCGAATAATTAGACATCCGGGTTATAGCTGGTTGTTTGTGATCTTTGAATGAAAATCATACAATGGAGTTGCTTTGATGACAGATTTGTCGAAATGATTGATTGCTGGCAATTGATTGGCTTTGGATTAATTTTAAAGATACTTTATACATAAATGCTGTTTCATTTGAAAGCATGGTGCACTAACGCAGATGTTTACAATGAACAGCTCTACAGCAAAAGTGGTTGATTGTGTTTAAACATGCTTAGCTGGGCATCGGTTTCCTAAAGCAACTCAGCCTTTTCCCAGATACGACGGAATTACAAATCATTCTAACTCTATCGCGCATGGAATCATGTTAGATTGTCTTTAGCGTTCGACCAAAATGCTTTCTGGGATATTTCGGTTGCATGATGCAGCCATCAATGTTGGACGAATAGACATTTCAATACGCCCCCGTAGCTCACCAAAATAAGCTTTATCGCCCATAGAATGAGTCAAAAGCGTGTTATATGGACCATGTTTAGGGTCAAAACAGGGACGCAAGGTACTGCTTGGTATCAATGTAGTATATTGGCGAAACAATGGTCCTTAGTACACGGCTATATTTGGTGTTTGTCAGTTTCATGAGTCCTTGCATGAAGGGCGATGTTCAATATTAAACGCAACGACGTGATGTAATTTTATAATGTCATCCAAAAGCTATCGCAATAAATACCACAGTCATGAATATAATGCGAATAAATACCACGGGCATCCAACTTAATACAACACTACTCTTTGTCGAATCCAGTGGTTGTTGCCATGTAAATCTTTATTACTGTGCACAAGCACGCGTATTTGGATTAATGTTGTTTATCAGTTCCCTGCAAAGCCATTATACTGACGCAGACACTATAACTCTGCAGATTCATGCGGCTAAAACAAACCAGTCTCACCTAATTTCAGTTTAAACTTCATGTTTAATATCAAACTCGTAGCAAGTCATCGACTATCCTCCCGCGCACTATTAAACCACCTTTTGAGACTAGCAACACCGATAGTTTTATTAGCCCAGCATATCCGTCGTCTAGCGAATCAATACAAGCCACGCGGTCTCTCGCCTTTTTTTAGCACACTTGCTTCCTACCAACCGCTCACTAAGGTAATGATTAATTAGGTCTAAGACAGCTTAGCCTCGGTTAGTGACCTCTGTCGTAGAAATACTGAAACGTTTTGGTCATCATTGCCACAAGCCATGTGTTTAGTGGGCATATGTTCTAAAAACAGTACAGGTTTGCATTTAATAAGTTATCCGGTCAATATGCATTACTTACTTAGGGTCACAACATCGTTGTAACAAAACCTTTATCAGTATACATCCTGATAACATACAGTAATTGGCAGTAATTATGGTTTTAACTCGTTGGAGCAATATCTGCTGTAAACCTAGTGAGCGCGCAGCTATACCGCACAATATGCAACACCCTCAACAATATGTGAACTAAATAGAGCTTAATTGAGAGCTGTAAGGAATGTTGATCAAAATGATCCGCCAATCACAAGTGAACCCTTATAAATATACAAGTTGAGGAATGCACTGCATTATATTACCGGAATATTGGCAACTCTGTTATGCTAAACGCTGGCGGTTGAGCCGAAAAGGTTTTTTTCGTTACGATATCCGGGAATAACTTGGACCCATCAAAATAGAAAGGTTGAACGACATTACATTGAACCTTTGGATTGATATGAGCACTTATGCAAGTGAACTCATATGTCTCGGGCGATCATGTGTGTAACGACGATCCTTGGTAAAAAGCAGGACCAATCTCTCTGATCGAGGACGATTCATTACTTGGGTTTATAGCTTCAATCGTACATGGCTCAGCATTTGGCAATAACTCGCAGCAATTTCCCGCCTGATTGACCACGTATTTCCCCAATTTGTCTTTGGTCATGATAGGGATTTAACCCAGTGGAATAAATGATACTGTATGGCAAACCATCGGTAAGCTAAGTCTTCATTATGTCTGTCTTTGAAAGGACTATCTTTGAAAGTATAAAAAATTTCGTAAGGCGTCATATGAGCTTAAAAAAGCTGAATCGGGATGATGCCAGGCCGAGCAGAAGGTGCAGCTTTATGTATGGATGATATCGTAGCTGTAATGTTACAGCACAAATTTGACCTGATTGCTAGTAACTATTGCTAATCTAGCCCGGGTTCATTCAAAGTTTGGTCGGAACACTAAAAGGCTTCAAATAGCTTGGTTCCTAAGAGTGACGACACATACGCGAAACTTTTAAGGATATGCACGGATCCTGTTGATAGAGTTAGTGTGTCTCCGTTCTGACCTTACAACACTGCTACAGATAGAGGCACAATTTGTGGACGAATTATTTATTTCAATGGCCCTTTCCCCATAAGCCGATCTGCATTATCAATTCGTCATCTAGCTCTTGTCCATTTCTAAAATTAACTACACAGAATATTATTCACTGAATGCTTTAAACAAATATTGCACATGATCAAGTCTCAGCAGTCACAAAGTGTCAGTTGAGAGTATAAAAATAATAAAAACGCAATAATGATGTACGTTGATGGTAAAGATGATGATGATGATGATGATGATGATGATGATGATGATGATGATGATGATGATGCTTATGGTTTTAACAACGGGATCGATAATGACGATGATGACCCGGTAACAACGCAGTGATGCGTTATCTCTTTTTAGAGAATGGTAAGGTTTAACGACAAAAAATGTTTGTGATCGTATATCCTGAATATGGAATTCGTTGTGTGAATATTAACGATTGACTAGTTATGAGAGACTCTAGTATCTATTATCTGGCTTGTTAACGGAAGCGCGAATATTGATGGTCGTGAAGTATATTTTAAAACGGCAATGATTAGGGATTGCTCCGATCATATTGCACAATCATACGGATAGATTTAGAACCCGTTATTGAATTAGGTAATTATAACTTCACTTGTACCGTGACACATATGTGATTAGGATCGTAGGCTCTTTTGTGACAGATTTTGACACTTAGTGAGGTTCTAATATAATGGGACAAGAAATATTAGGCACGTGCACTATTGTGAGCCTACATAGTGCCAACAATCTGGATGAAAAACGCTAGCGGCACAGTAAAAGAAGTTCAATGACCGGAGCCCCCACAACGTAAAGTAACAAGGTATCAAAGGAGTGGCGTTGAGTGGGATCCGTGTCATGATATTACATTACCAAACAAAAGCGTCATCTAAAGCGTCACTGTCTGCATATGCCTTGGTGCAAATTACGTTACAGGTACCTTCTGTTAGTACAGCTAATCAACAGGTAACGATAAGCATGCCCAGGATCAGTATTAGTCAAGTCATACAGCGCGCCTTCTGAGGCAGAACGTTCAAAATATATCCTTGTTGATTGTGTCCATTTTCCAAATTAATTTTATAGCCAATACCTAACCGATCTAGGCCACGTCTCAACCTTACATCTGGAGCAGCAACTACCCTCTCTTTCCCGACAAGCCTATCGCATACCCTATAAGGTTGTCATGTGCATCATAGTTGGTCCATGTGATAGTTTCTTTATTAAAGCATGTTAGTTCCACTTTTCCTTTTCTGTTTTTTTCCTCCGAAGAATGTTTGCTGTCCTCTATATATATATATATATATATATATATATATATATATATATATATATATATATAGAGATATATAGATATATATAGATATATATATATAGAGAGAGAGATAGAGAGATAGATAGATAGATAGAGAGATATATATCTCTATAGATAGATAGAGAGAGATATCTAGATCTCTCTCTATCTATATCTATATATATCTATAGATAGATATCTCTCTATATTCTTTATTTATATAGATAGTTATATATATCTATATATAGGTATAATATATATATATACATATATGTATATATATATATATTATATCTATAAATATATATACAATTATGTATATATCTATATATCTATATATATATATATATATATATATATATATATATATATATATATATATATATATATATATATATATATATATATATATATATATATATATATATATATATGATAGCCTATGCGTGTACGCTTTTTTTTTTGCATAATTATATCTAAATAGTTTCTAAACACGCCGACACAGCGGTAGCAGTTTCAAGGTACAGTGTGTATGCAGATTGGACATACCAACGAGTTTTTCAAAATGTTACTTTAACCAATTTGTATTACTATCATCGATATTGCTTGAGACTGCTGATATATCTACTCGTTTTTTAGGGAGATGATTCGAGTCACCGTGTAATGTCCGCCTTATAAAAGTAATAAGGATTATGGCGCTGAGCAAGATATTAATGCCTTCGCAATCTACTAATATATTATTTTTGCTGCCTCATACACCAGAACCAGCTGTTCGTATGTCCAATCAGCATTAACATGGTTAACATTTAAGACTAGGATATGCCTGGTGACATGTTTCTCTTCCTTTGCCAAACAAATATGTTTACCTGCTTTGCTGTGTCGCGCCACATGAATCAACTGCTGCCATATTGCTGGGTTCATCAATGTTTATCCTGTCATTCCTTGAAGAATGTCAACAAGACCATGCGGCTAATTATTAGGACCCTGAGAAATTACTTTATATCAACCAATCACCATTATGGTGTTTCTGAGCATGTCTATGACACTTTCACAGTTCTGTGGCAATCACTCGCTTCTTCTAGGTTAGTAGGGTCGGCTTCATCTCATGCCTTTTACCACGTGCTTGACACGTGTTAAGCACTTAGACTGTACATGCTTCCCATTGTGTAACCTTTTTAAACTCTTCATGAGGAAATGTTGTTCTATCGTCGACAGTTCATTAACATGCACCTACTAGCAGGTGACACCCAATCCTCTTGGGCAATTAAGCCAATCCTACATTGACAGCCTTTAAAAAAAGTAGAAGAGCAGCAGTCGATGATAAACAAAGGCTGTCCTCCATTCTTCACACCTTTGACTAAAATATGCGCATGTTAGTGGCTAGCAGTCTTTCTGTTTGTTAATACACAACTGCAAGTCAAATCCCACAAACCATTCAATCGTGTAACACACCGTTACATCTGGAGGAATCACTGTCGACGGTTAAGTTTAAGACCATGCCAGATTCAATTATATAACATCGTATCATAAAACATTCAATACGAACACACACACAAACCATCCTGCCTATGTTTCTAACCTTAAGTTATACAGGCGAGGACCCGAGGTAACATTGGTGAACGGTGTGCCCCATTGATAAATGGTCTACATAGGCGAACTCAACAGTATTAATAAGACCGAACAAGGAAATTGCTTCACCATACACGACGAAAACTACTTACGATTTAATTTGAGCAATGTTTGGTCAGCCTGTGGCTATATATTATGCTCTTATTGGTGGTTTATAACGAAGCGAATGTTCACGCTTATCAGGTTAACATCTTATATATTCTGTCCATACGCCCTCGCTCTGACATTATTAAGGTGAGATGTGCGTCTTTATTATACTACGCAAGTTTGGATTTATTTTTCGATTGTGTTTCCTTTCAAGCATATGTTTAATCACAGCACTGGATTCATAATCAGTATAAACTGCAAAATAAGGCGAGGAGTTAGCTAAATTGTGCCTTCCAATAGCAATAACTATGTTTAAATAACTGCCAATGTTGTTTCATATACTGATCATGTGATACCGCTCGCCAATGGCCTGGTGTATGCGTTTTATATTTAAGTATTGCGATAAAGACTAATACGAAAATAACCGTTGTAAATTTCCATTAATACAAGGTTTCAACTTTTGACAGATATTTCAGGCCACATTATTCGCACTGACTACAGAAATGGGTGTAAGTTAAAGGTAATGGTAATATTGGGGTTTAACGTCACTTTCAACCACGAGGTGATATCGTGCCGGTGATGGATGAGGATGATTGTGATGCTTGGACAGCTCCCCTTAGATGCCATCGCCCACTTGGCACAAACGCTTTGCTTAGACCTGGCTGCGAAACCCATGTGTATTATCGAGTAATTTGCAATGCTCGTGTTTGTAACGGCCAAACGTGCTATTGAACCTGAAAAAAAGCAATTTTAGTGGCTGTTAAAAACAATATGATATAATTACACTGATAGAAGAGTGTAATAATAATTTTTTGAAGTAGTTCCTCTTACACGATCGATCATTTGCACGAAATCTCCTCCCAATGTAGACTTTGTTGTCCGACTTTACTGACAGAAATTAGCTCAATGACTAACGCCGCTTTAATTGCTATTTGTATATTCAGACTGCTCTGAAAAACACAGTTTTTTTGCCTCCATTTTCAACACATTCCCGCTCAGTAATATACCTCATTGCTGCTATCTAAATTGGCAGAGAAGCAACTGTAACAACTATAGTAGCTGTAAGTTCAACCATGAAACACAAAGCAACTACTGTTAGCAATTATTTATCAGTCCACACTATTAACATTTCACAGCAGTTGGTTAGTATGGTCAATTAAATCGTATTGGCATTTCGTGGTTTATTTCGCTTGATAAATTGAATCCTGATATTGTTATGCCACAGAAGCTGATCGCTTGTTTGTTTGTGATGCAATCACTAACAATACATATTATGTTAACGGCTCCAAGAATGCCTTCAAAGCAAGAATGTCAATTAATTATGGATGACACGGTTTTCATAAGTTTATGTACTGAAATTCCGTAGGCTTTTAGCACGTATAAGGACATGTCAATGCAACTCTATCCACTGAGTTGTTTGCGTGTTAATCATTTTCCTAAAACCGATTTCACTATAAAAGAGCACGATTTCTCATTCATTTAATTGGCATACGCTTACGTCATGTAGATCGGGAAAGTAATTCACGAAGTACTTTTATTTATTTAAACCATCCGTGACATCTCATTACTCGCTTACATCTTAATATTATTGTATGTATGCTTGTGGTGTGTAATGGTACACTTGTGACAATGATTACTGCATACTAGAGAGATTACCATCTATCTAAAGCCAATTTGGCTGGATGTATTCAATAGCAATTAGCACATTGCATTCGAATGCAGCGCAAATAACGCAAGGATTATCAGATAATAGATATAAAACGCCATGGTCAATCATACAAACGTCGAACAATATTCTTTCGAAGATATTTCTGATATTTGAGACATTAATTACGCCTCGCATTGTGTTAACATTTTGTTTTTTGTTTTCTAGGTGAATATGATCAGTGATGACACTCCAGATGACGCCAAGTACGCCAAATATGCTACGTAAATTTTGATTAACTGAGGTGTTACGACTCAAAAGAGTCGCTGTGGTTTGAATTTGATGCAAAGCAAGGTGGTAATGTGGTTTCCATGTCGAATTCTGGATATTGTCAGCTACATTTATTTGCTACATCGTGTGCTGTTCTTAAAATAGTTATTTAACTCCACGTCGAAGTTGAAAGGCTATCCAACTGGCATGCAAGGTATTACGTACGATATATCTGTAGCGGTTTATCGAATGTTAATACGCCAACCCAGAAGTACGATGCAGTGGTTGAAGAACATAGACTGAGGTGGTGAATACGACAAGGGTACCCGTCGGCGACAAGATATTTCATACCTCGCTGTATATATGGATAAAGAGGTTCGGCGCTGGGAAGCGTGACATCGGGAATCATTTGACTACGTTTAAGTGCCTTAAAGGTGCCTGCTTATGCGATTATTTTCCGCACGGTTAATTAATGAAAAACATGTGACCACCATTAAATTGACAGCTACTGACATGCTCAATCCCAAAACCCATTTATTTGTCTAGACGGCCGCAATCATTTAATTACAGAATACGCGAACCAACATGGAGGTATTCCAAACCCACCAACAGAGCTTAATAAAAGAACAAGCACTAATGCAAATATAATCAATAACATGCATACAAACAAACACACACATATGCAAATACACATATACTCATTTATGCTTGTTTTATACATGAACATAATGTACAAATTTATGATGAATATATATAATTATCAATATATATATATATATGTATATATATATGCATATATATAAATATATATATATATATTGTCCGTATATATATTTATATATGTTTATATATATATAGATACATATTTATATATATACATATATATATAAATGAATGTCTATATAGTTATATATATATATATATATATATATATATATATATATATATTTTGTTTCCCCAAACCCATTTATTTGTCTACGGGGGACGGCCGCAATCATTTAATTACAGAATACGCTCCCTCTCGAACAAGCACTAATGCAAATATAATCAATAACATGCATAGAAAAACAACACACACATATGCAAATGCACATATACTCATATATGTGAACATAAACATAATTGTTTTATACATGAACGATAATGTACAAATTTATGATGAATATATATAATTTAAATATATATATATATATATGTATATATATATATATATATATATATATATATATATATATATATATTGTCCGTATATATATATATATATGTTTATATATATATATAGATACATATTTATATATATACATATATATATAAATGAATGTCTATATATATATATATATATATATATATATATATATATATATATATATATATATATATATATGCATAGATATATTTATAGAAATATATACGTATTTAATGGACATATATATGTGTATATAGATATCTATTAACATTCAAATATATATATACACATATATATATACCTATATGCTTATGTATACATATGTATATACATATACATATATATTTATGTACATATATATACCTGACATAATATATATATACATAATAAATATATATATATGCATATATTTATATATATATTTATTCATATACATATATTTATATGGGGAGAGATATTTATTCCATATATATATATATATATATATATATTATATATATATATATATATATATATATATATATATATATATATATATATATATATATATATATATATATATATATATATATATATATATATATATATATATATATATATATATATATATATATATATATAACACACTCAACAATACATGCAAATGGTTCACATTTAACTTATGGCATGGTTTAGAGTGGCTCATTGTACAATGAGACAATCTGTGTTTGGTTATGCATGAAGTAAGCTCTGAATAGTTTTTTGTACTGGACAGTGGGTTAGTAAAATAGTTTCAGCTTTAGTTATAAATCTGTGCTCACTCATCAGACATAATTGTCTAATATACGGTGATACCTGATGGGGTTTCTTCCAGCGTACAAACATGACTCAGCAGCTTATAATTTCTCAATATAATTACTACGAGTTAATATATCATTGTGTCCCTTTGGACCGCAATCTTGTCCATTACTATCGTGCAGTCACAATACCGTAATTGCTATTCGAAGAATCAAGGTCTCGATGCTTACCAATGCAGCATCTTGTTGAAGTTAAGCTTATGTTTAAAGAATATAACATAGCCAACTGGTGGAAACTCCAGATCATGTTGATTGATCATTAACGTTGTACTACTGAGAACCCACACCATCTCTTTACCATGCAATGACAGTATCGAAAGCAATCAGC
The DNA here is from genome assembly GCA_034190875.2 of Urechis unicinctus. Classification (NCBI taxonomy): domain Eukaryota; kingdom Metazoa; phylum Annelida; class Polychaeta; order Xenopneusta; family Urechidae; genus Urechis; species Urechis unicinctus. The sequence goes on from CM067343.1 coordinate 40,926,222, forward strand.
TACAAAAGTTTATACTTCGCTGCTAAATACTGAGAGGGCTTATCATGCACATTCAAATATCTCACCTGGACAGCTCATTAGTTCACGTTACACTTGCTAAGATCCAAATAGGTTAACTCGCTAAAAGCACTATGAGATTGCATAAATAAACCGTGTTAAGATGTTTATGCTTATTAAGCAATACAATCAACACAGCTATATTAAGCAATACAATCAACACAGCTAATAGCATAATAATTATTGCATTACTTGTCAGCTCTTCAGAAAAAAAAACCATTTTCCTGTGATGTTGTCACAATATTTCCTGCGTTGTGTTGAACGTTATGATGTGCTACGGTTTGTGTATGCTTCGTACACAGCGCGCAATTATTACATGATAGTGTGATCTAAGCAGTCACTACGATAAGTACATAAATATACATGTTCATCTTGTAACGTGCACGCAAATGACCCTATTTTTAATCATTGCTGAGCCATATTCCGTCGCTAGTTGAGTATTTTGATGATAGCAGGCGTGTCTTATACGCTGATGGATTGCCATGGAACTGGATACAGCCGATGGTTAATATATTGATGTAGCTCGTATATGCAATTAGAAATATAATTTTGCAGGCAAAGAAAAAAAAACAATTTGGGTTGATATGTGGGACTCTAACACCATTGATCGATCCCAAGCAGCACTTAAATATCCGAGGCACTGAAGCAATTACAGTCACTTTGAAGTTCTACGCTCATTCAAGGAGCAACCTACTTAACATATGCGAAATTGAGTTTGAGTTGTATGGATGGCAAGCCTTGTTAACTATATCAACAACTGCGTAAAGCAGACTCGTCACATCACTTGAAAAGATATGTGCTAGAGTGCTATGACTGTCTTGCAGAATAACACAGCAGTCGTAGGTTTTAAAGCCCTTTGTAAGCGACTTGAAAGACACCACAAAAAATACGATATTGACGTTTTGATGTCAATTCTAAAATAAAATGGATTCGTTGGAACTTTAGCAAGGTTGGCTGAACGCAAGCAAATCTCACGGGAGTTTATCATGCTTCACTGTGGTCCGTTATCGGTAAGTCATCAGCTAATTGTAGCAAAGGAATACTGTTGGATTAGGGCTGTATGAAGGAATTCTGAAACCTAGCCGTGTGAAATGTATTCGAAAGTTCTCTCCCGTAATAGTTCTACCACACGAGAGGCTGGCGTTACATATATCAGGATTAGAGGCGAGCCATTCACACCAATTCTTCCACATACGTCGACTTCAAAGAATTACACTATCATTTACACATTGCACCTGCTCCAGGGTATGGTCTGACCATTCATCAACGTTTTGTCATAGAGAAAATATATAGATATTGTTAACAACTTGATGAATAGTATATAACAAGCAATAATGTGCCAATCCAGCGCACCACTGCGTTGCCACTTTAATGCATGATTTTCTGAATGCATTGTCCCATCTGTGGTCAAGATTAAGCACAATACAAAATGGTTGCATGCTAATGTGTAAACAATTTTTTGTGAAATACGAGGGTTGGTATCTGAACTTGACAAGTTTCAATGTAAATCGATGCATCGACTATTTTCATATTCCCAGAATGTTGTTTTGTCTTTATAAGCTGCTGATGATCGAACTCAAAATCATGTAGAATATCAATGATGCTAAAGCTTCATACCTAATGAATGTGAAAATGGCTTAAAAGGATACGATTACTGTAAGGCGAGTAGAAAATTTCTTCATTCGAAAAATTAGCCGCGTATTGACATTTCCCACCGAGAGGAACCAATTTGAATGTACGTGTTGGTGCACCCGCATATAAATATGTACTAAATTCAAGCTGACCTTAGATAGTAGTGGTGGGGGAGCTTGTCGAACAAAGGTTTATTTGGTCATGGCTATGGATATATATGTTGGTTTCAATGGTGAATGTGATTTCATCATAGTACTCCAGTCAGATCTTGTGAGCAAGATGGGGCAGAACTATGTCCGTGGCTGATTTAGTTTGTGGTAAATGGCATAAGCCACCAACTTTGTTAGGCGAGTATGTCAAACCTAACTGTTCAGTGTTGAATGTATGAAGTGAATGAGCATATGTCTCTGCTCCCGGAAATAAAGTTGTGTGTGAATGTGCAAAATTTCTGTGTTAATGATTACTAATGTAAAGGAAGGGCTCGATTCGATCAAATCACTTTCATTATGCAGGCTTAAGGAACATGTTCATGACATATAATACAGCTGAAAGTCAGGGTTGTAAGCATTCTACCAAGAGTTTTAGATAAATTCCAATGTGAATAATGAAGGTGTCATGTTTCTGTAATATCTATTATGGTGAACATCAGGTTGCACCATTCCCTCAGAGAGGCTTACTGTAAGGAGAGAAAAAATTCGAAAGACATTGACATTTCCCACACATAAAAAATTGTTGCTCTTATTTGTTTTAAGTGCTGTTGTATGTGTAGATTTCCGAAAAATTATATATTGATATTTGTTTACTTTTTTCCTGAAAGCTCTCTATGGTAGATGTACGAGGACTATTCTATAATAAATCCACACCCGTATATAAGACTACTGCACCTTAGATAGTAGTGGTGGGGGGAGCTTGTCGAACAAAGGTGTCCCTGGATATACTGTTAGAATGGTAGGTGCATGGTCATCCAGTCTAGCAAGATGGGGCAAACTTCTGCTGATTTAGTGTAAATGTAAAACAGGGAGGGCATAATATATATAGTGTATATATATATATATATATATATATATATATATATATATATAATATATATATATGCCGATGATATATATAATTTGTGGTTGTTCTGCATAGAGCTATTAAGAGAGAGAGAATGACCTTAGATAGACAGATATAGAGATATAGATAGACATATATATATATATATATATATATATATATATATATATATATATATATATATATATATATATATATATATATAACGATAGATAGAGAGATATAGATATAGACAGATATATATATTATGGTCATTAGACAGAGTGTATATATAGAGAGATATATATATATATATATATAGATATATAGAGATATAGACAGAGATATGATATATAAGACAGAGAGAGAGAGAAGAGAGACAGACAATAGATGATAAAAGACAGTTCATATATATATATATATTGAGGTATAAATATATATATATATATATATGTCCTATAATAATTCGTTATATATATATTGGGTCATTAAAAAAACTAAACCCAAGACTATACATATATATATATATTTATATATATATACATAAGTACTACATAATAAAATCATACGTCTGCACAGGGCATCCCATCAACCGACAATGCAGTTTGTTTATTCGGTGGAGGGACGAGTGACAAATCAAATATCATTCAATAGGGAAATCATGAGCACGTATTTAACTCAACATCTTATATTCCGCCGCAAATATGTCCACACTAATGATAAAACCAGGGGTAAAGTCAGCCCTACAGGACATCTGAGTAAGTATGTATTTTACCGTCGGATCGGGGCTAGGCCTGGGATAGATGCTGATATATGCGACTTTGTTCAAACGTTCATAAAGAAAAATTGTAGCTAATAAATCGTCACACAAATTGATAAAAAGGTGTCAATAGTAATTGGCTTTGTTTTTATGTATTGGCTCTATTAAAAAGTCGTTTAATTTTAGAAATACAGCGGGTTTTTTTAGTACATACCATCGCCGATCGATCTTTTACCATTGAGCCACGCGCTTTTGTTTACATTTTAGCTTCTACGAAACCAGGTGGCGCGCTGGTCGCGAGCTGCACAACAAAAACGTCCGAGTCGGGTATCTTATTATAACAAGATCTTTGGTCACATCCCATACAAGACCGACCAATCATGAAAGGCATATTGACTAAGTAACTATTATCGTCTCCACATGCATTGTTAACCATTTGTCATGTTTTAAACTGTTCGATGACGAAGCGATCCAAGACATTAAATGTGTAACTTCAATAAGGATTACCAAACAATAGCACATTGTAACACAAGCAACGAAAACAATTAGCATTATTCATGCCATTGAGTAGCCTTAAGTGCAATTTCTAAGCTCAGGTTCAGCAAAGCAGCTGCAATAATTACTAAGATGTGCGTGGTCATAAATAATGCATGGTATTTATATCGCAGGAAAAGAAGGAAACAACAGGTTGCATCTTATCCAGGGCAGGTGTTTGCATATATATATATATATATATATATATATATATATATATATATATATATATATATATATATATATATATATATATATATATATATATAGATATATATATAGATATATCTATATATCTATATATATCTATATCTCTATATGGAGATGGATCTCTGTTTATATATATCTATATATATCTATATATATATATATATATATATTTCATATATCCATCTCCATATACATATATATATACATATACACGCATATATATATATATATATATATATGTATATATATATGTATATATATATACGAAAGCATAAATGTTTATATAATTCTAGAAAAATATTAATATATTTATGTATAAATGTATTTATATTTGTGTGTGAGATTATTAGGTATTATCTTTATGTGTGAGATTATTGACATTATTGACATATTTATATCTGTATTTATATATACATACATACACTGTATATATGTGTAATATATACGTACAATATATATATATATATATATATATATATATATATATATATATATCATGTTTTTTTAGATTTGTATACATATCTTATGTATATATCATATGTTTATATATATTTAAATATATGTAAATCTATGTATATGTACTTATGTTTATGTACATATCATCATATTTATATGTATATATAGTAAAAAATATAATAATGGTTAATTTCAGGCACAGGGCCCATTGTAAATAAGACTTGCATAGAAGTACAAGTTCAATGCAGTGCATAGGAAATACGGTACCAATGGTTTCATATAGCACCAGACCGTACCATGTAACAATCATTCAAAGATATCGGAGAGTCCTATCCTCCTTATAAATGCCTAGGTCGATATTCTAATATATGTTTGAAATACTGTTTGAGGCGAACATATGACTGGCGCTATCCCTTTTTGAAATATTTCATACAGGTTATTGTAAGCAATTTATGTGTATAATTAGCCCATAGATATGGACAATATTGTGTGCTGCAGTAGGTTTGACAAATGTAAAGTTTTACATGCAATGAGCCTTGGGAGCAAATTTGTTTACGTCTGTTTGACCGACCATATAACACTCGCATATGCCTCAGCATGTCATCGTCATCATTGGAATTCGCATTTACTATAAGCCCTAAATATTTTCATTGTTCATCATACTGCAATTGCATATCATTCATCGATAGTAATGGACAGAACAGTTTGTGGGTCTTTGGTTGAGTCACAACGTAAACATATTTCGATGGATTGAACACTATATCATGTTGAGGTCCATAAGTTTGTATATATATATATATATATATATATATATATATATATATATATATATATATATATATATATATATATATATATATATATATATATATATATATATATATATATATATATATATATATATATATATATATATATATATATATATATATATATATATATATATATATATATATATAAACATACATATATCTATTCTTTAATCACCTTCCGCCACACTGCCTGGTGGTACTCCTGCACATTTTAACTCTGGCAATCATCTGTGACCTCTCCCCCTGGAGTTCCTCTGTCAATGTCCCCATACTAAAACCTCATCAGAACCCACACATGCCATCTTCATGTCGACCCGTTAGCCTAACATCAGTTACTTTCCAAAAATTATAAATCTTTTTAAATCATATAATTACATGGCACTTGATTACCCAGAACTAACAGCTTTTCGACCTCATAAAACCACTACTCACAATATATTATTCGTCCAATTATCACTGCAATCAATGGAGTACATTTAATCTTCGATATGGCAAATATACCCGCAATATAAATAGAAAAAAAACTTGGTATTACAGGACTAGCTTTGAAATGGATGCCCAATTATATCAGAAATTGATCAATACAAATTAAAGCAAACAATATCCTTTATACCCCCCTCCAATCTTTTTAAATATCGTTATCGATGATATTCCAACTCGCTTTACTTCATCCATTTAAGCACACGACATAGCCATCTTGTCTGCTGATTAATTTTTAACTACATTAACAAAACTCTTTAAACCATTTAAACAAATGTCAAAATTGGGTCTTTAAATGAAGCTTTACCTATTTCTCCTTCAAAATCTTATGTCATTCATATTGATAACATTATAAAAGAATTCCTTACTTCCCTTATACAAAACCTCTTCTATGTTCCTTGGAGTTATTGTAACTAAGTGCCACAATATTATCATCCTCATCACATATATGAGCGGCACTTTCGGGGGGGGGGGGGGGAAGAACATATATTTTGCAAAATACACTCATCACACTCAATTTAACACTTTCTCTATGGAGCCCCAGTCATAATCACTGCATCTGTAAAATACATTCGCAATATAGAAGCTGCACAGTCAGCCACTCTCAAAGCAATAACTAAATCAGAGCCACTTTTTAATATCAAACAAGAGTCAAAACTCAGAATATTTATGTTGAAACTCAACACAATCAAATCTTCCTAAAGCGTACAAAATCCAGTATATAAACACTCCCATATTCTAAATCGCACCCACAAGTATATCCATTTAACACATCGTCACATATACTCATTTCTCCCCTCTCACCTAGTTAATCCACTTCACAGACTTTGTGTAAAAAGCTGTTAAAAATTCAATCCAATTTCAATAAATCTCTTGTACCGTCTAACTCTATTTATATATACACTGACGGCAAGTTGGTGAACCTAGCACTCGCATTCACGTACAGCGACACATGGCCGAAGATATCCGCTTTAATAGGATCCGTCAAAAACCAAACAAATCTTTCTTTGCTAATGCGACGTGCCCACACGAACACCTATTCACTTTCGATATTCTTTTTCCAAAGAGCTGTGGGCTCCAGCTTGCACATATGCATTGATTATATTACTGTGGTATTTGTCAATCATTTCATCCTGCGTTTTACAACTAGATGGGTTTCATGTCGCAACAGATGTTGGTAGTTTCACATCGCCGGGCTTGTACACATTTATGACTAAAATTGAAGCAGATCGACAGGAACGATTCACGGTAACCATACAAGCAATACAATTGACACTATCATATTGCACAAGACCGACTGAAAACTTGAAATCACGCTTATGAAGAACTGCGCAACATATTGTCTCCCCTTGAGAACCAGAAATGATTCCATGCCATTCACCAGGGCCTAATCATACCTTCCAGAATATCAGATTCGTTTTCATCTAGCCAATTATCTTGTAGAAACGGGAAATCGTATTTATTCATCTATTTCTGAATGGAGTTTTCGTTACTCAACCATCAATGTTCGGACAAGTTATTGGGGTCACGTGATTCAATTTCCCAGATGATTGCATGCTATTACCGAGGTGGTGTTTGTATCGGTGGCCACATAAAATTTCAGGAGTAATGGTAGTTTTACAGGCGCGCAACCAATAGTTGGCAGTGGATATTTGTCGACATGCTACTTTCAGTCGGATCACCATCAGCAATTACCAGTTGGTTAAATGGCGAACACAGCGATTTGTCAATTCGTTGTGTTGATGTCAACAGTAATTACAGCAGCCATCTTCAATACATATACTTTTATAAATACAATTGGTTTTTCTCATTGGCCAAAGAGTCTGTTATGTGTTTTGAAATGCACACACTAAATGCTGCGAAACACTTGGTAAATTTATATGCTTATTTTTTTTATATCCCCCAGTTTATTTTGTGTTGAGCAATATTCATACGGTCGAGGTCGCAGATATCATTAAACTCGCCTGATACATTCTACACATAAGAAGTAGATAGATATACCAGCAACGGGACCTCAACAGTAAATAACGCTAGCGTTATGAAGAGAAGTAGCACATAGTCATCAGTTGTGAGCATAGACACTGTCGCTACTAATTAGATTGGAGTGTTCATGTAATCTGTCGGTTTGCCCAAATTCAAAGCAATCAGGCAAGACTACAGTTTTAAAGCGTCCTTTATGTGTGTTCTGACTGCGCAAACTTATAAATACAGGAAAACAAAAATGTTGATTATGATCTCGACTCCGACTAATTCGCTAACATTGACACTGCTTGTGCTTGTTGTTGTTGATTAATCTGATGATTATGATTATGTTCGCTAGTGTGTAAGCGTCCTCCTCTCAACGGTTGTATAATGATTCTTATACCATTTTGTCGAAACAGGTTACATGATTTTCGATTGCATATCTATAACATTCAACTTTTAATGATAGTTATTAGATATGTTACGATCCCTAGTATACAGGCCGAATACATACGATTGAGGTATGGCAAAGGTATATACATATTCATTGTCCCTCCGTCTTTCGTAACCGTGTCATATTAAGAGTTTAATGGAAGGAATCAGGGTTTTACTTTGCAGATATAACCTTGGATTACTCGATATTTTAATTGTTGCAAAGTATTTTAGATTGAGCCGCTTCGATAGTGGATCAATAGGGAAGAGAGGGGCATCCACGTGGATAGCAATTTAGGAGTAGTCGAACTATGCATACTAATTCGGTATGCCACCACCGTCTGATTGAATATATTAGACCATTTGAGACTCTTGTCTAGTTGAAATCACCATGGTTGTCCCATTAAAGTGGCATAGACGCAGTGCATGAGGATATTGTTAGTCAACCACCGGATCAATACTTGGATGGAGTCGGTCAATACAGGTGTAATTCACCAAATAAATACTCCCTCAAAAATATATACTAAACAATGGCTTCTTAGCCGCCGTAGCCCGTGAAGTATGAGCTATGTTTGCCTTCATAGTCTATCGTCGTAGATCTGCATTAATACTTTCAAAGGGCATCAGTAATAAATGATCGGATTTGTGGTAGTCATATAACATGAGCTGTATTATCTATTGGGTATTTTTTGATGACAAATCCACTAACGGCAGCCTCCACCCTTAGATCAATTTGCTTATTTGACACATAGAGGTCGTTGCAAACCTTTTCGTATAAACGCTGAAGCTTTATGCGTATGAAATGCATATCAACTTAATCGAATGACCCAGCAGTTGGACTGTTATTCCATATAAATGCATAAACAGCTGTCAGAGAAGACATGTACATAAGTTATTTGCACCCGGCATCCTCGCAACCAATTTGGCATCGCAAACCATATCTTACCGAATCGATTTAAATTAGATTTTTATGAGCGCCATTGCGGTAGTGTTGAAGGTAAACTGTGGTGGTTCTGAAACTTCCTATTCGGACCCATGCCGTCACCAGTTCTATTGACGTTATTTCCAGGGCAGGGCAACAGGTACAATAGTGTTTGCGAAACCACTCGGTCACGCTTTGATATTGATAGGAAGCCAGCAATTTGTGCTCTATAGATATATTAAACATGGATGGTATTGCTACATAACCCACTTACAGCCGCGGATGTAGTAAACCTTGTTCAATGGAAGCAGAAGGCTTTTTAGTATCAAATCAATATCCGCAGTGAGGCAATTGCCTCTTGACTGTAAAGCGTTCTAGTTCAATTCATAGGCAACGAAAAAGAGCGCTATGGCTGTGCTAAGCCATGAAAGCATGAACCAGCCACATGACTACTTATTTCATTTTTTGCCTATTTGGATTCACTCTTCCCTACGTTGCAACAACACAAAACGGTAGCCATATAAACAAACATACCACTGTATTCAGATGTTTGCTCATGTTACATACTTCTTAACTGTTGATAGCAACTTGCTCCTGTTAGGAGTGCCACCACTTGTACATTGTCCAGACACCCCATGACTGCCCGAGGAAAATAGGGTTTTCATATATTCAGCGGGTAAAGATGTTCTCGCAAATGTGCGTGTATCTTGTGGGCAAGCACATGCATTGCCTTAAACGAATATTGGGATCGTTATTTGGCTTTGCATTGTTGCACAGGTATGTAGATCAGCGAAATTGAGCAGGAATTTCCATTACCAAATCCATCAATTATGATGAGCCAGACTTACTAAAGATGTAAGGTATAGCTCCATGTACCTCCGTCTGCTTACGTCTGTATTGAAAGCTTATTTGAGTCAGGTGTTATTGGCATTAAAGTGGTCCGATTATTGAACTTTTTTTTTATTTTAACTGATCAGCAAACAGGGATAAAGAAGTTAAAAAGAGCAAGCACCTATGCAGTTATATCTTACAGTTGCACATATCATCCAAGCTTATATTCTGTAGTGACTTTATGCCATCCAGATGCAATCATTTAAACGAATTGTGAGACGCGATCAAGGTTCTATTAGGCCTACAAAATAAATATTAGGTCTAATTACGTACAATTATAAATGTTCTATCCTTTTGCAATTGGTTAATGTTGTTTACTGCCATTTTGATGATGAGCCTTCAGCTAACCATCACCTTCCGCTGAAAATACTATACTAGCAGTGAAAGCAATAGCAATAAGAATTGTGAGGCCTTAAATAGAGAGTTAATAATTTGACAATCTACATATTGTTCCAGATAAGCCATTTAAATAGCTCTCACAGTAATTTTGTGGAACCTGATTAACACGTAAAATACGCAGCTCAAGGGGCAGGCATTCAGGAATGCATTTTAGATCGCTGTAAAAAGAGCGAGTTATCCTCACCTGGCTTTGCTTAAAAAATAATTTATTACAATTTATAAGCCATTTGATCCAAGTCCGCTCCTCGCAAACTATTTCGCCTTCCTTTGGATATCATGTGTCTTTCGTCCACGTAAACCAGGAGAATAATTCAAATTTTTTTTTGCATTGGATACTGTTGCATACAAACGGTGTTATGTATAAACGCAATTTTGAACCACACCGCTAGTTGTTTTCCTCTCTATAATTATCGATAGGATAAATATAAATTGAGATTGTCCCAGTAGAAGCATGTTGATTGTTAATGCTAGTCTGTCTAAAGCTATTGAGCCAATGACTGGGGTCAGAGTTTGATATTAGCCTTGGCTTGGCTCCAACTCTTTCTCGTGCGTCTTGATAACGGTCGGTTGTAAACCAGATTAATGGATGTTTGGGGCGGTGGTTTTACAGATGCCTGCCCGCGACATTTGCTTTGCTGATACCCAACCGATCGCCGACTGACAATATTTGCGGACCTATTGGTTTCGATTCGATCTCCATAAGCTCTTACATTGTTCTGACAACTTAACAAGTGGCATATTCTGACCGATTTATCCATCCTAATATCCGGCATACAGTTGTGCGGTTAATGGTTTGTCAAACGCTGTTTAATTGCACGGATGGACAGGTTGGATATTCGTGAATGGGATATATATGAACGCTACTTTCTGGATATTGGGTGTATTTCTAAATCTATTTCCGGTCGTATATGTACGTATTGCACCATTTTATTTTATCCTTGGTCGTAAACCTCCTCAATTCGGATACTTATCTGGTTTAGAGAACCTACCAAAATTCAAAATATGCGAATGTTAATCGGATTTGTATTACTTCCGAATATTGATAATATCTTATTAGGTGCCTCAGTAAATGTTTCGCCTCGTTTTCAATTTGTGATGGAGATGTACGATTCCCTGACTTACATCTTACTTGATTAAGCATAATACTGGATAAAATACATTGCTTCCTATGAGCCTTTCATGGCTGAATGAATGTGTTGAAATTTGGATTGAAGCCACTTTAACATGGAAAAACAAGGTATGAGATCCCAAGAGCAAGAAAGAATTTAGCTGCTGTTGAACACTATCGTACTTTGAATGTCTCTTAAAGGATATATATTGACTTACTACTATCTGCAGAAAACTTTGGCTTGAACCAAGAGCCTCGAGTGCCTAATCAAGCCCCTTTATTTCGCAACTCTTTTGAAGCTATTTTTGACTGTCCATCCTTACTTGCTTAAATCCATCTAGAGCCGAGAAGACGGTATTTCTGTAGGAATTATCTTCCACCTTTCCAAGAACAGTTCAAATACAGTTTAAATCGACAATTCAGCATTGCAGCCTGTCGATTGTGCACACTTACTCCACATAAAGTTAAGAGATAATGTTTTCTTTGATGACACTTCACACATTAAGCTAACGCATGTATGGACCATACCTAGACCTTGCGCCTTCGAGTAAAATTATCCCATTAAGTGTCTTCGTTATCAAAACTGCTACAACCGGTTTAGCCTTTGGCGTTGGTTAAAGTGCTATCATATTTCATCATAATGAATTGTTTTCAGCTGTTCTGGTTCTTGCTTCGCAAATGGCATCCATACAACAAAATTGGTTACAGGACAAGTGGCACGGACCAAGACGAGAGATTGAACTTACATAACACATAACTAATTATGCTAGTTGCTTTCTCTTCTGTAACTCTTGATAGAATGAACATAATGTGAATCCTCACAAGTTAGACTAAAGTTTTTTGCAGCCGTCGCGTGTTTACTTTTAATGCTAGTCGACCTGGGGCTATTCTGCCGATGGCTCGGGTCAGAGTTTGATATAAGCCCTCTTTTGCTCCACATTGGAAAAAGATCCATCTTTCTCGTGTGCCTTTAACGCCATAACGATCGGTTGTAAGCCATATAAATGGATGTTTGCTGCGGTGGTTTAACAAATGACCGTATGCTAGTACAGTAATACTATTTCTGTCCGTGATCTGTGGACAAAAATCGTTATAAGGAATGTTCATACTTATTTCTGTCAGTGTACAATTTTGATCTGAACTATCGAGGCTTAATAATGCTAGGTTGATATAATTCGGAATATCTTGTTTAATAGTACGGTCATTGCTGGCTACATTGTTCCACTCATAATTTGACGAATTCAGGTCGTGTAGTTTCTAACAAGTGACAGTAACACATAATATAATTGCATCTACAGAAGCAGTAATTACTGCAGATTCATCTCATATTAGGGTTAGACGATTAAACCTAAAATAGCCACGAACTATCCTATGACAATGAATAACGTATTTTTTATGGTCTTTGTGCTATGGCGAACGACCTGCCAGCTGCAAGCCTGCATGATCTAGGCATGGCGGTGTTTTCGCACGTCAAGATTGCAATGATTAGACAACTGTTGTGCGGCATGTATACTACGAGTTGTTAATTTGATATCAAACGTTCCCATTTTTTTTTTTACGCAATAATATACCACCATGTTGCATGAACGCTCGACTTAACACTCGTAAGATTATGCAACTTTTGCATGTATGATCATTTGCAGAACAGATACGGCAAATATAGATTTGCACAATATCAACTGCAAGATTGCTTGATATGCAAGGCGACTAACATGTCACCCTAGACGCAACTAGTACTATTCTACAACTATGTTCTATGAAACCTGCGTTCTCGAATGAACGGACAATGGATGTACTTTTGTGCCTCCCGAATGATGTACAAAAGTCACATAAGTGGAAGGAACTCCTTGCCATTGTTTAATGAAGTTAACGATTGAATCTGATTGTGAGTGTGTATTGCATCAATAAATAATAATGACGCAGGGACACATTAACTACCATGTAATGTACACTGCTTTGACGCCGTATGATGACTGCTAATTATTTGGTTAAGATCAGGAATGCAAGTTAACAATACTATGCCAAGATGTCGTATGTAAGTTTTCACTACTCATAGTTTGATATCCCAAGACATCAGCCCCCCAATAAAGCGTTCAAGAAAGCAAGGGAAACCAATGTGTAGTATCGCCGTCTTGAAAACCCGAAAATATCCAATAAACGATTGGTTCGTGTAATACTTTAAGTAGTGTACACTCTACTGGTAATATTTTGGTAGCCCATCGAATTTGACAGTTGCTGAAACGCTGAAGTCATTGCGGGGATAACATAGAAATTGTAGGCATAATAATTGAAGTGACAATCAAATGGAAATCATGCTAAACAATGCTTAGGCAAGATTATAATGCGACAATAGTGATCATGTACTAGAATATCCAATGCTGCCTAGCAGCTTCCTCGATGTAAATGCTTGCCAGTTTGTCAAAGTTGTAGTGATCTTAACTTTCAATATCTAATAATTTTCAAAATAAACACGTCAGAAAATATATCCCGTTATTGATGGTCGGTATAGTTTGATAAATGTGCAGCATATTTGCATTTATGAGGAACAATATAAAATAGGATAATTTGAATCACCGATTATAGTGAGAACTGATTATTGTAAAATTCATCTTACGGCCCAATGCAATTATCTGTTTAGTGGATGGGCTGCGTCGGACGTGAATAATTTGTTGATGAATAGTCGAGTCCTTGTTATTAAACGTTATCGACGAAGTGTGTTGAGGCCTGATTAATAGCACAGAACTCTCATCAACTGAATACAGTTTTCGGAAACAAATCACTTGCAGGTATTGATTTCAATTATCAGTCAGAAAACACAACATATTAACAAGTAAATCAGCAACCCATCAGGTGATACATTTGATACGATAGAGCCGCCTTGTTTGGGATCAATACAGTCGAGAGGGATATCCACATGGATGACTATTCGGAAGTAGGTGGACAAGATACAAATGCAAACGAATATAAGGCATATGACCACCTGCCGATTGACTGGATCAGACCGTTAGAGCCTCTCGTTCGGGTGAAATCCCCAAACATGAGTTGCAATCTATGGCATACTGGTTGCCCCATTGATGTCGCCTTGGACGATAGTAGGATGCAGTGGGCCGAGGCTACAGAGTGTCTACAGTATCACTCAATGTTACATTTGACCTGTGTTAAAGACAAGACGTGTGATTCACTCATTGACAGATAAGAAGAAGGTATTGATGAGACTATTGCAAACTATATAATTGTATAGGGATGATAGTTACTGACCAATGAATCATGACCTTGTACCGCGTGCACAGAATTACCCCTTCGGTATCTATTGTAATTAATGGGATAAAACTCACAAATCGCTACGGGCAATTAAATTGATTTACAGTGGTCATAAAAAACATGGACATGAGCAATGTGCTCTAAGATTATTCGTGACTGATATGACATAGCGAATACCTCAACCATTTAATATATACGAAATTTTCATGAGCACTACCCGGGTAGACTCGAGGGTGGCACAAGCGTGTTTACCTTTGATGCTGGTCAGCGTGGAGCTATTCTGTTGATGGCTTGGGTGAGAGGTTGATATTAGCCTTTGCTTGCGACCTGCATCCGATCCCAAAACGAAGATTTTTTTTTCTCGGGCACCTTGATATCATAACGATCGGTTGTATGCCGAATTAATGGATGTATATGAAGGTGGTTTTACAGATGACCGGATACTATTACTGGGATGATATTTCTGCCTGTGATCCGTGGAAACACAAAGTTTATATAAGGTTTACTCAATTCATCATTTATTATTCACATTTCTTATTGATAAACTCTTTATAATCAAATAAATGGATGGTAGAAACATATCCATACGTTAAAGAAACTTGCTGTGTAAGTTCATTGATGCCGGGCTCTTTGAGATATTGCTTCGAGCTTTTTGTTAAGTAGATCTGTCGTCGCTGATAACATGGTTCAAGTCTTCATCCGGTGAAATCAGTTCGTAAAGGTTAAATCATCACTTACAAGTGACATTAATTGATTTCATCATTCGCTGGAATTATATTTGTCAGTGAATTACTCGATTTGAGCTTGCTTGTTGCCATTACTGACGCATTACAAGGTAGACATGATTAGAAAATTGTTGTATGACAAATAGTATCACCTATCACAGCGGTAAGTCCGGATTTCTCTGATGATATCAAGCACACCAGATAACCAAGCTGGATATACGAATGTTTTGAATTACAAAATGCTTCTAACTTTCCGCAAGTTATTTTAGTCAGCGACTTCAAGAGCAAATGTTGTGAGGGTATTTCTTGTTTAAGTCCGAATTCTCTTCTGTAGTGGCTTAAGCTGTTAGCATCTGTACCGTTGTTATGCGTCCCGTACAAAAAATCATCAGTTGTTTGATGAAAATGTCCGATTAATGTATGCTCAAACTCTTTCTTCGATGTCGGCATCACACCACGACAATGTACTATGGTATTTATATTATTATTGTTGGATTTAATCAGCACAGCCTTAGCTTTGTTGGACATTATCTCTGAGAAAATAGGTGTTAATTAGATTTATGCTGTGTATAGATAATTCCATAAATGCTGAAAAACAGGTTAAGTGATGTGATATATTGCCTGCGTAATAAGACATTGGAACAACATCTGATGCTGATACGATAATTAAGACATTTCTTTCATGACATATCAGTTGCCTGATGCCCTCCGGTCACAGCGAGCTCATTGCCGTAGTTGTATTAGTCTATTAGGCCGGGGATAAGCCTCAGTGGTTATTTACTTGACTAGAATGGCGAAATGTGAAGTGTCCGTATCAGCTGCCCCCCTGGTCATTTTCGCCGCTGATTGAATTCACACTAAAGAATAGCTAACAGCAGCGTCCTGCGCTCGTGCTTTACACTTGTTGTGAATTGTGGGGCTCAAATCAACCAGAGATGATTTCCTTGACTTGGTGTGAGGACATTAAAGGTCAAACACAAAATAAATTTTGTATGTGGCTAAATAAGCGGCCCATTATGATCATTTTATAGCCATACAACTCATTAAAGTATTGAAAATGTATGCAAAGTATGATGGACTATCGATCATATCGCTCGAACTTCCCACTCGGGAAAGGTCGCCTTCCCTCTGTATATGACGTCATTCCTGCAACACAACAGAAACACCCGTGACCCATTTTCACAGCGTCTTCAATGATTTTTCACAGCTATGTTTTTGTGTTCGTTTTTGATAAGATAGCGCTATGCTTTATTGTTGTGCGGTTGGCTGCTAAAACGGAAAACATTCAGATAAGAGATTCTTTGCTTTCCCGTGGAAACTCTGACAGAGCTCAACCTTTCACAAAGACGGTACTCTGCCAATGGGGAATTTCGAACCCCTAATTGCGACAAGGAGATGCTGTGTTGAAAGCAATTACAGTTCCTGTTAAATACAGTGAGTATCAAATGACCACATCAGCAAACAAGCAAACATCAGTCAATACAAACTTGTATTCAATAAACATTTGCATTCGCATATGGTATAGTCCAATTTGCTGTTTGCTTTCAGATTACATCCACAGGCGTATTGCTAAGGCTATGAAACTCCGCGAAAATTTTCCCAGCTACTCGAAATCTACAGACCTTGATGATAAGGCTGTTTCTCTCCTTAGAGCAGAAAGTCTCCCTAAGGTCCATCCCTGGGTATAAAATCGTGCCTGGAAACTTCGATGACATACCTATTAAGGCAGTTGGATAGAAGTTATTGGATGGTCTGTGATGCAGCTATTATCTACCATATACTCGCGCATATTTTTTATGTGAAAGGCATCACTTTGTCTCTATTTCTGTAGCCATTGGGACACAGTCACTGCACACACAGTCGTGATCTACGACACGCGTCATGGTCATGTCTGGAGCCGATACGTCATACTCATTATTCCGTGAGTCTAATGGGCTCACTCTGATAACTTAATCGAGTGGTGAATCAAAGTCTTCGTCTGACGATGACTTAATTTACAAAATGGCGCGGCCTGTTCGAAAATTATCAACGCTGACCAAAAGTTGCTATCATACCAAAGGCAGACAGATAAGTGTTATATGAATGACGTCACTTTGTCCGCCGTCTGGTGGCGGAATGATGCAAAATGGCTTGAGAGAGTTTAGCAAAGTCCGTTCGAAAAAGAAATTTAATATCTAATTTTATACCTGTTGCAAATGGTCGATTGTTATTAAAACACACCTACTGCTTAGTTCAAATATGAGTTTTCATTCCCAGTTGCCTTCATGATATCGTAAAAAACATTGGCGTTGACCTTTAAGCAACTATAGAATGAATGTTCTTCTAATATCGTGATGACTATTATACAACCGCAACTAGTTATTCACCGTTCTAATCACGCCAAGCTCTCTTAGCCAATGTGAATAGCGGTTGTGACAGAATGGTCAATCAATTCGGCCTAAAGTAGGCATGGCGTGTTAATTAACAGGTTTCATGGGCAACCTCATATTGCACGGCATCTATTATGAAGGTTTGTATTTATTGTTGGCAAAATCAATGATGGCTGATACAGTAGAGACAGGCCCATGCATTTTTGGTTGTCATATGGAAGAACAGCAGTTTGCCTTATTTGCCATGCAGCACCCGCATGATAGTAATATATAACGGTTAAATGTCACCAGGACTGAACCCTGTCGGCCTGCAATGCCGACGCTTGAATTCACACTATATCATATTGATAATGTATTCTTCTTTTTCTGCTAATCTTGTAACTTTCAGAACACCGATTTACCAGCCTGTAGGGTATAAAGTGAGCATTTGCGTAACATATTGTTTCAAGTTAGAACGCGAGTTTGATACGTTCGCATAGGCCTTACCGTTAATGTAAAACTTAACTTTCATGGTAGGTAGTTCCATGGCAGTATGTTTTAAATCTAAATGTGTTGATGGAGTTTTCGCCACCAGCTGTATCCAATAATACGCGGTAGAAGAAGCTCATGTTACGTCATACATCAGCGATCAGTGTTCGGACAAGTTATTGAGGTCACATGATTTAATTTTCCAGATGACTGCATGCTATTACAGAGTTGTTGTTTATATCGATTCTCACATGAACACTTTGCATATTATAGTTGCATCACAGGCGCACACTCAATAGAATGCTACTTTCAGGCCGATTACCATAAACGGTTATCAATTGGTTACGAACATGGCAAATTGCGGATTCGCACGCATTACTTGCAGCTAGATTTCAGCCGGTTGGGATGATGAATGGAGGGTTTGATATTAACGTAGTAAATATTATAACTAACAGGCGTAATTTACGTAGTGATCGTGCATATCAAAAACACAGAGTAGCATTTATTACAGCCATCAGCCCCCGCAAACCGATATGTATGGATGGATGTATGTACGTACGTATGTCTGGATATATGTTTGCATGTTTGTATGTATGAATGTTCGTATATAAGTATGTATGTACGTATGTATTTTTGTATGTATGAATGAATTTTTGTATGTATGTATATACGAACGTATGAATTAATGTATGTCCGTGTATGCATGCATGTTTCCGTTTGTTTTGGAGGGGTTGCGTTAAAGTTTGACGGTATATTCGAAGAATTGGTCCGAGAGTTTTATTTTGGAATGTACAGAATCATCTCTATGTATTTTGTTGCTAGGAAATAGTCTTAGGAGCGAGCAGGTCCTTACTTGTACTGCGGTATGTACATTTTAAGTTTTATATATGGGATGCACGTAACCTTTGGGGTTAATCATGTTGTTGGAGGTGCGTTTTACACTGTGCAGCCACACAAACTTTGAAATGATTTCGCTATGTTAATTCATGGGGATGACATTGATGCTTGGGCAGCACCCCTTTTAATGGCACTATTTACTTTGGCTTAATCCATTAGTTATATAGTTTTATCAGTTTCAGTGCAGCTGGGAATGTAGCATGACGTAGTCTGTGATTTAGTAACCCTCCTGAGTTTTTAATGCAAATTGCATGCGAAGGCTATCCTTACATGACAAACAAGGATCGTTGTTATTAGTATTGCTTCGCAGAGTAACCTGCAAATATTAGTTAGAGAAATAAGCTTAAATGAATCTCTGGGATTATAAGTTGCTTTTAACGATGACGTGATATCGCGACGTCAATGTATAGCAAGTTATGATATTCTAAGTGAATATTATTATGTTTTTCGCTACATCAATTATAACATATGATATCAGAGGGTCACGCACTCATCTAGCCGCCCTAAACCAAGAAAATCTACACCGTAGTATCAATACTATTGTTGAAACACCAATTGAACTTCATTTTCATTTTATTATTGCTTGTAATGTCACGATAGCACAGATAATCATTTGGCCCATTGCATAAACACCTACCACGTAGGTGAAAAATATCATATTAATCATCAGTAGATGATTCATATGTTTACCACATCAAATGGTTCAGAATCAGATGAGTAGCCGTGCGAAACTAACCAGACTACCTGCAGCACAACACGATATATCAGAATATAACGTTGTTGTGGTTCAATCATATTCAAGTGAATTATGGCTAAGGCAAGACGGCAATATTTGTGGGTGAAATTAGCGTTGATAGTCTAAATGTGAAAGTAGATATGTAATGATACATATTACTTGAACCCCTAGGCTTCTTTTCAGCCACATCTGTAAACAACAAAATTAGGTAATCTGAAACGTGTACTGCTAAACCTTACTTGGCGTTCCACAGTAACTCAAAAGACGAACTGTGGTGTGTCGCTAAATGCCCACTCTAAATCATCTAATACCTATATCGTATTTACCCCCGCTTATTCCGCGTTGAGCAATATTTACACGGCCGAGTTGGCATATATCATTCAAATCGCTTGATACATTATGCACATACGAAGTAGCTAAATGTACGAGCATGGACCTATGTACACCGCAAATGGACCCCAGGGGTAAGTAGCGCTAGCGTTATGTAGAGAAGTAACAGATACTCATCAATTATGAGCTTAGACACTATCGCTACTTATTAGATTGGAGTGTTCAGGTATTTTAAAGCAATAGCGTGATTTGTATATCACCTATGTTACGGACAGGTAGAGTATTCACCGATTGACAGATATCAGAGTGACCATAGCGCATGGCGGGTAAAGATGGCTAAATATACTACCCAGTTCCCTTTAAAGGAACATTCCGAGTTCATCTGCGAAATGTTTCAAATAAGCAGTGTTACCTTTATAAAATATTTGTGTGAATACTGTACTATTGACCTGAGTTGTAGAAATGAATGCACATCTTGACATATCTTTGCCAAGGTACGTGTTTATTGTTGGCTAGTGCGGCCAATGACTCCAGGCATATTGGGGTCGTTTTGTCTTTGCATTGTTGCACCGGTGCATAAATCAGTGGATATTAGAAATTGAGCCCAAATTCACGCAGCGAAATCCATTGTGTATGTCATGCAAATACAATGCTTGTAAATCAAAAAGTTACATAACCACGATGGAAGAGAAAACGGCCAAGAATAAATGTAACATCCAAATTAATCAATATTATAAAGAATATCTTTATGTACCATATTGGATAAATGCAACGAATAATTGCTTTTCGAACGCAATTATATATCTATGTTACACGAACGTTATACCACGGGGTGGGGTGGGGCTATCACTACTTAACATCGATGGAATATGTAACTTTACATTCATTAACTTTTGCACAATATTGATTCCAAGATTGCTTGCGATATACAACGATTATCATATCATCCATGACATAAACTTGACATGACAAATATGTGTTATTTTAACAGAACAAATATCGGACGATAACGATATTCGGATACATTTTCTAAGCTTTAACTTATTATCGGTAAGACTAGGAGTCATTGCACATATCAAATCAGTATATCGTATTCTAGTCATACTATGTGCGAAACGGACTCTCGGATGGTTCCACAGAATTGTGCCCCAGCAACCCACAACTACGCTCGCTAGTTTTACACTCTATTTGCATATCGCGTATCATCGTCGTTCAAATCAACCATCATCCACTCCCTTGATGACTTTGCCTGAGCTTACTACCGATAATGCTCGTAGAATAAGGCGAAACGTATGATAGCTCGCCTTGATCTAGTGCCTGATACGTAGGATACAGTAAATTCATTACAGTGCTATCGATGGATTGGTATTTTTCCTCTTGGCGACGATATTTCAACTGTCTCCGAGGTCAGAACTTGTCATACAAGCAAAAATTTGTGATCAATAAATTAGGGCAACTTACATTTAAGCTAACACATATATTTATTTTAAAAAACTGACAGAAAAACATCGCGCATATTTCAGCGTTTGAAGAAGTTTCGCAATTGTATTTGCACCGTAGGAGCCAATAAAAACGGAGGAGATATTGATTAGTGTACCTTTTCAATTAACGGTCATAAATACAATCTCCTGTGTCTGCATATCAATTAAAGTGAAGCAAGAGTGATGCATTTTTGCATAAAAATGTCATGTAATTTGATTCTTACAATAACTGGGTAAATGCATGGTAAAATACATAATATTATGATTGAGCAAACCAAATATACCGCTGCTTGCAAACAAGACTCTCATTCGATGCAGCATCTTTACCATCAGATGCACAAAGTGATCCGATCGACAATAATCTTCGATGTTCCTTTGGCCAGAGATTCAGCATTTCAAACAATATTTAATCAAGCAAATGCATTCTGATTAAATGGAAATCGGCGATTACAGTGACCACACAATCTCATAGAACCGGCATGAACTCGAGAAATTCATCTTTGTGCTAGTATGCTGATACGTACAGAATCCACATAAATCGTTTCATGGATGTTTACTGCAGATTGGATTTGCTCATTTGTATAGCTGACGTTTTCGTTGCCGGTTGCATGGCGCTGGCTGGAAACTAAAATTGCCTTGGAATGAATCGTATTTCAAAAAGTGTTCTGGTGACAAAATGGAAAACAGGAAAAGAAATACGGATAACAGCAAATATAACTGTTTTTATGTCGGGAAGGGGGGTTGGTAAAGCGTCGAATTTCCATACATTTCACTTGG
This sequence comes from Urechis unicinctus, assembly GCA_034190875.2. Lineage (NCBI taxonomy): Eukaryota > Metazoa > Annelida > Polychaeta > Xenopneusta > Urechidae > Urechis > Urechis unicinctus. The sequence continues at coordinate 40,948,956 of CM067343.1, forward strand.
GTATAATAAGGTTATTGCGATCACAGAATGGGTTATATATAACGTCTGCTCAATTAACGAACGTAACAAGATTTGCTGCAAATTAGTCGGTGATGTTTGTTATACAAATTTACAAAGAAGACCAGTTTGAATTCGAGTAATTGAGTAACTCGTTTGATCCCATTAGGATATTGGCAGATCACTTCCTCTAACAACTATATTGTTAACTCTCATGCATGTTGTACTGTGACTATTTTTGCCTGGCTATTCAATGAGAGAGTGTATCAGTTAATGAGGCGTAAAATTCTACTTAATGCAGATGTTATATACGATTAATAGGACTGAATATTTACAACAAATCAATTCTCCTCATGCATTACCGTATCGAAAATACAGAAATGACATAAGTAAGACATGGCAAGCTATAAAAATTAAAACATGGATCCTGGTGCGTTTATAATAATTCATTTTGAAGAGCGTAAAATCCAAAAAGAGCTCCAAACCGCTATCGTCATCAATAACCTCCTGGCATGTACATAACAGCATGGTGCATGAGAGGGGTGTTGTGGTTTTGTGGTCATATAATGAATGCCTAGTTAGGATGGTTGCTTCCACATCTTGATTGTGCTGCGATTGTCTATCAACATATTTTATTCCGGATCTATCAACATATCCCGGATCTTGCATATGTTGTGGATGAGAAGTTTTACGGATGGGTGAGATGTGTGCTGCCATCGAGACATGGTGGTCCATCATGACCCCGATGTTGGTGACAGTAGAAGTGGGTGTTAGTTGGATATTGCTGCATTTAAAGATTCACCTGTTATTGATTTTAGCCCTCGGTACATTATAGCCTTTTGCATACGCCTGTGTGTCGCCTTGTACAGATAAATGGACTGGAAGAATAAATCATTTGTATATGCTTCACGTGTCAAAATCACGACAAATCGGCATTGGATGTACAATGCCATTGCACAATTCATGCAATCATGTCTAATGTTATTGTTTCGCTTCACACGATGCCTGAAACATGCCAGTCCCAGTATCAGAGTATACCACCGTCACAGAATACTTGCGCGTCTTCCTGACTTAATTTTGCGGACGGCTGTATGCGATGGATGAGATAATGTTTATACCATTTGTCATGCGACTAAAGAGAACCACAAAGTGCGTTATCATTTGCTTAAATTATACCGGCACTTATATATATTTGTTGCGTCAATAGAATATAATGCACACTGCTATAACGCCGCAAGATGACTGGTAAGAATTATTCAATGATCATGAATGCAAGTAAACAATACTATGCCAAGACGTCGAGTTTTTACCACTCATCGATTAATAACAAGGAACCAGCTACGAATTAAGCGTTCTACAAAACTAGGAAAACCATCTTAACTATAGTCAACAATTAATTGAAATCCATGATATTCCGATTTTTTTAAATGGGCTCGAGTATCGTCGTAAGTTGGTTATATTCTACTCATAATATTTTGGTTTTCCATCGTATTTGACAGATGTTGAAAAGCTGAAGTCACGGCGGTGCTGACATAGGGATTGCAGGTATGATAATTGACTAAGTTATTAAAATGAAATCATGCTAAACAATGCTTACGCAACGTAGGAATCAGATATAATCAATTACGTACTCAAATATCCAATGATGCAAAGCATAGAGCATATTATTGCGCATTCGACCAAGTTAAAGTGATCTTAATTTTTTAAAACATATTTATATACACAAATCAACTTCAAATGTGCTTTAAATCGATTTGATGTTATATATACTACTAAACACAGTATGTTAGCCATCAATACCATTACAACTTCATTTGGTCTATATATTCTGTATAGCCCCGTATAGGTCACGTATCAACACTTGGCTTGGTAATTGAATTCAAACCCGCCGTCCCCATATTTTGGCAATATCATAATATTGTTACATTAATCGGATGTCTCTAAAAGCATATATTGTTTAAGAATATTGCTAGGTAAGATTGATTGCGATTTCTTTTGGGGTGAAATTCTTAATTCAAACCGTCAGAGTTACATATAGAGTAATGCATAGTATGAGACATGATAGGCCGAGCACGGGGAAAACGTTACGCCACATTTCATATCTAATTCAAATCTAATGTGGAATTCTTAGTACAAACCCCTTAGTCATAGTTATTCTGGGCAGCAAATTTCTCTGTATGTATGACGCCTCGAAAACAATCCCCAACAATCATTTGACATATTTATTGCTGATTCATTTGACCAATTATAACAGGTTTTATTCGCAGCATCCGCAACTCGATACATGTAAACAATTGCAAACCAGATTGTAATGGTTTTAAATCCGTAAGATTACCAATAATGAAAATATATGCAGACACTATTAAACGAGTGATAGCGAACAATTCTGATGAATCATCTATACGAAGAAGTGAAATATATTCAAAATCAACAAGACAGTGGAACGGTGGGTATAATATCATAGAGTACTAGATATTGAACCTGCTCAGTGGGACATGCGCCGATATGTTTGCATACCTTTTATATATTTATTAGGTGGATTGAATGTGTGCATGACTGCTAAGTTAGATACCCGCATTGGTACAGCTCTACCCGGATCTATATATCGGGGCCGTGAGTCAATTGAAAGCGCGAGTTGGCGAATTCGTTGCGCCCCAAGCAATCAGAGGGAAAACTAGCTTGGCGCGTCATCCGGTGTTTTGCGGGTTAATCTAGTCAGCAGGATTGCTATACGGATGAGGAATGATTACGATTTTTTCTATATCAAATCTTTGGAGATGACGGTCAATGCAAAAATGGGCCGAATGCATTGAGTTTATGGAATCCGTTATATACGCGACAAATGTTTTCTCACCTTATTCTTACCATATCCCCAAGACATTGCCAATGGACTCGAGTTGTTGAAGCGCGCCATAACGGATAGAGGATGTCCATAAGATAACCGTTTTTGTTCCTATTTCGTTAATAGAAATGGCTATTTGGGGCTAAATTTGCGGGCCTCGACGCGAGTGAAGCAGATTCGCAAGTAATGGCGACGCGAGTTATCGGAGCTCACCTGTAATCACAATGTTATAGCTCGAAGAAAGTATTTGCTAATGCAAAAACATTGACGGTATTCTGCTTAAACTTCCACGTTACTCACAACATTTTTGCGACACAGGCAATGCAACTGGAGGTTCAATGTCGAAAATCAACATAGAGTAAGCATACCTAGCACGTGCTCTGTGTAGCGGCAAGCATGCGGCCCTTCCTAGACAGCGCGACTCAATACGATGTTGCATTTGTCACAAGCTGCATATGCTCTCCCCAACGCTGCGTCTGGCGAATCAATAGCCAACCCTCACGAGTTTCAAATATTTAACAAAAGCATTGAACAAATATCATATTAGATTTAAGATAATTACCTAAAGCAGGCGATTTTCAAAACATCACTCTAGCCGTTGTTGTACACGTTGTGGTAAAATTATGTCATTCGGTTGTTCCGGCTAATCTCAGGGAATCAACAGCGCTGTGCAGTTAACACAAAGTAGCTAAGGTACATATCTATATCAAAGGCACATAGCGGTATTGATAGCAGCTCGTGAATCAATCTTATTCGCATACTGATCATATCGCTTGCATGCTTACTGATAAAACCTAGGTGGCTTATTTGTTAATCATTCATTTTGTATCGTACGTTACATTCATAACATTTGGACGGTTCAATAACATGATGTACTTGGATCGCATACATGGCGTCAATTGTTCTTTGTATAGATACAGGTGCATGGCATTCTCTAAATATTTCTTTTCAATCTAATATCAAATATGGAACTAGAAGCCACTTCTATCGAATAACCGTTGCAAACGTTATGACATGTTAGCGCACAGCGAAATCATAACTTATTGTTCGTAGGCAACGCACTGATGCAATTCGTTTTGATTTATGAATATATATATATATATATATATATATATATATATATATATATATATATACAGATATATATATATATATATATATACACTGTAAATGTGTAAATATATATATATATATATATGCATATACAGATAGACATACATATAGAGACACATTTATATTAAAGATATAGATATATATATATTTATATATATATATACAAGGATACAAGACATACATACTTATATATGTTATGTTTTTTATATACATAAAACGAGATATGTGACATTTACATATTTATATAAATATAGGTATATATTTATATAGATATATATATGGAGATATATTTATATGAAATATAAAGACATATATATATATAAAATACATAGATATGGATAGATAGATTTATAAAGATAGAAAGATATATATATACAAAAGATATATATATATATAGAGAGATATAGAAAGAATATATAGATATGAGATATATATATATCTAGATATATATATATATATATAGATATATATATATATATCATATATAGAGATATATATATAGTATATATATATATATATATATATATATATATATATACATATATATATATATATATATATATATATATATATATATATATATATATATATACATATATATATATATTATATATATATATATAAATATAAATGTATACGTGTGTGTGCTTGCAATCAATCGTTATCCCGGATCAAAATACGCTCTTTCCTAGCATATATTTTACGTATATCCGGCCAAATTAATAAACTGTAAAGCATGAGCGTGTATATGGAGAGTTTTGAAGATACTGTATCAATTTAAGTATTAGTATACTCAAAAGCTGGCATTTACTTCACTTGACATACAAATGTATGCATAAGACATTTTAGTGTATAATTCATTCCGTGCACACTACAGTATTTGTTGCAGAACATATAAGATGGTGGGCGGTGTAGGTGTAGTTCGTTCTGCGACCCGATCCTTTCATAATCTACGTTAATAATAAATAACAATAGGGCATATAACTTACAGCAATTTTGAATACCTAATCGATGATTCTACTGTAGGTGTGGCACGGAAAATGATTTAGGTGCTATAATCGATGTCCGTAAAATCCAGCCAACAGTGCTCTGCAGCAACAGATAAGCCAAACAGAGATCTCGGGATGGCCAGGTGAAGGTTCAGTGGTCGTGACATTGACATATAAGAGGGATTACAAAGGTTTTCTACTTAGCTCACAGGCGTTGTCTGAGTTAGACTACGAATGGAAACTGCGCTTGATATGACTGGCACCTTGTAGCGGTCTGCATAATGTTCAATGAGTTAGATAATATTAGCGTTGGATTGTTTTCAGCTTCTCAGCGCCGAAAGCACAATTATTCTTGGGCATTCGTACACCTTGAAAAACCAACGGCAAAGACAGAATTAAGACGAAGTGGCTTCGCCAATCACTGCGTTACCCCGTTAAGTAGTTTACCATCCAAGGTAGTTTTAATTCGATATGCATTTAATAAAAAGTGACAATGGCAGGGCATCTAATGACCATTTTTGCCATGGCCAGCTATCAATGTAACTAATTGGGGAGCCATCTTTGTAAATCATTCTTAATCATGTGCCATGTCCATAATTGTTGTGACGTGTCGGAAAGTACTTCCTCTGTTAAAAGGAATACCGCTGCTAATGGTTCTAGCATCGTTAGTGAATGTAAAAAAGAAGAATAAGTAAAAATCATCATCAAATGTTTTTATCATTTGTTTATGAATTAACGTCCATGGGTCTCACCAATGGGGATGACATTGAACACATGATATACTGCCAATCATTTTTTACTTCCATTCCCTTCTTCCCAAACTCATCAGCAAAACAATGGAGTGCAATATATGCATCGATTGTACATGAACCGGATCTGCTTTACTGCATGATGTGCGCTTGCTACATTAAAGCAGAAGCATTTTGGTCTGCATGATTGGCTGCATTCAATGATAGTCGCATTCCATGAAAACAAGACCGTCACTGGCAAGCTGCTAGGTACGTTTTTAGTTCAATTCATTCCCAAATAGATTGAGGTTACTAGGCGCAACTAACGCGCTGATGGATGGCTTTGAAAGTGGATGGATATAGCTGGTTAAGCAGATGTTTCTCAGATGAGACAGACGCGATACTTAAAAGTCTGTCAGTTTCCAGACGTTAGTCGTCTGCAATTCTACTCCGTAATGGAAACCGAAATATTAATTACAGATAACGTAACTTCATGCGTGGCTGATTGTGATAGGGCATGGTCGCTGATCAATCCAATACATTTTCCGAATAGCCAAGACAGACAATCATTTACAGCCGCATTACAGCAGCAATAACAATTATTAAAACATTTACGACCAACGTTACGATAAATATAACGCATTGTCATTTATCATCTTAACTAACGATTAATTTCCTAACTATTCAGTAACGCAGAACCTGTGAGTTGACAAATAGTGGCCAGGGTTTCTGAGCTTTGTCAATTAGCACATTTCCTTACAATATCTGTTTGTCTAAACGAAATCCTCTTATCGCTTGTCATAACGCGATTTTAGGTACACAAGCATTCCCTTGGTTACTTTTGGGAAGACATGGGTCATGTTAATTAAATTGTTAAACTTGCCACAGTACGGGGTTCGTGTCAATATGGACATTATCTAGTTAGATAGGTGTTATGCATTGGCTAAGTTAAGTGCCATGACATAGTCAAAACCTCGCTCTTCCTACATTCAGCGTTTGCATTGGGTCATACCTAGCTTGCTGCGTGTTTTTATACGCCTATCGCCGGCGAATATAATTTACGGGTTATGATAACAATCTATGTATTGAACGTACCATTTAAAATGAAGTTATACAATTTGGGGGGGGGGGGTGGGGGGTTATTACTGCAATATCACCAACTTGTGTGCAATACAGGGAAGAGTAGGTCTATTAAATGTGACAATCTCTTCCCTCAGCTGCGTGATTGGGATGTGTATCAGCCCCGGTAACTGCATTGGATCCATAATGTGTCACAAATATATATTTTACGCAATGTCGCAGTGTCCACATTCGATGTTTTGATTGATGTTTGCTCATGCATTCGATAGAAGTAAGGCAACAAATATGACCGCTTATGCGGAAATGAAAATTGAATTACTAATTTTAATTTTTAGACCGATCACGGTCGGTGGACTGCCTATTCCTAAGAAACTGAGAATATCAGACTGACACCAGTAATATAACTAATTTTAGCTTAAAGACGTGATGCGTCTACATATTCGTGTCCGAAAACCGGTCATATTTGTCATCAAGACAGGCTGTCCTACAATGTACGTTTTTCAGTGCAATTCATTCCCAAGTTAAGTGGAGTGTGGTTGCCAAGCGTGCCCAATGCACTGATGGATTGTTATGAAATTGGATGCAACGGATGGTTTTGCATTCGCTTCTCCTTAAAGGCTCTTAGTTTTCATTTGCAAATTGCCTGCAATTATTCTCCTCAAAAGGAACATACATTTCAATGTACAGAGAATTTAGCGTGATGTGTGGTTGCTATGTGGGATTGCACCATTGCTGATCAACCGGATAAAGATACAAGAGAGTCAAAACAGGGAATAGTCTATAGCTGTGCCGAAACAGTTATACTAGCAAACAAGCAGTCAAAAATTTAAGCGGAGTGCTATAATAACTAAAGCAACTTGTCGTCTACGTCTCAGCAATGTTCTTTTTAAAATCGACTTCAGTAATGTAAATCATGACCCAACGAATAGCCATTGCCAGTACCTTTTGTAACTGGTTAGCTCTGGAATGTAATAGCGAAGATTTGGGAAAGTGGGATACAGAGCAATGGCCAACCTAAGAAAAATATCTGCTTGATTGAATAAAATCTTCGTATCGCTTGTCTTAGCGCTGTTTCAGATATGCTAAGCAAGAGAACGAGTTCAAGCATTCCTGTGGTTAATGTTAAGAATTAACGGGCAAGATTGTTGTTACTTGTGAAATTGCCATTGCACTGGGTTAATGTCAATCTAGGTATCATCGAAGTAGAAAACTATAAATATATCGAATATCATCTGCGTTTATAAGCACGGAGCCGGTATTAAATTAAGAGATTCGATCTTATCAGACTGGATATTACCTTTGCTATATGCATTCAGCATGCTCAATCAGGCTTTATCTAGTACCACTGAACCGGCTGGCTTTGGTGAAATTTAGCATGACCTAAGCTTAGTGCCTTGGCACTGTCACAACTACATTCTTCCTACGTTTGGCGTTTGAATTTAGTCATAACGAGCTATATCTGAATTTAAAACTGTATCACGTCTATCTTTTACATATTGAATTCGATTGTTATGGTAACTTTATACCGGAACAATATTTTGGTTTAAACATAGCATTAATGTAAGGAAAGTTAAAGATTTTATATAATTCACAGATAATGTTGTTTTCTTGGTTAGGAATTTATTAATATCAAAATAGGCAATATCTAGCTTTACTGGTAATTACATACGTTGCATAATTAAAGCTGAATATTACCTACTGGTACAAACACGGCTACCGACACGGTCATCAAAAAAACTCTGGCCAATTATTCGTTTTGAAAGGTATTCTTAGCTGGTATATCACCTAATGATGAATAACTTTAATGCGTGGTAAACTGCGAATGACTCGCAATGTGTTTCGCATCTCATTATTGAACTGCCGATACGTATAAGCTTAACCTTATTTGCATTGGAATAATATTCCCGTGCTGCATGATTGGTCTTACCCATCTAAAATCGCAATTGCTCAAGACCTTAATAGCCAGTGTGTTCAGTGCTTATATCAGGTAAATATGCGGCGGACCAACACACTAACACTAGAGGGAAATACTGTGGCGGGAAAGCCGGTTATCACGAAATAACACATGTAATGTATTGATTGTGTTATGTGATTATCAATAGTAACTCCTGAGCCAGCAGTCCCCGGTTTGACACTATTGGTCATTCAGTCAAGCCTTTTTAACTTACCCTGCTAGTTCCTAATTGCAGTTATGACAGGATCCGGCTAGTCAACCACAAGTTGTACATATACTAGTCACATGTATCTACCAAGCGAGGCACAACATGCCACAAGGCATGTATTAGAACCATGCGACTTTATGATTTATGGGATTTCTTCGCAAAGATAATTCTCCTCACTTACCATATTTCAACGCCATCTTTTTCAGAAAAGTTTTAAGTTGAATGTCAAAAAAGTGTCTAAGTCCACTGCTGACCAAGGCATTAGCAGAATATTTAAACTAGTTCTTTATATGCAAAAATGAGATGATAACGGAGTATACATCCCCGCAATGACCTCAAATAGGCAGCAAAGTCTAGATATAACCACACGAGCAATAGGTGCCCAGTAAGAGGATTGACAATAAAATGTACAGCTATGCCACTGTTGATTATATCAGGCGTATGCTTATTAATGCGCTATTTAGGCATTGCTGATAATTCTTTAAGATGGTAGGACATAATAGATCGGATACAGCAATGTCTAAAATGTCCAAATAGACTCGTAAAAATAGATTAAATTTGGAATATTCTTCCGTGCCGAATAATGCGATTAAAAGAGATGTGTTGATGACAATTATTGCACCACTGTTTACATTGTCCAACATCATTACAAAGATTAACAGGTATCAAGGTGTCACATATTGAATCAGTGACTCCGTTATGACTGTGCTTGTGAGACCTGCAAATTTATTGTGATGTTATAATCGAACAACAAAATTAAATATCTATGTATCGGCCCGTCAATTCACACGACGCATAGATGTTTCGAGTAGCACTTTTTGATGAAGCGGATTACAATTTACAAATCACACATAGAGCATGCCTTCCCAAATCCAATTGCAATAGAATATATCAGCATTTATTCATTCGTGCTCTATGGAAATGCTGTAAAGCCGAGGAACGGTCGCGTGGCGGTGGCTTTTTACCTACTAAAACGTGACCTCCTTTTCCTGGAAGGAGTCTACTACAATCTAATAGTCCCTGGCGCAACAAACATCAGCAGGTTGTTTAAGCAGCATAATCTTCTGGTCATAGACCACGTGGCAAGGACTTTATAGAATCCCTTTCTTTATAACATGGCGGATGTTTGCACAGAATTTTGCGTCTGTCTTTGAATATTGATTCACATTGATATTCATCTGCACAGTTACGTACAAATCATCCGTTATTAGATTTTGTGTTAAAACACATGTTTAACATCCGATATTCTGAATGATGGGCATTACTGCATAATAAACATACCAAGGACTTGCGAGGCAAACGTAAAGGGATTTAAAACACCTAAGATAATATCTGTGGGAGCACAGTGGAAAGTGGTAATGTTTATGATAATATACGTATTGTGAGTCACTTTCAACGACAAGGTAATACCGCGACGGTGATAGATCCGGATTATTATGATGAAATGACATCGCCAACCGGGCAGGAATTTGTTACACTGTCTGAACAAGGGCAAGAATAATACCATCGAGTCCGTAATCATTTCGCCACTTGGGCGGGTGCATCCCTTTTCATATATTTGAACGCCATTTAATCATTCTTGTCACAAGAAATCAGTCGGATTTCAAAATCTTAGGATCGAAAGCACATCCTGTGGATCGAAACGCGACGCAGCATTAAAAACCAGCTTGTACTTTAGTGGAGGTCTGGATATTCACATCAGCATCTGCACTCGCGGTCTCCCATCCAATGTCATTATATATGATGCAAAGCTGTTGTGAAAATCGGCTATATTACGGGCTTTCATTCTACATTCTTTATTAGTCATTAGCGAGTACTTATTGGCCTTTCGGCAGATATGCCGATCAGGAAACATTGGCTGTGGCGAGTTACAAACATTACCATTTTAATATTGACATGCGGACGATATTCAAGTTTTCCAATGAAGCATGAATGGGAAAAGTTTCGGAAGTATCTCAATTATAACATGAGCTAATATAAATTCAACATGTCATAAAGAAAGTTGCTCGATAAACAGCAATTTGCGTAATGCGAATAGAATATACTTCCAATCTGCGCGATATGTGTGCATACAAAGTTAATGAATAAAATTACACTGCGTTTGAACACACAGGGATATGGTTTCGCCACATATATGAATAAAGCAGTGCTTTCAATAATCATCCAGTATATTATCATGCTCCCCTAGCATAGATATGCTGAGGTACTACTATAACCCTATACTTACCAATTGGTAGGGCTTACAATTGAAAGGTAACATAGGATACATTTATGATGTAATCGTTATCATTAATGTGCATGGGTAATCAAGAAAGACAATCAATCGTAGAAGTGAGATTGATTTGCATGGAACAAGCAATGTTGCTAATAGTTGTTAATGCTTTGTAGGACAATGAAGAATTACCAATTATCTTGGACTTGTGCCATATATCTGTTGACGAATGTTATCTTATTTACACTGCCAAATTTCCGTAAGGCTTTTTAAGCTGTTCAGGTTGTGGGCCTCCATCCATTTGTTTCCAAAGATGCACATCGTTGTGACAGTTAACTGGACAACTGGACTTGATGTTATAATTAACAAATTGCAATACTTTTATTCTTACAATTGCTTGTATAGGATGGTACATAACTATGTTAAGTGCTGAGCATAGTTCAATAACATGCAGTTTTTCATAGTAATCAAATGGCCATCCTATTAAATGTGTACGCCTTCATTTATGTAATACACCTGTTTGGATATATCGTAGCTATAAGTTATAAACAGGAATTATATCATAATAAGGCATAAGTTGCTGGGATTTATTGTTTAGAACTATATTTGGATTGGTCATAATTCATTTGTGACCTATCTTGTGTTGAGTGTAACCGTATATAAATGGCCCCGATACCCATTCCATACAGAAAAATGAACGAGGATACTTTTTCCACTGGTATTTTAGGTATGTTTTAGTCTGCGGCGTTGTTTCCAAAGACAATCACGATTACAAATTACTGGCGAAGTAATGATAGTCACAGTCCAATTGATTGATATATTCTACAAGCGCTGATGTTCTAAGAGCACATATTAAGATTATGTATATCCGTACTCATAAAGTTCCACGCCTAACCTTATTGCTCATACTCGTCTTCAGAATGTTGTCAAAATGAATATCTTTGATAATTATTGTTAGGCCCATGTAGAATAGACCTCAGTATTGATGAGACACGTAATATGTCAGTAATGATTTCATGCTGCCAGTTAGAATTATAATCCACAATCGCTACTATAATTGTTTGATACGTTTTGATAATGACCGTAATTACAACAATTATCGCATGATTGGCTATGTAGTTCAGATTAACGTTATGAAGACCAATATGGTTGAAAACCTACCCTGCACTGTGACCAAGTTACATGGTTGATATAATGCACAAGGAAGAACCCATAAGACACACTATTTGCTATAACGAGCTGAATTTGAAGAGAAATGTGCACTGTTTAAATGTCTCCATTGAAATCAACGCCTATGCTCATTGCAAATGCACTTATGTTAGCCTCATAACCAACTTCCACAAAGCGTTTGGCAATCAATCACGAATGTTGTCAAGGGAAACCAATCACACATATTCCTGATTTTCACAAGTGACGTGCATGAACCGTTGATCGCACAGTGTGTTGTCAAATAAAATATTCAAATATCCGCAACAAACATCGATCTCCTTTACTCCGATCGTTAGTGGTCATGTTAGCCATCGTAGTAGCCCTCGTCCTGCATGCTTAATTTGTAGAGCGATGGCAATGGTCAATTGCTTGCAGAAACTATTTTCAATCACAGTGTCATGTTTATGATTATCACGTTTCAAAAGAAGAATGGGTTTGTGAGGCATAGCAGAATATATACTATTCTACATATCTGTTTAAAACGTTGTCGGTTTGTTTAACACTAGTGAATTGTGAGTTTGCCAGGTTAATATTATTTTATTCAGATATATTCAAATGTAAGTGAATTAACCAATATCTACACTATGCTTGGCCGATAAGGATGCAGCAACTCTTCGTTAAGCGTTACAAATTTCTTGCTCAAAAATAAGATCACCAAAACGAGGGCACCATTCACATGTGCACAACTAATTCAACCAAACGCACGGCAGCATTTAATGGCGCATTTAGATGACGTTTTAAGCATTTGTTATTCCACATATATCATACAACTCATAATAAATACGATTGAACTCAATGCGACACGCTGCACCAAGCTGTCTTAATGCCTTAGAGATCGGTATAGAGCCAAATTATTGGGGTTAGGTGATCTAATTTTCTAGGTGACTAGGTGTCATTACAGATGTAATGATTATTCCAACAGCTACATGATAATTTTGCTAAGCAATGTTTGTTTCACTCGATCAACACCCATTGCTCACAGAAACTATTGTTCAACCTCCTGGTGTTGATTCGACCTCCATCAGCAAATTTTGAGCCGTTATAAGGCTGCCTCCTGCGTGGCCTACTCCAGTAAATGTATAAGACCTAATCGCAATATACATTTGTGTATAGGAACACACCATATATATGGTTTTCCAATCGCTGTATGACAGAGCCTGTCGACGAGAGAAGGTATCATGGAGTGTTGCTATTTTGATTAATATTAACACGGTATTTGGGGCCGTGATCAAGTTTAAATCCGGTGGTATAAATACATCGCCTACTAGTAATTCAAACTTTGTCATAAAAAGCCATCAAAACACCATTTCCCGAGGTTGGTACGATTTATATTGCTTCCACGAACGACCCATATGGACATAACTGCCGCTTATTTAGTGTCTCAATGCATCTGGTTGACTTCTATCAATTTTTGATGGACAGTTATATTGCCCCGGCTAGCATTTTACTAGATAAAGCGTATCAACAGATAAAAATACTGCATTCTTCAAACCGTTTTTTGCCAACTGAATGATGATTTTTGATATACTGTCACTTTCTAAATTAAAATAAAGACGGAATTAGTTCTTCACATCAAAAGAGAATGCAGGTTCAGGGAATTTGACTTCAAAAGTGTACATGTCATGACAATAGATACAGACATGGTGGCATGAGTGATTGGCAATAGCTGGTGCAAAGAACTAAGATGAGACGTAAAATATATTTTAAGTAACTACACTGCATTTAGATCGAATTGTTTCATTTTCTCGAAACAATGTAACCATGAGTATAACATCAAACCAGCACCGTACGGTTTATTGATTCGACTCATTGGCACTGATACCGTGACGAATGAGAACTTTATATACTTTGGGCAGTTTATTTAATGCGTCCATGGTTTTGAATTCAAGATACTTGCATTGGCAATTATTATCTTAAGGCTAGCAATTAGTATTGGCCCATGCCACGTGATTTACGATGTTACTTTCATGCTCTAACATTGCTTGCAGCATTCTTGTGGCACTGATAAAGCAACTTAAGACTCAATGCAGAGCATACATTACACCGGTTACACCGGGATTGATCAAACTTTATTCCAAGCCTATTATATCAGCTCTTGCTTTGAAAGTAAATGCACATGAATCGGCTGTACAGGTTATGAATTAATTAATGATTATGTGAGAGGTACTATACTTTGCAAGGTTGCAGGTTAAAGTAGACTTTGATAACAATATCAAGTCAGGTATTGACTTATATTTACTCTGTATAGAGTTTTATGTTTTTGTCTAATAATCACGATTAAAAATAACGTGGAAATTTTACCTCTGTCGCCTCTTGAAGAGATCGTAGGCACATTGCGTTTCGTAATATAGGTCAAAAGTAACGAAATATGTCCGATGTTCTCAGCTAGTATCTTTGCTATTTCATAATTTAGATGGATATGATATGTAATTAATATTCGTAAATATTGCCGATTCGTACAAATTAGCTCTGTATTTGCCCTAACTGCATTTCTAACAACATGGCAATGGTCGCTATGGATAATTATTATTGTGAACACACCATAGATCACTAACGTAGTACTCCTAATACACTTTTATAAGCTAGATTGTGACTACCATGCGTGCCAAATGCGCTGATAGGTTATTACGAAATTGCATGCAATGAATAGTTTTGCAGATGCTTCTCTTTTTCGACGGGGTTTGATGGATGAAATGCTCTCAGTTTTCAGTCGATTATTGTCTGCAATTCTACTCGTCAATTGCAATATAAAATTCAATGTACAAATAATTTGAAATGGTGTAAGACTGATGAGCAGGATTGTATCATCGTTGATTTATCAAATTAAGCATCGAAATAGGCATGGCAGAAAATCGTTTGTAGCTGTTTTGCAGCAACAATACTAGATAACAAGCAGTCCCACATTTACTCTGAACGTTATGATAGCTATGATATCTTGCCATCTACGTCTCAGCGAAGGATCAATAAACAAAAGCTTTCAGTAACGTCAATTATAAGAGTTTACTCCGAGCGGTAACGATCAGACAACGCCGTTGGCTGTTGTAAATCATCTTCTCATTTACATTCTGCATGATCGTGCATGCTTCTCCAACCCCTTAACTTCATAATGCATTGGTAAGCCTTAGCTAAGCTCGTGTGCTACTGAAGGATGCAATTTTGCATCATACCTACTAATATCTGCTAGTCTGAATGTAAACCTCGTATGACTTGTACTGACGTGGTTTCATGTATACTTACAATGAGGAAAAGTACCAGCGTACCTATGGTAACTGTTGGGAAGTTATGTGTCAGGTAAAAATAATCTGGGCATTATCAAAGCAGATAGCAATAAATATATCGAAATTCCATCATCGCATGCAAAAAAACAGAACTGATCAATTTATAAATCAAAGGCTTTGATCATTTTAGGCCGGATATTATCTTTGATATAGGTCGTTACCATGTCCTACCAGGCTTTATCTAATTGGATAATGTTGATCAGATAAACCTGGATATCATGCAACAGCATGCATATGTGACACTTAGGCGATGCCTAAATTAAGTGCCGTGAGATATATCAGCTACACTTCTCCTGCTTTAAGCGTTTAAATTAGGTAGTACTGAGCATTACTGTTAAATAATTGCCTTTTTATGTCTATAGTGGACTCGTTCATCCCTAACACGCGTGTATAATACTGTGCCGGGATAACCGGTTCATTAACATGCATAAAATGTGGTATATATTGATTGTGTTTTGCGCTAAAAAAAAGTTACACCACGAAGCAGTTCATGGTTTGTTATTTTTGGACATTCATCCTAACAATGCTTAAATGCGGTCATGCCAGGATCCGATACGTGTAGAAATACGAGTTTCACGTATTGAGTAAATGATGCAAAATGTGATACAGTTGTCTAAATAACAATCCTACCTCACCACATTTCAACTAAATCCATTTCTAAATGATTTTGAGTTTGTTGCCGTAAAGTATGAAACTGTCATAATTATAATGTTTAAGCGATATAATTAGCAGCAGAAAGGGAATTGTGATAGAAAAGATTGTGGAAAATCTATCCAAGCAAGGATCCAAGTATAGGTGTTGCCAAGATCTATACCACTTGGGCAATATGCACCCAGTAAGATGATTGGCTCTGGAATATCAAACCATGCCGCTGCGGATTTACCTGGCGTACTCTTATTAATGAAACGCTTGAGCAGATCCTCTAACTAAGACACAGCTGATGTTTCGTTAGGGAGCAAGATATGGTTAATTGGACACAGCCGTGTAGCAGTACATCCTTGTAGGCTAGTAAAAATATATATATCTTGCAATTTGTTCATGTGACATCATGTATGGTCAACACTTCAGATAATATAGCAGTTCGCATTCCCTACCGTTATGATCAAGATATACCAATATATATGTTCCCACAGATTCTCAAGTTCAATCTAGGACCAAAGTATATCTGTGTCTGTTAGCCCAGCAAACTCTATGATAGAATTGCATTGTACCGCACTTTTTGGTGAAGCATATTATAATTAATCGGTTACATGTTAAGCACGGCGATATTTTGAGCCAATCAGCCAAATCGCTATTACATACTTAAATACCTTTCAATCATCATTAACTATCCTAAACCGTTGTCAGTTTCATACTATCTAATAAGGTTGTCTACAAGGCATGCCAGCCGACGACAATTTCCTTTGCATAGTACCATGTCAGTATCTGCAATAGGATTCATGCTACAATCATTGTTTAGAGTTGATATTCCGCTAAAACACAAGTTTACAATAGAATTTTCTGTGAGCATATCTGCACTACCCAACATTATCTGGTAATCATGAGATATATTATGTTTAAAAATGATTGGTTAAACAATTTCCAAACATCTAGCAGGGAAAACTGAACTATTTTTCAAGCATCTCATAATAGAGAATATCCTATAGAAGCGCGTACGTTTGTGAATGATGGTAATGTTAAGGGTAATACAAGACAATTTCAACAACAAGGATCTATCTCGACGGTGATATATTAAGATTATTCTGAAGAAGTGCCAACCCTAGTTGCCACAAATTCGATGCCCCTGTCTAGGCTGCAAAACCCACGCCGCCGGGACAAGGTCCAGCACAATACCATTGAGCCCTATACCTTTGCCCCACTTGGGCGGATGCATCCCCTTTCCGATATTTGAGCGCCATCAAACGTGATTATTTGTGTTATACTGAATCTTAAGATCGAACGGCATTAGGTGACACGGCTAATCACTACACCATTGGAAAGGGTTTGGTAGAGGCCTTGATAATCACGTTATTATCTGAAGTTGTGGATTCATATTCAATGTAATTAATAATTTTATAAAAATGCATTATAAATCTATTCAATTAAAGGGTTTTCGTCGTACAATATTTATTAGACAATTCTGGTATTTCTTTGCTTAGCTACCCTCTGAAACGATATCCACCCCAGAACAACTTAGCTTAGATTATATCATTACGTTGCAGAATATTATCAGCAGTGATCAATTGCGTCACCAATTAGCTGTATAGATGCATTGTATAAGTACCAGGCATAGATCGGAAACAAACACTATAATATGTATACGAACTCCATTATGATGGATGTTATTATATCCGTCTTAGGTGGCCTTTATTTTAATCTTTGCAAAATGATAAAACGAATGACTTATTGGTCAATATTATCCTGCAACTGTAATTGATAACCGACGCGGCTTTATAACTTGACGCTAGCGGTTGCTATCATGGGGTGGCAGCAATTCATGCTGAGCGCTGATCAGTTTGCTGTAATAATTATAAGGCTAACTATCATAACATTATCTCTGCAGGCCTTCTTTTCCATGCGGATGCCATACACTTGAGTAGCTATGAGTAGTTAGTACGATATCCGGTTATGTGATTTTATTGGTTGCATCTATAATGGAGATGATCACAATGTAGTAGTGAGCTCTCCAAAGAAATGTCTGATGTTGAAACGTACGTGCGGGTCCAAAATAAAAATGGCGCCGATCCCTATATCATGCATAATGTATACAAGGAGACCGTTTCTCTGGTACTTAAAAAGATTTTTTATAGGCTCGGCCGGACACCTCACATTCATGAACAATCGTCATTGAAAGATTGTCTGTCAAGAATAAACCTTTTATAAACATATGCAACAGCTTTAATGTCTCCGTTGCTTCCAAACGCATATACTCTTTGCGAATGCGCTACAATTAGCTTCTATTTCAACTTGTATTAGCGAATCAATCACAAATGTTGTCAAGGGAAATCAATCACATCTCTTCCTGATTAACAGACCTGTACCAAGTGACGTGCATGAACTGGTGATTGCACGTGCATTGTCAAATGATATATTCAAAGCCAGGACGGGGCTTCAGATATTGGAAGATCGAGGTAAAATAACCTGTATTAAGCCAAATGTTTATGTATGTATGTATGTATATATATATATATATATATATATATATATATATATATATATATATATATATATATATATATATATATATATATATATATATATATATATATATATATATATATATATATATATATATATATATATATGGGATGTTTCAGTACTACGTGGTTGACTGCGCGGTATGTTAGTTACAGCGGTCATTTTGCTTCCTACACTTGACCGACAAGGATTGATCATTGAATTGAAACAGCCCTTGCGAGAAAGGTGATATTACACATGACACTCATCACAAAGCCATGATGTAAGCTACGTTCACCACTGATCCATTCCGATCAGTTTCATTACCACTCGTCAATTATATTTCCTTAGCATATTCAATCACAGTTTGCTTTGGAAGTGATCATATATAATACAGCTCGATTAACGCCCTAATATATGGTGACAAGCAGCGCGCACTTTCAAGAAACACATCGCTGTCTGGTGATATTTCCGGCCAGGTAAAGCGAAGATATGGGACAAGCACAGATTTCTTCACATATTAAGGCAAAATCTTCATTATTAGCATTTGACCGCACTCACAATGAACACCAAGTGCGTTTCGATCCGGTACTATTTCGAAAGTTATCCCTCTACATTAATAAATACCAGTATAACAACATAGCCTATGGTATCTGGAGAAACGTGGTAATAAGAATCTTGTAAGGTAACAGTTAAGTGCTAGGTATCGGTCTGTAGCCGTTTTCATATTACCTTTATCAGCGCTTTGCTCTGTGTCCACGGCAACATTACCCAAATTATTTGTGATACGTGATTTTTAACTTCCTCGACAACATAGACAACTTAGCTTCAAGTCCTTTATCAAATATATACCAGTGCTCCCCTAACATCAGCGTCCTCTATCTGAAAGGACTGCGGCAAGGTCTCGATTACTCCCGGCTTTGCTTAATGCGCATGCATACCCTGTGAAAAGAGATCATTTGGTGTACCATCAGTAGGGACCTAAATATCGGTGGTTTTGGACTGTAAAAAGCCTAAATATTCCAAAGAGAAGAGTCGGCTGGTTTATCACATAGTTACTTTGCGCCTCTTTATTGCGACATTACAAGGCTGAGCAAGGACTACGACGGATTTCAAATGCCCCAAACGTGCATAATGTAGACCCATGCTCACTATGGCCTATAGTTCCTGGTAAAACCAACTTTGTCCTTTACTGAAGTCTACTCTGTTAGTAAATATTTAACATACAATCTTTACTACTTATAGTATACCTGTTTTTTTGTTTAATCGGGTAAATATTAAGCATCAGGACTGTCTTACAGTGTAATCTTTGCAGTTCGTAGCAGCCAATTTTAGCCTGTGTTATGTATTTGTGGACGTAGCTTACCTATAATCATTCCATGTTAAGTCGATAGAGCTTATCTGGCATACCTGATAGATTGGTGCAGAAGCTTCTTATTGTAGTCGGGGCTCTCAGATTGCAATTGTATTCGTGCTGCGCAATATAATTAGATATTGCTTGTTACAGGGAAACGGTCATCATTTATGGCTACTATGTAAGATTGAATGTCTGCTGATCCACAGAACACGTACCAAGCTGACCCCAGGTACTCAAGCAATTGCAGCTAAAATGTTACAACGCTGCGAGGAACCATTGTACAAATATGCTGATTCTATTTTACGCTTATATTAAGTGACACATCGAAGCAGACTATTGTGCCCTGCATCCTACCATGCATCTCAGGCCTGTGATCGCCTGAAATGACATGATTCACAATCGGATTTGCTTAAAAACATCGGATATATACGACAACCGTACAGTAATCAGAACCTTCCGTTTTTCCAATCAACCACAGATTATATATCTCGCTACCAGCTACGTCACGGGAATGCATGAGTTGTATACGTCCTATACGGGTACGGATAAAAATCAAATGTTTCCGAGCCGATTGGGCAAATAGGCCAAACGAGCTTAATCAAGTTTGAACTAAGTACCCGGTCTGCTATGTTGGCGATAATAAGACCAATAAACTACTTAACTACCTGTAGATGCCATCATCATACAGCTGCCATTTTTGTCATACCATCTTTATATATATATATATATATATATATATATATATATATATATATATATATATATATATATATATATATATATATATATATATATATATATATATATATATATATATATATATATATAGTATATATTATATATATATATTAGTATAGTTAGTTAGTTTAGTTAGTTAGTTAGTTAGTTAGTTAGTTAGTTAGTTAGTTAGTTAGTTAGTTAGTTAGTTAGTTAGTTAGTTAGTTAGTTAGTTGAGCGAGATGATGTCTTCAGCCGACGCCTTCTCGAGAAACTCAGATGGTCGTCTTCCACGCATCCCGGTCCAGCATCAGCGTCCTAAGTTCAGATGTTTCCTGTTGTGTTGCGTCCTTCTTCAGCTGAACTACGAATGTAATTCTCCTCCTGCCCTTGCTTCTCATTCCGTCAATGGGTTCCAAGAGAAAAAGGGGGCTCACAGCTAGCTCTGGGTGGCGGACACAGTGGTCAGCAAGCCTCATCCTTCGTTCCCTGATCTTAACAGTTACCCTTGGTAGGGCAGGTAGAGCTGGGAGTTTGGCATATGGTCTTCCCAGTCACATCAAGGGCCATCCTTAGCACGTCCATATCTCGGCTCCATACAAGTACAGACTCAACTGTAGCAACGAACAGACGTCTCGTAATGTCATCATTGAGACCCGCTCTCCACAATCGTCTCAGGCCATGAAGGGCCCTCCATGCCAGGGCTCTCCTCGCTCTTATCTCACTCTCAGTTGATCCTATGAGGACACCAAGGTATTTAAACTCTTCAATACCTCTAGGGGAGCGCCACTTTGGGTCTTGATGGTACTGCCCACTGAGTTGATTGTCATCACCTTTGTCTTCTTTGAGTTGAGCTGTAGGCCAACTCGACTACACTGAGGTCAACAGCTGCAAGCAGTTTTTGTGCCTGATCCACTGTGTCTGAGAGGAGACTGGTGTCATCAGCATATTCAAGGTCTGTAATCACTGCAGCTGGCACTCTCCTACCCCGCGCTTGGCAAGCGTTAAGCCTAGTTCTTCCTCCCTTACATTGATAGCACATCTCAAAGCATAATCCAGGACGAGCACAAACAAGAATGGTGCTAGTATGTCACCCTGCAGAACTCCAGCTGTGATTTCAAAGAGGTCTGTGGTATCATCTGGTGTAACCTCCTTAGCCCATGTCTTTTTGTAGCTTGCAGTGATTGCCATGACTACCTTCTCTGGAACACCATATGCTCGGAGGATCTCAATGAGCTTGCCTCGGTGTACATTGTCAAAAGCTTTCCTGAAGTCGATGAAGGTGATGACACACGACATGTTATTGTTCCTGACTCCTTCCAGTATTCGCCTCAGGGCAAGGATTTGCCCAGTTGTGGTTCTGTTTGGTCGGAAACCATTCTGCGAGTTTCTCAGAAGCGGTTCAAACACAGGGCGTATGCGAAAGACTGACCCCCGGTAGTTATCTGGTGAAGAGAGGTCACCGGATTGGGGTACTGGTATAATGTTAAGAGTAACCCACTGCTCAGGTAGCTCTCCCAACTCGTAGGCTTTGTCAATAAGCGCCAGAACTGTGTTGTCTAGTGGGACAAACTTGAGCAGCTCGGGTGTTACACCGTCCTCACCACAACGTTTCCCCGTCTTGATGTTTGACTTTGCCTTCTGGTACTCCTTTAATGAGAAGGGACTATCAAGTATGGGCAAGTTGCTGAACACTAGGGCTACTTGTGTGTCCTCATCCACTATCTCGGTAGGGTTCCCTAGCAGCTTCTTAAAGTGTGCATGCCATAGCAGCACCCTCTCCTCGGCGCTTAGGGCCTTGAGCTTGGCAGCTTAGGATCTACATCTGCCAGAGAGTTCATTAATCAGCTTCCAACTACTTGCATGCTGCTGGGCTTTATGCGCGTTCTCGACCCCTGCTATCTTCTGCTCCAGCTCCTCTCTCTCGATAGTGGCGTAGACGCTGTACAGCTCCTGCTTCTCCAGCTTGTACTTATACCGTAGGAGCCGAGAATCTCTGTCTCTATTGTAGGCATGATTTTCCTCAAGCATCCTCTGCCTTGCAGCGAGAACTCTTGGGTCGTTGCAGCTCTCCTTCTTTTTCTTACTCTTGATTTGCTTCAGACAGGCTTTTGCAGCATCGTGGTTCGCAGCCACAAAAAGCTTGTAGAGATCTAAGAGATCGTCTTCGTCACCCTGTAGCACCTGGTACCTGTTCTTGACTTCAACAGCATAGCGAGTCTGCAGCTCCCTGTGTACTTCTAGCTCGCCCCACTCATACTTGGGCTTCCCAGCTTCCCGTTTCTTTGGTGCTCTTAAGCTGAGTTGCACTCTCCCTGTTACTACCCTGTGATCTGAGTACGGGGACCCGAAGAAGCTGTAGGCTTCACAGTTGTTGACACTGTTCCTCCACGTCCTACGTACAAGTACATAGTCCAGCTTGTGAGTCGTGTTCTGGGGTGATCTCCATGTCAACATCTTGAATCTCCTTTTTCGGAACAGTGTATTGGCGGCTAGAAGCTGGTGTTCCTCCATGACTTCTAGAAGGCGCCTTCCATTGGCACTGGTCTCAAATATATATATATATATATATATATATATATATATATATATATATATATATATATATATATATATATATATATATATATATATATATATATATATATATATATATATATATATATATACATATATATATTTATAAGGTGATCTGTAAGGTGACCTTATTCAGTGCGTATTTATATCAAGAAAATAACTGTGTTACAGCTGTTGAAGCAATTCCATCATATCCTCTGCTCGCACAAAAAAAGTTTTCGCTGGTTGTTTCCGATGTTCATACATCACCATCGAAATGCTCGGCGTCACATTGCCAACTGGCTTTTTAACACCTGATGCAAAGCATGATCAAGGATTCTGATTTTGCACTGCTAAAAACAGCAAAATATGGCCAACTCTGCCATTGTAATATTCAGGTTTTAATGGCGCGCTATCATCTTTATTATCAAACATTTGCGCTCTCAAGCTGCATATAGATTGATCACATGCTTATTTTATAAAGAGGACCGCAATGTCAATGGTATGCAGCGATTTCGCATCCAGGAGATATGATTATTCTTGATTAATACTGTGTCGCTCTCATTGTTGCTGACAGTGTTGTAGCCTGCATTGAATACACCTGCTTCACTCAGATTGAAGAAAGCATGCTCAATTACATGGTTTAACGCAACAAAATATACATGAAGTGCACTGAACGCACATTTACCTTATTTTTAGATAGAAAATCGCAGCGTTAATATTTGACCAATAATCATCGACACGATTACAAAGAAGTCGAGCTTTTGGCATAAAAGTACCACTGTGGAGCTAAAAAACCCCTAATAATTGCGGCGGTAATAGCATGTAATAGTCAATCAGGTTGTCTTGATTAACGAATGAATTGTTTGGGCTCGTACGTAATTGTGTTTAGAAAGATAATATGATTGCACGCCTGTTATGTTTGCTGCTTTGATATTGTTCTGGTATGTGTCCAAAGCAATTGAAGTGAAGGAAGTGACGTTGTTCATGTCCCTCTTTTTTGTCTTGCTGGCGCTTCTAGTTGGGCTGAAGTATGTTGAACTTAAGAAGCAAATGTATCTATATCTATGTGGATCGTCATTCACCCAATGCATTATTATTGACCCTGAGTGCCATCATACCAATATTGTGACCGATTATATATATATATATATATATATATATATATATATATATATATATATATATATATATATATATATATATATATATATATATATATATATATATATATATATATATATATATATATATATATTATATATATCGTAATTTGCTTTCAAACGGACCATGTACCAAATACTTAGATACCCGGGTTTAGAACTAGCCATAGCCTTGAATAAAAATCATACAATAGAGCCGCTCCGATGACAGATAAGTCGGAATGATTAATTGCTAGCTATTGATTGGCGTTGGATTAATTTTAAAGATACGTTATAGAAAAGTACTGAATCATTGATCAAAGCATGATTTTTACAATGATCAGCTCTGTGGAAAAAGCGGTTGATTGTGTTTAAGCATGCTTAGCTAGGCTAGATTTCATAAAGCAACTTATTGTTTAGCGTTTCCCAGATACGGTGGAATTACAATCATTCTTACTCTATAGCGCATGAAATAACGTTAGATTGTTCTTAACGTTCTACCAGAGAAGCTAACGGATGCATGATGCGACCATCTAGTTTGGTCGGTTAGACATTTCAACCAATACGCTCCACCATAGCTCACCAACATAAGCTTTATCGCCCATTGGATGAGTCATACGTGTGTTAAACGGACCATGTTGAGGGTCTGTGCTTAGCAAAACAGGGACGCCAGACGCTGCTTGGTATCAGTGTTGCATATTCGCGAAATAATGGTCCTTAGTACATGGATATATTGGGTGTATGACAGTTTCAATATAATGTTGATCAAACTGGTCGTCCAATGACACCCTTAACATATATCAGTTAAGGGATGCACTGTATTATATTACCGAAATATTGTAACTCTATTATGCTCAACGCTGGCGATTGTGCGCTATTGCCTTGGAGGCAAAAATTTTATGTCATTTTTCTTAGCGATATTTTCCAACCAAACAGAAAGTTGGACCCGCCTCGCATTGAACCTTTGGATCAATATGAGCACTTCTGTAAGTGAACACATTAGTCTCAAGCAATCATTTGTGTAACGATGAGCCATGGTAAAAAGCATTATTAATCTTCCGAACCGAGGACAATTCATTACTTGGACTGATAGCCTTTGTCGTATATGGCTCAGAGTTTGGCGATAACTTGCGGCAATTTCCCGCCTGATTGAGCACATTCTTCACCGATTTGTATCAGGTCATAACAGGGATTAAACCCAGTGGAAAAAAATGATACTGTATTGCAAACCTACTTTAAGCCGCATCTTCACTATGTTTGTATTTAATTTAGAGTCCATAGCCCAGCAAAAATCCGCTATCCTTTACACATTTGTATGATTAATATCGTAGCTGTATTATTACTGCACATATTTGACCTGATTGCTAGTAACTATTTATAACCTATAATATATAAATATATAAGTACATAGATATATGTATATATATATTTAAATATACATATAAATATATATATATATATATTAATTTTATATATATATAAATATTTATTTAATATATGTATATGAATATTGATATATAGATATAAATATAAATATTATATATTATATATATATTTATATATATATATATATATATATATATATATATATATATATATATATATATATATATATATATACATATATGTATGCATATATATATATAAATGCATATATCCTATATTATGACTGAGCATTTTACAGCGAGGCATGGTCTCTAAAAACAGTGTGCAAATGATTAGACGAATGGGCTATTTCGAATTGCCGAATCTAGTTTGTAGAACATATGACACGCATCGTAAATAGCAGTGACTGCCAAGCGGATGTCGTTTTTCCAATCGTGACAATATCGGAAGCATGAAAACGATCCGAATATGAGTGGTGATTCTCTATAACTCACCGATATATGTTGAACTGGCTAATCATTAGCCGCCACAACCCATGTGGACACCAGTATGTATATATAAATGTATATATATATATATATATATATATATATATATATATATATATATATATATATATATATATATATATATATATATATATATATATATATATATATATATATATATATATATATATATATATATATATATATATATATATATATATATATATATATATATATATACATATATATATATACATATATATATTTATATATATATATTCATATATGTATATATACATATATATATTTTCATATATATATGTAAAGATATAGATATATATATTTATAAACATTTCTATTGGAAATTATATAATATATATATTTATATATATTACTTATATATACAAAATATATATGCATATATATTAGCAATACATAGATTATGTACCATAGCATTTAAGTAGCCGTAGCACATGAATTTGGAACTATGTTAACCTTCATAGTCTATCGTTGTAGATCTGCATTAGTAATTTCAATTCAGATTTTGTGGCAGTCGTATAACATGGCTTTGTTATGAGCTGTATTGTTAATCGGCTATCGTAATTTATGACGAGACTGGTGGGCAGGATTAAGCGTTATTATAGTGCGATATGTAGATCTAATTATATCTGCACAGTTGCTTACTCATCTTGGTTACCAGGGAATGTTCTCGGTTACTAGGGAGTAATGTTGTTCCCTTTTAGTCTGTTCTTGGTGAAGTGAATGCTGTGTGCTATTATCTCAACACCCTATCCCAACCGATTGGCTATGTTTTATCTGCCATGCCATTGCCTTCACCTCAGGATGCCTCCTCATGATGCATACCATCGGAATGCGTTGTATGGGGAGGTAGCTCTGGTATGGTTGATTATTCATTCCCTTATATGGAGACGGTTACGCCAATTCTGGCGTATATAAGACCCATAAAAACGCGCTTCCCCACAGAAGTTACACAGAAGTCTCACAGAAGTCAACAGTAGCCAGAAGTCAGAAGGAAGACAGCCAAACTCTAAAAGAGACTGACTCTCGTCAACTCCAAAAGAGACTGACTCTCGTCAACTTCAAGAGAGGCTTTAAAAGAGACTCAATCACTTCTACCTTGTTTTCTGCTTGTGAATTTAATTAGAAATAAACCAACTTTGGTTTAAAACGGAGTCCTTAATCTACCTGTGCGCCAACAAACCGTTTTGGTAATTTGAAGTTAAACCGAACGCGCAATAGAAGAACAAATGATAATATCTAAGCCAAGGCGCGATAGACATCAGCATGAGTTATTTGCAGCCGGCATACTCGCAACCAATTTGGCATCGTAAACATTATCTTACCGAATCAATTTATATTCGACATTCCTGAGCGCCATCGGGGTATCGTCGAAGGGAAACTGTTGTGGTTCTGAAACTCGATATTCGCAGTAATACCGTCACCAGATTTTTTGTCTTTATTTATACACTTTGATACTGATAATTGAGGAAGCCAACAAACCTAGCTATAAAGAAATATTAAACATGGACGTCATTGTTATATTGTTCACTTACAGCATTGGATGCTATAAACTTGTTCAATGAAAGAAGAAAGCTTTTACGTATCAAATCAATATCCCCAGTGAGTCAGTGTCTCTTGACTGTAAAGCGTTGAGGCTCAAATCATAGGCAACGAGAACATTCTCCTTTTGCTGTGCTAACCCAGGAAAGCATTAACCCGCCCCATGACTTCTTATTGCTCTTTGTGGCTATTTGAATTTACTCTTAACTACGTTACAACCACACAAAACCGTACCCATGTAATCAAACATCCTACTGTAGTCTGGTATTTGCTCATATAAGATCAAGCTAAACCGCTTTTGCCAACCTGCCCCTGTAAGTAGTGCCACGACATGCATTTTGTATGGATGCTCCAAGACTGCCCGAGGAAAATAGGGTTTTTAATATATTCAGCGGTAAAGATGTTCTCGCAAATGTACGAGTATCTCGTAGCAGACAATGCTTCAACAAATACTGGGATCATTATTGGCTTCGCATTGGGGCACAGATATGTAGATCAATAGAATTGAGCCGCAATTTGCACTACCGAATCAATCAACTATGATGAGCCAGACATACTGAAGAAGTAAAGTATAGTCCCTTGTACCTACCTTGTTTAGTTATGTACCAAAGTTCATTTGAGTAAGATTTTATTGACATTAAAGTGGTCCGATTAATGAACTTCGATATATGTAAACTGTGAAGCTATCTTATATAGGCTATTGTCAATTTCCAAGCCTAAGGCTTGATTTGGTATTAAACTGAACCTTGAAAAACTCCGTCGAATATATGTAGCTCTTTACTCACGTTAGATATTTTTGAAACTATGAGCCAAGCTTATATTGTGTAGTGGCTTTATGCAATCAATGTGCGATCATGATCAACGCATTAAAAGACGAGACCCTGGCTCAATTGGGCATTTATAATAAATAATAAGTCTAGTTTGCGTATAATATAGTTTCATACGTCTGATCTGTTTATGTTGTGTTCATTGACCTAAATATTTGCATATGCGAAGTACGATATGAAGTATATTTATCTTTAAAACCAAGCAGTAAGTAATGACTCGCTTCCTTAACATGTCGCTGCTTGGTACAAGTATTTAGGATTGCATGTAAGGGGTCGTGAATTGCGCCTTATCCATAAAATTTTATCGATTTGGCCGATTAGTTAACACGTTGTTTGCTGCCATGTTGTTTATCAGCCTTCAG
Organism: Urechis unicinctus; assembly: GCA_034190875.2. NCBI lineage: Eukaryota > Metazoa > Annelida > Polychaeta > Xenopneusta > Urechidae > Urechis > Urechis unicinctus. The sequence continues at coordinate 40,978,138 of CM067343.1, forward strand.
CTAACCACCACCTCCCGTTGAAGTTTTGGAAGTTGTTCCCTAAAAAATATCCCTGTTGATTCAAATATAAAATCATGGAAAATACTTTTTACAAGCAATTTGAGCAATAGCAACAACAATTGCACGGGCTAAACTAGGGAGTACTATTAATAATTTGACGATCTATATATTGTGCCAGATAAGCCATAAAATAGCCCGCGCCGTGATTTCGTGGAATCTGATTAACTCGTAAAATACACAACACAAGAGGTAGACATCCAAGATTGCCCGTTGGATCGCCGTAAAAAGAGCAATCTATCCTCACCTGGCTTTATTTACTTTATCAGCCATTTGCTCCAGACTATTTATTTCGTCATCCTCTGGATTGCATGTGTTATTCGTCCTGATATACAGAATGAATAATCCAAATCAAATTTGCATTGGAGGCTGTTGAATACAAACGGTTTTGTGTATAGACGCAATTTTGAATCTCAATGCTAGTTGCTTTCTTCTCAATAATCAACGATAGGAAAGGCAAATTTAATCCTCCAAAGTAAGGCTAAAGTTTGTCACAGATGTAGAGTGTTTACTGTTGATGCGGTCTGAAGCTATTAAGCCGATGGTTCAGGTCAGAATTTAATATTAGTCTTTGCTTGATCTGACTCTTAACGGTCGGATGTGAACAAGATTAATGGATGTTTGTGGCGGTGGTTTTACAGATGGCTGCATCCCAGCAATATTAGTTTCACTGAATCCCAACTGATCGCCAAATGACAATATTTTCTGACCCATTGGATCGCCTTTAGCATTTGTATAGCCGGCATCATGGTGGCTTCTTCGTTATTCTTACCCCCTAATGTGTTGCCTATCTCCGGCGTGCAGTTGCGCGGATAATGGTTTGTCGATCGGTGTATAATTGAACCGATGGACAAGTTGGAGATTTGAATGGGAAATATATATATACACTACTTGCTGGGGGTTGGGTGTATTTCTAGGTTTAGTTCCGGCCACATATAAGCAAATTACCCCATCTTATTTTATCCTTGGTAATAAACCATCCGTATATCGGATACTTATCTGGCTTAGAGAAGCTATCAAAAATCAATATTTGAATGTTAACCCGAATTTTATTGTTTCCGGATATTGATATAGCTTCATCTTAGTAAGTGTCTCAGTGAATTTAATGCCTCGTTAACTCTGTTGTCTTGCAATTTATGATGGAGATTGACGTTTACCTGACTACTTGATAAAGCACAATACTGGTTAAACTACATGGCGTTATATGAGATTTTCCCAGCCAAATGAATGTTTCCAATTTTAGCTTAAAGCCTTTATAGCATTGAAGAGTGAGATTCCCACAGCAGGGAAGAATGAAACTGCTGTAGAACACTACTGTACTATTAATATCTCTTATAGAATAGAAATTTACCTATTATTATTTTCTACAGAAACTTTGGCTTTAACCAAGCGCCTCAAGTGCCTAATCAAGCGGCCATTGTGCAACCTATTACGCTATTTTCGACTTTCAAGACGAGGCATCTGTTCAATCTTGTTTGCCAAAATCCGTCTGGAGCAGAGAAGACGGCATTTCCGCCTTGCCAATCTGCTTTGTCTTTTATGGGGTTCATACTGCGATGTCAATTGTTAAAAGAGTAGTTAAAATGCAGTTTTAGAAGCCAAATCTGCTTAGCAATCTCCCAGTCCGCAGTTGCATTGCCGTTGCTGAAAGATAAATCGGGTTTATGTATTTGTTGCAACAAGCAATCAGTATAGTTTTCTACATAACACATCAAACAATATGCATGAATGGTCCAACTGTTACAATTATAGCACACATTTGTCAAAGACTGCTGCATTTAAAAATATCTCTTGATTTTGTTAATAAAGACTTTACAATACAGAAAGCAACTAAATAAATTATGTTTGATAGGAATCATATTCTCAACTTTAACGCGAAACGTGAAGTACCTCAATGTTCAGCTTCACTACTTTGCACGAATCCTGGAACAGCCATGAGTGATAGTTGACATGCATGCTCTTGAGACAGTACCTGCTCATTCAACTGTGGGCATTTTGATGGGCGTATGGGAATAAATGGCGATATATCCTTATTTGGCATTCGGCTTTGTCGTAAGGATTTGTCGGGTAAGGCTAAAATTTTACCTCTTTGTTATTGCCACCTATATGACATCATAAAAAATATAGAAAAAGTGTGAATGAAAATAAGACGAGCTTCAATTCCTAGCATTGTTGCATTGGTTACAAGTAGAATTATGCATTGTTATGTTTTGAAATTAGGCGCATAGAGATATTGGTATGATACATTGTGTTTTAATGCAATTGCACTGGTTGTGCTGCTGCATTACGTGACGCTATAAGTAGAACAATTGTTTCTGCGTGGATGCACAATGAGCAACCAGAATTAGCCATCAACGGGTGCTCGACAGCAAGTAAAAAGAATTTTTGTTCTTTAATCACACGTGTACGTGTACGGACCATCCTTAGACCTTGCGCTTTCGAGTAGCATTATATGTGTCTTCGTAATCACAACTGGTGCCACCTGTTTTGTTTTCGGCTTTGTTAAAGCGACGTCAGCTGTTCTGGTTCATGCTTCGTAAATTGCATCCGTACACCTAAATAGACTACTACGATTTGCGTTCAGGTGTGGTCACAACCTGGTAACATATCGATTTCTTAGGTGTTTACACTAGCATGCAGTCGTCATCTTTATACCAGGGATATTCCTTGTGACAGAGCGACAAAGTGGATCACGTCAGTTGTTACGATAGTGTCAGTTATTTTAGAGCCTAAGATTAAATTTAAGTAACCGTGTTATGTCTAAGATGAAGCCAGTTCCCGCGGCTCAGGGGTAAACTGCGTCATAGTTTTGCATCGTAGTAAAAAGAGCCGATTTGGCTTAATTTAGTTGCCTCGTTGGTCACTTATGTCATTATTTGGAAGATGGTAACATATATTTGACGGAAATGATAATGATGTCTTCTGTATACATCCACTATAGGTCTTTTTGCGGTGCACGAATGTCATTCACATTTGTGTCTTCTAATGTTGAATATGGTTTGTCGGAAAACCATGTAACATAGCGATATAAATGTATACAACGGCACGCACAAAATAGCAAAGAGATCGGACCAATTGGACCAATCAATTTCAATACCACTTGATTTGTGCTGAGAGCACATACTATATCTAGCTTGCTACAACTACTTTTTATATGTTGCTGCTTATGAGCGGTTTGAAAATAGCAGCGACACTTTTGTTTATATCTTACCTGCTGCCAACAATCGGTTTTTTCAATGGCTTCTTGCCATGCGCCGATGTGGCATTTTCATCAAAACGAACATTAGCATTGATGTGTTCTACATGTAAATCGATGCAACGAACTGTTTATCTTAACGTAATTAAATATATCATAAATATACGACTTTAATTACAACAATTGCCTGTTCCAACCTGAACAAATCAAAAAAAAAAAAATGGCATTGCGACATATGGCGCATTGTTAAAGGGGTCTCGTAGCATGCATAATCGCAAGTAACAAACAATTTGAACAAAAAATTCAAAAACACCCCAACGGCAAATATATCTTGATTGACAACTGTCGAAACAGGAAAACAATGAGAAGAACATAAACAATACGTTTGATTTTGAAGTGATTATAATCATCAAGATCTTCATCAATCAATTTCCTTGTCAGTCTTCGTTGAAAAACCGATTTGCATATGTTCTTTTTTAGTTGTAAATTGCAGGGGATGCTTAAGTCGCAGCATTTCATCACCAGTTGTCTTCGTGTTTATTTTAGAGCCATTTTCAGAGCCCATTTGGGACAAGCTCTCCTGATCGTTGTTTTTCACGTATTTTCTGTATTGTTTGATGAAAGATTAATTACAGCCAAGAACAAAACAGGGTGTCGGCAGGTACGAATGTAAGGAATAGAATAGTGAATCATATGTATAGACCTTCCATGTCACGGCGCATATGGATTAGGGCCAATACTGTAGAAACACATAAAAAATCATTGAATTTGACGTTGTCTACTGTCAATTTTTCATTTCACACGGTGCCTAACACAAGCGTGTCCGAGTGGTACAGTAGATTATCATCACAAAACCCTAACACGTTTTCCACACTTAAGTATACAATACTATGCTTAGATGTATGATGTAAGTTTAAACCAAATATTGATTAAAACCCCAAAAACATACCCCTGATCAAGCCTTCAAGAACACCAGGAAAACCCTCCAGTGTGGAAATACTCAATCATTAATTGCGTATCACTTTTATTCGTATATATTTTACTGCTAATATTTTGGTTCTCCAACTGCACGCCCTATAACTTGATCCGGACTAGCGCACTAACATACAATGCACATTGGCTTTCTAGCTAGAACCTGAACATGTAAGGATAGCCCGAAAATGCACATTGTTTGTATGCATCCCGAAGACATCCCGAGGAATGTGTTCGAAGTGTAAAAATTTCATATTAATTTATCTCCGTGTATAATTCTGATCTGAACTATCGAAGCTAAATAATGCTAGGTTCATTGCGATATCATTCGGAACATCTTATCGAATTGCACTGTCACTGCTGATTACATGACTCAATTCATGATTGGATGAAATCCAGGCGTTTAGGTTAACAAATAACTAACATGTGATAGTAATTCACATCATAATTGCATGTTGCAATAATTTCGTCAATCGCTGGCATAACAATTGTTACGACATGAAGTCATCCCTACAAGTACAGCCATTTGAATTTACAGCGATTACAAAACCTCTTTAATTTTAATAGAAGAGCTGGTTAAGCTGATGAAAAAAACAGGAAATCAATTGAAATTACTGAAGGTTCATCGTGGTTCGGGAATTAGACGACTGAACCTAAAATAGCTACGAGCTATCCTATGACAATACATTACGTATATTGGTGTGGTATTTATGCTAAAAAACGACCTGCCCAATGCAAGTCTGCATGATCAGACCATTGCATTTACTTTGGCTGTGTTTTCGAATGGTACGATTGCAATGATTACACAACTGTTGTTTGACATATATATTCCGGGTTGTTAATATGATATCAAACGTTCTAATTTGTTTTAATAAAGTGCAACCATGTTACATGAATTTTAGACTTCTGGTTAGGCAATAACTATTTAACACTCGTAACATTATGTAACTTTACATGCATGATCTTTTGCGGGAAAGATACAGCAACTATAGATTTGCAAAATATTAACTACAAGATTACTTAACATGCAAGACGACTTATAAATTATCAATGACAAACTAAGCAAGTTAATGTTAATATAAATATGACAAATATCAGATGGTTACGATATTTAGATATAAATTTTTAGCTCCATCGTCTTTTGAAAGACAGAGAGTTCAGGGTATATATCAGTGCACAATAATCCCGTCATACAGTGTCGAACAAAAGACCCTCTAATGGTTCCGCAGAATCACGTCCCAGCTCCCCGGACTGGAAGTGGTAGAAGCATAAAATAATTGCCACATATATGGCGCTAGCAGGTAACCTTATGGTTCAGGACACGTGACCATACCGCCTGGGATATCGCTTTAGCGCTTGCAAAAATTATTCTTATCCTTTTATGATTATGTTGGTGTGTATATACACAATGAGTCCTTTCGGTCTTCACGTGAATTAATTTTAAGCAAGCATGAAACACCTGCGAATAACACTGTCAAGTAGTTTGGGACTGCATAAGTCTGATGCAATTATTTGGCTAGAATGCCGAAACGTAAATAACCCTTATCAATTGTTCCCATAGATATGTGGACTGCTGATTGCTGTTGTTCATTTGTTTTCGTTGAAGTTAACATAATACTGGCTGTTATTGCCTTTAGAATGGATCTCATTTACTAAGTTATTCTGATACAAAAAGAAATACAGGAAACTTGACACTAAACCATGAGTTCGTGTCGAACTGTGAGGATACTTGCACCGACAACTTTTTAGTTCAGAGCAATCGATTGCCTATAATTTTTCTCTAATGCATATCGTCAAGTTCTTAGGTTTCAACCGTACATATTTATTATTCAATTTGGTTGTTTAGAAGTTCTACATGTTTGATACATACTTGTTTATTGATAGGCGTTCCATGAACATTATCTAATAATATTGACCTACGCTTTTTATCTTGCGTTGACGGAATATATTTCTATTTCCGCGCCGTAGTTGTCAATGACGAAACGTTTATTGATATTTCAATTAAGTGATTGTATATAATCGGATAATTCATTTACTTGGACCGATAAATTTATCTTAAGAGAAAACCGTTGATGTATTATGTTTTAATGATTATCATCGGATATAAGAACCGGTCTAATCTCAGTTTCTAAGAATATAATATTTACAGGTTGGCTTTTTAGATACTGTTACATAATAAAGTTTATATCCAGTCATTGTTTGCTGTGTACCCATTCAAAGGAGGTGGGGATGCAAACTGTCACTATTTTCCCCATATGAAAATGAATTACGTAAGCTACGCACAGTGGTTATTCTGTCCATCAATACTATTCATATATCTAATCATCTCAGGATTCTTGAGCAGCTGGACAAATTGTAATTGTGTCCAGATAAGGCATAACGTAAGCAGCACTATTCTGCAACAATGTTCTGTGAAACCTCTGTACTAGAATAAATCTACAGTGGACGTACTGTCAAGCTTCCCGAATGGTTTATCTATACTGGAAATGGTGGATAATGGAATTATATGCAGCCCAGTCAGTGGCGTGTTTCGCATATGAATAGGAGGGTCGTTGCATGCCATCTCAATTGAGTGTCTCCTGCCACATCAACAGCGCATTTGCGAGCCTTCATTGTTCCTCGCGGAACAAGTCAATAGATCACACAGTCCAATGTTTACCAACGCTATTGGTGACACTTCCCAAAGCTGCATGTATATAAGTCACACAAGCTAAAGGCACTTTTTGGCAAAGTGTATTTAAGCTAACGTTTGAACCTGATAGTGAGTGTGTATTGCTTGGTGCGATGTTATGTCAGCTGGTGTTCAAACGAAGCTAGCTACAGAGAAGCATTAGAGTATTTGAGTCAGTCTTTATATCCATTCGGAAAAAATGGCAGATCACGTTGGCCACCTTAAAACAATGCAGTCTCGTGTGCTTTTGTCTGTCTATTTAGTACACAAGGGTGTCAGCTTAACGTTAATGAAGTATAAACTCCGTATATTTCACTTGCCGCGGCGATTGTTCAGCTGTTATCATTGAAACCCCACCCCCACTTTAACGACCATTAATTGTATAGAACATTTGCAACCATATAATTGTCCTAATGCGTTAATGTAATTGAAATAGAAGAATGACATTTGCATGACAGTGCATGCTATGACAATTTACATAATCATGTCATGAATACATGGTTCCTTTTGCAATTAATGCTAAAAATGAAACTACAAAAGCTGAATTGATACTATCGGTGTTTGTTTTGTATCAAAATACACCTCCTTCGTTTAAATCGAAGATTAATGTTGACAATGGCACATAAGAACATGGTTTAGGCGTAACAAAACTGCCTTTACTCATCAACGTCATGGTACCACCTTATTACTAAAACCGATGTCAGGGCTAAGCGCTGCAGATCATAATTTGTTCGCAACCCCAAAAAATCTAAATACGTTCGGATACTGCAAGGCATCTGAAGCCCAACTCAGTTAATTCATGCGAAGTTAAATAAATTCCATTTATTGACACTGTAGGACATAAACTACCATTTCGAAGTCACGATAAAAAAAAACCAGTTGCAAACAATGTTAGATGTAGAAAGACATTATGCGCTGAATATGATAATGCTTTCTGTCGTTGTTTCGCTTCACACAATGCCTGACACAAGCGTGTCACAGTTTCACCGTTCGTCATCGCCAAAAATGATTCCGCTTTTTCCGACTTAATTTGACGGACGGTTGCATGTGAACGATTGGATAATGTTTGTACCATTTGTCATGCGACTAACGAGAACACAAAAGCGCGTTATCACTTAGCTTCAATAACAGCCGGGATTTTATTGATTTGATTCGTCAAAAGAATATGATGTACACGGCTTTAACGCTGTGAGATGACCGAGAAGAATTTGATAAAGAACCTGAATGCAAGATAACAATACTATGTCGTTTGTAAGTTGTAACCAATCTTCGTTTGATAACCTGAGAAATCAGCCCCTGATCAAGCGTTCAACAAAACAAGGGAAACGATTATATTGTTTCGCCACCTTGAAAACCAAAAATATTCATACACAATTGGCTCGAGTATAACTTTATGTAGTATATAATCGACTGATAATAGTTTTGTTTTCCTTCCAATTTGACAAATGTTGAAACGCTGAAGTCATTTTGGTGTTAGCAAAGAGATTGCAGGTATAATAATTGAAGTAGGAATCAAAATGAAATCATGCTTATCAATGCTTAAGCAACATTAAAATGTGATAATAGTGATTATGTACAAGAATACCCTATGCTGCAGAACATCGTGCACGATGTAAATGATTGCCCATTTGACACAGTTGCAGTTATCTTAGTATTTAAAAGTGAATACGTCAGAAAGTATATCCCATTATTGTAGGTCGGTATAGGGAAGCAATGTGCACCCCCTTAATCAATGTGCGGCATTTTGCTTTTACGAAGAAAAATATAAGATAGCATGTTTTTGAATCACCACGCATAGTGACAACCGATTATTGTTAAACCCATCATACGGCTCAATGTAATTTCGTGTAAAGTGGATAGGCAGCTCGGGTGTGAATAATTTGTTGATGGACAGACGATTCCTTGTTATTGAACGTTATCGACGGCGTGTGTAGATGCCTGACTAATAGCACAGAACTCTCATCAACTGAGCACAGTTTTCGTAAATAAATCCCTTGCAGGTATTGATTTCAATTATCAATCTGAGAAAACAGCATATTAACGAGTAAATAAACAACCCATTCAGTGATACAATTGATTTGATAGAGCCGCCGTGTTTGATATCAAATACGTAAAAGAAGAATTTCTACGCATATGAAATAGATTCAGAAATAGGTGGAGAAGATACAAATGCAATTGAATATAAGGCATGTGATCACCTGACGATTGATTGGATCAGACTACCTGAGTCTCTCGTCCGGGTAAAATCCCTCAACATGAGTGGCAATCTGACATACAGGTCGCCCCATTTACGTCGTCTTTGACGACATGTAGTAGGATACTGCCCATTGTACGGAGCTCCTGAATGTCAACAATATCACTCAATGTTATAAATGACCTCTGTTAAATTCAAGTAGGGTGATTCACCTATTGACAGATCAGAAAAAGGTATCGAAGGGATAATGGCACTTAGCATGAACAGATGGCTCATCCAACAACCGATGTATATAATGTACATTTTAGTCGGCTTGTATTGCCATTTGAGCGGATTAATTCAATTAATATCGTTTTATTTTAACCGGAGAGCTATCTGGCAAGGCATGTCAAGTTGTGGTATATTGACTAGTTAAGAAATTAATTAAATATTTGAGTGGGATACCCCAATAGTTATAATGTATATTCGCAGTCGAACGTTCGGACAAATCTGCGCATTACTTTAAACACGAGGGATGTAAAAAATCGTGGATTATATAAGTTAGGATCAACCCAATAGAATAAAATTGCCGAAAACATCCAGTGATGGCCGGGTGCATTGTTAATAAACCAATATGTAATACTTCAATAAAAGAAGAGATAATGTCACACATGTGCATTTTATTACAAATTTAACATCAACATTGATCACAGCTATAGAAAATATCAAACTTTACGATTTTATGTATTTTACCTGTTTCATAATCTATTTGCGGCTCGCTAGATGAACACAATGTGCTTTTATCGGTTCTGCTTAAAACATCACTGTTTACCGCCGCTTTGTTAATCAATTTTTATGTATGTAGCACCTCACGTTGAAAGTTGATAGTGGTATATCTAAAATATCCAA